>CM052710.1:42629409-42713278 GCA_028551405.1 Uromys caudimaculatus
TGGAGGAATGCTGCTTACTGGCTTGCTTGCTTCTCCTGGCTTGCTCAGCCTGCTTTCTTATAGAACCCAAGACTACCAGCCCACAGATGGTACCACTCACAAGGGGCCCTCCCCCCTTGATCACTAATTGAGAAAATGCCTTACTGCTGGATCTCATGGAGGCATTTTCTCAACTGAAACTCCTTTCTCTGTGATAACTCCAGCTTGTGTCAAGTTGACACACAAAACTAGCCAGCACACTTGGGGTTGGAAGAGACCCCACTGGAGGCTCTAAACATGAGACTAAAGGTAGCAGCAAACTGAAAATTCATTTACTGTTTGGCCTTTCTTCACCATCCATTAAAAAACAAAACAAAAGAAAAAAAAGCCATGATTCACCCAAAGTTGTCCTGCAATCAGTGGGAAGGTTAATTAGAATCTAGATCCCCCTGCATTCTTGAAACCATTCCCTCAGCCTCTAACAGGTAGAAGCTGAAGCTGCAGGCTTTGTTATCCAAGGGGATGAGCTAAGAAGGGGTGAACAGCCATTTGTAAGTAATTGAAAGCTGATTAATACAATTAGAGCGCTCTTCTTTACCCCAGCTGTCTCTTGTGCTTTCACACACACAATCCTGATTAGACCCAGGCGGCCCTGCACTGGCTGACACGTGCTGAGGCTCCCGCAACGGTGTGCACAGAAAGGTGTTTAAGAAATGCTTTTTGATCCAAAGGGGAATTTGCAAAGAAAAGTGCCTGCTCTGACCATTTCACAGCCTCTCCCCAGCAACATGCCTCTACTTCCCAATCTTATCACTGGTGATCCTGACTAGGGTCCCACAGGCCCACTGAAGCTGGGGTCCACCCACTTCCCCTCACTCACTCTCCTGTTTGTCGATTGACTGTAAGAGAAATCTGGGCATAGGGAAAGTGAAGAAAGGAAAGTGCCTTTTGTTTGAGCCCACCCATTCTGGGGGTGAGTGGAACTCCAGTGGGGCCATCCACTGGCAGAGCTGTCCCTTACCTGGGCCTCACAGCCTGAAGATGAATCAGGGACATTCCCCTCTCCCCATCAAACTGCCTGTGACTGCTGAGCCCAGCACCTCAGCACCTGCCTCCCTGGCTGGCAGCCTGTGTCACTGCAGGCTGCCATCTGCCTCACCATGCTGGATGTCTCCATTGCCTGCAGTTTGGATTCTTGCTGCAAACAGCTTTGCCTGAGGGCCCCTTTCACAGGCCTGTGAGCACACTGAGGAGTGGGTGGCTGGTGCTGGGACAGGTGGCTGCCTGAGTACCCTACCATCTGTCCCTGGCTTGCTCTCGGCTGCTGTAGCGACATTCCTGGGGGACCTGGATGGCCACACTTCCTCAGTGTGTTGTTGGTCACCTCCCACGCTGCTGTGGCTCTGTCAAACAGCCCCCTGTCGCAGCTCTCTCCTGGCCTCCCACACAGGCACAAGTGGCAGCAGGAGGAGGCTCCTGGCACCCACCAGGCCCCAGAGCAGTTTGCGTATCTGGACGCCCCCACCAGTAGCATCCTCGAAGACAGACTGACCCACTCCCACCTTCCTGGAGCTTGTTTGAAGTGCCAGTCTGAGCCCCCGCAGAGGAAGTTTTACCCTGAGATGCCAACAGATCCCAAAGGGAAAAACTTCATCACAACCCCAACATAGTCCTCTATGCTAACTGTACACACGCACACACACACACACACACACACACACACACACACACACACCCCAGAAGGCTAATAATTACAATAGATGTTGGTCACATCCAAGGAGTGACCAATGTCCATCTTCCTCACAGAAGCTCAGCAAGAGATTTATAGGATTTTTGTCTCTGTGACAGATGGAATACCTGAGGCTCAGAGAAAGGTCACTTGCCCAAAGACCCCAAGGAGTGATTAATGGAGCCAGGAGTGAAAGCTAGCTTTGTCTTCCTCCAAAATGCATCCTAACAAGACCGCTTCTAGCCATTCATTCATTCATTCATTCATTCATTCATTCATATAACAGCCTTGGGTATTTACTATGTGCCTGTACTGTTTCAGGCCCTTAGAAAACGGTAATGAGCAAAGCATCCAAACATCACTTTCCTGAGCTCTCATTTAGCACAAGTGAGAAACCTACAGTAAAACATGAGCAAGGTAGGAAATAAGGCCGGGAATCTCTGTCAGGGTTACTGCTGCTGTGATGAAACACCTTGACCAAGCAAGCTGGGCAGGAAAGGGTTTCTGTGGCTTCCGCTTCCAAATCACTGTTCATCATCAAAGAAAGTCAAGACAGGAACTCAAGCAGGCCAGGAACCTGGAGGCAGGAGCTGATGCAGAGGCCATGGAGGGGTGGGGATTACTGGCTCGCTCCACATGGCTTGTTCAGCCTGCTTTCTTACAGCATACAGGACCTCCAGCCCAGGGATGGTACCACCCCCAATGGGTTGGGCTTTCCCACATCAAGAACTAAGAAAATGCCCTACAGGTTTGCCTAAAGTTTGATCTTTATGGAGGCATTTTCTCAGTTGAGACTCCCTCCTCTCTGATGACTCTAGCTGTGTCAAGTTGACATAAAAACCAGCTGGCACAAATGGCATAATCTGTTAGATATCGAAAAGGAAGATAGAACAAGGTGAGGGAGCAGGACTAAAGAGGATGTCACTGTGTCACACCCATCAGGGTGGCTATCCTAAGGCATCAGAAAATCCCCAGTATTGGTAAGGATGTGAGAAACCTGGACCACACCACTGTGCACTGCTGGCAAAAATACAGAACAATATGGCTGCCATAGAGAAGAGTGTGGCAGACTCTTGAGAGGTTTCTGTAGAATTGCCCCGCTATCTTGCATTTCTAGATGATGGGTATTTATAGCCATTTCTTTGGGTGAAAGCAGGGGCTCACACAGATGCTGCACACACATGTGCATGGCCGCGGTGTTCACGGTGGCTGAAGGAGGACACCACCCACGTGCCTACTGGACAAGGGCTACATACACCACTCCCTTCATGGTGCCTCCTAAAGGAATGACATCGTGACACAGCCTACCACATGGATGAACCCTGAGGTCACGATGCTGGGTGACAGAAACCCAGTCACACCAGGACAAACACTGTGGGATTCCTCTTAAGAGAGGTAGCTAGAGCTGGCAAACCAGGGAGATGGGAAAGGGAACGGCTGTTAGCAGTGCTAAGGGTGGGTAAGTTGGCATGACATGGTTCAGAGAGAGCTTCAGTTTGGGAGGTGAGGAGAGTCCCGTGGGTAAAGGATGGATGCCCAGCAGTGTGTGTGCACTTAACAATGCTGAACTGTAAAGCTAAAAATGGTTACAGTTGTAGATTTTATTGTTACCACAGTTGAGAAAACAACTGGGTGGGCCAATGTATACGCCATTTACTTCTCTTGTGGTTGTAACTACGTTAAAACCTGACAAAAGCAACTTACAAAAGGAAAAGGAGTTATTTTGTCTCATGGTTTGAAGATAAGGTACCATTCCATCTTGGGGGGGGGGGGGAGGCAAGGTGGGTAGAATGTGAGGTGACTAGTCATGTTGTGTCTGTAGTCAAGAAGCAAAAGAATTCTGGAGGTGTCCAGTATTTTTATCAACTTGAAACCCTGGCCTGTGGACAGTATTGCCTACATTTAGGGTGGGTCTTCCCTCTTCAGCTAAGCCTCCCCAGAAAACTCATGGATACATCCCCAGCTGAATCTCCTAGGTGACTCCAAATCCAGTCAAGATGACAGTGAAGGCAAACGTCACTGGGTCCTTTCCAGAAGGTTGGGTTTTAGCATAGGCTCAAGGCAAGTATAATGGGGGGGGGGGGGGCTAATGGGCATCTGAGCAAAGAGCAGAGCACCACAGTGGAAACTCTGTAGTGCATATCATGTCCACAGAACTGAGGCTCCCTACCTTGTAGTGCTGGGGTCTCCTGAGGCAAGTACTGGGACATGGTCCCCAAAGCCTCAGTACTCAGTAGGTCAGCATAGTCCTTTCTGGAGGTGGGTCCCTGGGTGCTTCAAGTTCCTAAGCTAACTTAGGAATATTCTCAGGAGCTGGCATTGTTGGGGACCCTATAATTTGTGAGATTTATTTTGACTACAGCAAGTACATGGTACCTGCGTTCCCAGCTGGTGTGACTCCATCCTGATGTTGCATTCCTTCTGGTCCCTCCCACTCTATCTGTCAGGCCTGTGTAGTCATGGTTTGGCTCTGTCATACATGTACCTCTAGGGAGTGTCTGAATTTGGTCTCTCTCTCTTACACTAATTTGAATAAAATGTGATCCAAGCTTCTGGCTTGTTTTTCAGATGCCAAATGCCACTGGCTGGCACAGTTGTGCCCTCCTGTTGGCCAGCTGTCTCACAGATGGGGACTAGGGAGTCGAGGGTAGACCCCTGCTTTAGGAAGTATTTACTGATCTCCTGGTTGGTGCCTAGCCCTGGAGTGACACCCCTAATTTCCTTTCCTGAAGAAACCATTTAAAACATACACCCCATAGGCTGCCAGAAAGTCCTTGTGGAACAGGGAAGCAGGAAGGATGGACTTTGGTACATTCTTCCTGCAGGGTTGACACAAGGCTCAGAGGTGAGCATCAGGGTCCCCATTTTGCAACTAAGTGGAGGATCTGGACCTTTGGTGACAAGTCTAAGGTGGCTCTACAAAGACCAGAGAGCTATTGTGAGACCCTGGAATGCCTAGTGCTACTCTCCCATCCAGGGGCTTCCTCAATCCAGTAATACTTGGTCTCCTGGTGAGTTTATATGAAGACAGTTCTGAATTGTGCTGTGTATAGAATAAACTTTTCGTGCTTGTTAGATGTCACCAGTACACATCTAAAGACAACATGAAATCCCCCAAATCAGACAAAATAGAAAGCTTGAATTAGTGACCCAAAGAAGTCTGTAAGATCTCCCAGAAAAATGGGATTTAAAAAAAAAAAAGGAAATAACCTAATAGAACTAGGGAACAATGAGTAAGGAAGATAAAGGGGCTGGGGCCTCAGAATTAGAGGTTTTCCCAAGAGAAACAGAACAGATTGAAAACGAAGTGCTCACCACACTCTCCTTTGAGAAGTACGTCCCAGCATTTAAGACCTCCCTATCCTCCCCGACCTGAGAGCTTGGCCACTGAGGGGCCAGTAGTGTCGCTTTGGCTGGAACTGTGTTTAAACACTGGCATATTTGTTGTTCTGGGAATTGGATCAAAATCGAGAAGCTCCTCTGAGAAGACCTGGCTTGCTATAATTGGTCTGTGCAATTTTCTGCTCACAGCCTCTGTTCATTTCCTGTGTGCAGCCCACTCCATCTGGGGCCAGAGCACGGCTTCCCCGCCAAACACCACCTGACCATGCTCCCCGAGACCCGTGGCAGAAAAGAGAGGGGAGGTCAGTGTGGATTCAGAGAGGTTTCACAATGCTTATGAACTCAGAGTAAGGGGAAGCATTTTCAAAGTGTTGCCAATCCATGGTATAGAAGGTGCAGAGAGCCTTATCCCGGTGGATTTGCTGAGCTGGCAGGAACGGCCAAGGAGGAGGGCAGAGAAAGCACTCTGGACCAGAGAGGCAATGGGAGATCCAGGGCTGGAGGGGTACTCCTGAGGGTGGGCAATAAGGCTACAGAGAGCTAGGCCTAGGGTCAGGTCCAGCAAGCCTACCCCTGATGCAGGGACATAGCCTTTCGCCTGCCCATCAGGATCTTTTATGCTACTGCCTCATGACACTGGCAAGCTCCCCTTGTTTATTATAGGTGGATAATTGTTATAGAAACAGCCCCTCGCCAGAGGCTGCTTCGTGGAAGCCAGAGCAGAGTGTTCCCTCTGGTTCTGAAACAATCCAGCCATGGTGTTTGAATTATAAAAAAAAAAAAAAAAAACAACCAGACAGCACCCTCACAGAGTATTTTTTCCCCTCACTGCATCTTTTCCTTTCCACTGTGCTGGCAGTTGCTAGTCTCCCAGACTGCCCTGTTTGCTCAAAGCCCACTTGAATTGAAGAGGAGGCTTGCTCAGATCCTGGGAATTCAGGGTTCCAGGGTGCTGAGCTCAGCTTCCTGCCCTCAGAGCCCAGAGGGAAGAGCGTCCTGGGGGGGGGGGGGGTCTCTCTGCCTTAGTTCCCAGAGTCCTGGTGAGGTTAGGGACTTTGCACAGCAGGCATAGAGTGTAGGGAGCCCTGAGAAAAGACAACCATCCACCAGGAAGACCCAGGGGCAGGAGAGCCTGCAGTCCAGATGGCTGAACTAGGGTTCAGGGGAGGCAGCCACATGGTGGAGCTTCCTGACTCACCAACACAGACACGTGCACACACGCACATGTACACACACAGTGAGTTTTAAACTATTATCCTGAGATTGATGGTGTTGCTGAAGGGACAGGATGGCTCGGTGGTTGAGTCCTTGCCTGACATGCCTCAGGCAGAGCTTCATCCCCCAGTACCACCAAAAAAAAAAAGAAAGAAAGTGTTATTCTTCAAAATGCAAATGTGCTAATTGCCCCTGGGAGGCACCAGGTAACAGTTATCTGGTTAACACCTCAGGAGCTGAGACACTTTTGGAAGATGAGAGCTACAGAGTTGTCTGGGTAGGGAGGGAAATAGCCAGGGGAAGGCTGCTGACAGTTCTGCCCAGTGGCCCTAGTTCTCCCACACCCCTCCCGTGGGCATAGACTCCAGTTTGTGCAGGAACACCCTGAACAGGAGGGAAGGCTCACTTGGGAGGGGGAAGCAGCCTGTCTCCAAGAACACTTGGTTTTTGCCAACCCCCCTGCCCAGCTCAGTCTGACACACAAGAAGCAGTTGATAAATGCTATCTGAATAGTACCCACTGCTCCTTCTCTAGAGGCAAGAAAGCAAGCAGCAAGGAAAGATGGCTAACTTCACTATACCCAAACAAACAAGCTACAACAGGGAGCAGCTTAAAGGAGAAGGCTGGGGAGAGTCCCTGCCGGGCACACATGAGGACCACGCAAAACAAACCACAAAACAAACTGGGCAGAGTGACTTGTAATCCCAGTGCAGGAGAGGAAGAGACTGGAGAATCCCTGGGGCTCACTGGCCAACCAGGAGAGACTCTGTCTCAAGAAACTGGGAGGCCAGCACTTAGGAGGCAGAGGCAGGTGGATTTCTGAGTTCGAGGCCAGCCTGGTCTACAGAGTGAGTTCCAGGACAGCCAGGGCTACACAGAGAAACCCTGTCTCGAAAAAGAAAGAAAGAAAGAAAGAAAGAAAGAAAGAAAGAAAGAAAGAAAGAAAGAAAGAAAGAAAGAAAGAAAGAAAGAAAGAAAGAAAGAAAGAAAGAAAGAAAGAAAGAAAGAAGAAAGAAAGAAACTGGGAGGCCAGGACCAGCAAGATGGCTCAGCAGGTAAAGGCGCTTGCTGCCGAGTCTGCCCATTCAAGTTCAAGTCCCGAAACCCACATGGTATAGGGAGAGGACTGACGCCTGTAAATTGTCCTTGACCTCCACAACAAATGTTTGAAGAGTGGAAGTCAGTTCCTTGGGAATAGTATCACACCTGGGGTTGGCCTTCCAACCGCCATGCACACATGAACATCTGCAAACACAAGTGCGCCCATGTATACATGCATGCACACACAGTCACATAGACCCGAGTCTGGAGGTGGGAGAGAAAGCAACAGGGACAGAAAGGATAAGAAAAATGTCTAGATGTGGCATCACATGCCTTTAATCCCAGCATCAAGGAGGACAGCCAGGGCTACATGTGAGACCTTGTCTCTCTCTCTCTTTTTTTTTTTTTTTTTTTTTTTTTTTTTGAGACAGGGTCTCACTATATAGCTCTGGCTGTCCTGGAACTTACTTTGTAGACCAGGCTACTCTCAAACTCACTGAGATCAGCCTGTCTCTGCCTCCCTAGTGCTGGGATTAAAGGCATATTCCCTTAAGACCAATGAGACCTTGTCCTTTTTTTTGTTTTTTTTAAGGTAAGAAAATTAATGACAAACCTGCCTAGTTTTAATTTTCTTAGTTGTTGCAGATAGATGATTGACTGACTTACTGATTGATACAAATTATGTATGTATAACTTTTTAAATATTCACAGCAATTTTGTTTTATCACTGACATTATAATAGAAAAATAGCTCCTCTATCACCATGAAGAACAAGGTTTTATTTGTAGCTATTTGGTTTATATTGATACAGTCTGGATCTTTGGATCCTACTGTTACCCTATTCTTTTATAGCTACTGTTTAAACGTAATTTCCTTCATATTATTATATTTTGTAGCTCTGTTCATGTCAGCAATGTAAACTGAACCCTGCTTTTTTCTCTTTGGGCACCGAGTTTTCTGGTACCACAGTCCCCTCCCCCACCCTCTGGCTCTGGAACCTTTTATTTGAATCCCTCTGGGCCAGCTGAGCTACCACACATTTGAGCAGTGTTTTTCTCTTGCTGGTTGGTCCATGGCTTCTGCTCAGATCAAATCACAGCCCCACCAAGTAGAAGAACAGAAAGGTTGCCATGCTGACCCTAGGAAGGGCAGATCTAACCTCTTCTACCCACATGTGGTTCTGTGGTTACAAATGCAGCCACCAGGCCATGTGACCAACTTTACACTCTTGCTCAGAGCAGGAAAAACCCTGAGCAAGATCTGACAAGATGGGCTCAGTTGGCGAAGGTGCTTGATCCTAAGCGTGATGATCTGAGTTCCATCCCTGGAACCCACATCATGTAAAGAAAGAACTGACTCCTGCATTCAGCCCTCTGACCTCCACACTCGAGCTGTGGCATACCCTGCAACACACAAAATAAATAATAAAGGTGTAGCTTTATTTTCATTTTTAAAAGGAACTCCTGAGGAGCTGGAGAGAGAACTCCGTCATTAAAAGCACTTGGTACTTTTACAGAGGACCTGAGTTCAGTTCCCAGCACCCACATCAGGCAAGTCAGTCATCTGTGACTCCAGCTCTAGGGAATCCAACACCCTCTTCTGGCCTCCAGAAGCACCTACGCTCACATGCCTACATGCACACATGTGCGTGCGGGCGCACACACACACACACACACACACACACACACACACACACACACAGAGTACGTGCATTAAAATACATCTTTAAAAAAAAAAACTGTTAAAACCCACCCCACAGTGTTCCCTTAGGAAATCTGAGTCTCTGTCTAACTTAAACAAGCCTGAAAACTTGTGGGACAGCAGGTGACTCAGCTGTTGGAACTGTGGGGTTGGGTGGGCCTGGTTTGGTTTATGTGACAGAGGATTTCTAGCAAAAGAGAACTGAGAACAGATGTGTCCTTCCCATCAGCCCAGCTCCTGGGCTAGTCAGCGTTCTGTTACCATAACAAATAGGATATGATCACCCTGTGAGGAAGAAAGGTTCGCAGTGGCTCATCATTGTGATCTCAGGCTGTGAACAGACAGCCTTGTTGTCTTTATGCCTCTGAGCAGGAATTGGTAGAAAACGGGAGAGGAGGGAGCTGTAGACCCACTATCTGCTTCAAGGAACACAACCCTACTGATCTGAAGACAACCTACTAGACCCTACCTCTTCAAGGTCCTCCTGCCTCCCAATGGCACCGCTGAGTGGGGACCATGCCTTTAGCACATGGGTCTTAGAAGGGCAATCCAAATCCAGATGCCAGTGGGTCCAACTTGACACTCCTCTTTCTCATTTTTTCTCTTTCTCTGTTTTTGCTTGTTATCTTGACCAGCAGTTAGTTGTCATCCGTGCTGATGCCCAGAGATTTTGCATGTGGAAGCAGGGACCTGGGTGCATTAGAGCATGCTCAGTGTCTTCTCAGACTCGCTGCCTTTTCTGGACAGGTGCACACAGGCACAACATGGAGGATACCTTGTTCTGCCAGTGTGTGCATTGTAGTTCCTTCTCTGGCAAATTTCTCTGAGTGCCTGGGGTGCTTCCAGAAGCCCCATCCTCGGGTGAGCAGTCATGGTCACTTGTGAATGGCCATGGCATGTTCTGGCACGGCACCATGTTAATGACATGACGGCCCTTTGTTTTCTTGCCACGCTGTTTGCAGGAACCAGTCTGCCAGGCCCAACTGAAAAAGGAGAAGCTCTAGGAATTGTGGGAGGGAAAGCCACATTGCATGGACAACTTCTGGGTCACTGAGTTGGGGGAAGGGGCTGGGTTCACCATGGCTTTGCCTTTTTAAGATTGGTTTCTCTTTGTATGTGTCGTGTGTGCTTGTGTAAGTTTATATATACCATGTGTGTGCAGGAACCCCAGGAGGCTAATGGGTGTTGGATCCCTTAGAATGGCAGTTACAGGCAGTTGTGAGCCACCTGAGAACCTTGGTCCTCTGCAAGAGTGGTATCTGCTCTTAACTTCTGAGCCATCTCTCCAGCCCCTCCCCATGGCTTTTCACACCCAGTTTTTCAGCACAGAAACCACAAGAGGCTATCCAGCAGCCTCAGGAATAACATGCCTTTCTCCAGCTCGTGATGCCCCGATCTTGCTCCTTCCCCCCTCTAGCCTCAGCTTAGCTCACCTTCATCTCTGTGCTTCCCACTGTTAAAGTCCTGGCTCCTGGTGGCTGGATGGGGACAGCAATGTGCCGGGGGGGGGGGGTCACATCTTCTCCTATCTTATTCTGCTTACAAAAAAACCATTTCAATTACTGCATTCCTTCCCTCTCCTGTGCTATTAGCTTCTCTCCCTGGAGCCACACCCAGATTCAGTATTCCAGCCAGACACTCCAGCTCCCCACATGTGGGCCTGCCATGCAGCCCAAGGATTGAATAACATCAACATTCAATTACAGGCCCGTTATGCTCTCACTTTAATCAGAGGAATGCATGTGGTTTAGAAGAGGGGGGAAAAAGCCAATTGTTTGGCCAAGTGTCAGCCAGTAGAGGAAGCCGCACAGCTAGGCTTCCCTCACCTAGCTCACGGTGGCTGACTGGCATTCACGTGCTCGGTCTTGTCATGCTCCTTGTGATGCTCTTGACTCACGCTCTGAGATGTGAGGAGCCGCCTGGCTTCCACTGCTCTGTTTCCTCTCTCACCTCCTAATTTTTGATCACTTTAATATTTTTAGCACTTAAATTTGCCTCCCCACCCCCACCCACACTTCTGTAGATTGTTTCCCACCCTGACCCTGGGAGCTGTGGCTGTGGAGGCTCCCATCCCCCTCTCCCCATGCTCACTTAGCTGCTATTAACCTTCCAAGGTACCCAGGTCCTAATTTACAGAGGTGCCTGAGTGATAGATACCATGCAAAGATGGGTTTATTACTTACAGATTGTGAGGGGTGGGGCCACCAGGCTGCCAAGGGAAGGTGCCGGCCACAGTGGTTTGGCTACCTTGAGTATTTCCAGCAGACCTTGGACCTTCTCATGGGTTCTTGTCTGGAACCTGGGTGGAGGATGCTAAGCAGAGAGAAACACTGAGTTGCTGCCACAGAGTTCTTCATATGGCTTCTCATCCTGAAGGGGGCGGGGGTGGGGCTCTGGGTGGTTCCTGCTGTCTCAGAACTTCCCGCCCACCAGGAGACAGGCAGGTACAGAGGTGGTCATGGTACAGCAAGGTTCTGTGTCTTACAGTGAAGGAAATGAGGCTTTCTTTCTCTGGAAAGTTCTAGATAAAAGTGATTTCCCACTAGTGAAATAAGAGCTCATTGGGAGAAGGGAAGAAGAACATCTACAGAGATTAGAAGGTAAAAAATAGAAGAGTTTAGACTGTTCAAAGGAGGGAAAACAGCTGTGTTTGGCCGCAAGGTATGGGGGCGTGGCAGGAGGTGGGGCTGGAAAGATTAGCTTGTCTGGTCGCTCCTGGGGAACGAGAGCTCACTCATTCACTCTGTCTCTGTGTCTGTCTGTCTCTCCCTCTGTGTGTGTGTACATGTGTGTATATGTACGTATGTACATATGTGTATGCATGCATGCAGATTAGGGCAAGCTGTCTCTCCTCTACCATAGCAGGTAGACCTTTAAAATGACCACAGCGTAAAAAGGACCACATTGTCACAGGCCAGTTCCTGTTGCTTCCGTCAGCCTGGAGCCTGTACAGCAGGCAGAACATTCTCCTTGAGGACACTAGCTCATGCTTTGTTTGCTGTACTTCATCTGTTTGTTCTGTTGACCACTCACATAGTGGATTCCACACGAGGTTCAGGGATGGCTTAGGCACAGCCTTGCCCTTGAAGAGCTCAGTGTCCTAGTTAAAAGAATTGACAACGCTGTACATGAAGGCACACACCTTTAATCCCCACACTCAGGAGGCAGAGACAGGCAGATCACTGAGTTTGAGGCCAGCGTGGTCTCCATAGCAAATTCTTGGCCAGCCAGAGCTACACAGTGAGACCCTATCAAAAAAAAAAAAAATAGAGACAAAGATACAGACAGATACATGGGGCATGGGAGGTCCAGGGGTCAGGGGCAGACAGACAAACAGCAGACAAGCATGAACTCCAGTCCAGTGATGACTTGTCCCAGTGGTATTCTATGGCCTTGGAAGCATAGCAAAGGAGCCTTGATTCTACAAGACCTGGCACGAACAGCTTCCCGGGGAATGTGGATGCCCTATGGGAGACCTGGCTGCAGGTACTACAAGTGTTAGGAACAGCATATGCAAAGGCCAGTCAGCCCCATCCCCTTCATTTGTGGGATGAGGGGCAGAGAGTATGGGCAAGCCAGTGAAGTTAGTGAGACAAGCCAGGAACACCGAGAAATGTAACCCAGGTCATACCTGCTAAGCAATGGGCAGACTCGGGTTCTCAGCTTCCTTCCTCCTTGCCAACAGTCACTTCCCCAGACTGTCCCCTTCCTTCCACCAGAGCCTGGGCAATTACCACCTGCTCCTGCTACCACCGTTTAGGAAATGCTGTGATTAGTGATTGTTATTGTGGTAATTAAAATTCCCTGGGAACAGCTTGGCTAATATCCATCAATATCTGCAGTCAGGTTGGCGGTAAGCTGAAATGGTAACGAAAACCTAGAAACCCAGCACAAAGCAGCGGTACCAGGAAGCACTAAATGCAGTCAGACACCCCGCACGAGCACCGTGGCAGCAGCGTGGGTCTTTTCTCATTAAATGGCATTTTCAAGGCTGGCTGCTTTGCTGGCCTTATCACAACAAACCACACATGGGGGGCAGAGTACAGCTGTGCAGCGACACTCAGCTTCCCAAGAGGGGAGTGTTCTCCCATCTGTGGGCCTCACCCAGGGCGGGGGTTAGACTGCAAGGAGGGCTTGTCGTGACTCTAACCTTGGGGAAGGGCAAAGTGGCAGTGCAGTGAGCGATGGACTGGACAGAAGTCACATGATTGGAAGCCGTTGTTGGTCAGGTTGTAGAGTGTGGGTGCACAGAGGCAAGAGACGGTCAGGATGTGCACGGTCAGGCATGGACGGGATCGCTGCTCAGAACTTGGCCCAGCTGACACCCCCACCACTCGCCTCGCCAGGCCTGCTCAGCCGTGTGGAAGGTGATTCTCAAAGCACTGTGTTGTGTGGACATGTGCACAGGCATACCTCCTGTGCTAAGTGATAAACCTGTGCTCCAGACCCTCTGGTGGTGGGGGAGGGAGCTCAGGGATTGCCTTTCCCCACACTAGTCCAGTTTCCCAACCATTCTGAGTGGCAGGGTAAGCCATGGGGACTACTCACCTGGATGACAGAACCTCTCAGAAACGACATTCCATTGACTAGTTACAGACCTGCCCACTGAGTTCTGGAGAGACACAAGCCTGGCTGGCCTGGAAGGTCGTGCATGTGGGCATAGATGCTGGGATAAAGTTGATAAGGTTTGTATAGAGTTTGGGGGGTTGAATTACCCCCAAAAGAAGTAGACTCCTGACACTTGTTCCTCAGCTCTGTACTTTGGACCCTGTGTTCTTTACCACATCTTCACAAAGCACTTTGTTGATGAGAGTATTTTGACAGGGAGGTGGGGTGGAGATGGATAATTGTGGGAGATAGTAGGCCCGCAGCATGGGTTCTGCTGGCTGTGCCATGCCAGGGAGCAGAAAGGGCGGAGGGGGCACCATCAGGGAGATGCCTGGGGGCTTACTCTCCACCAGTGCACTTGCTAGACACTTCCTCTAATCCCTCTTTGAATTTGAAACGATAAGTCTATTTGGCCAATGAGAACAATAAGAAACTACCAGGCTACTTCCTAGTCTGGGAACATGGCACAGTGACAGAGCACTTATCTGGCATACCAGACCACTTCCTCAGGAAGGTGACTGGCCCTGTAGGTTGGGATATGTTCCAGAAAAGTACTCATACCATCAATTTCGTTGTTTAACTGAGTAGCGGCTGTGCAGTATCAATGTGTGTGTTAGGCGCTTGAAGGACCAGTGACGAGCAGACAGTCCTGGCTCTCCTTCCTGGATGACAGAGCCTGGTAGGGGAGACAGTTGCAAATTAAGGACCAGCCAAGGGGTGCAGGCAACCCAAGTGTCTATGGACAAATGAACATTTGCTATACAGAATGCTATGGTATACACACAGTGGGACCATTACCAGCCTCAAATGGACTGCTGTAGCATGCACAGGCTAGCTTCTAGATGTTTCCACTAACAGGAGGTAGCTGAAACAAGCAGACTCCGGGAGACAAAGTAAAGGCTGGCTGCCAGGGGCTCAAAGACAGAGAGAGGGCTCTGTTGTCCAACCTGCAGCACCTACATTTGGTGACCTCAGGATCTGGCAAGTGTACAGACTCAGGGTACCTGACCCAAGGTCCTTGTCCTGCGTGTTTCTGTGCGCATGATAGATGTTCTCCTTCCTGGGGCATCTCATCTGAATGTGTATGTGTGCCTTGGATCTTGGAGGAGGCAGACAGACACTATAGTGTTGGTGGAGATCATTTCTTATTAACACAGAGAATTCACCATGACACATGGTGAGGAAGAAACCAGCCTGGATACTCGAGACTGTCTGAAAAACAATACAATGTTGACTTTAGGCAGGTAGCTGAACTTGTTGAAGCCTCGATTTTCCTATGTGGAAAAAGGGGATTGATAACAAAACTTTTCGAGGAACTGTTGGGCCATATGCCCTGGGAGGAGGAAGACTTTCCATTCTTGCACGTCGTGGATTTTAGACTAGTGTTTTCATTGCTATCTTAGTCTGTTTTCTGTTATGATAACGGAATAATTGATAAAGTACAAGGTTTCTTTGGCTCCCTTCTAGGCATTGGGAATCCCTAGAGCTACAGTGTCTGTGTCTGGTGAGGGCCTCCGTGCTGTGCCACATGGCAAGACTTGTTTTTACATTTTTGTTTACTTTGTGTACAGGATGCACAGAGAGGAAAGAGGACAACTTGTCTGAGTTAGTTCTCTCCTTCCACGATGGGACCGGTTACAGGTGGTTGTAGGCCACCATGTAGGTGCTGGGAATTGAACCTGAGACCTCTGCCAGAGTAGGAAGTGCTCCTAACTACTGAGCCATCTCCAGCCCCTGAGTTTTAAAATGGGGGGTGTGTGTACCACAGGGCATGTGGAGAGGTCAGAGGACATCTTTGGGGAGTCAGTTCTCTCCTTCCACCTCACATGGGTTCCATGGATTGAACTCAGGTTCTAGCAAGTATCTTTACCCCCTGAGCCATCTTCCTAGACCAACACCAGACCCCTGATTCTAGGGATGGGATTCAGAGCCTCACATATGCTGCTGCTGAGAAAGATCCTCAGCCTTCTTTCTTGTGTGTGTGTGTGTGTGTGTGTGTGTGTGTGTGTGTGTGTGTGTGTGTGTGTGTATGTGTGTGTGTGTGTGTTTTGAGATATAGTCTTACTAAGTTACCCAGGCAAGCCTTGAACTCACTCTAGCTTAAATAGGCCTTGAACTAGAGATCTTCCTGCCCCAGCCTCCTGAATTACTAGGATCACAGACCTGTGATTAGACTCAGCTTCCTCCTCTTACAAAGCCACTAATACCACCATGGAGGACATAGCCTTAGGACCTCATCTGATCCTAATTGTTTCCCGAAGACCCTACCATCAAATGCCAGCAACAAACAGAGATCAATCTTTCTCCTAAAAAGAGACAAGAATTTAAACCACAATGGTTTCCAGTCCAGAAAAAAAAATCAAAATGCAGGAGTTTTTCACATGAGGGCTCCACAGAACATTCCTCCCTGTGTCCGTGCTATGTAAGAGACTGAGCTCAGGTTAGACCCAGTGGTAGAGTGCTTGCCTAACATGCTTAAGGTCTTGGGTTCCATCTCCCAGCGCCACCTAGGGAAAAAAACCACAACAGAGTCATCCAAAGCCAGGCCCGTCTGCCCAGAGAGCAGTAGTAAAGTGATGCACACAAGGCTCACGCCGTGGACTCAGAAGTCCGTGGCCCACAGTCCAGAGCATAAGCAGACCCCTTGTCTGCCTGGAGAACTAGCTGCACTTCCCTCAGCAGTGCAAGGTGTGGTCGGCTTATTATCAGAGTTGAATTTCTGCAGCAGGCACCAGGGTGGGAAGGGAAGAGGGTGGGGGTGTAAGGATAAGGATGGTGGGGTGGGGAGTGAGGGGTGCAGGGTGAAGATGGGGTGGGGTGGGGAGTGAGGGGTGCAGGGTGAAGATGGGGTGGGGTGGGGAGTGAGGGGGTACAAGAATAGGGTAAGGTGCAGGGTAGAGATGGGATTGGGAGAGAGAGAGAGAGAGAGAGAGAGAGAGAGAGAGAGAGAGAGAGAGAGAGAGAGAGTGATGTGCACACATGCCCGTTCATGCGCAGAGTCAGACTAGAAAGCTAGCCAGGCTGATTCTAAGTAGGTACCACGGTGTGTTCCTTTGTCCTGTTGGAGAATGCTGTGCACATTTGTACATTAAATGCTCAGAGAAGTCCTACCATGGCATCTTAGTTCATCCTAGGGCTTCCCAGATGTGCATGATCTGGGATGGCGCTTGCTCTCTGCCTCTCTCCCTTCCCTCCCTCCCTCGACTTTTATTATAATAAGTCAGTGTAAATATGGTGCCATGGACGTTTTGGGAGTAAGAAGCCACACACTGTCTTCACAGTCAGCTGACACTAGGATTTAAGTTCTTCATTGTAAATAGAATATTTGGCCCATAGATGGTAGCTCTATTCATGCTTGTCACATAGAGTGACAGTAGTGATTGCAGCCATGGCATCTATGCATGGCTGTCCTGCACCTAGCACAATGCAAGGCTTTGAGGTTTTGAGTCCACTCATAGGTCTGATCCTTCTGGCCACTCTGTGAGGCAGCACCATCCCAGATATGCCTGGTGGGGGAGAAACTGAAGGTCCAGGAGATTTGTGTGTCCACATCACACAACAGCTGGGTGATGGCCCCAGGATTGACTCTGAATGTCTGTGTGGCACCCACCAAGACTGAATTTTTTCTCAGAAGGTCACCCCAGCCTTCCCTCACTCCCCCACCTCCTTACTCAATATCCTGAGCACATACCCTTCCTATGAAAAGAGATTATGCAGCCTTTGGCTGTTTCTGAAGTAGGCATTAAGGGTTTGGGGACCTTATCTCAGTTACTGCTCTGAATTCTAATCTGAGGCTCTTGGAGACTCCAGTCTTTTCCATGTCTGCACAGAAACCCTCCAGGGAAAGCTCCCAGATATTGTGATATGGCCTAGTCTGGCTGTACCTTAAGCCCCCTGTCACCTTTCTAGATATTGTGATATGGCCTAGTCTGGCTGTTCCTTAAGCCCCTGTCACCTATCCCAGAACTCTAGGGGAAAGCATCTGCTGCATGCTGGACTCAGCGCTGGGCACTCCCAGTCCACAGGAATTATTTTGTTTTACCAATGAAATGAGCAAATCTCAGAGAGGCTTATGTTCACTCAGCACTATACAGCCAGTGCATGTGGAAGCTACAGTTGATTCTGCCTTGATCAGTGACTTGATTCATTTAATTCTTCTGCCCTTGATTCCTCAAGTGGGGAGCAAGAAAGGGCAGCCAGGGTGGCCATCTTGGAAATGACAGGGCTCAGAGGGATTCCTAGAGGGTCATTCCTATTCCTGACTGTCATTCCATTCTAGACAAGAGTGGACACCCTCAACTTCTAGAGATCAACCCAGCTTTCTGGGGTACCCTTCTCAACCCTGGGGTGGTCTCTTCACTTCTTTCTACATCAGATCTTCTCCAAGGGGAAGAGATAGGACCCAGTGAGTATCACCTGCCCCTTTCCTGCACCATCTCTGAGAGGCCTTGGTGTCTGTATGGATAGAGGGGTCTATGGCAAGACCAGGGCCTCAAGAGCACAAAACTGAGGCAGGGAAAAGAAAGAGACACTGGTTGTACTCTGGAGGCAACCACACCAAGCCTGAGACAGTGGTACTACAGGGCCTCTCTGCTGAGGGGCAGTGATAGGAACCAGAGGGACACTGGCTTAGAATAGTGAAGGACCAGGAACATTCTCCTTAAGAAACTGGGGCCTGGAGGCTCCAGGACTGACAGGAATTGGATGAGCTGTTTACAACTGCTTGAGACTGGATAGGTCTACCCTGTTCAGCTTCAGTCTCCATAAACAGAGGAGGTGCAGGTGAGGCAGCCGGCAAAGGGATCGCAGCCCAGGTGAATGAGAAGGGATCGGCTGCTGAGCGTCTGTGTGCTGGAGGTGGGGAAGGGTCAGGCTGGGCAGGAGGTAGCTAGGCAGACTCTTGGATTCTGGTGGGTGATGGGACAGACACAGTAGCGATGGATGGGCGGGTGGGTGGATGATGTTCGTAATGGTCCTTACAGTCTCTAAGGTGCTACCTTGCTGTGATCCCACTGTGCAGAGAGAAGCAAGCGAAGGTGATAAAATAGATGTAGAGGTGAGCTGGGCATGGCAGTCCACACAAGTCTTACAGAACTTGTGGAGTGGAAGCAAGAGAATGGGTCGCTCCAGCCCAGCCTAGGCTACATTACAGGACCAGGGATGGATGGGTGGGTAGATGGATGGATGGATGGGTGGGTAGGTGGGTGGGTGGGTGGGTGGACGGATGGGTGGGTGGATGGATGGTGGATAGATAGATGATGGATAGATGGGTGGGTGGGTGGGTGGGTTGGTAGATGGACGGGTGGGTGGATGGGTGGATGGGTGGGTGGGTGGGTGGATGGATGGGTGGGTGGATGGATGGTGGATAGATAGATGATGGATAGATGGGTTAGTGAGTGGATGGATGGATGGATGGATGGGTAGATGGGTGGGTGGGTAGATGGGTAGATGGATGGATGGATGGGTGGATGGATGGGTAGATGGGTGGGTGGGTGGATGGATGGATGGATGGATGGGTAGATGGATGGGTGGATGGATAGGTGGATGGGTGGATAGATGGGTGGGTGGGTGGATGGATGATGGATAGATGGATGGATGATGGATAGATGGATGGGTGATGGATGGATAGATGATGGATGGATGGATGGATGGATGGATGGATGGATGGATGGATGGATGGATGGAGAGTTCATAGAACTTACCGCAATGTGTCCATCCTGGGTCAACTCTAGTCCATTGGCTGACTGAGGAGAATTCACATTTGTACTCTGTCCTGCATCTCACTTTCTTGTCCCCATTACATCACTGATAAGCAGGAAATGAGGAACATTAGGCCTACATGGAGAGAACCACACAGGGAAGGGAGGCGGTGGAACTTCCTGTACTCTAAGCGCGTCTCTTCTTCACAGGTCTGGAAAAGGTCAGGGGCCTGGTTCTACAAAGGGCTCCCTAAGTACATCTTGCCCCTGAAAACCCCTGGCCGGGCTGATGATCCTCACTTCCGACCTCTGCCTGTGGAGCCCACAGAACCCCAGTCTCAGAGTGCTGAAGTCAGCCGTGTCTACACATGGGCCCGAGGGAGAGGTAAGAACCCTGTGCCCTCCATGGGGCTCCTATAGTCCTCAAGCCCCAACGTGTTCCTGAGCAGAGCACATCTCTGACCTCAAACAGAGTGACTGCTCACTCTACAGAGACACAGCCAGAGGACCCTTCCGGAAATGCTTGCCCAGCAGGACAGTAACTGGGGTGAGGGGGAAGGAGCAGCACTGTGGCTCTGTATGGATAGAATGTCTTTTGTCTGTTTGCACTACTGAGGATGGAACCCAGGTGCACACACTAGGCAAGCATCTTCCCGGTGAGCTGTTGCTAGCCCTTAGTTAGTTGGCAGGGATTTTCAGATCATCTCTCTCAAGCAGGCCCATGGCACATCTTTACCTCACATGGTTTATTTCTCAGGAAAGGGAGGCCCTGGGTCCTAATGAGCAGGATGACTTGGTATCAGTGGTGACTATCTAGAGGTGGGTGTGTGTCCCACTGTGACTGGCAGTCACTGCCTGTGCCGGTGCCACTGCCATAGAGGGCTCTGTGCTGCTCCTGTTTCTGGTTTTCATTTCAAAGTTCCTGGTCTCATATAAGCAGTAGGAGGTTCAGAGTGGATATTCAATAGCACCATCTTAGAGCCACATAGCCTGAGGCCCAAGGTGCAGGACCAGAGCTGGGCTCCAGAGCAGGCCCTTCCCCCTTGGATCTGGCTTCTTCTGCCCTGTAGGGGCCACATTTCACAGGGCCAGAGGAGTGAGGGGTCACCTGCTGGTGGCTTGTCTCAGAAGAGATAGTTTCAAGATCACAGGCCTGGCAGCAGCTTTGGAAGAGCTTTGGGAGGTGACCCGACTCTCTTCATGTCGCGTGTGCTGTTTTTTTCCTTATCAAAAGGGTAACACATGTTTGTGATAGAAAAGTAAAGGTCACCAAGCAGCAGGCCCCAGGAGGCGAGACCCCTGTGAGTCACCCTGCAAACAGAACCATGTTAGGTACTGGCTGTCCCTTCTCAGGTAATTTTCATCCTCCTGCCACTTGGCACTTTCACAGCTGTCCCTCCTCACAGCTGTGCCTCCCTCCATCCTGATGCCTGCAGCTCTTCCTGGCATGACTCAGACCCGTCTAGCTTTCCCTGACATCACAAACAAGTGTGTGGGGTGTGGGGCTGAATGCAGGTGAAGACCTGGCCTGTGGAGTCCTTATAAGTAGGGGGTCCGAAGGGAACAGCCTGGTTGGGACAGTGCCTCACAGGGATGTCACAGGTGCTGAGCCTGACCACCTTCCATCCTGTCCCTCACTCTGGGAACACCCTTATCCCACAGTCTAAAGAAAGTCTGAGGTCTGTAAATGGAAGCTAATGGACCAGCAGGTTCAGATGGTTGCTGTGAGTGGCTGAGAAGGGGCCTGAGGCATGTGTGAGCAACTGGGACCCAAGTGCCCATTGTACCGGTCCTCACTAGCCTCCTGCGCCCATTCAGTACATCCCCACACACATCCACAGGCACACATGCTCACACGTGTTCATATGTGCATAGGTTGGCACTTATGCTCACACACAGTCACCAGCAGACACACCTGTACCCTGGGCACAGCAGTACTCTTGGCACCTCCTCAGCTGTGGAGACACACAGGGGAGGAGGCCAGCATCCTCACACACTTGGAACCGGCAGGCAGCCTAGAGGCTCTCCCTCTGAGGTAGGGAAGTACAGAGCCCTCAGGCTGCTATGTCAGCCCTGTTGGAGCTATATGGTCCTTGAGTGACTTGATGCAAGGGCAGCAAGTCAGGGAGGGACAGCTGCTGGTGATCGCATCTGTGCCCACACTGAGGGAGGCCACTGGGGTATGTAGTGCCAGGGTAGACAGAGCTGAACTCAGAAGAAGAGCTAGTGGCTGCGGCAAAAGAGGAAAACCAAAGAAAGAAGGGCAGTAGAGTCACGTCAGTGCAGAAACCACAGGCAGGGCTGGTAGAGCTGAAAAGAACCTGATAGTGTGTGCTCTTCAACTGCCATGGCTTGCTGCTGGGCAGCTTCTTTGCCCTCTTGAGTCAGTCTCTGCTTTCCAGCTGAGGGCAGTCCCCTGACTGCCTCAGGTCTGAGCATGTTCTCAGAGGGCACAGCTCTGGCTACTGTTCCTGTGTGAGACTAGACCAGCTCATATGTGGGAACCATCCTTACCTAGGGACAGTCCTGAGCTATGGCCTGTGATGAGGGACTTTCCAATCCCTCCCTACATGGTAGCTCATGTAGCCTCAAGGTCCATGGTAACCTGTGGTCTGGGCTCTGTCACACCTGCCTCAAGGAGTCCTGGGAGCTGGCAGAGTCTGCTGATCTGGTCCTTGTGTAGCTGTTGGACTCTAGGGAGCCGACAGCCCTCAGCAGGCAGCTGTGAGAGGGTAGTGAGGCCCGTCTCCATGTCCAGTCCTCTGATGACTGGATCCCCATGGTGCTTTCCAATCCTGAAAGTGACTTTTCCCTCTCTCACCCTTGCCCACCATCAGGTACCAGGGGCCCAGCAGCTAGCTATGCTCACAGCTGTGGCAGTGACTCAGGGCAAGCTATTGCACATAGCTGTCCCAGCACCACAGTTGGGCTGACTGAGCTCAGGGGTCAGAGTAGCCATCATGAGGGTACCATTTTTACCATCCTGAAACGTCCTGTGGCAGGGCCACATCTATCCTCAGCAGGCCAGTACCTTAGCACGTAGCACTCGGAATAGCATAAAAGAAATGCTCCACAGATATTCCAGCAAGTGAGTGAACCATGCCTCTGACCGCAAAGGAGACTGGGAGGTGCAGGGGTGGGGTGGTCATTACACCGAAGTGCCTCTGGTCCATGAGATGCTAGATGGACCCAAGAGATGTTGGGCTGCTGGTAAAACCAGCTGCCCTCACAAGGAAGCTTTCTTCCTGGCTCCAGGCCTTGAGGGACTCCAGGCCACTGTCCCCTCCTGCCCACAGTTCTTCCCACAGGCATGGAGCTGAGGCTAGCACTATCTGTGACCCTCTTCCCCACCCCAAGGCTTGGGCTCCAGCACTTATGCCTCCCACCCTCTCCTGCTCACATGCTAGCCCTCCCTTATTTCATTTCTTGTGGCCTGTTGGAAATGTAGAGTTAAATAGATATACATCATGGATGATTTTGTTTTTAATTTGTGCTCGGGTATATGTGTGTGCTCTTTGTGTGTGCAGGCACACACACGCCAGGAGAGCAAGAGGTCTACTTTGCAGTGGGTTCTCTCCTTCCACCTTTGTGTGGGTTCCAGAGATTGAACTCAAGACACCAGGCCTGTGCAGCAAGTGCACTGAGACACCTCACTGGCCCCAAGCTATGAGCTTTTCAATATACACAGGGATCTAGGGTAAATTGATGTTTGCGAGATAGGCGCCTTCCCATCTTCCTCCAAGTTTCTCTTTATTAATTTTTAATAATATAAGAACACAAGTTAAATAATTCAGCAAGGAATGAAAACCAGTAACCTCTTCTATTTGTCCTTACACTATAGCCCTTGACCAAATGCCCACTGAATTTAGGCATTTAAATAAAAGAAAAATAAACAGGCTCTTGCCTGTGGATCTGTTGTTTTTTTGCAGTTGTGTGTGTTTGTTTTGAGATAGTCTCACTATGTGGCCCTACTTGGCCTGGAACTCTTTGTGTAGCCCAGGCTAGCCTCAAAGTCACAGAGATTCAGCTGCCTCTGTCTCAGATGACAGGGGCAGCTACACAGGGCCAGATGTGCCAGGCCTGTTAGGAGAATACTGTGGGCTCTCCAGGCCGCTGGGCCTGATTGTACTTCACTTCAGCGGATGAATAAAATCCCTGAACATTGGATCATGTTTTTTGCTCTCTATCGATGGACTTTAATGTTGTTTCTGGACTTTACCTTGAAATATTCTTCAGACCTGTAACCTGCAAACTGAAGCTTCTGTGTCTGGGGGTCAGGCCATGTGATGACCTAGTCACACCTAGTCATTCCCACTGTGGCAGTCTGGCCGTACATCTACGCTGCCTGTGATGCTATTGATGGTTATAACCATGGCCAGTCTACAGGGAGGAAAAAAACATTTCATTGCTTCTATGCCCACGTCTGACTAAGTCTTCCTATGTCTATTATTTATTGATTTTAATTCAGATGTCCTGTTGTCCGCATTGTCTGTTGAAGCCAGGCACTGTGGCAAATGCTTTTATTATGTCACAGATGCCTCTGGCCCAGGAGCTGCTAGGCAGGGGTTCTCAACCTGTGAGTCACTACCCTTTGGGGGGATCACCTAAGACCATTGGAAAGCACAGATAATTACATTATGATTTATAACAGTAGCAAAAACACAATTATGAAGTAGCAACAAAAATAATGTTATGGTTGGCGGGCGGGGGGATCGCTACAGCATAAGGAGCGGTATTAAAGGGTTGCAAGACCAGGGAGGTTAAGAGGGCCCTAGCACTTGGGAGGTAGAGGCAGGAGGCTTCTGAGTTCAAGTGAGTTCCAGACTAGCCTCAGCTACAGAGTTAAGTCCCTGTCCCAGAACAGTAACAAAAGAAAGCAATATTAACTGAGAAAGCCCTGAAGCCATGTCCAATCAAAATTCAAACCAACAATCTCTGTCATCCGATCATAGTTGGTAGTTCAGCTTTGTTCGGTTACATTTCGTCTTGCTGGTGCGTGAGATACACCCAGGCCCTTAAGTGAGCGAGGCAAGCACTCTGCCACTCACTGTGCGCCAGCCATTATTAGATGTTTCTGTTTTAGATTTATTCTATGTGTCTGAGTGTTTTGCCTGCACCGTGAGTGTGCCTGGTGCCCACAGAGATAAGAGCGGGTTAGATCCCAAGTAAACTAGAGTTACAGACAGTTGTAAGCCATCATGTGGGTGCTGGGAACTGAATCCAAATCTCTTCGAGAGCAGCCAGTGCTCTTAACCACCTCTCTGACCCCCTTATTAGTTTGTAATTGACACAGAAAATCAAGAAATAGAAAGCCATTTCTTAATATCAGAAAATAACAAAAGGAATCAATCCTCTTTGTAGCTGATGTGTACATCAAGAACTCAACCCGCTTTAACCTAAAGGCACTGGGATTAATAGAGAAATTTAGAAACTGACAAGACTTAAGATACAGCAATTTAGCTAGGTGGTGGTGGTGCACACCTTTAGTCCCAATACTCAGGAGGCAGAGACAGTCGGATCTCTGAGTTCGAGGCCAGCCTGATCTATAGAGCAAGTCCCTGGACAGCCAAAGCTACACAGAGAAACCCTGTCTTGAAAAACTAAAAAGAAAAATCAATTTAAAAAAATCAATAGCTTTAATCCGCACTGACTAATTGGAGGTGGGCGTGAGGAGACCTATTTGTGATGGCAATAAAGAATTATTTCATGCCTGGAAGGAAACTTTAAATGGAAATTATAGGGACCAGCACGGAGAGAATGAAAGTCTCATTGTATTAGTGTGCTTGGGCTGCTGTGACAAAATACCCCAGACTGGGTGGCTTATGCTACAGAAATTGATTTATCCAAGGTCTGGCTGGTAGAGCAAGATCAAGGTGCTAGTAAGATGTGTCTGGTGAGGACTTCCCCCTGCGGTGCAGTGGGTGGCTGTCCTGTGCAGCGTGTGTATGTGAGGACAGCCGGGTAGAAAGCTCTCTTCTCCCCCCCCCCCCTCTCTCTCTCTCTCTCTCTCTTCTCAGGAGGGTACTCATCTGTTAATCAAGGCCCCACGATCCAGCTTCATGTAATTTGTCTGAATACCTGGAGTTTAGGGCATCAACATGGATTAAGGTTGGGGACACAAACTTTCAACCCACAACACTTTATCGAAAGATAAAAAATAAGTCCTAGGCAGAAAAGCAGGTAAAAAGTTCAGTCCTGCCTAGAGTGTGGCATGGTGGTGCTGCCTTTAATGCCAGCGTTTGGGAGGCCTCTGTGAATTCAAGGCCAGCCTGGTCTACATAGCAAGTTCCAAACCAGCTAGGGTTACACTGTCTCAAAATGGAAAAAAAAAATCTTAATACTTCCATTTTTGTAGTTATATATTAATATCTGATTCCCTTTGTGTGTGTGGAGACAGAATGAATGAATGAATGAATGAATGAATGAATGAATATAAGTGTGTGTGTGTGTGTGTGTGTGTGTCTGTGTGTGTGTACTATGATGTGGGTGGGCCTAGAAAACTACATAAGCAAAGGAAGTCAGAGTCAAATACATATTGTATGATCCCTTTCATAAGATATATCTAGGTTAGGAAACCCATAGATGCATGTGCCCTGGGGCTGGGGATGATGGGGGAGGGGAGGAACTGCCAGTGAGGACAGTGTATGAAAATATTCTGAAATTGAATAGTGGTGGCAGTTGCCCAGTGTTATGACTGTAGTAAAAACCACTGTATTGTATTCCCCCTAAAGAGTGAATTTTATAGGATATGAATTATGTCTCAATTTTAAAGCTTGTAAGGAGCTTAGATCAGCTATTATAGAATATGCAAATCAATGAACGGATGGGAATTGAGGCAGAGTAGTCCCAAGAACATATATGGAAGCTGAACATAGGGATTTTTCAACTCAGTGGGAGAAGCATGTAGATTTAATAACCAGAGCCAGTGTGGTTCTACTTCTGTGAGGGTCCAGGAACACATTATAGTCCTAAATGCTAAGAGTAAGACAAGGAGCCAGGGAGTGTGGTCTGTGCCTTTAACTCCTAGGTACTCAGGAGGCTGGGGCAAGAGGGTCATTTGAGCATAGAGTTCAAGGCCAGCCTGGGCACCACAGTGAAACCCTGTCTCCAAACCAGTCAGTCCATCATTGGAAATATTAAAGATGGAGGAGGTGTGGCCTCTGCCCTCTGGTTTCCTGAGGAGGTGTGGCCCTGTCCTCTGAGTTCCTCAGGAAAGCCGTTGGACAGGTAGGCTCACCTCAGTTTGCTCCATTTTTGCTCCTCTGTGTCTTAGGTACTGATTTATGGCAAGCACACCAGTTAGTGACCCCAGGGAGGCTCATCCACAGTGAGACACTGGCTCTCACTCCCTGAGGCTTCAAAGAACAGCCCGGCCAGGGGCAGCCTCAGGGTCAGTTAAGGCCACCCTTGTATGCCACCCGGTGTCAAGTGGCAAACCAATACTGGGGACTCCTGGCTCGTTGATCCTTGATCAGGGCCTACCTGTCTTCCCCACCCACAGGGTGTACATACCCTCCACCTCTCCATTCCCTTAGAGATGGCAGACATCAGAAAGGCCAGGGCTTGTCAAAGCTGCATCTGCCTCAAGCTCTCTGAAGCTCAGAGGCAAAATATGTTCCCTCCCTAGAAAGTCGAGGTCATAGCCTGTCCCTTCAGTCTTCTGCCACTTCTTCCCTCCTGCCCTGGTCCTCCTGAGCTGGGCATTTCTTCCTAGCTGATACCTTCAAGATCCTAGATGATACACTAGCTACCTTCCAGATCCCAGAAAGCACTCCAGGGTTTTGGATCTGTTCCATTTGGGTAATTGCAAGAAAAAAAAATTGGGGTTTTGATACCACTTCACCAGCTACTAGGTTTTAAGCAACGTTTTCAAGATCCTCAACTAAACAGGGAGGACTCTGCCACCCTGTGGAAGCAAGCATTGGGGTTCCACTGGGGTGAGTAGTCTGGCTCAGCTGCTCTGTAGAGGGTTATCGGGGTGGCCCTTTATGAGTTATCCCCCAGCTGACCTAGCCTCCCCCATGGGGCCGGCATCTCCTAAAGAAGCCGAGTCATTGGAGCTGCACTGGCCAGTCCAGGGCACCCTGTGATTCATGGTCATTATCTCATTTGAAGCTCAGGGCAGCTGCAGACGGTGAAATTGACTCTTGCTGATGGATGAGACGGGAAAGCTGCACAAGGTCACGTAGGCTGCCATAGGCTGCCGGCTGCACCGGGGGCTGTGGACCCAGGCTCTTCCTCACGAGTGTACCACATGGCAGAACCCTTGTCTCCATCAACACAGCTGGCTTGGCCCTGTCTGATGGTTCAGAGGATTTTTCAAGTGAGGGGGTTGTTGCCAGGCTGCTGAGGAAGGGGGTTCTTGTGGCTAAGGAGGGGTGGCCGGAGCTAGTCTGCCTGTCTGTACTCTTGGCTCCCTCTGCCTGCTGGGCAGCTTGCATCAGGCGGAGTCTTCATGGCCTGAGTTGCTGTACCTGTTCCCATCCCACTCACATCTTACGACCCACCGTGAGCAGGGTCCCCCATTTCTGCTCAGAGCACCTTTTTACCATCCAGCCACCATTAGACATAATGGATGGCCCAGCCAGTGTCTTCTAATTAATTACCATCCAGCCACAGAACTGAGTACTTTGTATCTGATAGGAGAATGAGTTCCCTGTTGGTAAGGACATTCAAGTGGAGGCTAGATATTACAGAGGGGGATCTCCTGCATCAGAAACTGGGAGATGCTTATTATGGGCTACTAGTGTGTTTATTGTTATGCCCCTATGTTAGCACAAGTCTTGGGGTGAGAGGTAACTGTGGCCTGAGGCTGGAAAAGCCACATGGCCCATGCAGACTTTGAACCTGTGACCTCTGTCTTGTTAGCACAGAGCGGCAGCCGACTGAGCTAATAAGCAGGCTCCATAGTCACTGATTTTCCATCGAGCTCATATGCGGCTTCCTGACTTCTTAACGCAGCAAGCTATTTATACCCGCCAATCCATTCATTCTTAATGAGCCTCGGTTGTGGATTGTAAAATGTTTTATTTTCAGACAGGATTGCTCACTGCCCAGAGCCAGCTGTTGCTATGCCTCCTTCTTCCCTTCTCTGTTCCTGAGAAATTAGCGTTTTCGGAAGCTCCTTAGAGCGCGCGCGCGCGCGCGCGCACACACACACACACACACACACACACACACACACACACACACACACCCTCCTTAGACTCTGAATTGTCCATTTTTGTCAAATCAGCTAGTCTGGGTACCTGAGTCTCCCACAGCATTCAGAGTCCCTGGGAGGATGTGTTGGGGGCTGGGGCCCCGGCTGGCAGGAGCAAGTGAAAAGGAGGCAAAGCAGAGCAGGAGGGTGTCCATGTTCCATGTTAGGAGGGAGGATGCCACCTGTCCTTGGGGGCTGAGACTCTGCCTATATTATAGGTCACAATCTGGTGAAGCAGGTGACCCGATCTGGCTGGCTGCTTAAAATTCACTGTCAATTTTTTTTTTTTTTTTTTTTTTTTTTAATCCAAAGAACTCTCACTCTAAAAAGAAAATGGAGTTCTGGCTTCTCTCTTAAAAATCAGAAGGTCTGCCAATGCTGCCCTCTCAGACAGCTTCCTGTTTCACTGATAGAGTGTTCTCTGGTTTGCCACAGTCCCCAGCCTTCTCTGTTGTCCCTCACAGTCTTTCAGTGTTGCTGTACATGATTACTAAGGAGGGAGATCTGGGGTGCACCTCAGTGGCCAACTGCTTTCCTTGCATGCACCAGGCCCAAGCTTCCATTCCCATACCACAAAGTTAAAAGAAAAAGAAAAGTTCTTCTGGTGAAAAGAAAGAACACAGAAGACTGACTATGGAGAGGCACTTGTTGCCAGAAAAATGAGTAGACTTCCTGGGGCTCCTCATGTCGGCCACCTAGCCCGCTGTAGTGGAAGGCAGGGCCCTGGCTGTGAGTTCCTATGAGTTCCTACACTTGGTCCTTGCCCATAGTGGCCCTGTGCCTGCTGTGAGCATAGAGGAGACCACATAGCCACCTCCCTGGCCTTCCAGCCTGGGCTCCCCCAGCTAGCCTGAAGACACAGCTCTTGGGGCCTGTGGGGCTCCTGGGAAAGAAAGCCCTGTTGTGGAATGGTGTTTCCCATGAGGATGATGGGAGAGAGGCTGGAACAGGGTCTCTTCTCTCCCAGTCATCTTATCTTGGAGTTCAAGGACCCTCCAAAGGAAGGAGCCCCAGCAGAGGAATTTTGAACAGGTGGTAGAGCAATGTGCAGATCGTTCAGGGAGGCCAGCTATACAGCGAAGACCAGTCTCTCTGTCAGTCTACATACACATCTCCCCACCCCCATGCTCCCTCCAAAGCCTAGTCAGATTGCCCGGCCCCACCTCACACTGTGCTAAGTGCTTCAGAGCATGCTGTCTTGCAGTCCCGTCACCAACATCACCTTCTGTTCGTCTTGCCACGTCCCATTTCTGCTAATTTTACTCTTTGCAGGGGCTTTACAGTCTTGAGATGCTGTGGTAGGTAACTAGGGTTTTTTTGTTTTGTTTTGTTTTTTTAATATAAAGATAGTAGAAGCCACCTAACATACACAAGGTCACACAGACCAAGAAGGACCAATTAGAGAGGGGATGGAGAGTCAGTGTGAGCCACCTGAGAAGGCACTGTTGGTACCACAGGCACCTCCAAGTCTTTGACCCCAGTCTTTATAGTGCAGGGCTGCTGCCTGGGTAAAGAAAATAAGTGCAAGAAAGTCAGTTTGTCTGGGCTGTGGAAGGACCTGGATCTCAGAGGCTAGGGTAGAGGCAGAGAGAGAGAGAGAGAGAGAGAGAGAGAGAGAGAGAGAGAGAGAGAGAGAGAGCTGTGGTTCTCAAGCCCACTGTGGCTACCTTTCCACCAGGCCCAGCAAAGGACCGTTAGCCTTTGTCCTATGCAAGCAGGAGGGACAGAGGGCTTGCACCCCTCCTTTGAAGTGATATCCAGCAGCTCCCAGCAGTAGCTGCAGCAGATTCAGGGTTTGCATATGGTGTGGGGTCTGTGTGGGACTCAGTGTATCTGGAACATCATGCACTGATTACCCACGCCCTCATGGAGCATGGCAGAGAAGAGGGCCTACAAGGGAAGAGGCAGAGTGTCTGCCTTGATTGTCCCTGGTACGGGGTGCTACACTTGCCCATTTGCAAAAGGGGACGCGGGGTACAGAATCCAAATAGCGTGTGTAGTAGCGGGGGGGGGGGGGGGACAGGAAATGCCTGCAGTGTTCCAGAAACTGCCTCCTGTGGCTCTCAGAGATACAGCTGTGGTCCTGCTTTAAAAAGAAAGCCCATGCATGTGGCCCTGTCCTGCCTTTAAGCCCTTGGTTATGCTGAACAGGGACGGGTCCCCACTTCATGCCTCCCCCTTCCCACAGAAGCCCCTGCCTGTCCCAATGTCTGTGCTGGCTTAGAAATTGATTTCCCAGAGCAGAAGGCCCTCATTAGCCACACCACGAAGGTTAGGGGCATGGCTGTCACCTCTAATTTGCCCAAACCCAATGACAGCCTCAGGGGATTAACCAATTCCATATGCAAGGTGAGGTCTTGAGGTGCCTTGCCCTCCTGGAAGCTGTATCCGACTCCAGTGCAGTCAAGGGGGCGCAGAGCTGCCCCTGAGGCCAGCTGGGCTGAGCTCTCTGTACACAGTACGGCATAACCCTCTGCAGCTGCCCACCTGCCTTGCTAAACCTACACCTTCATCCCACACACACTGGACTGAACAGCCTTGGGGAATGTGAGTGAACTGAGTGGATCTGGGCCTCCCATTCTGCCTGGTTCCAATAAAGTCCTGGAGGGGTCAGAGCAATGGCTCTGCTGTACACAGCCCTGTCCTGAACCTCTGGTCTATGCCAGGGCAAGCAAACCTGTATTGCAGGAGGTCCCCAGCTGATTCCTCACTCCTCCTAGGAGCATGGCAGAGAAGAGGGCCCACAAAGGAAGAGGCAGTCTGTCCTGCCTCAATTGGCCCTGGAGTAGCCACCAGAGCCAGGCAGGCAGGTAGTCCACTCTCTTGCCAGTGTCTGAACACAGACACCCTGGGTCTGAGGCTCCTCCAGGTGGAAAACTATGACAGAGAAATTTGGAGGGAGAGAGACAGATTATAGATAGAAACAGCGGCCAAGGGGACACCCAACACATGAGAGACCAGTAGGAGAAAGGCAAAGGGGCATTACAAGGAGGGAGCACACCAGACGGGCACACGCCTGTGATCCCAGCTCTTAGGAAACTAAGGCAGGAGGATTTTGAGTAAGCCACCTGAGTCACATCCCAAGATCCTTATTTATTTCAGGGGTGGGGTCAGGGGAGGTCAGAGGACAACTCAAAGGAGTGGGTTCTCTTCTAACGAAAACCACCAGGTTAGTGGCAAGCACCCTTAATCCACTGAGCCATCTTATCAGCTTCAAGGAGACCGTTTTCAAAGCACAACATCCATGAAAGAGGCACAAATTCAAGTCGGGAGAAAAAAGCTCATGTTACCTGCCAGCCAAGGAGAGCAGGACAGACAAGCTCCCTCTGTTTTGTGTCTGCCAGAAGCCAGAGCCACCATGTGTGGCCTAACATAATAGAGCATACCCAAAGCAGTTCATTCCCCCCCCCCGGGGGGGGCTTCATCCAGAGAGATTCCTGATCCTCCCAAGAGTCCCATTGCCTAGCTTTGGCTTCCCCTAGACTGTTTGGAAGGCCTGGCATACCCCAGGCCTACTTTGTACCTGCTTAAACAGTGTTTATTTGTAAGTCCCTCCTCTTCCAGGAAGCCCTCTCTGACCTCTCTCCCTGAACACTATCAGATTCTACCCCGTTCTCTCTTGGGGAGCAGTTCTTAACATCCATCTTCTTCTTCCTCCTCCTCCTCTTCCTCCTCCTCCTCTTCCTCCTCCTCCTCCTCCTCCTCCTCCTCCTCCTCCTCCTCCTCCTCCTCCTCCTCCTCCTCCTATCCAGAGCTCCTCATTTAAGGTCAGAAGACCACGGGTTTCCACACCGGCAACCACATCTCTATAGATCTGTGGATTTGTCTTCATTAGCTGGTGCCTCCTATCTGTCTGTGAGCCCGAAGGAGAGAGAAAATTAAAATCGATGTTCATGAATAAGCCAGCACTGGGACCCCTCCTAGCCCTAGATCTGACTTCTCAGTCAGTGCTATGCTTCTGTTGCCTCTTCCTGCCTGGGGTCATCCTCAGAACCTCTAGGGGCAGCCTTGAAGGGTGTCAGGGAAGGAAAGCACCTAGTTCCTGTGGCTGTCCCTGGCTACACACTAGGACAGGTTGGAAGCATACCATGACTCCCGTCACCTGGTCCTGGGGAAGGACATGCAGGCACCAAGCCTCTTCTGACCGCCAGTAGGCCCATTCCTAGGAGGACAGGTTCTCCTAGCCTTGGGCCATCCTCTTTCCAGGCTGGAGCCCTGGGGACAAACCAGAGGAAGAGGCCACTGCTCTCCTCTACCACCCCCAAGAGCAGCATGCTTCCCTCAGGGCCATTCATCCCATGTCCATGGCAACTTCCCACCTTCCACCTCAGTCTCTGCCCAGGCTGAGGCCATCTGAGTATCCTTCCAGGGAGAGAGATGAGAGGTGCCTGGCTGGGGCTCTGCAGTCATCTGTCCTGCTGGCCTGGTGAACCACCTACCGCTTGCTGACCTCACTGCCCTGCACAGTTCACAAAGCACAGTTAACAAGTGGCTTTATCTAGGGCCAAGCAGGCTCAGGGAAAGAGACGGATTTGGGTCACAAGGTAGCCTTCTGCTGGGTAGCTCCAGGCAAGATGAGGAGGCCAAAGTAGGAAAAACAGGAAGTGGAGGCAGCCAGGTAGGTGGGCTCCCTCTGTTCCTGGGGCAGAGGACTCCTGGCAATAGAAACAAGTTGAAGAGATTCCAGGAAATTGCTCTGAACTCTGATCTTTTAAAAATCTTATCAGCTTGTGTAGTTGGGTCTTTTTCCCTGCTGGATCTCATCTTACTAGCCCCCCCCCCTTCCTGTCCATTTCACAGATGAGACAAATTGAGGCCTAGGGTGTGATATTTTGCCCAGAAGCATCCAAAGCAGAATCAGGGTTCAAGTCAAGGCAGTGGGCACATGTGAGACAGCCTCCCTGATGCCAGGGCCCATATGGAGAGAGGGATGAATCAGCTGCCTGGAGAGGAGAGTTTTCCTGAGAGTTTAGAGTCACTAGGTGAGGCAGGAGTGTGGATGCCATATATATTCTGGGCAAGGTGGGAGAGCAAGGATTGCAGCCAAAGATGGACATGGGTTTGAATGCCAGCCCAGGCTCTAAACACTTTGAGGGCATCTGATACCCTCTTCATCCCATGAAACATGATTGGAGCATCCACACCCCCTCAGAACAGTCAGCCTTCCTTGTGAGGTGGGCTGGGTCCGGAGCATAGAAACATGCCCCAAGCTAGAGGACACGAGCCCATGATGTACAACGTTGGCCTTCGCTGAATGCTCACAGCCACTAGAGAGGAACCATCATTCACCCCTGGCTCCACTGAGAAAACAGCCTAAGGGTGCACCGCTGGGAAGTGACACAAACCGAGTCTGTGCTTTAGGGACACCTCATCACCACTCCATGATCCCCACTTGCTGCCACCCAAACAGAGATGGACACACACACACACCATACACCTATTCCTGAGTATGAGAGCTAAGCCATCCTGGCAGGGCCAACTATATCTGTGCTATGCTGGTCTGGTGGCCCAGGAGGGTTCATTGGGGGTTCCTTTGCCCTCCCCAAGGATTAACTGTCTTTCCTTTACGTTAAAAATATTTTTTGTTGTTTTTAGTATGCAAAATTTCCCACCATCTGCTGCTTCTTGACAGGATGTTGGAAATATCTCCCTACTTCCCTAACTCCCATAGCTTCTGGAGACTTTGGGCTCCAAGGAGCCGAGCAGCCACTGCTCCCCAGGGTCTCCCAAGCCTGCAGTTTGCCACCATCTTTGCACTGGGCAGGTGGATGTGGCATGACTCGGGATGGGAGGATGGTTTCCCGACTTTTCAATCAGACAGGGACATCAGCAGCTTTTCCACGATTGAGCTGACCTCACACTGAGTCTACATAGGTAGCTGCTGGGTCAATCTCTTAGGTTTTGCCATGAATCTTGAAGAGGTGCCTCGAGTCATGGAGAGAAGTAATGGCTAAGCAGGTCTCCAGATCCTAGTCCGCCATCCCTGTCCTCTGAGCCAGCCCAGCTAGGTCAGCAGCTGCCACATGTGTCCTGTGAGGCATTCAAGGGAGATTTTCCAAAAAGAAAGAGTTCCCACCCCACCCCACCCCCAACCCGCCTCATGTACCAAAACTCAAGAGTTTCCATGGTGACAGTCAAATTGCGAATCCATCCAAGAATGAACTAGAGAGGAAAAAAAAACCTGCTCACCCCCAGAGAAACAGGCCAGGCTAGCTCTAAGCTACCCAGCCACTGCTGAGGTTGAGGGCCCAGCATGATGGGAAAATCTCAGGAAGATCAGGCACTCAGACAAGTGGACCAGGAAGTCAGGTGGCCAGCTGTGAAGGAAACCTAGAGGGAAGGCTCTCCCTCTGCCTCGTGGTGGGGCGCTATGAGTCTGGATAAGAATGACTCTTTTCCTACAGGCTCTCAGACCAAGGTCTTCCAGGGTTCTCCTACCTCTGTCTAAAAGCCAAAGTGTAGGCAGAAAATAAGCACTCACTCCCTGACCTATCACAGATGCTACCTCAGACATGCCTAGCGACTTGTAGAGGATGGAAGAGCAGAGGGCAAAGGTTTATGAGCCTAAGAGCTTCATTTAGACCCTTGGAAGATTTCTTGTCCTGGTCACCGTTAAGAGGGAAAGCAACATTGGTGGCAAATTACCCCAGGTTTGGAGTTTATAGGGACAGAAAAAGGGCATCTTCCGTGACCACTGGAAGAAGCTTCTGCGACTCGGTGACATCTTTGTGAGACCCACGTGACATACAGCCTCCTGTCTTTTCCCCAGTGACTGTAAGTGGCCACCTGCTAGCCAACACTGCCTTCTTTTGCTTTACAAGAACAGATTGGAAATGGGATTTGAGTCTTCAGCACGAAGACCTGATGGCTTTGGCCTAGCCCCAGCTTAAATCCCCAGGCATGAGGCTGGGCAGATGGTTCTGACAGCAGTGTGTTTGCTGCACAGGATTGAAGACCTGAGTTCTCTCCCCAGCACCCATGTGAAAAGTTGACACAGTGGTGCACACCTGTAAACCTAGCACTGGGAGGGTGGGGACCGGCCGGTCCAGGGCTTGCTGAGCTTACTGAACTGATAAGCTGCTGACCACCAAAATGGCTCCTGGCCATCTCAAAAAAGATGTAGTGATAGAGGAATACATTCAACACCAACTTCAGGCTTCTGTGTATGTACAGCACACACACACACACACACACACACACACACACACACACACACACACACACACACACACAATGCCCAAGCCTGGCCCAGTTTAAAACTCTGGGTACAAAGAGGTCAGGCAAGGGACAGTGTGTCTGAAAGAACTGAGTATTTCTCAGTTGGTCTCTGCTTTGTGATCCCATTGTGAGACTGTCACCAGAGGTGGTTCCCCCTTTTCCATGACTGAACCTTTAGACTCTGTCACAGGAGACAAGTCAAATGACAGTGGCTGGAGGAAGCTTTCTGGAATTTGTTTCTATGACTTCTTTTAACCCTTGTACAGCACAGCCATCCATGACAACCAGGTGATATGGCACCCTCCCCTCACTCCAGGACCGTGCTGTCTCCATAAACCCTGTCTAGCAATTTGAGCCTGCTCCCAGGCCCCTCTTGGAACATGTACAATAGATGACAGAAGGCAAGGGGTTATACCATAACCAACTCCTGGGACATCCAACCCCACAGTCCCTGCCCCTTGGCATTTGTTCACTAGCACTAAGAGATGCAGGTGTCACTGAGCCTCTTAGAGCCCTGTGACAAGTCTAGTTCCTGATTGCCTAAACCCCCTATCAGGCACAAGGAAAATGGAACATTCCAGGTCAGGAAGCATTGATAGATTATCGTGGACATCTCTGCCAGAGATGATGGAGAGACTAAAGTGGAGGTTAGTCACCAACTCCTCACAGGGACTGTCCTACCCCCATTAGCATTAGCTAGCTGCCATCCTGTGTTCCTGTATTGCCCCAATAGGGGGAGGGCATGGAAAGCTACTTGCTCCAGGTGTCTTAACAGGCAGCCCCATTTCCTGTCCACCCCCCCCCCACCTCCTATGTCTGAGGACCCATGGGGTTAGTGTTTAGTCAGCCCAGCAATGAGTCAAAAACAACGTAAGTGTTTGTAGCAGTGATGCCTGTAGGGTCTGGTCTCCGTGGATTCACATTCAGTCCAGACCTGAAAAGGAACTAAAAAAGCAAGTCGGGTTCTTACCTACAATTCTCATGAACCAGGAAGGGCGCATGAACCCATCCCCATCCCTCCTCTTCTCCTTGGTTCTGTGTCATCAGTGGCCAAATCAGGAGTCCTGCCAGTGGCATGAGAGGAAGATCAAGAACAGAAAAGGGTAAGAGGCGGAAGCAGAGGAAGAAAAGCCAGGGACAGACACATTCATCACTCAGAAACAGGAAGTACACACAAGCTTTCTCTTGGTGGATGGGCTATGGGTATGGCCCTCTAAATAATGGGAGTCTTTCAAGGGATCTCTGTCAGCTGAAACACCCTGATGGTACCTGGGGAGAGCTGACAGAGCACCCACAGGAAGACACTGTCACAGTCACCCTGGTGGGATGAGGGAGGTCTTGGAGGAAGGGCATCCAGTGCTCATGGTGAGGGGGCAACAGATTCAACTTCTGTTGAAGGGGCCAGCAAGGTAACCCAACCGGTGGGTGCTTGCCGGCATGCACAAAGACCTAGATATAAGTCCCAGCATCACAAAACTAGGCATGGTGGGCTGGAGAGATGGCTTCATGCTCAGCCTGTGTAGTGCTCTTTTAGAGGACCCAAGACTACCTCAGGTGGCTCACGACTTCCTAGCTTCCGGGGATCCAATGCCTCTGACCTTCATGGGCACCCACATTCACATGATATACCCACAATGATGTGCACATGCGTGCACATACACACACACACACACACACACACACACACACACACACACACACAAATAAATCTTCAAACAGAAATGTAGGCATACTCAAATTCCCAGCATGCAAGTGGTGGAGTCAGGTGGATTAAAAATTCAACCATTCAGCCGGGCAGTGGTGGCGCACGCCTTTAATCCCAGCACTCGGGAGGCAGAGGCAGGCGGATTTCTGAGTTTGAGGCCAGCCTGGTCTACAGAGTGAGTTCCAGGACAGCCAGGGCTACACAGAGAAACCCTGTCTTGAAAAACCAAAAAAAAATTCAACAATTCTTGACAATTCAAGGCCATCCTGTCTCAAAAAAAGAAAAAATCCATTTGGATGGTAAAATTAATAGGGCGTGAAGACCAACTTAAGGCCAACACTAAAGCATTATCAGACCTTCATGAAGCACCTACTGTGTGCTGGCTACTTGGCTTTGAAGAGCCCAGAGCTAAGACTCTTAAGGTTGAGAGGTATTTAGCAAGCTCCAACTTTGGCTCCTTGTTTTTGTGACCTGAGTCCCTCAGCCAAAAGGTGGCATAAGCTAAGACACAAAGACTTTCTAGAAGGTTCTAGATCCAAGATACCAGGTGGAAAACCCCTTTCTCCTACCTATACCTACAGTCCGTTTTCCTAAGTGATCAGCACTTCCTCTGGTGATACCTCACTGCAATCTCAGGAGACAGAACACAGCTCCAGGAAGAGCTTGGCGCTCGCTCAGCTGGACCCTGGTTGCCAGCCTTGATAGAGCATGTTTGTTCTGTTCTCACCTTCCCTGAGATGGGACCTCTGGCTCCCGAGTTGGGAGGAAGAAGGTGCTCTTGCTGAGAGCCTAGTAAAGCGCTCTGTGAAGACTTCACCCACCACTTCCCTGAAAACCCACACTTAGCATTTGAAAGGAAAGGGGGAGGGGTGTCCTGAACCTCCTGCCCTTTGACACAAGTGAGTCAGTCAACTCTCCGACTGCTGGTTACCTTTGACCTCACACCTACTTATCTTTATTATAACTTAGTTACATGCTATGTAAATTAATCAAGAGAGTCAGAAAAAAAGGCCAGAGCTGTTTCATTAAAACCAAGATTTCATAAAAGTCTTGAAGAAGCAACTTGCCTTTTTTTTTTTTAATCTATTGAATTAGGCGTGGGCAGGCCAACTGCAAAAAGCAGAAGGAAGATATAAAAAAAAAAACCTAGTAAGATTCTGCTCTCCATTCTATCTCCCAGGGTCTTTAGTGTCCACTGATAAGAACATGAGCCAGAGTCACAGGCCACGGTACAGGTTGGGCCACATGGGCCCTTCTCAGAGAAGCACTAGGGCTGCCTCAGAAGGTTGGCACACGGATGTACATCCCTGCTTAAAATTAAAATAGAACGTTTGAAGGATGAATATATCCTGTATTATGACGCCCACGGTCGATGAACCAGCCAAATATGGTGTTGAGTGCAGAAATGAGGGTGCTCACGGAGAGCTCCCTCTGAGCCCTCGCTCCTTGCAGTTCATGACACCCCACTGTGCATGGCTGAAGAGGATGCAGGCTGGCTCCCTACCTGGCTCCTGATGAGAGTTAAGTGGTTGACCTCAGCTAGTCTTCCAGAGTTAGGAGTCCATCATCTTCACTGACTGCCATAGGCACATGCCCTGGTCTCCTGCCTGTGAGATGGGGTAGGACTATTCCCTACCGATCTGAAGTTTTTGTGAGTTCAGTTTCTTCTCCATGAAACCATGGCCTGGGTGTTTAGTGTGGCCAGTGAAGGCCTCAGAGTCCCTGTGCCTATACAAAGGTGGTCATTCATTCCTACCAACCAGAAGGGATCGGCCCACAAGGATGCCATGATACTGAAGATGGCTGGTTAAGGGGCGAGCCTTCACCAGTGGTGCTGGGCATGTGGGGTCCATCCTCCTTAGCTGATGGGAAGGAGCCCCTGGCCCTTCCATTGTTTCTCATGCCTCAGACAAAAAGGGCTGAAATTCTAGGCCACTTGGTGGTGGCAGGAGGGAGGCCTGCCACGCCCCACTCCGTCAAAGCAGGAGAAAATCATCATGACTTCCTCGGCTCTGTCTGTCTGTTCCAGTGGTTTCCAGTGACAGTGACAGTGACTCAGATCTCAGCTCCTCCAGCCTGGAGGACAGACCCATGCCCTCTGGGGTCAAGGGCGCAAAAGGTGACAAGCCTAGAGGGGACTCAGGTAAGTGTGGAGAAATGAGCTGTTTGTTTCCGGAACCTTAGGTGCTGAGTGGTTTTTTGGTTTCTTTGGTGGCAGCTTCTCCACTGCTGTGAGCTGGGAGGCTCAGTGGGACCAAAGAGGCCAGGCTCCTCTGTGTGTGAGGGATGAGACAGGGCCAGCAGGGCCACTCCCTCTGCACATTCTTCCTAGGCATTGCTCAGTTTACCTTGTGAACTACAAAGGGATACGGAAATTAAGTGCAGTTCCCTGAGCCACTGTCCTTCTGCCATACAACTGCAGTGGGGGTCTTGGCATATGCCATTGCCTCCTGACTGCCACAACACAAATGAGGTGGAGCAGGCCATCTCCAAAATCCCTTCTCAGTCACCCATTTTGTGACTCTTGACATAGGTTAACCTGGACAATGAGGTAGGAGCAGAGAGAAGGGAAATGGAAGGCTTTTCCTCTCTTTAAGCACAAGAATGGTCTTCTGAGAAAAGCACCAGCTTCCTTTATGTCCTCCTGGGTCAGAACTAGGGCCTTTGAAGGAAGTTTCAGGGAGGCTGATGCTAGTATGTAAAGAGTGAGCCCTACGGTATCTGCCCTAAACGGGAATGAATAAGACCAGGATGGGAATCCTTGTTGGGAATGAAAGTTTGGGCTAAGCCAGAAGTGCCAAATGCCTGGCGCACGTACTATACCATCTCTCCATCCTGTGCCATGGCAGACATTACTAGTTGATTGTGGTGCTCTTTCACCCAGAGCCCTGATGCGACTTCAGAATCCTCCTTAATAGTTTCCCAAGTGGTGAAAACTAGTCCTGAACTTGGCACCAGCATCCCCAAGAGGCTCCATTAGGAAAATGTATAAATTGCCTACCAACCTCAGTTTCAGGACAAGCTTCTTCCTCTTCCTCTCAACTCTCAGCTGGGTAGGACCATCTTGTAGGTTTGATGGTGCCACTCTCACACATATGTGCCTTATGATCTCCTCCCCCAGTTAGTGCTTTTCTGGTTAGAGGCCATGGTGCATGTGTAAAAGCCATAGGACAACTTACGGGAGTCAGTTCTCTGCTTCCACCACGTGGGTCTGGGGATCAAACCCAGAGTGTCAGGCTTTTTGGCAAGCACCGTTTTTAATCCACTGAGCCATTTCCCCAGCCCCCTTGTGCTTTCTTAGATGCCCCATGGAATTCCTCTATTTCTCATCTCCCCCATGGTCTGACCCCTCCCCTCCAGTTTCATCACTTAAAAACACAAAACCACAAATACACACATATAGGATTTAAGAGTCATTAATACTGTCTCTCCCTCTCGCTGAGTTACCAGACACATACATTCTTTATCCCCACCCCTTACGAGGTGAAATAAGAAAATTGGCAATTAGTAGCTTTTCCTTATCAGTAATTTGTTCTTTAGGGAAAGAGCCCATTCATTCTATTGCTATAGTGTATCTTGGGTCAATCAGCAGAGAGTAGAGGTCTGACTACAACAGGCAAGCATGTGGGTGGGGGCCGCTAGGTAGAAAGTCCGTATTTACCACCCACAATTCCAGAAAAGATTTGGCCAGCTTTTTGCTGGGCTGAGCTCAGCACATCTCCGTTCCCATTCACACATGGTCTCCTTGCAGGTGGCAGCATGGGGTCACCCAGGATGGGGCCTGCCCGCCCACCCAGCCATCTTTCAGGCAGCCAGAGCAGCCTGGGCAGTGAGACTGGGGCAGGTGCTACAGATCCACAGGGAGGCACCCCGCCCCGGCCTGAGCCCAGGATATCCGGTGAGTACTGCCTCGACTCTGTTTGTCCAACAGCATCTTCATCCTGTCCTCCCTCCCCTAGTGGCCAGTGACATTTTCAATTCTTCATGTTTACTGAGCTCTGTGCCAGGCAGTGGGGAACAAAGGTCAGCCAGACCCATCTCGGCCAGCTTTAACCAGAGGGACTCAGAATGGTGCCATCTCTGCTCCCGTGTCACTTGTCTGTCTTCCCTGGCTCCTAACAGCCACAGGCAGTTCTCACTGGGCCCAGCCTGAGCTGGGAACGCAGAGTCGGGTCTGTCCTTGTCCTCCAGAACCCTGCTCCGTGGCCCAGCAAGCCAATGCCAGCCTGAATCCTGGGAGGGAAATCTGGGGATATGTGGAGTCCATCACCTCCAAGGGTGGCTATCTGAGTGCCTTGTCGTTCCCATGTGATAAGCGTAGTAAGTAATGCTCGTACCTTGCCTGGTGCTCACTGGCCCAGCACGGGAGGTCATGACATGGGGTGTTTGTCATCCGCAAACCAGAAAAGGCTCGACTCCTTTAAAGACCAGCCCCAGCTGGTCTGGGCAACCCTGGCCAGAGGCCCACAGACACATACATGAAACAGCATGTGATGTGTCCCTCAAGCAGCCTGTGTACACCCCATTAACCATCCCACTCGCTGTTCCAAAGGTCACTGGGAAGGAAACAGTAGTAGTCAGGCCTGAGGAGTGGACCCTCTCTACAGCCTCAGAATGCATTCTAGTCCCAGCCTTGACACTCTCAGCCGTGTGTGTCTGCACACACCAACACTAAACCTATGCAGTGCTAGAGGGCAAAAATAGTCAGACATAGACCATGACGCTGCAGTCCGCTCTCACAGAAGTGTCCCTCACAGGGTGGCAGCAGCCATCTGCCCTGTCCAGTAACAATAGTGGGGTTATGTACCCCAGAGAATGGACAAGAGGGTGTTTCTTCCTGGGTCCAAGGCTCCTCCTGGCAAACTGAGGTCACTGTGTTGAAGACACCTGCCTTTTTCCCTCTCTTTTTCTCTCTCTTCCAAAGGCAAAAGACAAACATGGACAACTCCCCGCTATTGAGTTGGCCAGCTGGCATCCCAAGGCTGAGACAGACTCTCCAGAGGAAGATTCAGAGAAAGACAACAGGGCCAGCCTACCGGAGCCCCTCTCTGAAGGTTCTTGAGGCCTCACAAGCTCCCAGATACCTTGACCTGCAACTCAACAAGTCAGGCCAGTGTTTGGGGACTGAGCGTGCTTGCCCCACCCTGTCGTGCCTTATCTATCTCACTCAGCACCCCACCTTTATTTATTGCCCCTCCCCCACCCAATCACATCTCGATTTGCTCGGGTCTTGGGTTGGGCTGGAAAGACCTTCCTATATGCACTGAAGTTTGGGTGGGACCACACAGGGCTTTCTTTGTACTAATGATGAGAACTCTAACCCTCAGTGTGACTGCAGAGCTGAGCAACCCACCCCCACCCACCCCTTTCCCTCTGCCTTCAACTGATAGAGGCCAGAGCAGGGTCCTATTTGCCCCAAGGCTAGTCCAGGAACTGAGTTAAATCCAGCTTTGAAGTTTCCCGAAGCCCCTATTGGCCTCTGGGTTTTTGTTCCACCCCGAAACACAGCTCCTCCTAAGACATTAAACCGCTTTTTGTTCTTCAGTGGAAAACAAAGCTCCCATCCTGCTTCATGCTCGCTGGCCCAGCCTGGGAGTTTCAAATTCTATAACCAGAGAAAGTGTGAAAATTACTCAAAATACAGACGCTTCTGGAAAATCCCTCCCTGCGGTGGGGGTGGGGAGGTGTCTGTCCTATGCCCTTCCTTCCCTGAGTCCAGTTCCATCCCTTCATCCTTGGAGGGCTTTCTCTCCAAGGCCACCACCATTAGTTAGCCTTTGCTTGTTGCTGCTGGCAGAAGACAAAACTTACCACTTCCCTATGACATGAAACACGTGAGCACTAACATAATAAACATTTCCTGTGACATGTAGCACGTCAGCACTAACATAATAAACATACCCTGTGACATGTAGCACGTCAGCACTAATATAATAAACATGAGGATTTTCATAGAGCCTCTGTCTTCCAAAGACCACAATCCCCACATTCCGACCTGTATTGGGATAGCAGTGGATGGATTGAAATGCGTAGCGCTGATTCACTGAAACCCTTCTAAAACCTGAGTGAGAGAAACCAGCCAGATCAGCGACCAGCCAGATCAGCGTCTCAATGCACCTCCCAACCCTAACACTAAATCAAGTCTGTCTGTACAAAAAACTAATCAAAACGGGTCCTAAATAGACATCGACTTCTGGTTACATGTGATAGACTGAACACAAGAATCATTTCTTCTGTCCCACACAACACAGACATGAATGAATGAAAGGGCATTAAACTAAAAGACAAAGGGGAAGGAAGGAATGAGAATGATTTGAAAAACTAAAAAGATGCGACAGAAGATACATTCATAGCCGCCCTAACTCCCAGGATTCAGGTGGGAGGAACCAATCACAAACCTGCCCACTTGCTTTGCATCTTCCCTAGAAAACTCAGAACTTGGAGGGACTGGAAGTTCACCAAGGGCCTCAAAAATACTGTTTTGTTTTGTAAGAATTGGCCACAGGGCCTGTGGTTGTAGCTCAGTGGGAAAGTGCTCGCCTAGCTTGCGAGAGGTGCTCAACCTCTAACACTGCAAAAAAACCATATAACCAATAGAGAGTGAGCCCTGGCCTCATCCCCTTCACGTCCTTCCCCGTACCTACCCCATGGACTCCTGACCCACTGGCCTGCTCACTGTCCTTCCCTGACCTGGTAACAGGTTCAACTGCTAGCCAGAGTTGAATTAGAAATGTAGTTTAGAGAATGAAGCCCAGCCAGAGGCGGGGTTGCTGAAACCTACAATGGTCAGAAAACAGCCAGGCCTACTCATCACCTCCCTCACCCAAAGCAAGACACTTGAGTTTCTCTGGCGAACCGATGATGGATCCTGGCATTAAGGAGTCCCCGACAACAAGTTTCTATTCATTCTCCACTGGGGAGAACCCAGTCTGTAGGCCCCATCCACACGCAGAGAGCAGCCAGCCAGCCTTGTTTATTACTTGGTGGGAACAGGCAAAGGCTCCCAGAGCCTGGCTAAACAAAACCCTAGAGTACCCAGCTCCTAGGAGGAAAAACGTAGATCCTCTGAAGATAGTACTGCAAGAAACAAGAAGAAGCAGGAGGAGCCTAGAGGTGGGGCACTCAAGTACGTGCATCCCTCGTGCTAACGAAAATGGCAGATTCATGGCAACAGCGATATGTTTAGAAAAGTTAATGTTCTTCAACATTAAAAACTATAACAGTGGAGGGTCTGGGAGGAGGATTCCGTCACTGCCATGCCACAAGAAGGGGGACCCCAGTTTGATCTCCAGAGCACCTGTGAAATAGCTGAGCACAGTAGCATTCTAGCCCTAGCACAGGGAGTCAGAGACAGGCACATCCCTAAGGCTTGCTAGTGCCCGCCAGCCTAGCCTGCTTACCAGACCCCAGGCCACATGACGGGATGGAGCCCAGCTGGTAGAAATCTAGGCCTGACTCTAGCCCTGCATCAAACCAGGCACGGTAGTACACACCTATAACCCACCTCTTGGGAAGTAGAGGCAGGAGGAGACATTCAAGCTCGTCCTTAGCTACATGGCAAGGAGACCAGCCTGGGCTACATGAGACTTTGTCTCACAGTGGGGGCATGGTAGGGATAAAGGGGCTAACAGAAAACTCCAGCAATATAGAAGTCCAGCTTCCAGCTAAGGGAACTTTCAAACCAAATAAAACATAAAAACAAAATCAAAGGGCAGAAGTGTTGAGAGAACCCTGAGCATTAGGGGCTAGAGAGATGGCTCTGCAATTCAGAGCGCTGTGGCTTTTACAGAGGACCAGAGTTTGGTTCCCAGCACCTTTGCCTAGCAGCTCACAGCCTGCAGCTCCAGAGATGCCCTCTTCTGGCCACTGTGAACACCCTCATGCAATGAGGCATGCACACATAAATAAAATAACTCAAAAAAGAAAAACCACAGAGGAGAGAAAATGACTTGAGGATTCTGAGCATTTCCTAGCTGGCCACAGAAGTTGGCAGGGAGCCTTGGCTGCCTCTGCACAGCAGGATGGCTGCAGAGGACCGTTTTCATCATTGGGAGATGGTGAGGTGACTGGGGCGATTGCTCAGCACCTCCTGCTCTTCCAGAAGATCTGGTTCCATTCCCAGCACCCACGTCAGGTGGCTCACAACTGCCTGTAACTGCAGCTCCAGGAGATCCAACCCCACAGTGCCTGCATTTACATGCATGCACATCACATGCACACACACACAAACTCTCCCAGCTTGAAAACAAATGAGGGCTGAAGAGATGACTCCACCGTTTAAAAGCACTGGCTGTACTGGTTGAGGACCTGGGTTCCGTTCCCAGCAGCCCCACAGTGACTCACAAAATCTGTAACTCCAGTTCCAAGAGGTCCAATGTCCTCTCCTGGCTTCTGTGGGTACTGCATATACATGGTGCACAGATAACAGGCAAAACACCCATATGCATAAAGTGTAAAGAAAAAAAAAAAAAGTTTTTTTGTGACAGAGTTTCACTATATAACTCTGACTGTCCTGAAACTCTCTCTGCAGACCAGGCTGGCCTCAAACTCACAGAAGTCTGCCTGCCTCTGCCTCCCGAGTGATGGGATTAAAGGTGTGTGCCACCACATCCAGCCTAAATTAAAAAATTATAAAAGAAAAATAGTAAAGGGTGAAAGGTAGACATATTTAACCTGATTTAAACATTGCACAGTGTAACCAATGTTGAAATATCACATGGTACACCACAAGCACATATTAATTCTCATATTTTTATGTATCTGTTAAAAAATAAATTTTAAAAGTCAAATGGGTAGTGAGGCCGTAGCTCAGTAATAAAGCACCTGCATAACACACATGAGGCCCTGGGTTTAATCCTCAACATGGTACGGTTAACTAATTTATTAATGTAATCATTATTTCTCTCACTGCTGTGACCAAAAATACCAACAGGAGTTAACTTGATGGAAGGAAAGATGGTTTCCAGAGATTTCAGTCTATGATAGCAGGAAGGCATGCTGGCAGCCTGGAGCCAGGAACCCAGTTGTAACATTCAGGAATGTGGAATAGACACACACACACACACACACACACACACACACACACACACACACACACACTCAATGGAGGGAAGGAGAAGGAGATACGAGAGAATAATGGGACAATATTATCAAAGTAATACACACACACACACACATGAAATTGTGAAATAATATTTAAGAATTTAAATCCAGAACACAAAGAAGCTATGTTGTGAATGCTGAGGAAGTGGTTTCTGAGCTAGACATATCTAGCCAATGTCTGCCAAGTGTGAGGGGAAAACGAAGGAATTTTGTATTTCCAGGCATGTAGTCCTCAAGTTTTTTCACCTTTTATATACTCTCAGCCTCTGCAGGATGCCCTCCACCCAGACAGAGAAAACCAGAAGAGGGTGCAGGGGACGCAGGAGAGAGGCAGGGAACCCCTAGGGTCATCATGGAGCCATGTGGTTTACTGGATTGGAACAGGAAGGCAGGAGTATGAAACGCGCACAAGTGTGAAGGAGGTGGTCCATGTGTGCTAACGTATGATATACACATGTAAACTGGAAAATCCGAAATTAAAGCTAGTACCCACAAAGGAGCGAAAAGTCCCCAAGGGTGCCTAGGGCCTTGGGACACATAGGGACTACCATTTATTCAGCAAGCATCACAGGACACTTGAAACACTGGAGTTTTTGGGTATGTATGATGGGGTGGTGCACAGGCCACAGCACACACGAGGAGATCAGAGGGCAATTCCGTGGAGTCTGCTCTACTTTTATAAGTTCAGAAGATCAAACTGAAGCCATCACTTGCATGGCAAGAGCTTCACCCACTCAGCCATCTTGCTGGCCCCTACAGTCTTTGAGGGAAAGCATCCACATCAAATACCTAATAAATCAGGGAGGGCGGCTGGCAGCAGTGAGGTGCTCTCAGCCTACAGCAGGGCATGAGGTGCTGCAGCCTCCTCCATGGACCTCCTAGACTTAGTGCCCTCAACTCAGGACTATTTAGCGCAGGTGCAAAAGCAGCCTACATTCACAGAGACTGTTACACAAATGACGCCAGTCTCACAAAGACAAATGCTGTCTTAGTTAGGGTTTTACTGCTGTGAACAGACACCATGACCAAGGCAACTCTTATAAGGACATGTAATTGGGGCTAGCTTACAGGTTCAGAGGTTAAGTCCATTACATCAAGGTAGGAGCATGACAGTGTCCAGGCAGGCATGTTGCAGGAGGAGCTGAGAGTTCTATGTCCCTAGGAGAAGACTGGCTCCTTCAGGCAGCTAGGAGGAGGGTCTTAAAGCCCACCCCCACAGTGACACACCTTCTCCAAGGCCACAAGGCCACACCTCCTAATAGGCCCTTCCTGGGCCAAGCACATTCAAACTACCACAGACGCTATATTCTCTCATTGTGGTTCTTAGATTTTATAAAGTCACATAAAACCCATGTGTGTATATGGTAATGCAAGAAGTGGGATTGTCTAAGCCACTTGTTCTCAGCCTGTGGGTTGTAACCCCTTTGGAGGGTCGAATGACCCTTTCAGAGGGGTGGCCTAAGATATGACACCTAAGGGTTGCATATCAGATATTCACATTACAATTCATATCAGTAGCAAAATCACAGTTATGAATTAGCTACGAAAATAATTTTATAGTTGCAGGTCACCTCAACATGAGGAACTGTATTCAAGAGTCACAGCATTAGGAAGGTTGAAAACCGCTGGTCTAATGAAACAGAAGAGACTAATGGGAAAGAAGGGGCAAGAAAGGGGAGATGAAGAAGGGAAGGTGGGTATGTTCGACATACAAGAGGGTTAGCAGCTAAGACACCAATGCCAGGGGACCTGAATTCAGTTCCCAGTACCTATGTCAAGAGGCTCACAGACACCTGTAACTCCAGCCCCGGGAGAGCTCAGCCTCTACAGTACCTGTATTCACATTACACATACCTACACGTGCAAACTAAAAATGAAAACAACATACACTTGTAAGAAAAATTTTCACTTTAGGATACTTCAACTTAGGACAGGCTTGTAGGAACAGAACCCATCCTAGATCTGTGAGTCCCTGCAACTAAACTAACCCTGCAGGTGGCTGTCCCCCAGTCCCACCCTAAGATATAGGGTTCTTCCCATGCCTCTAAGGACCAAAGCCCTCCTAGCCCCACTGTGGCAAACATGCTCCACAGGAACCCAAGCCTGTGTCCCTCAAGTACCCTACTCCCTGTGGCTCCTAAAGCAAACTATAAATGTGCTCCCTGCAGACAGTTGAGATGGAATCCAGACCCTTCTACAAGGTCAGGGCCTGCTCCTGAACCCAGAGTCCTCTAAACTGCTATAGAATCAACAAAGTATTTCTTTGCAGAATGTGTTCAGGGTCCCAAGCAACCAAGTTATCATTTGGCACTGAACTTTTCATGGTGATGAGTGGATCTATAATGTCCATCAAAATCCAGATGCACAGAAGCATCTCAGACAGCAGGCAGCCTGGTAGTTTCAGAAAGAGGAAGCAGGTACAATGCTCATGAACTTGGGACACCTAGTTTCCAATCTCAGTTCCACTATGTAGCACCTGAGTTCATAGTTGACCTCTTGTGCTATGCCTCAGTTTTCTCATCTATAAAATGGGGAGATTTCCTTCATAGGACATCTGTGGGCACTTAAAGCATAAGAGATGCTGTGAGTTCCTACCAGCATGTCAGTCCCAGCAAGATTCAAGCATGATGCCAGCCTCAGCCATTCAGCTGTCATTTGTGTACAATGCATAGTGATGTGGCACAAGAGATGTCCCCACTCTGCCCTTTGGTGCTTTGGAACAGTGAGGCTCACCACGCTGGTCTGGCCATCAGCTGTTTGCCAGGCGGCTGCTGGGGCCAGGGGCAGTCAGAGGTTGGGACTCCATAGGGCACAAAACAGCCATGGTCTCTACCTTCTGCCGCCCAACAGACTGTTCAGACTGGGAGCTCTCCATACAGCTCTAGGTTAGAGGCTGTCAGCCGAACTCTTTCCCTAGCTACCCACTCCTCACAGGGCAACAAAGACAAAGTATGATTTCCCCCAAAATCCAACTTAGGGAACCATGAGTTTGTTAGACTTACTGGGCATAGGCAATCCCAGAACACTTGCACATAACTACAGAGATGGAATCCTGCCTTCAGTTACTCTTCAGCTCTCTGTACCCACTGGGGCCTCCTGAGATCACAAGGCTGTGGAGATTAGGGTCAAACCACATACAGCTGGCTGGGAGGTGCAAGAGAGAATAGAGAGAATCTCAGGTGAGGCTCCAATGGTCTTTCCTACTCCCTCCTGTGAGGGAGCATCAAGAATCAACAGACCCCACCTGTAGAGTCTCCTGCAAGCAATCACAGCGGCCCTGATGAAGATGAAATCACTGGTATGCTCCCCCAGGGGCTGGGTAGGGGCTGAGGAGGTGATTTTCACACCCAAGGGCTGGAAGACCTCCCTGTTGAGAACCTCACTTTGAAGCCAACTGAACCCCTGAAGGGGTTTCCTAGGGCTGGCAGCTCTAGTTCCATGCTATGTAGGGGACCTGGCAGAGGAGATGAGACCACACCATCAGAGAAAGTGTACCTTCCTCAGAGGCCCAGGAGGGTACCTGACTTCAGCTAGCTCCTCAGCATCCATCCTAGCTGGTGCAGCCCTGGCACAAAGACCATCTATGGTAGAGTTCCCTCAGACATGCTCAGCACATTTGAGCCATTTCCATCCCCCCCAAAATGGAGGCAGGTGTCCTTCCCTAGTGCAAACACACAGACAATGTCTGAAATCATATTTGCAGGTTCTCTGGAGCCTACACTATCTGGGTCTGCCCCTCACGTGAACTGTTGCTGCATTCTAGCCGAGTGCAAGGTGCACCCAGCTGAAGCTACAACACTTGGAGCAATGGAGGCCAGCATCAAGGACTCCAGGCAGCACCCTCCCTCGCTCCCCTTTCTCTCACCCTGCCTCCTCCCAAGCTGTGCTTTGTTTGCTGACAAACAGCTCTCAATTCCACAGAGTCAAGGCCAGAGAGACATGAAGCATTTTGCATTGAGGGGAAGATAATAACTATTGTGACCACCATTTGTTGAGTTGGACACCTGCTACCAGCTACAGGGAGCCATCACACATTTAGGAGAACTAGGGAACTTTCAATGTTCCAATTCTACAGAGGAGGAAAGCAGAGGCCTCAGCAGAGCCTGCTGATGCACACAGGGTGAACAGATGCCCAAGACTGTGCTGTGTGGCTGAGGCTGCAGTGGGGACCCAGGATTAGTGAAAACAAATCAGGATTCTGAGAGTGGAGGAAGGGGTGCAGAACAGCCTGGCCCTGTAAACAACGAGTGTGGAAACTTCTAGGTGGAAGGGGAGAAAGTCAATCCCTTGTCCTGTTGGAGAATTCCCTACTGCTGATGGAGCAAATAAATCCTAGTCCCACACACAGATTTCACCCACCTGCTGGAAACTGCCTGATGCCCTTGGCCTAGTATAGCTGAGAGTTCTGGATACTAACAAACATCCTTCTTTGTTCATTGGGCTGGACCTAGTGAAGCAGCCATTCTTCTCCTTGCTGCCAGGGTTTAGTGCAGGGTAGGTTTGACTTAGAGATCTTCTAGGAGCTTCTATCAATCAAACATATCCTCCAGGCTTTCAAAGCCTCAAATCTGAGCACTTACCCACAGCCCAGAGATATGACCAGAACACAGGGATGACCCTTGAACTCCAGGAGGGCATAGCTCCACAGACCCCAGCTCACCTCACAAGTCCCCACAGGCACCTCATTCTCCCATGGTCACTGCTCTCTCTCTCTCTCTCTCTCTCTCTCTCTCTCTCTCTCTCGGGGGCGTGTTATTAAATTTTACACAGACTTTGCCATTTTAACCATCTTGGGAACTCGGGCCAGTGGCACCCATTCACAATACTGCATAACCACTACAACCTCTGTCCAGCCTCTGTCATCAACCAAAACTGGAGCTCTGTATCCCATAAGCCACAACCCCTGACTACACTAGGCGCCCCATTTAAGTGTTACCATGTAATACATGTCCACTCTGCTCACTCGAGATAGTGTTTTCAAGGTCCTTCATGTTGTGGCATGTGTCATTTCAGATCTCAGGTGTCAGCTGAGTGATATTCCACTGCATGACCCACTACACGGTGCTAGCCCACTTATCTCTCTATAGGCAGTGGCTCACGTCCATCTTTTAGCTATTGGGAACTTGCTGCTGGGACCACAGGGCTCCGAGTATGCCCCACCCCGACCCCACTTCAATGCTTTTGTAATTGTGGTACTGGTGGTAGTCTAGCTCATTCCCTGGCACAAAAATCCTGGAAACAATTAGAATTACATACTTTCTAATTCCAAGTGGGAAAACAGGGCACACACACAATCAGATAAACAACCCTTAGGAGAGTCTTTGCTTCTCTCTGAAACTTCACAGGCCAGGCCTATCAGCCAGACCTACCTGCAGTTGACAGGCAGGGTGGGGTTCTTCCTCACAGGTTTGCCTTTTCTGTCTGCCATATACTTATCTGGAACGAGCTGGAGGCTTTTAGGGGTCCCATGAGTTGGCCTGGGGATTAGTGTCACCTAAGCAAAACAGTTACATACGGCTGTGGTCCTTTTAGACTCAGCCAGGAAGGTTTCAGACACAAACATTCAGGCTGGTGCTTCAGCCCATTTTTTCAGCAGGAACTGGCTATCCAAATCCCACTTCCGCATTACATCTCACTACGCGGGAGGAGGGGGGCTGGAGAGATGCTCAATGGCTAAGAGCACTGGCTACTCTCCCACAGGACCTGGGTTCAAGTCCCAGCACCCACATGGCAGCTCACAAGTGTCTGTAACTCCTGTTCCAGGGGATGCAACACCCTCATATAGACATAAATGCAGGTAAAATGCCAACATACATAAAAAATTAATTAAAAAAATTTCACTACATAAACATAAGGCCAAGGATTCAAGCTTACAGCAAATAGCACCTGTAACATGGGACATAGAAGAAAATGTGAAGCCTCAACAGGAAGAGGTCTAAAGTCATTCCTGGAGGAGCAGGGGTGTCTCCTCTGGACAACTGACTGACATGGGTACCTGCGTCCTCTCCTTCCTCATTAGTGACCCTGAAAGAAGGAGGAACCTATTTGCTTTCATCATGAGAAGACTCTTGATACCCATGACCTTAATGAATGACTAATCTTGTCTATGTAAAAACCACCATTCCAAAAAAAAAAAAACTTGACATAAATATTCACTTTGACCCATTTTTTATACACTCAATGAATAATTTACCCAAAATCTAGAATCTAGAGAATATGGGATGATTTTTCTTTAGCCTGTTGATGTCTGCAAATTAAAAAAGCAAAAGCAGGTGCCCAGGGTACAGGGGGCAGAAACAAAAGCAGGCAGCGAAGAGGGAAAGAACGGAGAAAAAAGTGGAATTGGAGAGGCCATGCAGAAAGAACAGGCTTTAAGACCCAGTGGAGTCCTCATCTCCAGCCTCCCACCCAAGCAAGCTGATCTGTCCTCTACCTGGTAGCTCCCAGAAAGCTATGCTGCCAAGGCAAAGCCCCCCCCCCCCACACCTGTCTTTACTATCTACTGACCATTGCAATGCTGGGGATGGAACCCAAGTGTATTTAGGCAAATCCTACTGCTGAGCCCCACCCACAGTCCCCACCCCCACAGCCAGAGCCCACCATTTCCTTCCTTGCTCCTCCATCAGCCTGGGGTCCTCCAGAGCCCATGTCTCCTCAAAGGCCAGCAAAGAGTTCTTCACATTCCACAGGGACATGAGGGAGCCCGGCTGGAGTGGGGGGTGTGTGTGTGGAGGGGGCATTTCCAAAGTCAGAGATGTGTTATCTACCCCACTGTCCAGCTAAGGGAGACCCTGGTCCTGCTACCCCATCTCCTGCCTGAGAGATGACATATAATGACAGCTTTCTGAGGCAGGACATTCATACCTCACCTCCTGAGAGCTTCAAGGAGGAGCAAGGAGGAGCCTCCAGTAGCCATGCTGGTTCTAGACAAACAGCCAAAGCTCCTCGGAGATGCCTACACCCGCGGAATCTTTCCTCCACAGAGACAGAACTTCCCTTCCCTAGCTCACACACAGCCTCCATTTTGAGCTCAGGCACCCCCTTGCCTTGAACTCAGGGCAAGCTGGTATCACTTTGTTTACAACAGCTCAAGAAACAGAAAGCTGAGCGAGCCTTCAGTTCCACACAGACAGCCCACACGCAGGTGCCTGCACTCAGCTGTTCACAACTCAAGGGCCAAATATCTGAGTGTGAGGTGGCAAAGCAATCAAGCAGGAGTGTCCTTGCCTGGACCTACCCAGGTACTGCACGGGCCAGGTACTGCACGGGGAGTCTGCCTCTCCCACTCTTCCCCCCGGGAAATCACCGGGTCCTGAGGGTTCCGTTTGTCCTGGCGTAGGAATGGCAGCATCAGCCTGGCTGCTTCCCAAGGAAGAAACCTCCTTCCTGCTGTAAAGGATGGAAGCCCAAGCTCTCCCTGTTCCAACAGAGGTGGGGATGGGGACTGACTGAGGGCTCCCTTCCTAGGGAGGGGACCTCAGAGTGCCACCTTTGAGTTCTTACCTGCTAGTCACAAGCATACAATGTTGAGTAAAGGGCTTCTCGAATCATGAAGAAGAGACCCCCCCCCTTAAACAAACCAACATGCAGAGGTGCTGGCAGTCATCTGGAGGGTCGATGATTTTGTTTTATGACATAAACAAAGAATTGAACATCCAGGAAAGAGAGAAAACCAAGCTGCAGGGAAAGAGAGTTAACAGCCTCAGTCACTGGGGATGGGAGTCACCTCAGGCTGTGTCTGCTAACCCCAAGGGCACTGGCTTGGATATTTTAAAGCCACCCTGAGCCCTCCCCTTTCCCCTACCAGTCCAGTTGAGAAACCTACCTACCCTCCTGCTGCCTCTAAATTTCTGCCGGGAACAAAAGGGGCCACTTTCTCTTTCCTAGTCTAAGTTCCTCTAATCTCCTTCACTTTCAGATATAAAGCCAGAAGTAAGATTAGTCAGTATATTATATCATTCTATGTACTTATTTTATTTTTTTTCTTTACTTAGATACACGGTCTCACTATGTAGCCCAAGCTGGCTTGGAGCTTGCAATCCTGCCTCTGCTTCCTCAGTGCTGGGATTTCAGGCTGGATTTAATGCCTGAGGCCTTCCATGCACCATTTTGCTTAACTCCAGCAGAGCCCCAGGGTCTACTTTTCCTGACACAGGGTGCTGTCCTCTTGAGTCTCCTCACCAGGCCCCTGAGGTCCACAGCAGCGGGAACAGGGAGCTGAGTAGAACCTGGGCTACTATGCAGATGGCTGGCACCCTGACGGCCCTGGTGCTGGCTGCACAGACACACTGGTGCGTGTGTGTCCCTCAGAGCCCTCTATTGTGTTCAGTTTGCCCTGTCTCTCGGTGGAGGAATGGCAGCATCAGCCTTCACCTTCGTTCTCAAGGGAGAAATCTTCCCGCTGTAAAAGATGGAAGCCCAAGCCTCTGCTACCATCTGGAAATGCTTAATGATTTTGAAGAAGGGACCCTGAGCTCTGCAAATGATAGACGCAGTAAACTTGTAGAGTCTGTAAATATGAGCCAGCAATAGCCACAGCTTTCCAGGAGAGTCTTTGAACTCTCTGCTGAGGGGCAGCCTCGTTTCCTTAGGCAGGCTGGTGAGTCACATGAAAAGTACATTCAATGCATGTGTTATGCTTTGCTCTTGTTAATCTGACTTTGGTGCCGGGGCACAAGCCAATGAACTAAGGCGGGTAGAAAGAAAAGGGAATGTTCTATCCCTAAGATCAGGCTCCAAGTAGCCAGGAAGGTGAGCCCAAGCTGGATCCTCTACCCCACACTGCCCCAGCACCTCCCCAACATCAGGTGACCAGGTGGAAGCCCCACCTACTGCAGAGGTGCCCCAGCTACCAGCTAGAAATTCTGTGGAAAAGGCCTTCACTGGGAAACACCACATATACAAAGCTGCATACATGCATGCATGCATATGCACAGACATAACGGCATTTACATGTGTACATACATGTATACATGTTAGGACATATTAATGCAGGAAAATTCAACTGTTTGACCAATGGGAGCACCATATACAGGGATGGCCCAGACCACATAGGGAAGGACCACTGGCAGACACAACACACACACACACACACACACACACACACACACACTCACCAGCATGCAATACTGGATCCTGAACACTGCTGCAGGAAAAGACCCGGAAACTCCAGTTTCCTCCTATTCCTTCCTCTGGAGCTGGCACAAGGCTCTGCCAATGGTCAGGGCCCCAAGCTGCATATCAGCCCCACCCCTGGGCTGTCTTCTGCAGATAGCAAAGCATCCTCTCTTTCTGTCTCTCTGTGTCTCTGTCTCTGTCTCTGTTTCTCTCTCTCTCTCTCTCTCTCTCTCTCTCTCTCTCTCACACACACACACACACACACACACACACACACACACACACGCTCAGTACCTTAAGGGGAGAGGAGGAGAGTGGCAGTTAGAGGAGGTAGGTGGGAGTTCCAGGAGCCTTAGGGGCCCACACCCACACCCACACCCACACCCACACCCACACCCACACCCACACCCACACCCACACCCACACCAGAGCTGCCACATCTTCAGGACACAGGTGAAACTCTGAACCCTTTGATGCAGACCCCAGGATGTCTGCAGCTTCTTTGCTGCCAATTACTGGGGAAATAATTCAGTGTGCTCACCCCCTGCATCTCAGCAGACACTCTTTGGGGACATTTTAAGCCTGACTGTACCTGCTGAGCAGCTGACAAATGAAGCCTCTCTCTCCCCCCTCCTCTCCAGCTGCTAGAGCCTTCCTCTCTGTTTGCTTTTTAAGGCTTGGGGTAGGAAGGGCTGAAAGTGGAAGGAGTTGGCCTGTCCCAGAGCAAAAGCCTGGCAAATCAGTCCCTTAAATCCCCTGCCTGGCTATACTTCTACAATGTGTTGGAACAGTCCTGTGCTCCTGAGGGACCAAATCTTTCACTTCCTCCTTAGAGGCATAAGCCAGGTCTTAAGCCCCTGGTTGGCAGTCAAGAAGTAGGGATGGGGCTGGGGTGGAGAGATGACTTAAGGGTTAAGAGCACTGATTGCTCTTCCAGAGGACCCAGGTTCAATTCCCAGAACCCACATGGTGAGTCACAGCCATCTGTAACTCAAATATCAAGGGGGAATGATACTCTACTAGGCTTGCAGACAGGGGCCTAGCATAGCTGTCTCCTGGGAGGCTTCAGCCAGCATTGGATGGAAACAGATGCAGAGCCCACAGCCAAACCTCAGGTGAAGTTCAGGGGTCTTGTGGAAGAGTGGGGGGAGGGGTAGAATTGATGGAGCTGAAGGGGTCAGGAACACCACCAAAAGACCTACAGAGTCGACTAACCTGGGCCCATGGGGGCTGACAGAGACTAAACCATCAACCAAAGAGCATACAGGGGCTGGACCTAGGCCCCCTACACATTTGTAGCAGATGTGCAGCTTGGTCTTCATGGGGGTCCCCTAACAATTGGAGCATGGGCTGTCTTTGACTCTGTTGCCTGCCACTGGATCCCCTTCCCCTAGCTGGACTGCCTAGTCCAGCCTCAGTGAGAGAAGATGTGCCTGGTCCTGCTTGAACTTGATGTCTCAGGGTAGGGTGGTACCCAAGGGGGGCTTCCTCAGAGGGGGCAATGGGAGAGGAGTTTGTGAGGGTGGGACTAGGAGGATAAGGGGGACTGTGATCTGGATGATAAATAAATAAATAAATGAAAAAAATCCCCAGGGGGATTCAACACCCTCTTCTGACCTCTGAGCACACACAAAGAGGCAAAACAAACAAACAAAAAAAAACATACACATAAAATAAAAATAAACAAATCTTTTTTAAAAAGAAAAAGTATGAGTGAATGGATAGATGGGCAGATGAACATACATGGATGGATGGATGGATGGATGGATGGATGACAAGTGACCAGCATTGAACAGATGAATGAAGAGAACCATAGTGGATATTTTGTGTAAACCAGTGCACTGACAGACATCTGAGAGAATAGACAGGAGGAATGCTGTCCCATTGGAAGGAAGGGTGAGCACATAAACAGATGTGTAGACCAACAGAAAAATGCCCATATTCTGACCAAGCTGCTTACCACGTCTAGGGGAAAGCCAGCAGATTGTGAGCCCCAACCTGTACTACCCATAAACTCTGGGTCCCCAGTCCTTAGGTTCACTCAATTCAAAAATGCCAAAAACACCCCCGAGAAAGAGCTTGTCTTGAAGTAAGCTCCTCAGGCATTAAAGACTTGGTTTCTTAGGCCTCAGTGAACAGCTATTCGGGGAACTAGGCCAAGTCTCTGAAGCAGCCCTGACCAGAGCAGGAGTAACAGATCTTGCCTGTTTGCCCTGAAACTGCCCACCCAGTCCTCCACAAGAGCCAACCCAGCCTGGCTTCTCTCTGACCTGGAACAAAGCTGAAGGGTTCCCCAAAATGCCGTGGCAGGTGTAAGGGGCCAGGACTGCATGCTCCAGCCTTCTGCCTCATCTACCCCCCCTTCATTCCTCTTGACAATGAGTAGCTCTGACTGCTTTCACAGGTGAGAATTAATTTGTTTACTTCACATATGAGCTAGCCAACCCTAAACATAATTGCAGATCTGAACACAAATTCGTTCAGCAGACACATAATCAAACCAGCTACCCAAACATACTGTAGCTGCTCCTTTCTCCACAAGTACTCTACAGCCAAGTGGCCTGCGGCCTTGGGTTTCCTGTTAAATGAAGTACCACAGGATCTCCTAGCCCTGCATTTCAGAGGCTTTGGAGTATCACCCTCAGGCTAGAGGGTGAATGCTGTCTGATCCCCTCAGGGTGAGAATGGAAGAAAATTCCCTCAGTCAATCCCTGCTGTGATAGATACAGATCTGAGTGCTGAGTTGGGAAATCAACTTTGTGCATGCGTGTGTGTGTGTGTGTGTGTGTGTGTGTGTGTGTGTGTGTACATGTGTGTGTGTTCATGTACACCAATTACCACATGCCAGAGCACATGCACACACACACTTGAAGGCTATACACCCATGAGGATGAGGCTCCGTGTCTCCCTCCATTGCTCTCCACCTTATTTTTGAGGAGTCTCTCTCTAAACCTGCAACTCATCAATTGGCTCTGCTGCCTGGTTAGTCAGCAATCCTCAGGGATCCTCCTGTCTCTGCTTCTTTAGTGCTAGGATGACAAGCATGTGCCACTACACCCAACTTTTAAATGTGTTCTAGGGTTCAACCCAAGTCTCATGCTTTCATGCCTCATTAACAAATGAGCCTTCTCTCTAACCCTACCAGACAGACTTTTAAAAAATAGATTTATGATTTATTGGCACAAGCATGCACACGCATCTGTGCCCATATGTGAAGGCCAGAAGTGGGTATCCTCTATCTCTGTCCACCTAGTCTTTGAGGCAGAGTCTCTCTGTAAACCTGGGCCTCTCATTTCCTTGGGTAGGCTGGAAACCAGTAAATCCCAGTGATCCTCCAGTCTCTACCCTGCTCAGAGCTGGAGGTACAGCGTGGACCCCAGCATCCCTCCAATAACCTAACTTGCTATCAGCAGTTCTATTACCTGGACACCAGGCTTTCAACATCAACTTTTGGGAGAAGCACTTAAGAGCCAAACCATAATACTCATCTTCACCTTCTCCTAAATATTTTAAACTTGTCAGAAGCTGAGGTCAGCTTCCTCAGCCTTGTTCAGTTCATTGGTCCAGTGTCTGCCCTAGAGTCCTCTAGCCCTCTGGAACCTTCTCCCCATTCTTGCCAATGGCTTTGCCTTCCTTGGTCACACTCTCCCCCACACACAGCTGTAGATCCAGCAGCTCACCCCTGCTGGAATCTGCCAGATCCATCAGAGGGAGCCCTGTGGATCTCCACTGTATACCTACCTCTGGACTAAAAAGAAACCAAAAATAAAGGCCCCTGGCCTCTCCCTCAGCCCCTCTCACTGTGTCCTAAGTCCCCTTTCCCACCACGCATCTGCTGGCCGCATCTCCCATTTCCCTAGGTCCCTTTTAGGGCAGGAAATGGTACTGCCAGGCCTGGGGATTTCCAAGCTGAGAATTCAAACAGCTAGGGATGGAACCAGCTCCAACCGTGTCAGCTACTGGAAATAACAGGGTGATAAATAAGTCCAGGGTAAGAGTGAGTTCCCTTACATCCTGCTTGACTCAGAAAACACTGACTGTAGTAGAGATTGGAAGAGTCAGAACCGAAACCTGGAAAAAGAAACACAAGCTTCCAGCCTGCCACTGGTACTGTGGTCTCCAGACATGAATGATGGTGTGAGGGGAACCCAGGCTTCGTGCACAGCTGGCCCCAAGGAGACATGGTCCCCCCCTCAAAGTCCGAAGCTACCAGCTAAGTGATGAGACCGCTGCTCAAGGGCGGACGCCATGGCACGAGTCAGGGCAGCGCACACGTGGTTCTTCTTCCCAGCTATGAAAATGACTCAACATCACAGAAGTAACTTAACCTCTCAGAGCTTAGCTTTCCAGAAATAACAATAGTGGGGGCGACATGAAGTAACCCATGACACACACTCAGGGTGGCATATAGGAATGCCAGCTGTTGGGCTGCCCAGCCTCGATACCCTCTCCATCTGTGCCTGCTCCCATAAGCAGAGGGCACAGAACAGCTGTTGGGGCCCGGTGTGCCGCAGCTGTGGGTGCTGGGTACTATAGCAGGATAGGAATTGAATGCAGGACCTTGGGACCACTAGGACACCAACCAGGCCTGTCTCAGAGGGACAGCTCACAGTCATGCAAAACGCCAAACACTCAGCCTGACCCCCTACCTCTCCCCAGCTGCTATGCACGTAAGCAGTTTCTCTAAGCTCCTAAGGCTTCCAAATAACTGAAATTTATTATTTCCCTCACCTATCTGGATTTTGTTTGGTTTTATGATTCCTTCTTAAAAACTATATTTTTGTAGTGTGTGTGTGTGTGTGTGTGTGTGTGTGTGTGTGTGTGTGTGTGTGTGTGTTCATATACCATGATGACAGTCAGAGAATAAGTTGCAGGAGTCTGTTGGCTCCTTCTACCACATGGGATTTGGAGATAAACTGAGGTCAGGTTTGGCAGCAATACCCTTTCTCTGCTGAGCCATCTCGCCGGCCCCTCTGACTGCTTTTTAGGGTGTTTTATAGAACTTGTCTTTCTTTTTGTGCTGGGATTGAGCCCAAGGCCTTGTATACACCCCAAGCCTCCATAAGAAGCTTTCAAGGATGAGCAAGGAACACTATTTTCCCAGTTAATGTGTGTCTTGTAAAGTTTGAGTTCTTTTCCAAGGTGCTTTGGAAGGAAGGAGACCTCTTTGTACACACACACACACACACACACACACACACACACACACACACATACACACACACACACACACACACACACGCCCCAGGGAGCTGGAGCCCCAGCGAGCTCTTAAATGGATGCACCAAGAGGCCAGGAGCAGAGGGCCTCATTCCTCTTCAGAAGCCAGCACCCCTGGGGAGGCCAGGACACGGGTGGATCTGAAATAAACAGGCCTGGCCAGGCCACTGCTCTCTGGGCTTGCAGCAAGGCCACATGCTGCAAGCTGCACCAAGCTCCTTCTGAAGATAGCTCACTGCTTACAGGCCTTGATTCCTTCACTTCCCAGCACTTGGCTAGCTTCCCAGGGCTGGAGCGGCCTTGAAGTTGACAGCTAGATAAGAAAAAGAGCTTTGCTCACTTTTGTTGTTGACTCAATCCAGTCAGAGCCAGTAGCATGAAGACTTCAAACCTCTGAGGAAGTCTTCCTCAGCTGTATTGTGTGGGCAAACGCAGGACTGGATTACAGAGGCAAACGAAGTCCCAGCTATACTGAATCTCCTAGGGCTGGATTGCAGAGGTGAGGTCCCAGCCACACTGAGTCCCAGGGCTGGATTGCAGAGGTGAGGTCCCAGCCATACTCTGAGTCCCAGGGCTGGATTGCTCACCTTTACCTTGTCAACTAACAGCTGGTGAGATGGCACAGTGGGTAAAGGCTCTTGCCACCAAGCCCAGTGACCTCAATTGATCCCCAGAACCCAAAACCCACATGGTTGAGAAAGAGAATAGATTCCTAAAAGTTGTCCTCTGCCTTTCACACGTTCCTAAGTATGCTGCATGCATGCGTGCGCACACACACACAACAAACAAATTTTTAAAAATTAGCTTGCCAACTAAGAATATAAAATATAAAAATACCCACCAAGTGTGGTGGTACAGACCTATAATCTCGGATCTGAGAAGTCAGGCAGGAAAATCTTGAGTTCAAAGCCAACCTGGGCTGCATAGTAAGACCTTGTCTAAAAACAGGCGGGGGGAGAAGAATATAAAACCATAACCATATATAAAGCCAATCTCATTTGAGAGAATTTGTGAAAACATGTCTTAGTCTCTAATGTGCTCCTCTTTCCTCTGCTTCTCCCCCTGAATCTGGGCTGGGTAACAACAAGGTCTCATCAAAACCCTGCCGGCTTGACCCAACCCCCATGGGCAGAACCATGCCTTGAGAACCAAATGCCAGACTTCCTGGGTTCCAGGTTTGGGGCAACCCATTGCACAGTCTGGGCAAGGCCCCTTTCCATACATGGCGGTTTTGAACCTACTCTTTCTGGAACAGGATGCTGTAGATGTCTCTGTGCCTCAGTTTCCTCCATCCTGGCACGTGCAGTAACCACTATGCTCACTCTGTGGACGCTAGGGCAGACTGTGTGTGCTCGCTCCATGTCTGAGGTTGCATTTTAGCTGGGCCCCTCCAGCCTTCTACAGCTCTGTGGGGTTCAGAGTCCACTGATAGGAATGATCTTTGGGTGGAAACATGCAGGCCAGCTGAAGAGGTGCCGGACCCCATTTCTGAGCGTGTAGAACCAGCCAGTCCCAAGATCGTGCCAAGTTCTGTTTCCAACGCACCTGAGCAGAATGGGACCCTGAGCCCCAGCCCCTCAGATGGAAGGCAGCCTTCATGGAAAGACTCTATCAGAGCTCCACCAGGGGACCCCATCACCTACTTAACACCAGCTCAGACATACATGTATCCATACACATGCCTAAGCATGTACATGTGGTACATGTACGTACACACACACACACACACACACACACACACACACACACACACACACTCTGCTTAACAAAGAGCCTCTCAACTCTGACTAGCTGAGTGTTTATAGAACAATGTGTGTATAGCTGAGCGCATGCTTGTGCCTGTGTGGGCACACTTGTGTGGGTGTACATCTATCTGGCTATATGCACCTATATTACATATGTGCCCAAGTGTGTTTACATGGATTCACACGCAGACCTGACATGCCTCTTCCCATCCCCTGGCACTCATCTCACCATACTTTCTTTGCCTTTTTCGTTCTCTGCCACAAAAAAAGGCAAGTGAGCCAAGCATGGTGGCATATACGAGAGGCTGAGCCACAAGGATCATAAGTTCAAAGCCAGCCTGGGCCACATATATAATTCCATGCTAGCTTGGGCTATAACACTATGTCTCAAAAAATAAAATAAAAGGGCCAAGCAGAGTGGCACATACCTAAAATTCCAGCACTTGGAAGGCTGAGACAAGAGGATTGCTGTGAGTTCAAAGCCAGCCTGGGCTGCATAGCAAATACCAAGCCAATTAGGGACACAGAGCAAAACCCTGGGGAGGGCAGTTAGGGGGGAACAGAAAGTAAAAAGGAAGCAAAGGAGACCAGCCAGGGGCTAGCCAAGCTGTGAATCACACAGGTTTGGTCCAAGTCCCAGCTCGGCCACTGTCTGTCCCTGGGGTCTTGAGCAGCCACAGATCTAGTTAAGTTCATTTGTCATCTGAGTGGGATCACAGCATTTGCAGGGCCCCCACTCCAGCAGTGAAAATATGTGGTCCCAGGACTAAGTTGCCGATGGGCTGGCCTAGGGCTCAGCCTGTGTGGCAGTCTCTGGGTGACCTTTGGCAGCTTCGTGCCCTCCTCTAGGCCTCCATCATTGTCTCTAAAGTGCACTGTTTCCAAGTTGTCATGAGGAGTAACTGAAGTAATATAATGTCCCCAGAGCATGGGGTGGTACCTACCGGGGGCTTCCTGCGGGACAGGAATCAAGATCTGTCCAAAAGCACTTGATGCACAAGGGAGAAAAGGGAATGCATCTGGCCGCCTCGGGAGAGGGCTGGGATGTTCTAAAACCGGATTCTGCTGATGGATGTGCAGCTCGGAACGGTTACCCAGAGTCACGCAGTCGTGTACTTGGCTTGTGGTGCATAAATTAGACCTCAGTGGGGCAGCTTTTAAAAGACCATCTAGAGATGGGAGGAAACTCAATGTGCAGAGAAGTAGGTCCAGGAGTCCTGTCATTTATGCAAAGTTTAAACTATGGAAAACAAATTTAAATGCTAAAAATGCACAACTTGGTTTATGTGAATATAGTTAATGGGCCTGCCTCCTAGAGCACAGCTGGAACACAAGAAGGGAAATTTTCGTCTGTGATATTTTATTGTATTTATATTTGTATTTATTTATTTTTAAACCAAATATTCACTTTAAGTTTTTAATTCTCTCTCCACCCTGATGTGTGTGTGGGGGTGGGTGTATCTATACACTTTGTGTGGGTGGGTGTCTACAGAGGCCAGAAGAGGGCATCAGATTCCCTAAAGCTGGAGTTACAGGTAACTGTGAGACCCCTGACGTGGGTACTTGGAACTGAACCCGGGTCTTCTGAAGAATGGTGAGTGTTCTTCGTCTTCATTGCCATCTCCCTGGTTTGTTTGTTTGTTTGTTTGTTTGTTTGTTTGTTTCTGTTTTTCTTTAAGATCAGGAGAAGGGCTGGAAAGATGGCTCAGCCATTAAGAGTATGTACTGCTCTTGTGAAGACCTGAGTTTGGCTCCCAGCACCCACCTCAAATGGCTCACAATTGTCACTCACTCAGGCTCCAGGTGATCTGACGCCCTTCTGACCTGAGGGCACCCACCCACTGCTCATGTCCACAGATAGATCCACATAATTAAAGATAAAATAAATCTAACTTTAAAAAAAAGGACCAGGGATGCCAGACAGAGGTATCATAAAGACCAGAGTATAATGTGAGAGACTAGTCTGGGAGGGGAACCCAGGGTCCCATCTCATGCCTGGGGGTCACAACATTGATGTGTGTTTGCAAGGGATGGAACCCAGGGCCTATGGATGCTAACTGAGCACACCACACATTCTGCCCCGAGCTAGCCCTCAGCTGCACACTCAAGGCTTTATGATTTTTTTTTAAATTCTCTTAAAAAGATGAAAATTCTGATTTTGGTGGTTAGGTTTTTGAGTTTATTATGTCAATGTACTCCTGTGTATCAAAATTCAAAATAATTCAAACAAAATAATTGCCTTCTGAGAGGGGATGAAGGTTCCAGATGGAATCTGCCAGCTTTGGGAGATTTATATGTTCTTAAATGTTTTATTGTGAAGTAAATGTCTGGGTTGAAAAAGGAAGGTAATGAGCCAGAAGCCCTGGCTAGGCCCTCCCTCCTCTCCCACCGCAGTCCCAGGGCTACCCTGGCTCTCTCCAGTGCCCAGGGACAGCCTGCCCATCAGGCTCTCAGATGCTGGGGAGTGCAAGGCAGATGCTGCAAAGGGGCCTCAGACAGCCTCCCTGATTTCCCAGGCTCTCCACGTCTCCTGCCTGACAGATGACCCTCCACTCTGCCTCCTCCCCCCTCTAAATGCTGCTGTCTCCAAGGCCACCCGCTGGAGTGGGAGAGAGCTGGTGCGGGCAGAGAGAAGCAGGGCTGGTCCAGGGCTGGGGGCCTCTGCAGGCTTCTCCTCCCAGACGCCCATCTGTAATCCTGTGGTCAGAATCAGCTGTCCCCCATCACTGGAGTCGAGTGCCCATCAGCTGGGAGACAGCCAGCGCTAAGTTCCTGTCTCCAAGTAGCTTGCAGACATCAGGCAATAAACAGGAGGGAACACAGCTGCTTTCTAGTCTGTCTCTGGCATCTCTTGGAGCTGGCCTTGAGCTGAGACCTACAAAATGAAAAAGGGCCGCCTTGAGGTGACTTGATGAGAGGGTGTCCCAGGAGTGGGGAATTCAATGGTACAAAAGCCCTGAGACATGACTGGGTTTCAGTGTATGGGCTTAGAGGCACGAGATGGGGGTTGGGAAAAAAGAAACAGATTTAGATTCTTTCTAAGGACTAAATGTTCTCTGGTTCTGTCAGAGGTGGCTACTAGAACCAAGGAGCCAAGGGAACAATCCCCAAAAGATCCCTCTGTGGCCTGGATGGAGTAGACTTCAAACCCTGAGCCAGATATAGCCAGAAGTAGTACTGCTGTAGGGTCCTGTGGCAGAAGAGGCAGAAGTGCCGACATCATGAGACCTAGGTCTACAGCTGCATGCTGGCCATCAAGAGCACCCAGGGGCAGCACAGAGGGAATGGGGCATCAGTGGCAGCTGATGTGCAGGGTGCAGCCTCCGAGTGGAGCTTCCAGGGGAAATGAGGAAATTATACGGTGAGGACAGAGGGCAGAATAGGTCTGGGTTGGGTGAAAGGAAAAAGACTGTGAAAGCCAGTTCATGCTGGATCTGTACACAGAAAAGCAGGTCAAAGCCAGTTCATACTGGATCTGTACACAGAAAAACAGGTGAAAGCCAGTTCATACTGGATCTGTATTCAGAGAAGCAGGTGAAAGCCAGTTCATGCTGGATCTGTATACAGAGAAGCAGGACCTCAGGTGAGAGCAGACCTGAGAGCTGCAGTTGGGGGATCCCAGCCTAGGTGGAGAGCTGGAATCTCTACCCTATTGGAAGACCCTGGGAAACAAAAGCATGGGACATCCTACCAGTGGCCAACATCCTGGTCCCTGACCTCCTCCATCCCAACTGCCAGTGGGACACCCTAACTTAGAGACGGCAGATCAAGGGATTAACATGTTAAAATACTGTTTTTCAAACGGTACAACTAAAATTGTGTGTGTGTGTGATGGACTTTTTCCTACTTTTTTTTTTTAAATTGTAGTAAAACAGGTATACTGCATGTAGTGGCTCACACCTGCAAACCCAGCATTCAGGAGGCTAAGTGAGGTGAGGCAGGGGAATTTTTAAACAAACAAATAAATAGGATAACACAGAATGTAGCATTGTAACCATTTTTTTTTTTAAGCTTGAGGGCGATTTTATTTGTCTGTCTGTTGCTTATGTGTATGTATGTTTGCCTGCATGAGACTGTGTGCCAAATGCATGCAGGAGCCTGAGGGGGCTAGAAGAGGGTGTCAGAACCCCTGGAACTGGAGCTAAGAATCTGAAAGGAAACAGGCAGTGCACGCCTTTAATTCCAGCACTCAGGAGGCAGAGGCAGGCGGATCTCTAAGTTCGAGGCCAGCCTGGTCTACAGAGTGAGTTCCAGGATAGCCATGGCTAAGGAGAGAAACTTGGTCTCAAGGAAAAGAAAGAAAGAAAGAAAGAAAGAAAGAAAGAAAGAAAGAAAGAAAGAAAGAAAGAAAGAAAGAAAGAAAGAAAGAAAGAGGGAGGGAAGTAGGGAAAGAGGAAGGAAGAAGACAGGCTGGCAAGCCTTTTGAGCTAGCATGGAAATCAGCAAGCAACCACAAAGCAAAAGTGAAGCTAGCTTCAAAGGAAATGGGAGAAAGCCCAAAGTGCCAAAGAAAACATGCATAGGTTTGGCCAGTATCTGAAAGAAAGAGATAAAGGAGAAAAATACTTTTCTGAAAAGCAGGCCAACTCAAAAAGGCCAGTGCTGGCTCCGTAAGCAATTGCCCATCCTAGCCATTTAGTGTGAACAGACCAGTATGCTCACAGTGCTGCCTAGTCCTCAGCAGTACCCATTTCCAGAACCTTCTAAACCTTGCACTCATGAAACCCTTGGGAAACTATCTGGACTTGCTTATTTTTGTTAATCAGGTAACAAATGTATGTGGTGAAAATGGGCCCCACAAAAATGTCTATACATCGCAGTTCCCTCCCAAATGAATGACTCTGTATTTTCCTAACAATTCTTTCAGAGCTAGTCTCTCCAGATATAGGAGAGTAGGCGTGTGTGTGATCCTTTATTTATACACAAAGGAAACACACTGTTTATGCCTCTTGCTTTTTTATTTACTAGTAAATTTGGGGCCAGTGATATGGCCCAGCAGGTAAGGAGCTTGCTGCCAAACCTAATGACCAGAGTTCAGACCCCAGAATCCACATGGTATACGAGAGAACTGACTCCCCCAAGTTGTCCTCTAATCGCCATGCATGTACCTGTGCGCACACACACACACACACACACACACACACACACTCACACACACACTCACACAAACTAAATTAAAATGTGATTAAATGTTTTAAAGTAGTAAATCTAAGCAAACAATGGACTGTTAGAACATCAAAACTTCAATGTAGCTACCATATCAGCCTACACAGACCTAGTTCACTCTTTAAAAATATTTTTTATATTTCTTTTCTTATTTATTTGTTGAAGGGGCCCATTTGAGCTGCAGCTTCCACGTAACAGTCAGAGGCCAACCTGGGTAAGTTGGTTCTCTCCTTCACCATGTGGGTTCTAGGGACAGAGTTCAGATCATCAACCCTGCCTCTTCATCTTGAATGCCATCTGATGTTCCTTCCATATAGGTGAGTAATGCTGTTTTAGAGAGGCCCGTGCTGACTTTCAACTTGAGACATTCATCTTCTGATGCCACATACCCACGGACAGCAGCAGGAATGAACTAGCATGAGTCAGAAGGGCAAATCAAACATCCGTGGAATCTCCAACATCTGGACCAATTAAAGTATAAGTCTGAAGCCGAGAGTGTTTAGGAAGACCTGGAGTAACAGAGAGTGAATGGCCAGTGGGAATGGACGTCATTGTAATCAATTTGGAGAGCAGTTTGGCAATATATGATCAGTCTAAAGATGCATGACCCCGAGCTGGCAAGATAGTGCAGTGAGTAGAGGCACTTGTCAAACAAGCTCATGCACGCTCTATCTATCTATCTCTTACACACACACACACACACACACACACACACACACACACACACACACATACACTGCTGTATACTTTATAATAAATAAACATACACATAATTTATTAAAAGCCACACAATCCTAGAGCTTAATAATCCTCTATTCGGGAAATTCAAAAGAAATATCTTTATATGGAACCAAGAAACAGGGCTGGAGGTGTTTAGCATAGTCCAGGGCTTGGGTTCAGTTCTCCAGCTCCACAGAAAGAAAAGGAAAAAGAAATGACCAGGAATAAGCATTATAAAGTATTGGTGATAGCAAAGCAGAGAGATCAGCCTATCTGCTCAAAACAGAAGAAAGGAGAAAGAAAGTATACAGTGTTCACCTTGAGGGACAATCCGTAGTGGTGAGAGCAAACTGCAGCTATATCCATTAGCTGGAATAAATCTTAGAAACAACGATAAAATCATAAGAAAAGCAAATTGAGGCTGTAAGTGGTGGCATATGCCTTTAATCCTAGAACTCAGCAGGCAGAGATGCGAGGATCTCTATGTGTTTAAGGCCACCCTGATCTACATAAAGGTTCTCACTAAATAACCAAGGCTATATAGAGACATCCTATCAAAAGGAAGGAAGGAATGGAGGGAGGGAGGGAAGGAGGGAAGAAGGAAAGAAAGAAGGGGAAAAGGGCCAGTGAAATGGCTCAGCAGGTAAGAAGCTTGCTGCCAAGCCTGACAATATGAGTTCAATCCCTAGAACCCACACGGTGAAGGGGGAGCAGCAACTCCTGCATGCTGTCTCTCACTTCCACATACGCACCACAGTACACACGCCCACACATACACACAAATAAATAAACCTAAGAATAAATAAATCGAAGGCACAGTAGCACATGGCCGTTGTAATATGCATTCTGTTGGCAAATTGTTGGGTGTTTAAGCTCACTGAGAAGTGGGCTCTGGACACAGGGTTGCCCAAGCTGTGTTTGTACCAAAGTGTCCTTCAATGTCTGGACAGGAAATCAGCCCAAAGGTCCTTGAAGACACAGTGTCCTTGAAGATAGCCAAAGGTAAGCCATTTCCAACCCTGTTCTGTCCGTTATGTGTGCACACATGGGAGAGAAACTGGAAGCCAAAATCTTCGGCTGACTGCCTCAACTTCCCAAGCTGGTTTCTGCTGCATAGCAGGAGCACTGAGTGTGATGGGGTCACCTCTGTCTGTTGAAACTGATATTCTACTTGGACACCTCACCTCGGCCTGGGGCTTTTCTGAGAACTCCAAGGATGGCCTTCAGGGGTCACCCAAAGTTTGTCTCTGCTAAATTTTGAGTACTCAGTTAAATGTTTTCCTATCTACATATTAGTCATTATTTATGCTTTTACTTTGGCTTGCTGTATACTTTGTAACTCACTCATTCAAAACCAAAAATATTGTAGATCAATCTCCAAACTGTGCAACATGCCTGTAATACCAGCCAGCACTCAGATGCTGAGGCAGGAGGATCACCAAGTTTAGCCAGTGTCCTGACTGCTTTCTGTTGCTGTGATAAACATCACAACCAAAAGCAACTTAGGGAGGAAAGGTTTTATCTGGCTTATGTGTCCCAATCACTGTCCATTGCTGAGGAAAGCCAAGGTAGCAACCCAGACAGGAGCAGAGGCAGAAACCATGGAGGGGTGCTGCTTAGCGGCTTGCTCCGCCTGCTTTCTCATACAACCCAGGCCACCTGTTCAGGAATGGCCCCACCCACAGGGGGCTGGGCCTTCCCATATCAATCATGAGTCAAGAAAACGCCCCCACTGACTTGCCCATAGGATAACCAACTGATGAAGACAATGTCCCAGTTGAGACTCTCTCTTTTCTGATACATCTGAGTTTGTGTTAAGGTGGCAAAATGACCAGCAGAGCCACCCTGGGATACATAAAACCTTTCTAGGGAGATAACTCAGTCCCCATAAAAATTTGAATTTGATCCCAGCATCCACATAAAAAGCTGGATGTGGCCAGGCCAAAATGGTCAACATCTTTAATCATCTCAGTGCTCAGGAGGCAGAAACAGGCAGACCTCTGAGTCTGAGGCTAGCCTGGTCTACAGAATGAGTTCCAGAGAAACCCTGTCTCAACAAAACAAAACAAACAAAAAAAGCTGGCGTAATGATACGAAGTTGTAATGCCAGCAATGGGGAGGTAACGCCAGGCAGGTCCCTGGGACTCACTGGCCAACAGCCTAGCCTAACGGCAAGCCCTACATCCCAGAGAGAGACTCTATCTCAAAGAAAACAGGCAAATGGTTCCTGCAGAACATTTTACCTTGGCTTACTATATACTTAGTAACTCACTCGTTCAAAACCAAAAATATTGTAGAGTATTTCCCAAACTGTGCAACATGCCTGTAATGCCAGCACTCTGGCCTCCGTGCATGTGCTCACACACATACATACATGCACACACCAAAACTGTTGAATGAGGACATGTACAGTATGATAGCCCTTATGTAAAGTTCTGAACCACACGAACAATACCAGCTGTTATTTCTTTACATAATAAATATATACAAAGTAAATGTATGCAGGGCTGGAATCAAATCAAAACAGCCCTTGCCTTGGGAAAATGTAGGGACAGAGGAGGGATATTATACCAAGATTTTAAATACATCTGTAACTATTTTTAAGTATTAAAATATAGAATATAGAGTTTATCATTTTAATCACCTCAGTGGGTTGCCGTGGGTCGAACCCAGGACCTACTGAATGCTAGGCACACCCTCTGACAGTGGGCCCTTGCCCCCACCCTCCATTTTAACAGAGTGTGTATTTCAGTAGTAACCAGGTTCAAAGATTATGCAACTGTCATTGTTATTTGTGAAACTTTTTTCTTCAGCACATTAAAGCTCTGTACCACTTAACAATAACTCTGTGGTGGCTTGAAATGGCCCCCCATAGACCCATGGGGAGTGGCAGTATTGGTGGTGTAGCCTTGTTGGAGTAGGTATGGCCTTTTGGAGGAAGTGTGTCACAGGGGGTAACCTTTGAGGTTTTAGAAGCTCAAGCCAGGCCCAGTGTCTCTCTTCCTGCTGCCTTTGGATGCAGAAGTGGGACTCTCAGCTCCTCCAGCACCACGCCTGCCTGCACACTGCCGTGCTTCCTGCCATGATGATAATAATGGTCTAAACCTCTCAACTGTAAGCCAGCCCCAACTAAATGTTTGCCTTTATAAGAGTTGCCATGGTCATGGTGTCTCTTCACAGCAATAAAATCCTAACTAAGACATTCCCCATTTTCATAATTTAAAAAACAAAACAAAACCAAAACAAACAAAAACAGTCTCATAGCTCTGGCTGGCCTCCAGCTTGATAAGTAGTCAAGATGGCCTTGATCTCCCCGGTCCTCCTGCCCCCACATCCTTTGTGCTGGGATTACTAGCATGGGCCAGCACACTCAGTACAATTGCAGTTGCTAAAGACAAGGTCTTTCTGTATTGCCCAGGCTGGCCTTGAACTCCTGGGCCCAAGCAATTCTCCAGCCTCAACCTCTGGGGTGTCTTGAAACAACAGACACATGCCACCTTGGCAGGCTCCTACGTTCAGTTTTCCAAGGAACTAGAACGATTTATTTTAAAGGTGGCTGCTGGGCACATTCTTTCCTTTAGATTCCAGGTGGTTTTGTATGAGGGAAACATTCTCTAAGCGTAAGAAGTGAAGCGAGCTATAATTGAAAGTCCCTGCTTGCATTGTTAATACTTCTGAATTGCATCATTAATCCAAAGCCATTTGCCTTGGGTTTCAAAATTATTATTTTGGTTTTCTTCCCACCCCTCCCCCATCCAGGGCTGGAGAATCAAACCCAAAGCTTCACACATTCTAGGCAAGCGCCCTGCCAGTAAGCCACACCCTCAGGCCCATGTGCCTGCCATTCCAGCCCACTTGCAATACTGCAATGTTCAATCCCATGGGGAAGATTCCTTAAACCAAAGCCCAGAACCCTAGAACCTTCTAACCTGGAAGCGATGAATCATGGGAGCTGGGCCCAACCTAAGGCTCAGGCCACACCTTCCCAGCCCCCATGGATCATGTCTGGGGGTTCCCAAGGACATAACACTGTGTCTTGTGGGCCATCTGATCTCCTGTAAAGATGTTCTGATTTCAAGCTGTCTCTTCTGGCAGGTGAACCCTCCTCTGTCCAGCCTGGCTGCCTAAGGCCTGACCAGAGCAGAGGAACAGAGTCCAAATCCTGGCCAGTGTAGAGGGGCAGGGTCTAATCCTTCTCCACCTCCAATGTGTGGGGTCCAAATACCAAGAAACTTGGCTGTGAGTACTAGGTCTGCCTTGTTGATCATGGAGCCAGGCCCTCCACCTCTCCAGGCCTTAAGTTCTAGAGAACAGGGGGGTGGGGGTGGGGAGGGCTCCAAGACCTACACTTTACAGGTGTTGTAGGAGAGAGGGAAGACAAAGCCCCTCTCTGGGCTATTTAGCTCATTACCAAAGCTTCTGAGCATCTGACATCTGCAAAACCTCATTAGGTAAATGCTAACTCGTCCCTTCTGCTAGGCCTAGCATCGTAAATGTTCTGTGACAAGGGTGGTGGTTTATGAGAATACAGTGCACATGATAAATTATCTGGCATTTTAATATCGCTTAGCACATCGTTTGCCCTGTAGCAGACACCATCTATATGGCAAACACTGAAGCTGACTGGCTCGGGTCGGCACTCAGGTCAGTGTAGGAGAAGGTATAAAGAAGGGAGGTGTCCCCAGAGTGCCTGATTCCCATCCCTGCTGACTTACCCTCCACGGTCCAGATGCTAAAGAGAAATGGAGCTTTATTTCCTAGGCAGCCCCTGCAGACTGCAGCGCCGGGCTATGGCAGAGGATGCACTGGGTAAACATTTGTTGAGATGTGGAGTTATGAATAAATGAATGGACAAGAACCCCTGGAAGGTGCCTCTCCACCAACCAGCAAGTGTTTGGAGTTGCTCTGCCGGACTCTCCTTTGGGTTAAAATTTCCCATTAATACAAAGAAAGTTCTATCAGTACAGCCTTGCAAGAGTTCCTTCAATAATCAGAGTAAGAAGAACAAGCTGTGGGTGTGGGGAGTGGGAGAGTGGGCAGGAACCAGCAACAGCCTTCCCTCCCCCACACATGTGAATACTAGCTAGAGGCACCAAAGATGGCCAGCCACCTGTTGAGTAGAGGCCGTCCCCTCAAACATGCACCCTGTAGTCCCAGCACCAGAGAGGCAGAAGCAGAAGGATCAGCTCAGCCACATAGTGAATTCTGGGCTATCCTGGACTACCTGAGACCCTGCCTCAAAAAAGAAAAAAAAGCCCAGCAGTGGTGGTACACAACTTTTAATCCCAGCAATCAGGAGGCAGAGGCAGGCAGATCTCTGAGTTCAAGGCTAGACTGATCTACAAAGTGTGTTCCAGGACAGCCAGGGTTACACAGAGAAACCCTGTCTCAACAAATAAAAAAGAGGAGGAGGAGAAGGAGAAGAAAGAGGAAAAAGAGGAGGTAGAGGAAGAAGAGGAAGGGGAGGAGGAAGGGGAGGGGGGAAGAGGAGGAGAAAGAAAGAAAGAAAGAAAGAAAGAAAGAAAGAAAGAAAGAAAGAAAGAAAGAAAGGAAGGAAGGAAGGAAGGAAGGAAGGAAGGAAGGAAGGAAGGAAGGAAGACAGGCATATTGCCTACTAAAAGGAAAGGTATTCTGGACCAAGAAGGCGGCCAAATCAGACTCCCAACTCTGCCTTTGCCACATCTTTCTAGAAATGCCCCCCACAACCCCTGTTAGACACTCACTTCCTCAGGCGATAGCTGCGAACCCCTGAGAGGGGCTGACAGTATGGGTGACAGGTGTGAACCGTGTTGGAGGGCCACCTGCAGCTTGAGCATCATGGTATCTACCATTAGCACCTCTTAACCCAGCAATTCCCAGCTTTGGCTGTGCGTGAAAATAATCTAGAGGTGTTTGTTTAGGCACGTCTGAAAGTGTGCTCACCTATTCTGGGTGTGAGGTGGAGCCCTGGAATCTGCATTATTCATAAACATCCATCAAGGTGGGACAGACAACCCAGCCATCTTTTGTGAAGTCTATTTTATTTGTAGAGGGCCTTTGAGAGAGAGTCCGCAGGGGCAAGCAGTGTATTCACTGAACCTTGCAGGGGGGCAGTTCTGCTTCGGAGCTGCCCACCCCAGCAGCATGATTGAATAACCTTGGACATATCCAGCTTCGTGGAGATCCTTACACACACACACACACACACACCCCGCCAGCTGGTACTCAGCATTGGCAAAAACATTCATTTCTCAATAGGGTTCTTGTCTATGTTCTCACCTGGTCCTGGAAACAGACAGAGCAGTTGACTGCATTCACCCAATAAAGAAACTGAGGCAGACACATAGCATAGGATGGTGTAAGTGCCGGGGAGATGGAGCAAGCTTGCCAATTGCCTGCCAGGTAGTGAGCTAGGCATCTTCTATCCAGATTCCTTCTAAACCTCGGATTGAAGCTAATCATACAAAGTCAAGCACAGCCAAATGTCGGAAGACTGGAGCTTTGGACTCCAAGTCTGTCTCAGTCCTAACCCTTGGTCTTCCCAGAAAATGGGCTTTTCTCTGGATGACAGCACACCCACACCTCCCTCTTTGTGGGGTCCCATCCAAGGTGTGCAGAGCTCATGAGTCCTCAAACTCAGACTCAGAATGGACTCATTCTGCCAGCTACCAGAGCCTGGCCCACACACCACTTCTCCTGTGGGTATCTTAGGGTTCCCTAGCTCAATGCTTTGTAAGCTAGGACCTTTTCTCCACTTCTTCTAGATTTTTCCTAAGAGCTAGCTTCTACAGGGCCAAGAACTATGAGCTGCTCTTCCAGAAAACCCCTTCTGGTCAGCCTCTCCTCCACCGCACTCTCCCCATGAGCCCACGAGTCAGACTTTGACTTAAAAAGAACACAGGGTCAGAAGTTGGTATAACCAGGCTCCTGTATCCAGTCCCAGTTGCTAGACACTTGACCACTTGAAGCCTCAGTTTCCCTATTTGCAAGATGGTACCACCTCTTCTTGTCTCCCCAACCCCCACCCCAAAGGACGTGTGGAGACTGTCTGCTGTTTTCGATACCCATGTCACAGCATAATGATTTTATGATACAGACACCTCTGGCATAGGAAAAGTCACTGTGTGTGTGTGTGTGTGTGTGTGTGTGTGTGTGTAATGTCTAAGCCCCTTCACTCCTCCTACAATGACAGCCTGCTGAGACCAGGTACCTCTATCTCTCCTTAGACTCAGATTCTCAAGAGGGCTGAGTGGGCTCCCCCAACTCCTCCAGACTGCCAGGCCAGCTCATTCCCCTGTAATCCCTGAAGCTTGGCCCCTCAACCCCCACCCCCACTCCATCTGGCTGTCCCATCCAAGAAGCCCTGTGAGGATCCCAGAGAACAGGGCTTTACCTGTGCAGCCAGCTCCACTGAGTCACTTCAGCTCTGCAGGGGTGAGGAAGGGAGAATGGAAACATGGGTTGGGGGAGTTATTGTTTGAGAAAGGGTCTTGCTGTATAGCCCTGGTTGGTCTAGAACTCACTGTGTAGACCAGGCTACCCTCAGACATGAGGCAATCCTTCTGTCTTTGTTTTCTGAGTGCTGGAGTTTGCCACCATACCCAGCCCTCTGTTAGGTCTTAATTGCAGTTCTCAGCAACCAACAGTCATGCTGATCTGTTCTCTGGGTCTCAATTTCCTGAGCTGTGAAATGGGAACAAGAATATCCGGCTCCATGCTGGGCAGTAAAAGAATGGGTGAAATGATGTCTGGGGTGTGGTTGGCAGAGGAGGACATGGTTTCCAAATATAGGCGGTGATCACTCAAGCACAAAGCCAGGCCCATGGGAGCAGGCTGTAATCCAGTTCTCAAGAGGCTGAAGCAGGGGTCAGAGGTTGAAGGTCAGCCTGGGTTAGGGTGAGTCCAAGGCCAGTATGAGCAAATTAGTGAGACCTTGTCTCAAAATAAGAAATATAAAGAGGACTAGATACAAATTCAAGATCAACCTCAGAATGAGTTCAAGGGCTCCTGGGCAGCTCTGAGAAATCCTTTCTCAGAATAAGAACTACCGAGGGCTGGGGTGTAGAGGTCAGTGGTTAGAGTGTGCCTAGTGTGTGAGAGTCCAAGTTCAAGTCATAGTCCCACAAAGAAAACAGGAAAACCAAAAGGAGGGGAAAGAAACAACATAATTATCCATTTTTTTACCAGTGAGTCGTCTCTTACAGGAAGGAAGAAAACAAATCTAGCCTTCTGAAATCCCTCATGCCTGTCATCTTGTCATCTTCAAGGCTAATATAGGGCCTCATCACACTGCTGGGAAATCAGAATTAGTCCCATTTCACAGATGAGGAAACTGAGACTCAGGGGCTCAAATGACTTCACCAGAATGATGCAACTAAGAGCGATAGGGGAAGCCCTCTCCTCTCCTAGCTCCAGTCTTCACCTTGTATATAGCTAGTGGTTGACACTCTCATATTAGGCTCAATAGAGCAGTGGTTCTCAACCTTCCTAATGCTGCGACCCTTCTCTATAGCTCCTCATGTAGTGACCCCAAACCATAAAATTATTTTCATTGCTACTTCATAAGTGTAAGTTTCCTACAGTTATAAATCGTCATGTAAATATCTGTGTTTTCCCATGGTCAAAAGCGACCCCTGTGAAAGGGTCTGCCAAGGGGTCACAACCCACGGGCTGAGAACCTTGGCAATAGAGGGACACAGTCAAAAATGATAAGCCTCTCCCATGCGTCAGTGAAAACCAGAGTAAACAGGATTCCATCCATGACCGGCCAGGGCTTACTAGCGACGCACCTGTACAAGCAGCAGTCTGTTCCCAGCACAGCTGTTCCCAGAAAGGTGGCAGGGATTTGTTTAGTTGCCTGGCCACCACGGGAGGCACAAGTGTGGGCCAGGCAGCGCCTTGCCTTTACACCCGAACTCAGTCATCACCCCAGGAGATCTCTGCCCTGGCCTGCTTCCGTCTGTCCATCCTGACCATGCCCTGGTCCGAGTCCTCACCCAGCCTGTTCTTCTGGGTCTTTGAAGCCACTCAGGGACTGAATGAGGAACCTGGCCCAGGTCATAGACGCTTCTGTTTGCATGTGATCTGAGAGGAAGTGAGCAGACTGTCCCAGCAGTGTCCTGGGACAGCCCAGGGTACAATTGTCCTGCTAGGATGTAAACAGCCTGTTCCCTGGGAGGGTAATCCTGTGGCCTGCCCACCTGCCTCTACAAAGGAGGGGGTTTTTGAGGAGTTCATACCCACATCCCCAAATGGCTTCTATGGCTATGGGTTCTGTTTGAGCCCAGCATGGCAGACTGCGGCCTGGGCATCCTTGAGAACATGTGTTTCTTGTGTGAATATGCATGCTGGGGAGGCGCACCGTGCCACAGCATCTACCATTGCATGTGTCTGGAGCCTGGAGCCCAGAATGGGTGATCTTTTCCACTGAGTGTCTCGACACGTGTGTGTGTGTGTGTGTGTGTGTGTGTGTGTGTGTGTGTGCGCGCGCGCGCGCGCAATGCCCCGCACACCTGCCCCTGTCCCGCGAGAGTGAATGCAGCCCCTCATGGGCTGGCACACGGCAGGAGAATGAGTGGCACCCCGGGCCCAGACTGCGAGCCTAAGTGAGGGAAGGCTCCGAGTGGCCCTGCGTGTCTCCCGCGTGTGTGAGCGCGCCGTGTGAGCGCGAGGAAGTGGCTGCTCTCCTGGCTCGCTCGCTCCCTCGCTCTCTCCGTGCCCGCCAGCCCGCCCGCCCGCGCGCGCAGCCCGCACACTCACCGCTTGGTTGCTGCCGGGTGACGCGGGCTGGGCCCGCCCCCTGCTGCCGGCCCCGCACTCACTTGCACCGGCCGCCGCGGAGCAGGCAGCAGCCGCGTCAGGGCCGTCCGGGGGCCACGCCGGCGATGCCCGCAGCCCCTGCAGCGCCCCGCGGGACCCGCTGATCTGTCCCCAGGCCGGGGTCACACCGGGCCGGGCCGGGCCGCGCGCGGCGGCGCTGCCTGCATGACCCTCCGGCGGCGCGGGGAGAAGGCGACCATCAGCATCCAGGAGCATATGGCCATCGACGTGTGTCCCGGGCCCATCCGGCCTATCAAGCAGATCTCCGATTACTTCCCCCGCTTCCCGCGGGGCCTCCCCCCCACCGCCACACCCCGCGCCCCCGCGCCCCCGGACGCCTCTGCGCGCTCGCCCGCGGCCAGCGCTGGCCCCCGCAGCCCCTCCGACGGCGCCCGCGACGACGACGAAGATGTGGATCAGCTCTTCGGAGCCTACGGTGCCAGTTCAGGCCCCAGTCCCGGCCCCAGCCCCGCGAGGCCGCCCGCCAAGCCCCCCGAGGACGAGCCGGACGCCGACGGCTACGAGTCAGACGACTGCAGTAAGTTTCCCAGTCGCCGGCCGCGCGCCCCCTCCCCGCACCCGAGTCCCCGCAGGGCAAGCGCCGCCGCCGCCCGGTACACCTGCACGCGAGAGCTGGGAAGTTTGGGGGCGTCCTCTGGGGACGCCCCGTTTCCAGGCCTCCGCTCTCCGGGGCGCGCCCCGCACCCCTTCTCGGCCCGCGCGCCGAGAGCTCCAGCGCGGGCGGCGGCTTTTGTTCCCGGGAAGGGCGGAGCTGCGACCCAGAGAGACACCAGTTGCTGCGGGCCGCGCGGTCGCTCCGGGCCCCAGAGCCCTGTGAGTGCGGTCCCAGGGTGGCCACCGGGAGAGCTGGGGACCCTGCGGTAGCAGGGCGAGCCCGATGGCCCGCACCGCGCTGCGGCTCTGCTGGTGCGCGGGCCGAGGATCAGGACCGCGGGGCCGCTTGTCCTTTGGAAAAACCTTGGCGGTTCCTCCTGTCGCATCCTCGGACCCCGCTGGCCCTGGCCGCGGACCTTCGCCCACCTGTTACGCCAGCTTCCCAGGTCAGGAGGGTCTCCAGCCGCGCCCCCTCCTCTCGGACTCAGCCCCAGAGAGACAACAGACACCAGGGTCTCCCGAGCCAAGCCAGGACCTCTCCTGGTGTCTTATGTGGTCCCTGAGGGTGCCTGACCCGGCCCACAGGGACCATACAGGAAGCCAAGGAGGGAAGAAGTCACATCACCTGTCACATGAATTTGCTGGGGGCTTGGGCTGCGGCTAAGGGTGACTACAAGCAAGGGCCCCAGCCCAGCTGTCACCCTGGTTCATTTAGAAAAAAAGCAGAGGCAGCCTCAGAACCTAGTCATGAGGGACCATGGGATTGGGGGATTTCATACCAGCTTCCCCAAGGCAAAAGCAGCCCCTCCTCCGTGCAACATTGGTAGTTATGCCTTGTCTGGGTGTTCCCCAAGGCCTCTGGGCTAGGGGCTGGCTGTTCCCCAGCATAACATGTGCCTCCAGACGCTGAGGATGGGAGTTTACAGTGTCACCCTGGGAACAGACTCCCGCATTTCACTTTAGGGAGCCTATCAACAGTGGTGGATCAAGCCTGGGCAGGGAACACTGTCTTTTTTGTATGTTCTAGGCCTGGACCCCTAACTCAGGGCATATCGAGGCCCTACCCCCAAGCACAAAGGCTGGGGAGCAGGCCTCGCCCTCTGCTGTCCTACAGGCTGAGGGAAATTAGGTGGGCTGAATTTATTAAAGTCTGCAGAGCTGCACTCTGGATTTACTCCCTGCCCAGTTCCTGGCACTCTCTGCAAGGATTCAGGCTGGTTGCCTTCTAGGGAGGCCCTAAGTAGGACCACAGTTAGCCCTCTTGGGGATCCAGAGCCATCCTGGAAGAAGGGAAGCAGTTTCTATTTCCAGCATTCTATCTGCAGCCGAGGGAGTGAGCAGGTGAACAGAGATTATGCCTGAGCCACAGGCCACCCTCCAGGTGTCATAGCAGCTCAAGGAATGACATAAGGCCAAGAGGGAAGAAACCTAGTTATTTTGGCTATCCTGAAATCGACCAGAAAGAATAAAACAGGCTGGAAGCCCCATCTCCTGTCAGGACACTCTTTTAGCAGCTGGAAGTGGGGCGGAGGGAACCAACCATGCTGAGTCCCTGGGCTCAGGCCACAGGTGTCCTAGCTGGAGACAGGCTCACATGAGTTGGGTCCTAGATACAGCTTTCTCAACTGAAACTGGGGGCTGGCCACACCCAGATGGCTGTGATACACTAACAAGGTGTGGAGAGGAGGCCTGGAGCTTGCAGAGCTGAGGAAGTGGGTATGAAGCTGAGCCAGGAGGCTTGCATCTCATTGGGGCTAAGAGCATGAGGATTGTAGCTCTCACAGGTGAGGAGACCCTGAGCAGGACCACCCTCTAACTGGTGCCGAAGGCTGTGCACCCTCTGAGCTCTGACAACCAGATCTCTTAGAATAAGCTTACGTGATTCAAGCCAGATGGTTCATTATGGCTTTAGCCAGGGTTATGCTATTTGCTGCTCTAATTATTGGATTATCTGTTCGGACAAAAAGAAATGAGGGCGGTTGCTCTGTTGTCCAAGCAGAGGCACAAAAACAGCCTGTTTGCTTAGCCTTGTTCTCCTCTTTAAAGCCCCTCCTTTGCCGGTCAGCTCAAAGTATGCAAGTATGGGCACATGAACACACACACACACACACACACACACACACACACACACCCCTCATTCCCTGCTGAGCTTAGGAGGCCAGTGAAGACACAGCATCACCCTAGGCCCCAGCTCCCAGGTATCCCAAGTTACTTGCTCCCCGTGTGCAGAGGGAACACAGACCCCAAAGCTGCAATGACTAAGAGGCTTTGGACAGCAAGTACCATGAAATCAATTCAAAGAAGTTCACACCAGCACAGCAGCAAAGGTCCTGCTGCAGACACCATGGTAAACTGGAGCAACCCTCCAGCATCCCTGGTGATGAGGCTTCTGTCAGTCCTTCGTCTCAGCCAGCTCTTACCCTCACAGGCTGAAAACCAGGGCAGGTTCTCTATTCCCAAGGGCATATGGATGAGGAACATCAGATGCAAAACATAGTCACAGCAGTGGTCTCAGATTCCATCAGCTAAGCAGGACCCTCATGATCCAAGGTGGCTGCTGTGGGTCCAGGCATCACATATATATAAGGTCTTAGATTTGATTTAAAAAATATTTTCTATTCTCATGTCTAGGATCCAGAAAATCTCTCTTAGAAGTTCCCAGGAGGCTTGTCCTTTTGTCTCATAGGCTGGAATTGCATCACGTGTCCCTGTTCCCAAGTGACTCACTCAGCTAGGTCAGGACTGGAGCCCATGGAGGTCTGGAGCAAGGGTGAAGTGGGGAACCATTGTCAGGTCTTCCTAGAAGGTTCTCCCAGGCACAGCAGATCTTAGTTACTGGTGTGCGTGCCTCTTCCTTCACCCAGAATGCCTTTGGGCCTCCACAATATTCTTTCACAGTCAATTGTATTATGCTGTGTGTCAGGGCACCATATGGGGTCACAGAGGTCCAAACATGGGCTGGACCACGGTCTTTGGTCTTAGGATGTTCTCAGAAACACAGCAAGAAGACCAGCATGAGGGAGAGGGAGGCAGACATCCACAGAGGCCTTAGCTCTGAGGAGGGGGAAGGGGAAAGAAGGCTAGCAGAGTGAAGGCTTGGGGGCAGCAGAGGAATGCAAATGTCAGAAGCACAGAGCAGTGGGGGCAGGGTAGAACCACATGTCGGAGGCAAAGGGGAGAGGCTGATGAGGTCAAAGTGATCATACAGAAAGGGGTAAATGCCAAACCGAGGAAGTCTCACCACGATGGACTTTTGAACGATTTGAAGCAGGGGAATAAAGGAGCTAAAGTCTCAGCTCTGTCTCTAGACTCCACAAAGTAGAGACAAAGTAGGAATTATCACTCACTCCTCTGCATCCTCCCCCACAGTGCCTACCTAGTTCAGTGCCTCAGTCTCCCCACTTATGAAGTGCTTTCAAGTCAGGCTTGATAGTGTGGAGTCGCTTCTTCCCTCCCCCACCCCCACTTTTACATGTATCCCAGGGATTGAACTCAGGTCACCAGGCTTACAGAGCAGCACGTTTACCCACATACCATCTCACCAGCCCCGGTGGAACTATTTTAGACGCTGACATTTTTCTTCCAAATACAAAACGAAAGGGACAGATTTCTGATCCCCAGGGAGGACGGGTCAGTCAAGTTCAAGTGCAGACCAAGGTCACCGCCAACTGCCTGTCTGCACTGGCCCTGTTGGGGAACGTTTAGCCTTGGAGGAAGCAACAGGGGCTTGTGCTTGATTCTCTCTGAATTAGCCCCATTAAAGCGCTATAATTACCAGCAAGTCGGTGACAACTCTCAGAGGCCCATTAGTGACCAACCTTCATTATTTTTCCAAAGATGTAAGCTTTCATCAGGGCCGGTGATCTGAGTGGCTCTAAGGGCCAGGCCCTTGAGACCCTGGGGCTTACATAGAGGTGCTCTCTTGTCCTTTGGGCTCTGCTGTTGTCACCACCACTGCCACCCCCACTCTACTCAGGCCCTTCAGATTAGTGGTGAGTCCCCATCCCTGCCCTGCCCCAGTGCTAAGGCTCAAACCGAGGGGCCTGGTCACATGAGGTGAGGGCTCTACTGCTGAGCCAAGTCCCCAGCCCTTTTCCTCCTCCTCCTTCTCCTCCTGTTCCTCTTTTTCTTCTTCTTCCTCTTCCTCTTTCTTCTCCTCCTCCTCCTCCTCCTCCTCCTCCTCCTCCTCCTCCTCCTCCTCTTTTTTTTCTTTCTTTCTAGCTGCATCTTCAGGACTTGAGTTACACACAGAATGGGGAAGAAAAACTTTCAGGGAAGCCACTAGGCTTTAAGACAGAAACTCCAGCTTTGCAGGACCACCCTCACTTGGCTACCTCCCCTCTCTGGGCCTCATTCTTACACATGGAAAGGGCAAACTTTGAGTCATGTGTCCCTTAAGACAGCTCCTCCACACATGCAGTCCCTCCAAATAGTGACCAAGCTTTTAGTGACAAGATAGAATTTCTCCTAGGACTTCGGTGGTACTTGACATTTGTCAGTCCTTTCTGACCACACGCTGGGCACACTGTTCATCTCCAGGTGGTGGTAACAGATGTTAGTGTTTCAAGAGGCAGCCCTCATGTTCCCTGTCTCGTCCTCTGGAGTTGGGACACAAGCAAACATCATGGAGAGTGTGCTGTTACATGTGGAATCACCCCAAATCCCTCCTCCTGGGAAGTGACTGGACTGCAAAGCCATTCAAATGGCTGTACCATGAGCATTGACCATCTGCTGCTTGCTGGTCCCCGGGTATCTGAGGCAGCATCCTGCCTTCATAGGGTGAGGTCTTCAGGGACAGGTAGCCTGAACTGGACATCATGCAAACTGATTATAATGCAAAGCCATCACCTCTGCAGAATGATGTTGCAGAAGCCCAGCTGGGTGACTGATATTAAAGTGATGGTGCTTTCCAGTATCCTCACTCTCAGTGCTCAGTATCTTCTCCTG
>CM052710.1:42713378-42773647 GCA_028551405.1 Uromys caudimaculatus
CTCCTCACCCTCAGCCTCCTCACCCTCAGCCTCCTCACCCACAGCCTCCTCACCCTCAGTCTCCTCACCCACAGCCTCCTCACCCTCAGCCTCCTCCTCACCCTCAGCCTCCTCACCCACAGCCTCCTCACCCTCAGCCTCCTCCTCACCCTCAGCCTCCTCACCCTCAACCTCCTCACCCTCAACCTCCTCGCCCTCAGCCTCCTCACCCTCAGCACCCTCTCTCAACACAGCAGCCTTATCTGTAGCAGTCTCACCACAGCCTTGTCACCCATGGTATCCTCACCTGCTCACCTCTTGGAAGGGGGAGAGGATGCTGCAGCAAAGAACCCAGCGTGGTCATCACTAATGCATGCATTTTTCACTAGGGGAAGATACTTGCAGCTCACTCCAGACCTATCAGCTTAGTCTGATCACAGTTCTAACAAATATTACCTGGTTTATGGGAGAAAGAGCTGTTTGTGCTTCCAGAGGAGCTCCCAGTGGAGCAATCCCCTCACACCTCTTCCGTCTGGCTGTGACCCACAGCAGAATCATTGTAGTCATAGCTATGACTCTGTTTATATATCCTGTTTGCAAAGGCAGGGAGAGGGTGACCACGCTTAAGGCAGTCCCTCCCAGGAAGTCCTTAGAAGGGCAAACTCAGTGCTCGAGAACCATCACCAAAGTGCATCTGCTGTTCCTACAGTTCCCTGAGGAGCCCCATGAGCTAGGAGGTAGTTACAGTTATCTCCAGGTTGCAGATGGGGAAACTAAGGTAAAGTCACACAACAAGAACGTGCTGAGCTGGGATTTGAACTGGTGGAGTGCAACAGCAGATGTCATCCTCCACACTCACAACTGCCCTACAGAAAGAGACAAAAACACCCCCCTGTTGGGATGGGGGAACCCAACACATTTCCACATGTCTCTCAGAACAAAGAGCACAGCCCTCGATGGACCCACTCCCTCCAGACACAGATGGCTGTTATGATATGGCCCTGCCTTTGTCAGTAAAGGCAGGCACAGCTTGGAGCCCAGAGCAGAACCCTGATGAGAACAGAGGCCCAGCCCAGCCCGTCACCCAGCCCAGTACTCTCCATCACCCTCCATCACAGACGCCTGTGGTTCTGATGTCCCCTCCGAGTCCCTCATACCACTGGCCAACTGCTGTCTGTTGATTCCTCCTGTCTCGAGTGAGGCATCACTTCCTCCAAGCTGCCTCCCCTGATAGCCCAGTTCATGCTGAGGCCCAGAGACCCTCTTGAAGTTCTCATGACTTTCAGCTTACCAGACAAATGTGGGACCTGACCAGCAATTGGGAGCAGATCAGGAATTTTAAGATATGAAAGAATGTGTCTCTTGCTGTCTGGGGACTTCAGAGGTCTCCCCTGCTCACACCCTGGCTCTCTTCCTAGGAACCCTCGGGACACGGCAGGCCACAGCTGTAGCAAGTGACTGTTCCTAAGGTGGCAGCTGAACCCAATTATTGCTGCATCCTCTGCCTGGCCCTTGGGACTTATTGAAGTCCCTCTGCCTTTGAAGACTTGGAGGCAGCAACATGAGGACCCAGCTGGCTTGTCACTGTCCACTTACAATCTCTGAGGGCCCAGGAGACTAGGGAGCTGTGGTGTCACTTGTCACCTGGGGCTCAATCAACAGTCAGCCACTCAGGCTGGTCAGGTTCTGCAGCCTCTCAGAGCCTGTCCTCTGCCTTCTCATGCCACAGTGTGTCATTGCCTGGGGGGAGAAACTGAGGCAAGGGTACCCAAGCTGTCTGGTATACAATAGCACCACCATGAGACAGGACAGATGGTGCAAAGGAGGGTTTGAGAGACCCTTTCTGGGCCACCTATCTGGTTATGACCAGGTTACCACATATGGGACTTAAGTATCCACCCAGAATCTGTGAGCCTCCTCATCTGGTAGTGATAGGGACTGTCCCTCCCAGGGTTGAATCGTTTCAGTGGGAGAGATAGATAAAGAGGCTGCCACATTGTAGCTGATCAACTGTCACAGACCAGCCACTGAGCTGGAGACAGTAACATTCTTTATTGGTAACCTTTCTTTCTGGGAATTGAACCCAGGGCCTCCTAGATCCCCAGTCCAAAAGGTAGTGAACGGCACACCCAAGGCTTGTGATGATCAGGTTTGCCCTGTGGTTCTTCTTCCACCTTGAACCTTCACCTGTTACCCGGGAAGAAGGGCCATGCTGTTAACACATGTAGACCTTTACTGTCTTTAGTAGAACTTGAGGTGTTTGGTTTGCTTTGCAGTGCTGTGGGTGTAACCGAAGGCCGGGTGTAGGCTAGGCCACTGATCTGCTCCTGGACCACACTCCTGTCAACATCTTTGCTTTATTTCCAAGACCTGTAGATTTGCCTGGTGATGGTGACTTTGAACTTGTGCCTCTACCCTAAGTCAACCACCATTGGGCCTCAGCACTGTGGATCTGTCCACTTCTTTAATCTCCATATGAAAGTCATCTGTGTAATTTAAAATGGCTTTAGTGCCATCCCCATGTGGCTTCACTAAGCCTGGCTGTAACAGTCTTTTGCTTGCTCTAGCTAATTCCCAGCCATTTAGAAGCAAAAATGATTTTACATTTTAGTTTGTGCAGCAGCCTGAAGACAGAAGCCGGGGACAGCTAGTATCCATGGGGGCAGAGTCTGTCACTGCATCATGGGGGCATGCCAGAAGGCCAGCACATCTGCAGATTCCTGCTCACATACTCTCTTTCTAAATTGTTTATTTACTTATTTATTTCATGTGTATGGGTGTTTTGTCTGCATGTGGTGCAGGTGCCCATAGAAGCCAGAAGAGACTGTCAGATTCCCGGAACTGGAGTTATGGATAATTGTGAGCCACCATGTGGGTGCTCAGAATAGAATCTGGGACCTCTGGAAGAGCAGCCGATGCTTGTAACCACTGAGCCATCTCTCCAGCCCCCCATGTTCACATATTCTGAGGACTGTGATGGATATATTTGCCCTATGGTTCTTCCAAATAAATTTTATTTATTCATCTATTTATGTATTTGTTTGAGACAGGAACTCACTTTGTAGCTCTGGCTAAACTAGAACTCAGTTTGTAGACCAAGATGACCTCAAACTTACAGGGCTCTACCTTACTTTGCCTCTTGAGTGCTGGAATTAAAAGTAGACACCACCAAATAAATCTGTTAATCTTGAAAACAATGTGATACACCAGGAGGTAGTGGTGGCACACGCCTTTAATGCCAGTACTCAGAGGCGAAGGCAGGCTGATCGCTGTGAGATCGAGGCCAGCCTAGTCTACAGAGCAAGTTCCAGGAAAGAGAGTGGAGGGAGGAAGAGAGAAAACACTGTGACTGTTGAGCCAGTGAGATGATTCAGCAGCCAAGTTCCAAGTTAAGTTCCGTAACCCACATGGTGGAAGGCGAACGCTGACTCCTGCAAATTGTTCTCTGACTCCACAGTGCTTATCCGGGCACATGTTATGTGCATACACATGTACAAATAAACACATGTAAAGTAGTAATAATGTGACTATTGAAGCCACACAGGGGAGTGTATCGCTGCTCCCATGTGGCCTCGTGTGACACCCCCCCCCCTTCTTCTCCCACAGCCGCCCTGGGCACGTTGGACTTCAGTCTGCTCTATGACCAGGAGAACAACGCACTACACTGCACCATCAGCAAGGCCAAGGTAGGGTCTGCGCCAGCCCCAGCTCAGGGTTCAGGAAGCTGGCAGGGTCTTGCCTATCCTTTCTGTCCAGGCTTCCCTGGTGTTCCTACTTTATGGAGTGCAGCTGCCCACTTCCCAAATTGGCCAGAGTGGGATAGGGTGGGATTACAGAAAGCCAGGCAGCTCTTAGAGCCTGGGAGGGCTCTCTAAGGAAGGGGGAGGTGGGGGGCTGTCTTGCAGTGGGGGGAGCGAAGGAGGTCAGATTTCACTGTCCCTGGGACTCCCCACTCCAAAGTTCCAGCCCCTAGGCTCCCTAGAGTCTCCAAGAAGTTCCTATGCTGGAAGCCACAGGTACCACTGAAGAAGCTAGGCTCTAGGCAGGGTGGTAGCCATTGGGTCTGAGCCCCAGAGGCCCTCTGAGCCTTGCTGTGGAGAGTCATGGATGTCTGTAGACCCAGAGTGGCCGGTCAGACCCTATTCCCTGGCTCCTCTGTGGCTATGCCTTTGAACCTGTGTCTGTTCCATGGTCTCAACTGTACTGTTCCCTTCACACTGCTCCCTCTGGGAGAAAGGTGCCAAAGCTGATGTTTTCCAGAAAGGTAAGGACCCATGTGGCCATTAGAGACCCTGTAGGGCTGTGGAAGGGTCTGGGCCAGCCCAGCACACATGGAATAGCTTCCAAATGCTGCCTAGTCTAGACCTCACCCAGCACCCCCAACCTATAGTATCTTTCTGCCCTTCTCTCTGACCTGCCTTGCCACTAAGGGGCTGCCCTTGGCTCTGTGCCTAGATGGACAACCCATGCCATACCTCTACCTAGCCTGGGTCACTCATATGAACTGCCTTGGGCAATTATTAGAACCATCTACATTGGGCTCAGGGCCCAGGTTGGGTACTTGAAAGCCTGCATCCCTGCTCACTCCTCTGATACCTTTTTAGGCTGTGGTAGCCCAGGGAACAGAGCTGAGCACCTGGTGACCCCAGCCTGGCAAGGGAGAGGCAGGCTGCAGGGCCAGGCAGGACCATCCTACCCTTCCTGGCTTAGCAGAGCTTGTCCATGCTTGGGGGCCAGCTGTCAGATCACCCCGGTAGAGCCCAGCTTCCCCCCGCCCCCATCTCAGAGCCTAGGGTTCCTGCTACTTTCTCCCTACTCCAGGTGTGTGTGTGTGTGTGTGTGTGTGTGTGTGTGTGTGTGTGTGTGTGTGTGTATGTGTATGTGTGTGTGTGTGCACGCGCACACGTGCACAGATCTACATGGGTGCTGGTGTACCTAGAGGCAAGGATCAAAGGACTATGAACCATGGCAGCCATGTTCTTCTCTGTAAGTGTCTACCAAAAGGAGTACAGGCCTGGGAACTACTGAGGCCCCAGAGGGGAGCCACAGAGTGTAAACTGAAGCAGGGGTCACACTCAGAGTCTCATGGGAATCCATGAAATATGGACTTCCCAGGCTGCACTCTGACTTGGTGTCTTAGTTAATTTTCTGTTGCTATGATAAAACACTGACCAAAAGCAACTTGGGAAGGAAAGGGCTTGCTTTATCTTCCAGCTTGTTCCTCATGGTTTGCTTTCTTCTTATACATACCCAGGCCCATCACCAGCCCAGGGGTAGCACTGCCCATAGTGACTGGGTCTTCCCATGCAAACATCAAGAAAATACACCATGGTCTTGTCCGTAGGCCAATTTGTGGGGACATTTTCTCTTCTCAAATGACCTCACCTTGCATCAGGTTGACATAAAACTAACCAGGACACTTGGTCACCCTCATCCCCCAGGTGAGGATAGTGTGTTATCTCACCTCACACCCAGTGTGGCCGATGAGCCAGGCAGGAATAATACACTTGGCACCCGGCACTTTGTCTAACACTGTCCTGCAGGGTACTGCCAGGGGACACGTCTACCCACAGGTAAATTTAGGGCCCACCTTTCCAAGCAGTGCCCAGGAAAACCCCAACAGAGCCACAGTAAAGACCAGTGTTACTTCTTAACTACGATGAAATATCACACACATGAAACTTAGCAGTGGAATGCCGGGCCCACTCCAATGACTATGTTACATCACCACCATCTATACCAGAGCCTTTCGGCCAAACCGAAATATCTTGCCCTTAGAACAGCTGCCTATCTCCCCTGCCTCTCCTCACTTGCCCCTCCACATTGTCTCCAGGGACCTTATAGGAACAAAGTCATGTAGTTTCTGTCCCTGTGCACCAGGCCATCTTACCATATGTTGTCTCTCTAGGCTGAGCACTAAGAGCCCCAGCTTTGACTATCTAAAAGGTTCCAGTCCCTAATACCTAGCAAACAGTAGCCTCTGGGCAGCGCAGGGACAAGAACATGGCTTGGGGGGAGTCCATCCTTTATAGGCCAGGTCTTTCCTGTCCCCTCAGAGCTAGTAGTACAGCCCCATACAGCACCTCCCTGCCCATCTCTGAGACAGTGGCATCTGCTTTTACCCCTTGGAAACACCCTTTCCTATCCGTGACTGAACATAGCCTCCTACCCCTCTCCTGGAGTCAGTCAGCTCCTGGGGCCTATCCACATAGGCTCCTGCAAGGCAGACCCCAGACTCAGGGACAGGGAGGCTGCCTGAGCTAGAGTCACTGTATGAACTCAGATTCTGGCTGAGCCCGTCATCCCCTGCTTCTAGCCCAGTGTGTGATGCTCTGGGTTGCCCAGGGACCTGCTAGGTAGACAGATGTGAAAGTGACATCAGGGACCATATCATAGACTAGGGAGCCAAGGGGCAGAGCATGCCTCATTGCCATCTTAGCATGACAGCTGCCCCTGTCCCAGCCAGCCCTTATGGATGCCCAGGGCCTCAGAGGTTGGACTTTTACTACTATCTCTGGTTAATCTCCTGCATCAAAAATCTACAAGGGCAAAGAGAAACCAGTGAAAATGTAAGCATGATAAGCAAATGTGCAGGAAGTAGAAATAAAATAGGAACCCTCAGTTGTTCCCTACTCAGCCTGAGCCCCTGGATCCCCCAGGGCAGATGCCCTTTATTTCCTGGGGATGAGCTGGCTGGGGGTGCGGGGGGGTGAATAGCCCCCATTACCAAGGCACAGACACTGCCTCCAGGTCAAGCCCCCAGTAGCTCTGAGCCTAGCTTAAATCCCTACCCTTACCCCAGCTACTTCTCTGATATCTTCTGAGGGGGTAGAAAGGGGAGGGGAGTCCCACCCATTTACCCTTCATCTGAATTCCTCCTTGTTCTGTTCCACTCAGACTTTGGGGATGATTAACTCCTTACCTGTGATAAAGCTGAGACTGCTAAATGTCTGCTCCACTAACTAGGAAGTTCACAGGCCTGGGGCCACATAGAAAGGAGGTTGGGTGGGTGGGTGCCCCACCTGAAAGCTCATCCAAGCCCATAGAGCTGGACCTGAAGGAAAGATCTGGGGCACAGTCTTAGGGTTTTACTGCTGTGAACAGGAACCATGGCCAAGGCAACTCTTATAAAGGACAACATTGAATTGGAGCTGGCTTACAGGTTCAGAGGTTCAGTCCCTTATCACCAAGGTGGGAACGTGGCAGCATCCAGGCAGATGTGGGGCTGGAGGAACTAAGAGTTCCTTCCTCTTCGGAAGGCAGCTAGGAGAAGACTGGCTTCCAAGCAGCTAGGACGAGGGTCTTAAAGCCACACCCACAGTGACACACTTTCTCCAACAAGGCCACATCTCCATATAGTGCCACTTGCTGGACCAAGCATATTCAAACTACCACAGGCACCTGGCCAGAAATGGAGCCATTCCAGATGTGTGCATCTGGAGTGTAAGCCATGTACACATACCTCTGCCACCTCCCCATTCCCCACCCTGTAGGCCTTCAGCACCAGGGGAAGTAAACAAAATTCCCAGGTTAACTCAGGCCCTTGTGAGTCCCCTGCCTTGAGCTATACATTCCTGGGCTGGCAAAAGAAACTGAAGTCAAAGTTAGCAAGTGGTGCCATCTTGTGGAAGGACACTCCATGGCAGGCAGCCTGTGACTTCTAAGGACACCAACCAGCAAACGCAGAGGGAAATGGCAGTGGCAGCTGACCTCCAGGACTTGGAACAAGTGCTTTCCCAGCATCCCCAGGAATGTAGGGATGAGTAAACAGCAATCATGGAGACTTGGGGTCAGAGGGAAGACCCGACAAGGAGTGGTGTCTGGAAAGTGGGAAGAGAGACAGGCCTCCCCAAATTTAGAGCAAGGTGTGTCTTCTGGGTTCAGTTTGTCAAGAAGTAGGAAGCAAAAGGACCAGGGGGCCAGAGTGTGGGGAGAGAAGCCTACCACGGCACTGTTTGGGCCTATCTTTAGAAAAATTGGAAATGTCAGAGAGGAAGCCCCCTCAGCAGGCCTCTTGTTTCTTCTCTCTCAACTCAAACCCTCTCTGGTCTCTGCTCAGGGCCTGAAGCCGATGGACCACAACGGACTGGCTGATCCCTACGTCAAACTACACCTGCTGCCTGGAGCCAGCAAGGTGAGGGTTTCCGCCCTGGGCATGGCACTGGTCTCCTTGGAACTTCACGGATCCATTACCTACCTGCTAAGTGGGCTCCAGAAAACGTCCAGCTTACATTTTAAATGAAGCCATTTTAGCCTGGGGTTCATATTACTCCAAAAAAAGAAAAGGACTTCTTGGGGTCAGAGGTGACAACACATGCCTTTAATTGTAGCACTCGGGAGGCAGAGGCAATAGTAGCTAGACCTGTGTGTCAAAGGTCAGACTGCCCTACATATGTAGTGAAGCTCAGACCAGCCCGGGATGCAGGAGTGCATAGCGCCTGCCTGCAGGACCTGTCAGAGCCTTCAATGTGTTGATGGGCTCTACTCTGGCTTCATAATGGGGACTGAGTGGGAGGCAGTAGCCTGGTTTATTTGACCACAGATCCCCTGTTCCTGCTCCCCTGCCAGGTAACCCAGTACAGAGGCAATATTTCACCCATAAGACATTCACTAGGAAAGCGTGGGTTCCAGGCAGAATGAAGACCCTGAGTAAAGAGTAGGGGGACAAAGGTGATCCAGGAAAGTGGTCCAGTTGTGCCATTGGCTTTGGGGACACAGCCACTCTTGACATGGAACGCTCTTGTGACAGTGGGGAAGAGGGCGGGGCTGCAGTCTTGGCTCAGGCTAATGCCTGTTAAGTTGGACATTTCAACTTCCCAATTGGAACATAGCAACCTCCCATTCCCTGCAGGACCACCCCATAGCCATCACCTTTGTCCTGCTGCTGTTGCCAGAGTCTGGGGACGGGATGCCCCTCACATTAGCTTTCTGTGGTTACCTCAACAAATTCCCACCGCTTGGCCATTTAAACATGTCCATCGCCTCCCCGATCTGCTGGTCGTCAGCCAGGAAGGTTGCACTGACTGGACCAAAAGTCAAGATGCCAGCAGGACTGTGTCCATTCTGGGGACAGTCATTCCCTCTCCTTTCCAAGTAGAGGCTGCACACTTCCCCAGCTTCTGTCTCTCCTGGCTCCTCTTTTTCTGCTAATGACCTCCGTGACCACAGGGGCCAGTCACATGCCTCCAATAAGCTTGCTGTTTTTAAGTCAGCTAATTAACAGTGTCGGTTTCAACTTCTGCCTCAGGTCCCTCCACTGTGTCAGATAGTGCCTCTATAAATGGAGGAACTGGGCCTGCCAGCTTTGAGGCCACACTCATTCAGGACCAAAATAAGATCACTCTGTATTTCTCCAGGCAAATAAGCTCAGAACAAAAACTCTTCGGAACACTCTGAACCCCACATGGAACGAGACCCTCACTTATTACGGGATCACGGATGAGGACATGATCCGAAAGACCCTGAGGTGGGTGAGGGCCCCTGTGCCTACACCCCACCTGGGGACACTCTACCACTTGTGAATTCCCACTGACTGTGGAAGCCAATCGCCCCCAGGATCTCCGTGTGTGATGAGGACAAATTCCGCCACAATGAGTTCATCGGAGAGACTCGAGTGCCCCTGAAGAAGCTGAAACCCAACCACACCAAGACATTCAGCATCTGCCTGGAAAAGCAGCTGCCGGTGAGTGGAGGAAGGCTCCAGCACCCCAGCTGTGCGGGAGTTTACCGAGTAACTACTATGCACCGATACTATGTTCCAGGCACAGTTGCAGGGAGGTAGAAGGAATTTGCTGCCTGTTGATAGCACAGAAGTGGGGCTAATTCATGGAGCAGAGAGCACAGTAGAGGGGGCAAGTCTAGGAGGAGACATCACAAGTGGCAGGGATCATTGCACCTTCCACAAGTGACAAGGTAACAATACTTGTGGTGCTGAGGACTAAATCTAAGACCTGAGTGGATAAGAAGCACTCTTCCACTGAGCTACATCCCAGCCCTTTTAAAATTTTACTTTTACAATTTTTTTAAATGTTCATGTATATGTAATGGAGTGTGTGTGTGTGTGTGTGTGTGTGTGTGTGTGTGTGTGTGTGTAGTGAGTGTATACGCAGTGGGTAGATGTGTGAATGTGTAGGCCTGTCGTCAACATGGAGTGTCTTTCTTAATTGCTCTCACCCCATTTTTGAGACAGGGTTTTGCACTGACCCCAGCACTCACTAACTATTCTTACTGGCCAGTGATCTGGGGCTCTCCTGTGTCCACCTCCCCCAGTGCCAGGAGTACAGATTTGAGCCACCAAGCCCAACTTTCCAGTGGTGCTGGCAACCCACACTTACACAGCAGGCACTTGACTAACTGAGCCATCCCACCTACCCACCCCCAAAACAGAATCTTGCTAAACTCCCCAGATTGGCCTTGAACTTCTTCTATAGCTCAGATTGGCAGTAAGCTCTGTTTTGTTTTGTTTGTTTGCTTTTTATATTTAAGACAGAGTTTCTCTGTATACCCCTGGCTGTCATGGAACTCGCTCTGTACACCAGACTGGCTTTGAACTCAGAGATCTGCCTGCTTCTGGGATAAAGATGCGTGGCTACCCCCACCACCTGGCTGGCAGTGAACTGTTGATCCTCCTGTCTCAGCTTCCTCAGCAGCTAAGAGTACACAGCCCTGTGGCACAAGGCAGAGCATAGTGTTATTTTAACAGGCTCCCTGCCTTCTGGGCTCAGAATGACCAGAAGCAGAGAGAGGCAAGGGCTGGAGTCAAGAACCAGACAGAATGGGCTGGGTGGAGACAAAGGCCTGCTGCCAGTGCAGTTCCAGGGCTGGGGAGCCTTCACTAAGGACAACTCAATTGGAGCGTGTTAGGCCAGGGGAGCCCTGAGCTGGCCAGAGGAGACAGTACATAATTCTCTCTGAGACATTGTAATTGTTTGGCAGGATGTCAGGACAAATTTGGCCCCCAGTTGTCTTCAGCAGCTGAGCCCTCCCAGAGCCTTGATTCCTGCTCCTTTCCAATCACTCTCCTGTCTGCCTTCTCGCCTCATCTCTCCTTCCTCTGGTTTACAGGGCAGAGGGTCTAGGGAGCCCCAGTGCTCAAGGCTAAAGACATGCTAAGCCCTTTATCTCCCAATGTTCAGGACATGGCTGTCTCTCCAAAGCCTGAGCCAAGAAGAGGAAGCCCAGCATTTAATCCCTGTGTGCCAGGCCTGGCAGGATCCAGACCCTAGGACATGGCTGCTCCAAAAGCTGGACCTAAGTTCAGCCCTTAGACTCCACCTAGCAGCTGAGACAGTGCCTTGTGTGTTGCATGGCTTTTCTCAGACTGTGTTCTCATGTCACATTCTCTCCACCTTCAATGTCATTGACATTTTCCAAATGGCCTACACCTCTCAGGTCGGCACTACCGGCTTCCATATCTGAGTTCTAACCTCAGATATAAACAAAACTCTGTGCACATGGATGCATGAATGCTTATAGAGTATATGTGCACTTGTGTACTATGTATACATGTGTGTACATGTATGTGAATGAGCATGAATGAGTATGTGTCGAGTATTCCAGAGGCATCTTTGACCATTGCTGAGCCTCCCTTGAATTTGCTACTTGCTCATTGGCCAGTTTGTGGATACACTGGGACCACAGGGATAGCATTTGGGATAACCACTCTGGTTGTAAGGACATATTTTTGTGTTTTTATATTCTATTATTTGTTGTAAGTAAATACCTGGTTCAATGGCTGTCATATGAAACAGTCCAAAGTATGGTAGTGTCATCTGCCTTTGAAAAATCTCTACTCATATATACTACATGCAGAGCCTAGAATCCCGCACCTGCACCATTGGTCATGACCACCTGAGTATTGGGTTTAGAAGGTTGCCAAGGTTGTGTTTGAATTCAGGGTGAATGCTGGGATCGATTAGCCATGTCTGCTCTGAGCATGAAACTTGGAGAAAACCCTGTAGGTCACAGGCATCCCTTCCTCACCTCACAGGATTCTCATCTCTAGGAAGGTTTGGACATGGCCACATGGGGACTCTAGTCAGTCCCAAGCAGAGCACAGCTGCAAGCAAAAGGCTGAGGCTGTCAAAGAGGGGTCTAGCAGAACCCTGAGGAGGGACCCTCAGGGGACATGAGCTTCCAACTGGGCATGTCTGGATGACTTTACTGGAGTATGGGAAATGGAGAAGATTCCAGCTATCAGGACATGGAGAGATGGAATGTGGAGGCCCAAGGAGAGCTTGCTTGGGAGGGGCTGGGCCTCTCCAGCCAGGCTCCAGCTGCCTTGTGGCTTGAAAGACAGCAAAGCTCTGTCATTTAGGGTCTTGCAGGGAGGACCCCGGCAAACTTTCTGGGAGTGGGTGGAGCTGAGCAAAGACATGAAAGAGGTCACCAGCTCGGAGCCAAAGTCCACAGAGAAGGCTCGTTTGAGTGTAAGAGGGGTACAGCAGGCTGGGTGACTTCCTACCCGGGTGACAAATGCATCTGGTTCTACAGACCAGGCCATCTCTGACACTGCCATAGCAGCTGCAGGAGAAATGGAAATGGGGTGGCCAGGCTGTGTTCCAGAAAAATTATACTTAAGGACATAGAAGTTGCCTGTCTGCCGTCCCTTCCTCCCTCCCGACCTACCTTCCTTCCCCCTTCCTCCCTCCTTCCTCCCTCCTTCCTTCCTTTCCAAGCTAGAGATGGCCCCAAGGACCTCACTTGGCAAGTACTATTCCACCGAGCCCCCCTAGCCCTCTGGGTTTCATGGAACTTCTACATCCAAGCTTAGCCCTTCACATCAGCAGGTGGACGCTAGGGGAGGAGATTAGGGACAGTCTCACTGTCTGCTTAGCCAAGAAGGTGGAAGCAGACAAGAACAGCAGAGTGACCATCCTCTCCTGCAGGTGGACAAGGCAGAGGACAAGTCCCTGGAGGAGCGAGGCCGCATCCTCATCTCCCTCAAGTACAGCTCGCAGAAGCAGGGCCTGCTGGTGGGCATCGTGCGCTGTGCACACCTGGCTGCCATGGATGCTAACGGCTACTCAGACCCCTATGTGAAAACGTGAGTGTGTGGCCAGACCTGTGCTTGACTCCCCTGCTCACCTGGGAGAACCAGAGTCCTATATGGCTGGAGATAGAACCCAGCATGACAGGAGCTAAGGGGGTTTCCTCACAGTAACGGGCTTTGTCCACCAGGGTGTTTTCTTCTGGGTTCCTTTTGTGATTCTGGGGCTAAGTACAGGCATCTCATGTCATAGATGGGGAAACTGAAGCCTGCAGAAGGACCACCCACCGGGAGAGAGGATAGTTATCTTCCTTTTAGACATAGGGAACATGGTCACATGTATTCCAGGCTGCAATTCCATTGAATTTACTGTGTAGCCAAATTCAAGTTACATGATCTTCAGATCCTACTTCCTCTTCCTCAAATATGACCGCTGCAGCTGATGGTGTGAGCTGCCACACGTGGGCATCTGATGCTGGAGATCAACCTGGGTCCAGCGATACGAGGTCACTAGTAGCTCACAAACAAGTTCTAGGAAGAGGCAGGCCTGGAGCCAGGAGGTTAGGGGAGCTAGGAAGAGACCTTTGCCAAGTCTTCCTGTGTGCCCGGCACCTGTGTCTCCCCTCCCTACCACTGACAACAAAGTACAACTAGACACTGACTAGGGGTGATACCAGTGGCCTGGGACCTACAAGAGTAGGCTGTTCTCAGAGATCCAGGAAGCAGGTAGAAGGGGGCGGCCTTTTGGAGAAGAAGGGAGCAAGTGCCACAGAGCCCACCTTTAGTGCTTGGCACACTTCACAATAGCATAAACGTCATCTGCTCATCTGCGTTCACATGGATACTCTCCTGACAAGAGCCTTGGGAAGAATTCAGCTAGACTTACAACTACCTGTAACTTCAGTTCCCATGGGCTCTGGTGCCACCTTCTGGTCTCAGAGGGGACCAGGTGTATACAGGGTGCATATAGACACATGCAGGTGCTCACACATACACATGAAATAAAAATTTAAAACTAAAAGGAAAAAGCTTTCTTCTGAGCATGTGCAGACTTTTCCTTGCCATTAGTCCCTAAGCTACAGAGTGACAGTCATGCGTGTAGTATTTGCAGTGGCTGAGGTATCATTCAAGCTCTAGAGGCAACTTAGAAGTTTATAGCAGGCTGTGGAGGGTCTGTGCAGATGCCAGCCAATTTTATGTAAGGACTTGGGCATCTATAGCATCCATAGATGTGCCATCATCCACAGGCACCGAGGGCCGTTCAGAGCATCCCTGAGTAGAGACAGGGAGGCACAGAGCAGCGGCATTGGAGGGCCACCAGGTGTGTCACCTCCACCTGTCACACTGCATTTCTCTTCAGATAGAAATGAGATGTGGAACCGACATGGCAGGAACATTTAAAATCGTGCTCAGTGCCAAGCTGCTGGGTGAACTCCAACTCCAGGCCATGTGAGGGGTGACCCAGAACCCAGGGTCTCCCTTAGTGCTGACTTGCACATGCAAACTGGCTGGAGCCCTAGCAGGATGCTTTCGAGGCTCAGAGTTCCTCCCAGCCACTAAAACTTTGCCAGCATGTTATCTATCCTCTGAGTAAAGATGGAGAAGGGCTGCAGGGGTTCAGTACAGGTGAAGTTTTCTCCTCCTGTGCAGGGGCAGGGGCTGAGGCAGAATGTCACTGTGTACCTCAGGCAAGCCATAAACTTGTAATCTTCCTGCCTCAGCCTTCCAAGAACTGGAACTGCAGGCATGCACCACCAAATCCAGCCCTCACCTGGGTGAATCTAAGGGTCTAGGACCAGTGGGTACAAAAAAAAGCCAGCTGTTTTGCGCTTACCCAGGATTCCCTTAACTCCAGGCATCCTCTGGCCTGTTATCTATCCCAGTAGCATCGCCTTTTCCAGTGTATACACTGGGGATGCCATCTTTGATATGGCTGCATAGCTTTTGGTATGTACAGAAAACATGAATTAATTGTTAATCAGTTTACCAGTTGAAGAGCACACAGGCTGTTTCAATTTTGGATGGTTGTATGAATTGGCCATTAACTGGTATTGTGCTCAGCAGTGTGCACATGGTATCTTAGCACTTAGGAGGTGGAGGCAGAAGGATGGAGCGTTCAAGGCCAGTCTGGACTACACGCTGAGAACCAGGGAAGCCAAGTCGTATAGCAAGACTGTGTCACAGATACAAAACGACCCCAGAAGTGTCATATACATCTTCATTACACTTCCTTTGTCATCACTGTTTGCCAACACATGCTTCCTAATGTTTGTTTTAACAAACCAGTATCGTTCCTATAAAAGAACCTCACCCTGAAGCTGGATGTGATGGTCATGTCTGTAATCCTAGCACTTAGAAAGTAGAGGCAGGAGGATCAGGAGTCAGGTCAACCTAACCATCCTAGGAGACTGAAAAGAGTGTGTGCATGTGGAGGTCAAAGGACAACTCGTAGGGGTCCTTTCTCTCCGTCCACCACGTGTGCTCTGAGGGCATTGACCTCATGAACTCACATGGGTGGGCTTGGGCAGCGAGTGTGAAACGCACAGCTATCTGCGGGGCCTGCAGGAAGGATTTTTGAACAGTAGCACTCAGCCCTTCCAAGGACAACATTTGGCAAAAGCCAGGCAAGAACCTTGGGCTCTGGTCAGTATGCCTTTGGGCATGTTAACCCTCTGCATTGACTGTGTTGAGGTTCCCAGTGCCACCCACTGAACAGAAACAAGACATTTGTCACACAATTGTCTGGGCAGGGACAGGGTAGGAGGTTCTACAAAAGAGAATCCAGTCTGTGGATGACTTCCTGTCGTGGAGAAAGGAGATTGAGCCTGGCTTCCAAGCACCACCTCGTTCATTTGTTTGTTTGTTTGTTTGTTTGTTTGTTTGTTGAGATAGGGTTTCTCTGTGTAGCCCTGGCTGTCCTGAATCTCTCTAGGTAGACAAGGCTGCCCTCAAACTCAGAGATCCACCTGCCTCTGCCTCCTGAGTGCTAGGATTAAAGGCGTGCGCCACCAGACCAAGCATCACTCTTGCCAGCTATGTGACCTGATCACTCCACCTCTCTGGGCCTAGATTAAAATTCAAGGAGGGAAAGGCATGAGCTTTGTCATGCATGCCTCTGGAGGAATGAACCTTGATAGCTGCAAAAGAGAACCTTCCTCAGGGCTCTAACAAAGGAGTGAAGCTTGCCCAGCGCAGGGGATATACTGAAGAACTGAATTGTACACTTGAGAAAAATGGATTTTATGGTGTGTGAGTTCTTTTTTTTAAGGTTTATTTATTTATTTTTTATGTATATGAGTATACTGTAGCTGTCTTTAGACACACCAGAAGAAGGCATCAGATTCTATTACAGATGATTGTGAGCCACCATGTGGTTGCTGGGATTTGAACTCACAACCTTCGGAAGAGCAGTCAGCGCTCTGAGCCATCTCTCCAGCCCCATGAATTCTTAATAAATCTGGTTTTTGTGTGTGTGTGTGTGTGTGTGTGTGTGTGTGTGTGTGTGTGTGTGTGTGTAAGCTCTTAGCTCTTGGAACTGGGGCTAAAATCAGTTTGTAGAGCATTTACCTTGCATGCATGAGATCTTGGGCTCAGGGTCCACGCTGCAACAACCCCAATGCCCCACCCCTCCAAAAAAAAAAAACCTGACAATTCCTGAACAAGAGACAAACTCTGGTTTACAAAACTGGCTTTCTAATGGAAGGTACAAGCTTTATAAAGATCATATTTCCAGAGAAAAGAAACATCCTCTTCTGGGGACACAGATGAGCTTGGGTAACACTTCAGGTGCCCCAATATTCCCCACAGGTGGGCAGGCTAGGGTCTCAACGGTTAGGACAAAGATGACCAGGTGACCAGGGATGCATCTCCAGCGTAGAGCCCCATAGCATTCTGCTAGTACCGTCTGCAGCTACAGCTCTCCCAGCCTCCGATTGCCCCCAATTATCATTCCAGATATCTGAAGCCAGATGTAGACAAGAAGTCCAAGCATAAGACTGCAGTGAAGAAGAAAACACTAAACCCAGAATTCAATGAGGTATGGCCAGGGGCCACTGGGCTTCATGAGAACTGTGGGGCTACCCTGGGCTGGGTGGGGGTCTGGAGGGACCTGGTCTTCAGCAGGGTTCTGTGGGAACTGGGAAGTGGTAAGAGGGTGGGGAGCAGCTGCCAGAAGAGCCCTGAGCCATGGTGGGTAAGGCTCTACCAGACTGCTCGGCAATGGGGAAGCTCATGGGACGAAGGAACCTTCTAGAAGGTTGATGTTGATGTTGATAGGGGTGAAAAGAGAGAATGTTGCACAGCTCCTGAGTGACCTTCTAGATGACAGGGTTGGGATGGGAGATGTGAACAGAATGTGGAGACACTCTGGGTAGGCTGTGAGGACTCAAGACACCCCAGCAGGTGTGTTAAGACGGCTCTGAACTCAGTGAACCCAATACCATAAGCTTACTAAAATACTACAGGACGTTTTTGCAATTTCTTTTTGTAACTCAATTACACAGATCTCAAGCATGAACTTTGTAGATGAGAAGGTCATGGCACAAAGCTTAAAGTGAAGAAAAAGTCTCTAGGGCCACTGGCAGAACAGGACAGTGGGTGCCCAGGTCTTCAGAGCAGAGGGTGGGACACAGACCTGGGCGTCTTCCACTGAGTAAGTTGAAAAGAACAGAACACCTGGAGCCTGATTCAGGGCTACAGATCCACAGGCAGAGGTGACAGCAGGTGCTTGGGAAGCAAGGCCAGCCCCAGAGGATAACAAAGACTCTTTGCTAGACAATTCATTACAGCCAGGGTCTCTGCAGCATCTGGGAACAGCTTGAGGGACAGAAGGGCATGTGGGTGGAAGAGGGGCCTGCTGCGCCTCCCTTCAGGCTGAAGTGAGCAGCGCAGTTAGAGTGACCCGCACACTGAGCACCGATGCTTCAGCACATCACAGACCTCTCCACCAAATGGCCTTGGCTCTAACACCCTCTTCTGGCCAGCAGGAGTTCTGTTACGAGATCAAGCATGGAGACCTTGCCAAAAAGACCCTGGAAGTCACTGTCTGGGATTATGACATTGGAAAATCCAACGATTTCATCGGTAAGGAATATGAGGGCAAGGCTGCCTAGCTGTGTGCCTGTCCAAGAACCACTTACCCCTAGTGAATGGGATCTCAGACACTCTCCAAACTATACTCCAGTGACAGAAGTCAGGCCCAGGAAGGGGAGGAAGCCTGGGAAGACCTCACAGCATCTGTGGAACATAGAATGGTGATGGTCAGCACCTGAGTGGGTCAGCACTCAGAGCCCATCAGACCACAAGTTTCTGGTGGGCATGACACTGGTACACAGTGGGCCACGGTAACCCTTCCTCCCATTTTCACTCCCTACTATGTGCCATGGAACCCTGCCCCACACTGTTGTGGTCCCTGGTAGAGGAAAAACATGACCTCAAACACTGGGTCAAGTGGGCAGGGTGTGTGACTGGAAACTAGGGGCTGTCCACACACAAATGGGCAGGAGGGGAGGCCAGGACACTGGGGTCACTGAATCCCTAGCTGCTCCTCTGGTCTCTTCCGCAGGTGGAGTGGTTCTGGGCATCAATGCCAAGGGCGAACGACTGAAGCACTGGTTTGACTGCCTGAAGAACAAGGACAAGAGGATTGAGCGCTGGCACACGCTCACCAATGAGCTCCCAGGGGCTGTACTCAGCGACTGACTGTCCCATCTGCTGCTACCCACTCTTGCCACCCGGCCCACACAGGTCCAACCCTGGGCTTTCTCAGCTGCCACCAAGGGCTGTGATCTCACAATGGGCAAGATCCAGGTTGTCTGCTCGGACATAGCCACTGCAGCCCCTGCTAGGAGGCTAGGTGGCCGAGAGCACCCAGCCTCCCTCAAAGGGACAGGAAAACACAACATGAAACCTGTTTCAGCTCCCCTGGCACCCAAGAGGGCCAGAGCTGGGAGGAACCCTCAGCCTCAGCTCTGTCCAGGGGAAGGGCTATCTACAGTGAGGACCTATTGGAGATGAGGGGTGGAGCCTGCTGCAAACACAGAAATGGAGGTACTCTGGCTTCCTGGCGACCACAGAGGGAGGACTATGGGCAGGCAGAGCCCAGGACTCCAGGACAATGTAGCCAGCTAGAGCTTCCAACTTACTTGTGCCTGGCATTGATGGGCAGATAGAGTCTGTGAGCCTCTGGGGCAGGGGTTCCCAGTCTAGCAGGGCGTCTGGGTGCACATATTGCTGCAAAGGTGAGGCATACCAGGACCAGCCAGTTGTCTGCAGGGGCTGTGGGGACAGGGAAAGCATCCTGGGGGAGTCAGGGCTCAGCAACCTTGAAAAACCAGCTGTGACTTGAAAGCTAAGAGAAAACCAAATACAGACAAGAGGGGGCCTGAAAGAGGGTATCAGGGGACAGAGAGCCATAGGGGCCTAGGGCTGCCCTGCAGCAGCATTGGGTTTTTAGGCAGGAGCTGGGCTTGGAGATGTGTACAAGCACTAGGGAAACTGAACGTTCAAGCCAAGCTCTCCCGTTTGATCTTGCTCCCGAGGGACCTCAATGCACACTGCTCCTGTTCTCAGCATAAATCTCCAGTCAGCTTCGGGGGGGTGGGGGGGAGAGAAAGGGATCCTATTACCATGGAAAGAGGCAAGCATCCCTCCTGCCCTCCCGTCCCTCCCTTCCTCATCCCCTCAGCTCAGACTGGTGTTAGGTCCCTCACAGCTACCCATGGCATCCTGGCCCTATCAAAACAGCTGACTGCCTTCAAGACTAGCAGTGGAAGACAGAGAGCCTTGTTTGGGGGAAGGCTGGGAGATGGGGGTTCTACCCTCAGGAGCTGAGAGCTTTGGCCTCACTTTCTAGGAAAGGGTAGGACACTTCTCAGTCTTGAAGCTCCCAGCTACCTCCTACCAACTGGGGCTTCAGGAACACAGGAGAAACAGGGAACCAAGGAGCTCCACCATCCTCTCAGAGCCCCATTTTCTTCAATCCATCACTGGGTGATAAGACATAGGGGTCCTGCCCTAAGCCTGGAACCCTCCTATAGCTGAAATAAGGTCTCAGGGCCCCAGGGCATGATGCCAATCCAGAGTGCTCACCAGCCTTCCCTAGTGGGCAGGGAAAATAGGTCTCTAGCCCTGCACAGCACCAAGCCACCTGTTGCTTGTTGAGACTAGGTTTCCCTCTTGAAAAGGTGTCACCTGTTACTGAATTGGCAGGTACCTTTTTATTGAATCTTCACCAACCTGTGGTGGGAGGTGTGGCCCACCCATTTTGTAAATGAGATGGTCCCAGAGTAGTTGACTTCCAGGGCTGCCAAGGTGGGAAGGGCTGAAGCAAAACTCCAAGCCCTTTGACTGTTTGAGGATGAGGACTCCCAGGTCCTTCCTTCCTGAGTTATTGGGGCTTGGTGAGATCTGTTACAGAGAAGTCTTGTTATTGTCGGCCACCTCACCCTCTAGCTGGCTTTGAAATCATCTGTGCCATTTAGGATTTGCCAAAAGGCCACAGCCAAACCCTGGAACCCAGTTGTCCCACCCCTAGCCTGAGGTCAAGGGACTTGGGGGACAGGTCTGATGTTTTTCTCATTCAGCTAGAAACGAGAGCAGTGTTTTAGTGCACCTGGTTGAGCTCTGGATAACTCAGACTTTGCCTTTGGGGTGCTTTGCTCAGAGAGGAGCCTGGAAGCCTCCTGAAGATACAGAAACATTTATTAGACATGAGGTGACTGAGGCTTAGCAAAAGAGCAAGGCTCAGGTGGACAAGAAACCTGGATCCCTCCGTTGCCTCAGGCAGTGAGTGGGCTTGGGCCTCAGTGATGATCCTTGCCAATCCCAGGGACAGGCAGGGCGGGAAGCAGGGCTTCTAGCCACCTCACTTGTAAGGTGAGCCCATTAAAAAGTGATGGAACTTTCCCTGGATCCTGGAACGTTTCTAAATCCCCAGTACATTACATCTCTGCTAAAGGAAAAAAGCCCTTTGAGAAGTTGCAGAATCAGTTCAGCCTTTCATCCCAAACGAGTATCTTCCTTCTGGCCCAACAGCGTTGCAAAGAGGAAATTTGATACCAAAAACAAAGGTTATTCCAAAGTACTGTCAGTAACCGGGGCATCTCTTGATGCTCATCAGTCACCTCGCGTCCTGGTCTCCGCCCCGCCCACCGCCACAGTTAGTCAATCCCCGAACGGCCCGTCTTCCAACCCAGAGGCGGTGACCTCCTGACCTCTAGTGGCAAAAATGAGAAGCTGCACCTCCGTGGCCCGCCCGCCGAGCTCGGGCCAAGCATGCCCTGCCCTTCGTCCTTCTCCAGCCAAGTGAACCTCCCGATGCATGGACTCTGGCTGTCGTCGACACGGACTCGTGCACTGCTTACGGTTTTGCTGCCACGTGACAGCTGCAGAATACATCCTCAAACTGCAGCGCCACAACAAAATTTTTGTAATCTTGTCTGACATTCCCGAAGGTGTCCTTTTTAAGTATTTGTTAATATTTATAACGATATATAAGTCAAAGTAAATAAGAACGTCGTACTGAGGTCACACTAGCTTGGGAGACTTCTTGGAAGATCTGGAGAGAACAAGCAAAAGGCAACTGGGGCTTACATGTGGCGTTTACTTTTGTTTTTTGAAATACACTTGTAAACCAGTCTAGCATAAAACTTGTGGTAATCCTGCCTCTCATTTACTCCTCACCATTTGAAACAGGCTCCCAGGTTACATGAGGGGAAATAGGCTCAGAAGTTTGAGTATGTGAGGCTGATCAGATACACCTGCCACACAAGCCTCTAAATCTGAGTGTGATCCCTGGAAGCCAAATATAAAAGTCAAGACTTTCTGGTGTGGCCCACACCTTTATAATCCCAGCACTTGGAAGGCAGAGGCAGATGGATCTCTGAGTTGGAGGCCAGCCTGGAACATACCCAGTTCCAGGACAGCTAGGGCTACACAAAGAAACCCTGTCTCAACAACAACCAAAAAAATTCAGGATATGCAGGCGTGGTGGCCACGGCCATTAGCTCCAGCACTCAGGAGGCAGAGGCAGGCAGATCTGAGTTTGAGGCCAGCCTGGTCTACAGAGTAAGTTGTAGGACAGCCAAGGCTATGCAAACCATTTCAAACCCCCCCCACACACACACCCCAAAATCAGGATGCGATGTGACATTAATCCCAGCAATCCCAGGGGCCATATGGGAAGTGGGAATTGCCCAGAGCCTTCCTGCACCAAGGTGTAAGATGGGCAGTTATCCTCTGACCTCCACACAACTGAGCCAGCTTGCACGCTCAGTATCTCAACCCCCCCCTCTATTTCCCCTCCCTCTCCCTCACTTATACACACAACAAAATTTTAAAATGAGTTAAAATGCTTGTATACATCACACGGGGCTCAAGCCTGAATCTCCTAGTGCTGTCCACAAGGCTTAGTGCTGATGCTAGGTACCTGGGGGTGATCCTGTGACCTCTACTTGAATTAGAGGAGGCCAGAGAGGGCACTGAGGATGGAATACCTGGGGGGGGAGGGTATGTTCCAGGTGGAGGGAACAGATGTGGCCTCTTGGAACAGAGGCAGGCTTGGTATGGCTGGGGGACCTCAAGTAGTCCAGTGTGGCCAAGTAAGGTGGGCAAGGGATAAGGTACTGACAAAACACCAGTGCACATAAAATATTTCAAATATATTTTTACTGAACCCAAATGTTTAGGGGATGCTACAAAATCAGGAGTTCACACTTTAGGGGACACTCAGCCTTTGTCGCCCAGGCAATAGAGTAACTATCCTTTAAGGGTTAATCACCTTCACGGCTTTCCTGCTAGCCCTGTCTTTTAGCAGGAGCTCAAAATACCTGCAAAGCCCCCTCTTGACTTCAGCAGATTTTTCCTTTAACTTGCTGAAGTTCTAGGCAGGTTGGTTTTTTCAGTATCAAACTTGCTTGGAAATGCTCCTGAAGAGCTAGGTGGAGATGGGCTGCAGCTCACAACTGCCTGCAACTTCAGTTAGAAGGGATCGGACCCTTGGGTGAGGAATGCTTGCATACCTGTTGCACATACGTAACACGCAGGAAACACACACATAAAACTCCTTAAAACTCTACTTGGCAGAGCATGATGCTGCAACCTTTAATCCCCAGCACTTGGAAGGCAGAGGCAGGCAGATCTCCCAGTCTGAGGCCAGCCTACTGGCCTCAGATGAATTCCTCCAGGCAGCCAGGACTACAAAGAGAAACCCTGTCTCTGGAAAACAAAAAGAGAGTCATTGTTTATGACCTAGGTTTGCTGGCTACACAGAAGTCCACATCCTGGACAAGCCAACTTGACAGTGACATCTGTATGGCCAGGCTTGGGGTAAAAGCTGGGGTACAGTGCTGCCCAGTAAACAAGCTCCAGGTTTCAAGTACACATCTATCTGTCCTCCCAGCACCTTCGAGATGGAGGCAAGTTGAAAGCCATCCTGGGCTGAATTCCCAGGCCAGCCTGAGTAAATATGAGACCTAAACACACAACAAAATAAAATTAGATTATTACTTCACACTAAGGATGAACTCAGCACCAGGATCTCAACGCTGGATGTCTGATCGGTTTTGCTGTTCTTGTTTTTGTTTTTTTTTTTTGAGACAAGATCTCTGTGTAGCCCTACCTGTCCTGGAACTAACTCATTCTGTTGACCTGGCTGACCTTGAAATAAAAGATCCACCTGCCTCTGCCAGAATTTTTTGTTTTGTGTTTTCTTTCAGCTTCACTATTTAAAAAAAAAATAGTAATTTTTTTTTTCCCTGTATACTCAAGTTTGCTGGTGCTTGTGGAAGCCATGTATCAATTCTGCTGGGACTGGAGTGAACAGGCAATGGTGAACGACCCAACTGGGTTCTGGGAACTGAACTCAGTCCACTATAGTATGTGCTCTTGCTCACTGGACCATTTTTCCAGCCAGCCCTATCTCCACTACTGGATCAAGTCCAGCCATCAGCTAGACGTTAGTGTTTGGTGCAGTAACACTGTAAATACCTGCATTCCCTGAGTGGCTTTTTAAAAAAAACCGTATCTTATGACTTTGATTTTGGCCTTAAACAAGTATCTGGAAACTTTATGCTAGATATAAAGCAATCAATCATCCGAAACCCCTTTATGACACTGAAGACAACGGTCTATCGATGGAAAAGGAATATGGTGGCACGTGCTGGAGATAAAACTAGAATCCGGCCATGGGCACGCCTGTGATCCTAGCAATTCGGAAAGCTGAAGCAGGATAGTGCCTTTGAGTTAGCTAGCCTGTGTGACTGGACCTTGTGTAACAGTCATGGTCCTCCCACACCAGATTACAGGAGTAGTGTGGCACTTTCAGAAAAAGTCAACTGTTAACTGTCTCCTAATTGAAAACATTTCCAACCCCAGCACTGCAAAAGGGATGTTTTCCGACAGGATTTTTCCAAATGCACCATGCTACCCTACCCACACAAACACCTCGGCACTGACTGGATTTACTGCAGCAGCTTCATCTTCAAGATTGGACGCGCCTTAAGAGTTGTTCTTAGGAACTCAGGCCTTTACCTGTTGAAGGAGATAAAAAAGTACCCACACATACTACCACATGATCTGTCTCTGAAGAAACTATGCACATGGTGTAGCTGTTTCTGTTAATAGGTGATATTGACAAGAAATTCACTCAACTACTGTTCTTGCCGCTGACTTTTACAGTGAGACGTGTAATTCTGCTTTAGACCAAGGATTATTTCGACACGATGAGCCTTATCTGGTTGCAGAAGTCAAAATTACACATTAGAAAATGATCCATAGCTACACCTGTGTTAAATGATTGTTGTACTTTAATGATAAATTTAAACATAAATATTGTGTTGCTAACTGGTTTGAAAGACAGGACAATCTACTGACTTAGTTGTTCAACACCAGATTACAAGCAATTTCCACACCCCCCAAATACACATCATTGGGAAACAAATGATTTATGGGATAAAATGGGGGATATTTTCACATTCAGACAAACAATACTGTCAAATATGTTTGGACTAGAGTTTTATTTTAGAAGTATAAAGGATGGAGGCATAATATATTTGGCATTTTTAATTTAGGTTTGTTTTATTTAAGTTTAATGTTAATTCCATGCTGTGTTTCAGTAAGAACAATACAGATCTGTATCTGTGGCTCCAGTCAGATATCCAGTAGTACAAATTAGCTTCAAGTTACACATACTGAACAAAAGAGGTTGAGCGAGCGAAGGGGGGGGAGGAAGAGGAGGAGGAGGAACAGAGTTGAACACGCATGCAGGCTTCCATACCACCTTCAATGCTAACCTGCTTCAGAGGGGGAGGAGTCGGCAAGAATGAGCAGCCACGGATTGTTGAACTGTTACCAGCACCATGCTTTTCAGCAACACTTCAGCAGAGTTCCAAACACATTTTACAGCAAAACCATTACAACAAACTCCCCCGAAACACCTCAAGCTAACACCCAATTTAAGTTTAAACACTGGTATAAAATTCAATTTAACAATTAAAAAAAGGAAAAATGACAGCGCATATGCCTCTATTGTGTGATTAATCTTTCTTAGATACATCACCTAGAAGTCTAATGGCTTTCAAATGTCATTTCCATTTCTAATGATGATCTTGCCACATGTGGCCGGAGACAATACAGTAATGCTGAAAAAGCCTCTATGCAGTCCTGTTAGTGTCGTAAAGAACCTAAAGCTGGGACCAGTAAAATCCACAGAAATTCACTCTTGCCTTAAGAACTTCTGAAAACTGTTTGTTTTAAAAAAGGGGAGGGGAGAAAAAAAAAAAAAAAAGAAAGAAAAAGAAAGAAAAACAACAGGGCAGGAACCTAAATTCTGAGACCAAATGTGAAAGTCAAATTTGGTGGTTCTCGGTGACAATGGGGAACTTCCAAGGGGGGGTGGGGGTGGAGTGGGGTAGTCAGAGATGGTTTCTCTTGTTGGCTTTTATTACGTCTCACTGATTCTCATCTTCCACATCCTGCAGCGCTTCTTTATTCTGCTCTTCACCTGTAAGGAACAAGGCACAGTTACTGTCACAAGTTCTAATGGTCACAAAGATACCATTCCAACTAAGGGTTCCTAGTTTCACTACAACTGTTAGCAAACACGAGCAGGCAAAGGTCTTCTAACCCTCACAGCTGAGGTGCTTAAACCAAGAGCTACCAACCACAGTCCTGAAATAATTAAGTGTTATAGGATGATAAAATTAAAAATTGTAAAGGCTCAGAAATCAAATGTCCATTAAAGAAGTTCTCCAAGAGTACATACAAATACTCTTAAAATGACCTTCAAGCCTTCCTGTGTTTCTTGGGTCAAATACTCTTTCTCAATAACCTCGCCTCTTCAAGAACAACAGTATTTTGCTTTTGACTTTGGGGTGGGAAGTTATTTGCCCACAAGCTCAACATCAGCTATCCTTCCAGGGAATACAAGTTCCACAGGAGTTCTGTGGTGTCTGGGGATGTGCTGCTGTATATGAGTATTTCTTTTTAGAGTGGCCAGATAGTCCAAACAGCAGATTCTTTTCTTCAGAGTGAAGCACATGGTCACTGAGGTTATTACAGAAGGGCATTTGGGCCAACTTTCATGCTATTTCTCTTTACTCTTTGAACATGACAATTAGCCTGCAACTACTAACATGCAAGAGAAAGCCAAGTCTATTCACTGGAGGGTCATCTTCCTACTTAGAAGCATGAATCAAGTCAGCCATAGTTAAGGAAACATGCGAAGCTTTTGCTAAAAAAACGACCAAACAGGTAAAAGCTGTATCCTTTTGTACAGTATAATTTTGGAGAATTTTTACTTTGAATTAAAAAAAAAACTTCAATTAACCAGAGAGGTTGGGGGAGATGGTAATACAGCATGTACTCAGCATGCATAAGGCTCAATGTTCAATCCCCAACAATACATAAAAATAAGAACACACATAACCACAATTCAGTTAAGTGCTACTGAACCAATTTTTAAAATGCGACTAAACCATTAAACAAAAGCAGTCTAACAAGAGAGAACAGCTTAGATGACAAGCTTCCCATTTATAATGCTTACACATGTGCATTTATACTGAGTCTGAAGTATCACAACAGCAGTAAGCATCAAGTAAAGTACTCTAAAGTTTCTTGTGGTGAGAAAAGTTTGCCATTGATGTGTGATTAATAAGTTACATAAGGCCAAGTCTTTATCACAGCACAAGGGTTCAAGGTCAGTATGAACTACATATTAAGATGCTGTCTCAAAAATGAAAGTTGCTTACAGCACATAGAGAGTTTAACTTGTAAGATGAAAAAGACATGCAAAGACAGACGTAACCATCTCCTAGGAAAGAATAGAGGAAGGCCAACCCTCCAGAGCAATGCATCCACTCAGGAGCTTGCATGTTCAGTTTCATTTGTAAAAGGAACACACTGGCAAGTGTGCTAATAGACCAAAGGAGCACACACAAGCAACTGGCAAACATGGCAAGAGTCCCAGGCACTCAGACACAAGACATCAAAGTCACACATCACATAAGCCACACCCAACTAGCCAAGGCAGGTAGCAGGCCATGGCTATCTCCAGACTTAGCACCTGAGAAGGTAACCAACCAGGTGAGTCTATAGGGACAGGTGCTCACAGGCAAGCAAGATTAGTGAGAACCAAACAGCACAGCTCCCTGCAACACAACGACTTACAACGCAGTTTTAAGGGAAGGAAGAGTTGGGTTTTCCTTTAGGAATCTACAGTCGAGGAGAGAGGGAGGGAGATCAGGTGAGAGCACATTACAGGAAAATAAAACACAACAGGACAAAGGGAACATTAGGAGTAAGCTCTGGTCTTTTTACTTGAATAAACCTCAAGAAACAAATAACCTGTCCAATTTTTTTCCTTTACTCTCAAGAAACTTTGGAGGTTTATAAATGGGGAGGGGGTCTACTGACAACGTATTTTGCCTACTTCATGAGTAGGAGAAGGCAGAGCGTACACATTCCCTCTCTATGAAACCAGTTCTTTTAAGACTTGGAGAAACGGATTGAACGCCATGGGAAACAGCAGCTGGGTGGCGGCAATGCCTTTATCCCAGCAAAGACAAAGACAGACAATCTCTGAGTTCGAGGCCAGCCTGGTCTAGAGAGTAAGTTCCTGGAAAGCCAGAGCTACACAGAGAAACCCTGTCTTAAAAAACCAAAACCAAGAGGGGAAAAAAGTAACCATGGAAAACAGCATGACCAGAGAATCAGTGGACCAGAGAATCTCTGTTCTCCAGACACAAACAATGAATTACAACATTTTTTTAAAAGAATCATCTCCCTGAACTAGTTAGGTGGCTCATCTGTTAAGAACACTGGCTGTTCTTACAGATGACATGGGCTCAGTTCTCAGACCCATGTGATGGCTTAAGATCTGTAACACAAATTCCAAATGATCTGACACCCTCTTCTGGCCTCTGCAGGCACTAGGTAGGCATGTAGTGTACATGCGTGCGTGCACGCACACACACAGAAATATAATTAAGATTAAATATGTATAAATTATATTTTATTCTTTTAATTGGGGGGGCTTGAGATAACAGTTTCAGACAAAGGTACATACCTACCCACATCCATGCATAACTAGTTTAAAAAAAAAAAAAAAAAAAGGCCTGTTGTTTTTCAGACAGGATTTCTCTGTATGGCCCTGGCTGCCCTCAGACTTGCTCTGTAGACCAGGATAGCCTCAAACTCACAGATGGCTGCCTCTGCCTCTTGAGTGCTGGGATTAAAGGTGTGTGTCACCAAACCCAGCCTAAAATGGCATTACAATCCAATAATACTTTTAAAACTTAATGTCCCAGAGATTTAAAAGGAACAGTGATCAATCCTGCTCACCAAGCTCGTGTCTTCCCTTTATTCCTTCTAAGATAGAGCTATTTGCCCTCTCTAAACTATGGAACACTGTGCAAAATGCAGCTGAGTAGTCATTTTGCAAACTTATTGTTAAAATATGACAAAATGTAAAGCTCGCGAGAACCTTAGGTCAGGGTCCCCCGCTCTCCTTAAGGCTGACAGAGGCTGTCTAAGTGCTGTGTGGAAAGTGTGCCACGACTCTCTCAAGGCTGGCAAAGTAGGACGTTCGCATCACGGATCTCATCACAACACTCGTCATATAATATATAAATACGTGGTGACCTAGTGAGCTTTTAGAAGCTGAACCAAACAAGTTCTCATGTAGGTAGCGAAAGTAAAGTAAAAAAATCAAACTCAATTTTGCCAGAAAAGGGAAGCAGATACTATTCATAACCCATGCATGACTTCCAAGGACAATATAATGCCTGTGAGTCTAACCAGAAACTGTAGGCAGAAGCAAGCAATTAAATATAGGCTCCTGAATGAGTAACACGCTTAACATGACTGCAGTTAATGCAAACTGCAGGGGCCAGACAGTGGTGGTGCACATCATTAACCCAAGCACTCCCCAGGCGGATCTCCGAATTTGAGTCCACCCTGGTTTACAGAGCAAATTCCAGGATAATTAGGACTACACAGAGAAACCCTGTCTCAAAAAAAATAATAAAACCCACAAACTTGGGCTAGAGAAATGGCTCAGAAGTTAAGAACACTGGTTAATCTTCCAGAGGTCTTGAGTTCAATTCCCAGCAACCACATGGTGGCTCAGAACCATCTGTAATGGGATCAGATGCCCTCTTCTTGTCTGTCTGAAGACAGCGCCAGTGTACTCATATATAAAATAAATAAATCTAAAAGAAAAAACCCCACAAACTTTGGAGCTAGAGATGGTTCAGCAGTTAGGGAGTGCTTACTGCTCTCGCAGAAGACAGCTGAGTTATAATCCATATTCCTTTATCCATATGGTGATGACCTCACTCTTCCAGGGGCTCCGATACCCTCTTCTGACTTTGCTGAACACTGAACATGCATGCTAACAAAACACTCATTATAAATAACAAACAAACAAATAAATAAAGGAGATGGCTCAGAAGTTAAGAACACTCATTGTTTTTCCAGAGGACCTGGGTTCAATTCCTAGAACCCACATGGTAGCACACACCTGTATCTCCAGTTCTAGGGAATTTCACAACCTCTTCTGTCCTCTGAAGGTACCAGGTACACAAGTGGTGTACAAACATATACGTAGGCAAGACACTCATACGTATATATAAAATAACTGTTTAAAAATGAATCTTATTTTTAAAAGTTTGTTTCCAATCCCCCCACACCAACTGTATAAAACTACCTCATAATAGATCAGCCCCAGATAAAACTGATCTTTACAGAAGGAAGTACAGCTAACTAAGTGTTAGAACATGTGCTTAACATGCACAAGGGTCTGAATTCTACCCTACACACACACACAAACACACACACACCCCTACCTACCTTAAAAACAAATGTGACAAACTTCAACTTTTATATCTAAAGTTACATTTTACCCACCCATTTCCCAAACAGCAATTACTTCTATAAAAAATAGTTAACTCTGTAAATGAAAAGCCAAGACCAGACAATACCAGAACTCATAAGCACAGACCTAAGGAGAGATCATTTTATTCCTCATAGAACCCTAGAGGAAAACAGATGCATTTTAGAGAGAAAGATTTCTATACTGGCACCAGAGTACGGCCAGAGATAAAATATGTACCTGGCATGCACAGGCCTAGGGCTGGAAAAGAGACCCCACACAGAGAAAAGATACTCCATTAATACCTACTAACGCCATACAGTTTTATAAACAACCTGTCACTCCCTCCCAAGTAAATTTTGGGAATATAAAAGGAAATGATGGGGTCTGGAGAGATGGCTCCATGCTTAATAATACTGACTGGTCTTCCAAGGACCCAAGTTCAATCCCTAACACCCACACGGACAGGCTTATAAACATCTGTAACTCCAGTTCTAGGAGATCCACTGCTGCCTCTGGCCTCAGAGGACATTCATGCAGTACACAGACATATATGCAGCCAAAACACATTAAAAAAAAAAAAAAAAAAAAGTTTGTAAAATAAAAAGGAAATGATGGTTTCCTGTCATTTTGCCCCTATAGTGACTAAAGCAGTATGAGTACTAACAAAATGTCATTAAAGGCAAAACCTTTACATTTTTTAATATTAGCTTAAGATTTATCATGTATGAAATTGTCAAACAGGCCTTTTATACTTTCACTATCAAGGCCAAAATGACACTCAGACACCATTTCCTATAGAAAGAATAAACTTTAATTACTGCAGACAGGCTATGAGTCTGAATTATAGAACCAAGAAACAGCAGAAGAATTTAGAAGAGGCAACCAAAGAAAAGACATCTGGGCATGCTCACCATCGCCCTGCATGTCTGAGGTCCACAGCGTCAGGTTATCACGTAGCAGCTGCATGATGAGCGTAGAGTCCTTATAGCTTTCTTCACTCAGCGTGTCCAGTTCTGCAATTGCATCATCAAAAGCTGCTTTTGCCAACCTAAAATGAATGCAGAATCATTAACCAATTAACAATAAAGATAGCAACAATGGGCACATCTCTCAGTTATTCCACCAGTCTCACTGATATAAAAGTTCATACTGATATAAAGGTAACAGACCAACTGCTAAAAGATAACTTTGAATAAAAATATGTACGAACCTACATTTTTATCCAGCTTGCTCTTAATAAAAAACAAAAACTTTAAAACATTTATTTCTAGAATTTTGTACAGCTGCACCTGTCATAGTTGCTTCTCTATCTCCATCACATAGACCCTAAAACGCAAGCTCTGGCTATGAGGCACCCCTACCTACTCAGCCATCTCAAGAAATGCTAGTGTTGCTTTTGGAGACACAGACACAGACACAGACACAGACACACACACACACACACACGAACCAAGGCTGGTCTTGGAATCCCAACCCTAGCCAAGAGTGCTAGCACATAACTAACTTCTGCACTCAGAAAGGGAGCTAAGATCTAGCTCCATGCCTGCTGGGGTGACACAGTGAGAGTGTATCTCAAAGCAATAAACTGCTTCAGCCTCTCACATGGGAGGATTATTACAGCCCTGTACAACCTCACCCAGCTAAGGCACTAGTTCTTTTTTTAAAAAAAAATTATTTTTTTGATATGTATGTGTGTTGGTGTGTACAAGAGTGCAGGTGTCTGATGAGGGCTGAGGCATCAGATCCCCTGGAGCTGGAGTCATGAGCAGCTGGGAGCTGCTTAATGTGGGTGCTGGGAATAAAACTCAGGTCCTCTGAAAGCACATATTTTTAACACTAAGCCATCTCTCTAGCCCCAGGCACTAATTATTAATATGATTTATACAAACTATTACAAACAGGCTAGACTGTAAAGAAGATCTATACACTTCACCCAAAACCGCCATACAAATACATGTGTGATAAAGATTTTCCTGAGTTCTATAGAAGATTTAATGAAAGAAAAATCTTGGATGCACAAAGTATAAATCAATACATTCTAATGGAGATTGGGCTGTGTGAGCTAATTTACCAATGAGCTACAGCCTCAGTCCCATTTGCTACATCTTAAAAGGAAATGGAAAGGCAAAGAGGCATCAAGCTAGAGCTATGTATGGAAAAACAATAGTCAACATTTCAGTCAACACTAACAGACTAACAGCTGCAGCTTCTTCAGTAAAACTTTATGGAAACCTTGTCATTCAGATTAATAGGTACAAGAAACTACCCCAACACTGTCCTCTGAGACACACACACTAACACTTTTTACCTTGCACTTCGAGCCCTGGAGGTGACTCAGGTTGGCAAGCCTCACTCCAAGCATCTTTACCTGCTGAGCTCCTCCCTGGCCCATACATTTAAAAAAAAAAAAAAAAAAAAGAGGTGCAAAGTGCGGGGTGTTGGTGGCGCATGACTTTAATCCCAGTACTCGGGAGGCAGAGGCAGGTGGATTTCTGAGTTTGAGGCCAGCCTGGTCTACAGAGTGAGTTCCAGGACAGCCAGGACTATACAGAGAAACCCTGTCTCAAAAAAAAAAAAAAAAGAGGTGCAGAGCGAGAAAAGCAGCCAATGTCCACTTTCCCACTTCTATCTCCCACATCAACCAGGCATGTACCTAAATACACTGACATAAACAAATACAAACATATATACACAAAAAAATTTAAAACATAAAGACCTTGGATTCAATTTCCTGCACTAAGAACGGGGGAACTGGTTCATATACCAATGCACTTTACAAAAGGTGAAAGAAGTGGGCGATTTCACACTGTAACCAAGGCAAGTGCACTCATCCTCCTGCCTCAGTCTCCTGAGGACTGAGATTACAGGCATAAGCTTCTGCCCCTGGATAGGATAGAAGATCTAAAGATACTGTTACCAAGAAATTAAAACAATTTTTTCTCATGTAAGATGCCAAAAATAAGCACTGTTCAGAGACGGTGAAGCAGGTTAGGGGAGACTGGGTAATAGAGTGTCGCGGCTTAACCTCAGGCTGGGTGGAGTGATGAAAACGTTCTCAAATAGCTAACGCTAATGGTTCTAAAACAGGACTCAAAAACCATGAATAAGCTGAAATAAAAATGGGAGAAAAGGAGGTTGGAGAGATGGCTTAGTGGTTAAATATACTAGTTGTCCTTCCAGAGGATAATCTGTGGTTCAGTTCCCAGCACCCACAAGAGCTCACAACCAGTGATGCCATGATTTGATTCCTCGAAAAACCAAAAGAAAAAAGTATGAAAAGCATTCCCAGGAAGTTAAAGTGGTAAATAAACATCTATAATCCATTCAAGGCTAGGCTAGGCCCTGCCTCAAAGCAAGCAACCCCAAAAGACTGAATGAACACTAATAAAATTTAAGTCAAGAGAATCCTGTGACAACCTACAAGAAAACACAAGGTAGCTCCTCTAGAACCTTTGCACTCCACACTGGGAACTTTTGTCCACTACTTACCTGCAGGCACGGTCAGGGGAATTAAGAATTTCATAGTAGAATACGGAAAAGTTGAGAGCAAGACCTAAACGAATTGGGTGTGTTGGAGGAAGTTCTGTCATCGCAATGTCACTAGCAGCTTTGTAAGCCACAAGGCTGTTCTCTGCTGCCTCCTTCCTGTCATTTCCTGTGGCAAACTCAGCCAGATACCTGTGGTAGTCCCCTTTCCTACAAGACAATAGTAGACAAAAAACACAATTAGAAAGTAGTCCCTACAGCATGGAAATTCTCTCTATCATGTAGTAGTACATAACAAAATACAGTTAACACTTAAGAGAGAGATTTTTAGAAATTAGAAACTTTAAAATTCAGTATCCATTAGGTTGGAAATCCTTCTTCCTTAAGGATTTCCTGTTTTAAATTATTGGCAAACTACCTCAGAAAATAAGTGAAGGAAAAAAAAATCACCTAACTAGTACACAAGTGTCTCCAAGGAAAGGTACACACTCACTCATTACATAGTGCTGCCATCACTTCAGTGCCAGGAGCCCAGGAGCCCTGAGCACGCTGAGCCCCCACTATTCCTGAGGTATTCTAAGCCTTATTTCTCTATAGAAAGTTAAGATGATACTATGAAATGGGAAACTTTAGCTAAGAAGGAAGCCATAAAACCAAAACCCCAGGCAGGGTGCGGTAATATAATCCTAGCACTTTGGAAGTTGACAGGATCACTCCAAATGTGAGCCGATCCCAATCTATAGAGTTCCAGGCTACACAGACCTCTTCTCAAAATAAACTAGGCATGGTGGACCATACCTGAATCCCACTCAGGAAACAGGCAGGCAGCTCTCTAAATTCTAGGCTAGCATGGTCTGGCAATGGGTGGGAAAGGGAGGGAGGGCTCAACAGTGAAAACCTAGGTATTTTGTACAAGTACTTTGCACAACAGTCAGACAATCTCAAATACAACAATGAATTCTTTATTAGCATTGTGTTTTCAACTAATTAAAACTTTAAGTTCTGATAATTAACCCTCCAAATTCTCAGCTATTTTTAAATTAAAGTTGAAAATCTACATTTAAAAAGTTATGGTTCTAAGGCCAACTTTAAATCTTACATTTTCCTTTCTAGTATAGAACCTACATTTTATAATAGAAAACCTTGGACTCGCCAGTGTTAGCTGCTGGAATGAGGTGTTTGTCCAGTACATCCAGAATGTCACAACAGATTAACTTGAGCTCAGTTTCAACCTAGGGAAGGAAAACATCAAATTAACTTTGGCAATTCAAAAATATTATATTCTACCTGAGTCTAATCTGAAGAAACTAATCTTTTTTTTTTTTGTTTTGTTTTGTTTTTGTTTTTGTTTTTGTTTTTTCGAGACAGGGTTTCTCTGTATAGCCCTGGCTGTCCTGGAACTCACTCTGTAAACCAGGCTGGCCTCGAACTCAGAAATCCGCCTGCCTCTGCCTCCCAAGTGCTGGGATTAAAGGCGTGCGCCACCACTGCCCGGCTAAGAAACTAGTCTTAGAGCATGTATGTCTCCATATCCTTAGACCTAAACCTTAAGTTGACAGAAAACTGTTAAGAGTATGGAAAGCCTCTTCTTCCTTAGCATGCACAAGCCCCCACAGTTCACCTAAAGAATCACCAGTGAGTAATATACAAACTTGGACTCTTAAGTGCTAGGCACTTACATGAATTAATAATTCCCATTATAGGTCGGGCAGTTGTGGCACACGCCTTTAATCCCAGCACTTGGGAGGCAGAGGCAGGTGGATTTCTGAGTTCGAGGCCAGCCTGGTCTACAGAGTGAGTTCCAGGACAGCCAGGGCTACGCTGAGAAACCCTGTCTAAATAAATAAATAAATAAATAAATAAATAAATAAATAAATAAATAAATAAATAAATAAATAAGTCTTTTAAAAAAAAATTCCCATTATAAGGTATCAACTGTGATGGCTACTCTTGGTTGTCTGCTTGACTATACTTGGAAGTAACTAAATCCCAAGCAACCAATTTGAGGTGGGAAACCCACCCCAAATCACGTTGAGGTTAGAGGATTCACTTAAACCTGGGCAACGCCTTCTGGTGGCAGCTCATTTAAAAGACAAGGATGGAGGATGGTACTTTCCCTATCCCCACTCTCACTGGCAAGTTCATCTATCCTGAATCATTCCTTCCTTCTGTTAGAACCTACGCTCTGATGCTCCAATTTGGACTGAAAACTGGCAGCTCTCCACACCTAGAGAGCCCAGCACTAGACTAGGACTACTGAACATCTAGTCTCAGAACTACTACTAGAACCTTGGCCGTTCTGTCAGGAGACTGCTATCATTGCACTACTTGGGCCACAGCCTGTAAGCTGCCCTAATAAATCATTTGTGTGTGTATGTGTGTATTCATTTATTTTAAAGATAGAACATATATGCCCAAAGGCCATCAACTTACAAGAACTTTAAAAGAATAGGAGAGCGAATGGATCAATTCTCAGCACCACACACAACAAATATGTAAGGAGAAGGTGACAGGATTTGAACCAAAGCAGTTCCAAGACAAAACAATCAAAACTCAAATCCACTTTGTCTTCAGTACCAACATGTTCCAACAATCACTCACTCTACTGTGGAGATCAAGAACCGATTACAACAGCAAAAGGATCTGTAGGCCAAATTAAACATCAACATGTTTAATCTGTTGGTCTGAATTGTCTAAAGCACATGGTAACCCTGAACATATATTGGGGTTGGACTTAAGGTTATGTGAGTATATGAATCTCTGAAATGGCCATGGGAATATCCAATGTTGCTATTTCTCAAGAAGGGAATTTGGGATGCCAACAAATCTGAGAAGAAACACAAGGAACACCTACAACCTTCCCCAATTTTTACAAAAGAATTGGCGTAAATGACATGCCCATACCTCAGACTTTTTTTTAAAAACAACACTGTTGTGCCTTATATAACATGCTAGCCTGTGCAGTTCCTACCTGCTATATAATAAGATGTAATAAATAAATAAATATAATAATGAGTCTTGTACAAATTGCACTGGAGTGTCAGGCCGCCTGGAGGCTCCTGGTTTCCGGTTTACATTTCTTCCAGCATTAGTCAGGAAAGGTGATTTGGCTAACTTCTCACAAACATCTTCATCTTGCTCTCCTTTTTTTTTTTTGGGGGGGGGGGGGGGTGAGACAGGGTTTCTCTGTGTAGCCCTGGCTGTCCTGGAACTCACTCTGTAGACCAGGCTGGCCTCGAACTCAGAAATCCGCCTGCTTCTGCCTCTCAAATGCTGGGATTAAAGGTGTGTGCCACCACTGCCCGGCTTTGCTCTCCATTTTCAATGAATTCACAAACACTTTAAAAGAATTCTCTCATTTTTCTTCTACAATCATGTCTTTAACTCAGCAAGGATGCCTGTACAGAGCTCTCTATGGCTTTTCAACAAAGACCAAGTCACTGTTATACTCTCTTAGCTTCTTCTAGCTACAGTCACTTCAAAGTTCTCCTTGAAACCTCATACTCAGCTATTTTTTTTTTTTTTTTGGTTTTTCAAGACAGGGTTTCTCTGTGCAGCCCTGGCTGTCCTGGAACTCACTCTGTAGACCAGGCTGGCCTCGAACTCAGAAATCTGCCTGCCTCTGCCTCCCAAGTGCTGGGATTAAAAAGGCGTGCGCTACCACTGCCCGGCCTCATGCTCAGCTTTGACATCACTGCATAACTCCATGCCCTTCTCCCTCGTTCACAAAATAACTACGTTTCATCTTTCCAGGTACCTGACACATCACCACCGCGTAAAGAAACCACTAATCTAACCTAATCTTCCTCACCTGCCATGTTTCATTAGCCCTAACTTTCTACCCCATCCTAGGCAATCCGTCCTTGGCCTCCTCCTCCTCCTGAGTTTCTTACTCCTACTGAGAGGCTTATCAAGACTTCATTCAGACTAATGACTCCATCTCCTAATTGACCAGTCACTTCCCATCTCCTCATCCACATCCCACAGTCTTAACCATAATTTTTCTTAATTTCCTCATGCCCAAGGAACACCAAATTGTCTGTTAATCTATATTCTTTGTTCTAAAGTATCTGAGGGTAACAACAATCCCAGCTTATCTCCATTAAGACCGCTGGCATGTTCCTTAAGCCAATGTATCTCCATTCTCATCATCTATAAATTAGGATAATATGACAGCTACCTTCCCAGGTTATTTAATTAACTTCTAATGTTGCTAAGGTTAAGCCCAAAGCCTTATTCATGCTGGGCAAGAGTTCTACCCTGCACTAGTAGGCCCCCATTTTTGAATAGACATACACTTACAGCCCATTTGAAATAACTTCAGAAATTCTTTTCTTTTGAGAATGCTGAAAGTCTCAATAATCGTCATTTTTAAAAAACAAAAAACAGTCGGGCAGTGGTGGCGCACACCTTTAATCCCAGCACTCGGGAGGCAGAGACAGGCGGATTTCTGAGTTCGAGGCCAGCCTGGTCTACAGAGTGAGTTCCAGGACAGCCAGGGCTACACAGAGAAACCCTGTCTCAAAAAACAAAAAACAACAACAAAAAAAAAAACCAAAAATAAAACAGAATGAGTCTCCATAAAGACAGTAATTGTTTTATCAGTATTTATATCCAATTATTTAGTACACAGAGGCACACAAATATTTATAAAATTGGGAAGATGGCTCAGTGAGTAGGGTGTTTACAGCCAAGGCTGATAGCCTCAGTTCAAGCTTGGGACCCACACAGTATAAGAAGATCAACTCCCACAGTTGTCCTCACCTCCACACGTGCACCATGGCAACCACTCCCATGCACCAACAAACAAATGTAAAAACTGAAGCTGTCCTATGTGCTCACTGCAAGTAGTCAATGAAGTGCCTTACAATAGCCAAAGAAAAAGCAACAGTTCCATTTGTTCTTTATGTGTTTTGTTCAAAACCTAATACCTATGCTGAACACAGCTCAGTAGCATAGTGTGCACCCCAAGCCTAATCCTGAGTACTGCACCTCCCTGTAGGATATCTCCCCCTGTGCAACTTATAAAACAAGCAATTCTTTGCTTTTATCCCAAAATACTCTCTAGACTGTAATTTCTATTCAAGATTAAATAAAAAGCTAAAAATACAAAATACATTTACATATATACTTATGTAGTTTATATTAAGTGATAACCTAAAATTACTTAAGAGCTATAGGCCTGAGATTTAATCAGATACTCAAAAGAAACCTCCCTTCTCTACCAGGTATTAAATATAAACATAAAAGGCAACAATTTAGGACATTCAAGTAAAAACCACCCTTCTGTCACAAATGTTACTATTTCTGGACACTACTTTGGCTTGGATGTCTTCTGTTTCCTAGCTCAAGACAAAAGCAGTTTTCCTATCAGACATGTACCCTGTCACTGTCATCTGAAATGTCCAATCACAAATTCAAGATTCACTTCCATCCAGGACAGAAACCTCTATAACTGTGAGCAAAATAAACCTGTTCTATATGTAAGTTAATCAGTTTTAACAGAGATACAGAAGTTAATGTTAACTCAAATGTCATCTATTTTGGAGAAACAATCATTCTTCCTTTAAAAAACAGGTGTGGTGGTACAAGGCCTTCAATCCCAGCACTAAAGGCTGAAAGCAGCCTAGCCAACATCACGAGTTCCAGGCCTGCCAGGGCTACGAAGAGACCCTGTTGGAGCACTGGCTGCTCTTCCAGAGATTCAATTGTCAGCACCCACATGGCAGCCTACAACCAACCACCTCTAACTCTAGTACTAGAGATCTGCTACCTCCTCCTGGCCTTCAAGGGTTCCAGGCACATACCTGGTTCCCTTTTTTCCAATATGTCCATACATATTCACAAGAAATAACAAAAACACAGTATCATATCAAAATGGTTAACAGTCTCACCATTTGCCGGTACTCCCGAATCATCTTTAATTTGTCCTCTCCTCCCTTGTTTTCTTCCTTCTGTTCAATGCTGCTGATTATTCTCCAGGATGCTCTTCTGGCTCCAATCACATTTTTATATGCAACAGATAAAAGGTTTCGTTCTTCAACTGTCAGCTCCACGTCCATCCCTGCTACTTTCTTCATTGATTCCACCATTTCTATGCAGGAAATGGTAAAAGGAGACTATAGATTTAACAAGTTTTGTTGACCCATCCCTTTCATGGTTATTTTTCCCCCTGCAAAGCTAATAGAAAACAAGAGATAATTAGAGGGACTAGAAATCCATAGGTGGGAGGCTGATGCAGGAAGATTACCTTAAATCCAAAATCCACTATGAGCTACAAAAGTATGAGACCAATCAAAGCTAGATCCTGTCTGGCCCAGTTAGAACACAAAATCCCTGGGTTTATTAATCTGGAGCACATATCCTTTCCAATTAAAAATAACCTTATAATCATCAAATGAGGTCAAGTCAAGCAATGGGAGGGGAGAGCGCACATGCATGCCCGCAATCTCAGAAAGCTAAGCCATCGATGAGTTAGATGTCAAGGAACCTAGACTAAAATAAAATAAGCTATGCAACAGTAGCTGTTGCCTATAATCCTAGCACCAGGTGCTAAAACAGAGGATTTCTGTAAGTTTGAGGACAGCCTGTACTGGGGGAAAGGGGGGGAGACGACCCACTCTGAATTCCTCTCCTGGTATAAATTCTGTTAACTATTATTTGTTACCACTAGATGGCAAGCAAAGAAAAGAGGCCCGATAATCTGAGTTATTCCAAATATAGAAAAAAAAATACTAGCAAAAAGATAAATACCAACGGTTTATGAATAACAACGGAAAAACTGAAAACGTAATAATACTGAGTACCTACGATAAAGGGGAAAAGGTGGTTTTACAAAGGTCTATTGCCAACTAGACATTTAGATTTACTGATTCAGAATCCCTGGTGTTAAGAGGCAAGAATCTATACTTTAACAAGCATCAGAGGCATACGGTAATACCCTAAGATTAAGTATAGATTAGCCAACAGTTATCACACAGTGAATAAAGCTATATTAAGCCAAATGCAATGGTTCGTGCTTCAATTGTAACCCCTGCACTAGAAATGCTAGTTAGAAGCTGTTTCATAAAAATTAGAGTGTTTTCTAAATTAGCAACCTGGGTTTGATGTTTCAAAATCTACTTCTTTACAGTTGCTGAAATGATTGAACCCAGGCCAGTTACATGCTAGATAAGCACTCAACCATCCACTTTGGTTTTGATCTGCATTTCCTTAAGAGCTAATGATGTTAAACTTCTGCTCCATCTTCTTCTAGCTGCTTCTTAGTTGTTTTGACTGCCCTCTTTGGAGGAATAAACTGTATTCAGATACTTGGTGGGGCCACCTAATTTTTAATAAATTCTTAAATGACAAGTATGAGTCAATTATTTTTAAAATCCCAACAAATTCAGGCCCTTCATCTTTAAAATTTTCTATTCACTTATGCAACAGACTCGGGAGCAACAGACATCGGCATGAATCCTCTGAATACCTACAAGTGTTTTTATGAAGCCCTCCATGAAGTCATCGTTATTCTCTTAGTATCACCAACAGAAGCATAACCCTAACCAGTGTTCTGCAAAGCTAGGCACAAAAGCTGCTTGATCCAACTCTGTACCAACCTGGTCATTTAAGGACTCCCACTAACCTATTAACATAAAATTCTTCACTCAACATGTCTAAAATTTCATGAAATCTCTACAGCAGATGTGATCAAAATTTCTGAGCCAGAGAACTGCAGCCTTGTCAGGCTTTATGACGAAGACTTTTACCAGATGAGCCATTTTGTACAGCCTGAACACATTTTCTGAAACTAATTTTTAAGAGGCTGGGGAAAACAGGGTTCTTGTTATATATCCCAGGCTGGCACCAAACTTCCACAAATCCTCCTACATCTGCCTGCTGAAATTAAAAGATACCCCACTCTCCCCCACTTGACCCTGAGAGCCGCCAGCCAGCTAACTAGCTAGCTTTCTTTTCTTTTCTTTTTTTTTTTTTTTGATATAGGTGTTTTGGCTGCATGTGTATGTCTGTCTATGCATTACATGCATACTTAGTGCTGGAGGCTAGAAGGCGGAGCATCAGATCCCCTAAAACTAGCCTTACAGATGGCTGTGAGTTGCCATGTGGCTGCTGGAAAACAAACACAGCTCCTCTGAAAGAGCAGCCGGTGCTTTTAACTACTGAGCCATCTGTCCAGTCCCCTCTATGAGACTTGATAGCGGACAATGAGTGGCTTGCTGAATATCATATTGCATAAAAATTCTGAAACATAATATGCAGACATCACAGATATGTTAGATCAAATACACTAGATCTGTTGTGTTCTGGGTCATTTTCATTCACTGTGTGGTAACAGTCTAGATTAGTGAGTTCCAGGTTGGCCAGGGTTACACAGTGAGACCATTTTTATTATTTTTGGGTTTTTGATGTCACTTTTGAGACAGGGTTTCTCTGTATAGACCTGACTGTCCTTGAACTCAGGGGACTCTCTCTGCCTCCCCAAAGTGTCCATCAACACCACCCAGCTGAGACCATTTCTATTAATTAATCAATTAATTCAAGATGTGAATCTTGGGCCTGGTGGCACATGACTTTACTAACACCAGGATTTAAAGAGGCAGAGACATGCCGGGCAGTGGTGGCGCACACCTTTAATCCCAGCACTTGGGAGGCAGAGACAGGCGGGTTTCTGAGTTCGAAGACAGCCTGGTCTACAGACTGAGTTCCAGGACAGCCAGGGCTATACAGAGAAACCCTGTCTCGGGAAGAAAAAAAAAAAAGAGGCAGAGACATGAGAAATCAGGAGTTCAAGCTCATCCTCCTCTAAAGATAGCCTGGGCAAATGAGAGCCTGTCTTTTAAAAACAAAAACAAAAACAAAAACAAAACAAAACAAAACAAAAACTCCTAAAATAACAGAAAATTAAAAAGATGTTAAGGAAGTAGGCTTGAAATTAGTATAACATGCACTTTGAGACCTTGGGGTGAGAGGCAAGAAAGATGGCTAAGCAGTTAAGAGTGCATACTGTCCTTGCAGAACAGAACCATTTCCAGCACATATGCCAGACAAATTAGAACCATCTACAACCTCTAGCTCTGAGGAGATCCAATGCCTCACCCTTCTCCCTAGTACCTGCACTCAGGAACACACATCTATACACATAAAGCACTTTAATAACATTTAGTTTTCCGAAGACCCTAATCTGAGATCCCAAGCTTAAGAGAGAAACTTGAGGGCTAAAGAAATGGCTCAGCATTAAAAACACTTACTGCTCTTGCAGAGGACCAAGTTCAATTCCTAGCACCCATGTTAAGGATTATGACTGCTCTTAACTCCAGTCCCAGGAGACCTGGTAACCTCTTCTGGCTTACAAGGGCACCAGGTACTCAAACATTGATATAAAACACACACAGCCGGGCATTGGTGGCTCACGCCTTTAATCCCAGCACTTGGGAGGCAGAGGCAAGCAGATTTCTGAGTTTGAGGCCAGCCTGGTCTACACAGTGAGTTCCAGGACAGCCAGGGCTACACAGAGAAACCCTGTCTTGGGGGGAAAAAAAAAAAAAAAAGCACACACACACACACTTTTGAGACAGGGTCTGGATATATACCCAGCCCTAGCTGTCTTGGAACTCACAGAAATATGCCCTTCTGCCTCTGATGGGACTAAAGGAATGTAACCACTGTGACCAGGTAAAAATTTTTGTAGAGGTATCTTAAATACTCCATCTCATGGTCCCTGGTGTATTTCCTTAACAGTCCAGTAAACTTAATTCTATCAATTAGACCTAACTGGATTAACCTTACAAGGAAATGTGAAATACCTAAATGACACAAGTATCTATTATGAAACTGGCAAGTTACCCCATGGTCTAACTCAATAGTTCCTAATAAACTAAAGGTCATGCTGGCCTGTCATCAACATTCATAGGGCCAGACTCAGGGTGACAGGGAACTGAAGCCAAGGGTAATCTGGCTAAAGTCTGAACAATAAAACCAAAACACAAACCCTGAGTGCAAGCCAGCCAAGGTTACAAGAGATTGTGAGTATGATAAGAGACAGAGATGCAGAGACAAGAGAATAAAAACTCACCATCACAGACAGAAGATCTTTGCTAGAAATTATCAAGAAAATGTAAACAAAATAGTGCAGCATTTACTCTAGATAGTTTAGCGGGTTAATTAATATGCTTGCTGCCAAGCCTAGCAACCTTAGTTCAATCCATGAAGTCACATGGTGGAAAGAGAACAAACCGCCCCAAGTTATCTTCTTACCTCTATACACTGTACACCAGTGAATATACATACATGCATCCACTCTAAAATACTTCCTTTATAAAATGTTTAAGAGCCAATTAAACCACATTTTAAGAGGCTATGAAATTAGGTATCATTAAAAAGGCAAAGACAACCGGGTAGTGGTGGCGCACGCCTTTAATCCCAGCACTTGGGAGGCAGAGACAAGCGGATTTCTGAGTTCGAGGCCAGTCTGGTCTACAGAGTGAGTTCCAGGACAGCTAGGGCTATACAGAGAAACCCTGTCTCGAAGAAAACAAAAAAACAAAAAAAGGCAAAGACAAACTAGGCACTTGGTCTTTAATCCCAACACTCAGACAGATCTCTGAATTCAAGGATAGCCCGGTCTATACAGTAAATTCCAGGACATCCAGGGCTGGCTATGCAGAGAAGTTCTGTCTCAAAAAACAAAACAAAACAAAAATCCAAAGCAGAGACAGAACATTAATATGACCTTAAATAGAATTTTGACTGGTTATGGTTTTTTTTTTAATAATTTCTATGATTATTGGTAAACAATAACCTATCTACTTGAAACAAGAACTTAGATGCTTTTCAAAAAAAAAAAAAGCTCAGGTACTCACTTGAACCTATTAGATAGTAACTACGATTGGGATGAGGGCTGGCAAGATAGTTCATTGGGTAAAAGCACTTGCCACAGATGCCTGGCAACCTGATCCCTAGAACGATGGTAAAAGTGGTAGAAGCAGAGAAGTGACCCCACAAAGTTGTCTTCTGACATCCCCATGCACATGTGCACACACATCCACACCCTACTCATGCTTGCAGGCACATACAAAGAAACTAAAATCAGGATGAAAGCCTGACTTTGCCCATCAGTATGTCTCCTTCACTTGGAAAAAAGCAAGTATTAAGTAACTGTCCTTAATCTGCAATCACCTTGGAAACCAGGGAGAACAAAACCTCAGAACACCCCCTCAAACCTCCAAACCAAATGAGAGCACCCTGGAACACAGGCAACAATCACTTTGTATAAACCAGTCTGAGCCCCTTGATGAGAGAGATAAGGACTGCTCCAGATCACCTGTAAACCACAACCAAGACCACACCCTAACCAGGTGGTGCTTGTACCTTACCCTAATTCTTCCTCTGTTTATTACCCATCAGTACTCCAAAGGCAGTGATCTTGAGGTCACTGGACACTACATGTCCCTTTTCCCAGTATGAATTTGAAAAAAAAATAAACCTCACTTTGCCTGGCACACTGGGGATGGATGACCAAACCTAGCCTCTGCAGGTCAGAGCTTGATTTCTGCCACATACACACTCTAGTTACACACAGAAGTTCAGCTGTTTTGATTGTATAAATGAGGAGGCATGTAAATGTTAGTGCAAAATAAGGCATTCACACAACGTGAACCTTTAGGAGTAATTAGAAGAAAATGTTTGCTGAGAGTTCCACATGAGCAGCAGCCTTCCAATGGATTCTATAGGAAGTTACTAAGTGACCAGGTATTGAATTGCTTTCAAATAATTCCATGAAATTTACAAACTACAAGAAACCAATAAAATGATCAAGTAGGCAAAATTAGAACTATTACTAAATATATTAAACTCATCAATAATTTAATAACAATATTAAGCTTTATAGAGTTTTATGCTGTTGTTTGCAATAAGGTCTTATGTTCCCCTAGGCAGGCTTCCAACTCCTCATCCTTTCTCTCTCCACCTCCCAAATGCTGGGGATAGATAGGTATGCACCACCACAGGCAGCTTCAATTTTTAACAAACCAGCCTTAGAAGTTAAGAGACTTCCAGGACAGCCAGGGCTACACAGAGAAACCCTGTCTCAGAGAGGAAAAAAAAAAAAAAAAAAAAAGTTAAGCGGCCATGTTGCTGTTGATATCTAGGAACAGAGACAAGGCAACCTTTTTTTCACCTGAAGCATCCTGTACCTCCTATATCACACTGACAAACAGTAATAAATTTTAACAAGAAATGCAACCTGAGCACTTGAGAGATGGCTCAGCAGTTAGGAGCACTCTCTTCCAGGCCCTGAATTCAATCCCCAGCAACCACATGGTGGCTCACAATCATCTGTAATGGTATCTGATGCCCTCTTCTGATGTGTCTGAAGACAGCTACAGTGTACTCACATACATAAATAAAATAAATGAAAAAATCTTAAAGGAAAAAAAAAAAGAGAGAAGCCGGGCAGTGGTGGCGCACGCCTTTAATCCCAGCACTCAGGGAGCAGAGGCAGGTGGATTTCTGAGTTCCAGGCCAGCCTGGTCTACAGAGTGAGTTCCAAGACAGCCAGAGTTACACAGAGAAACCCTGTCTCAGGGGGAAAAAGAGAGAGAGAGAGAGAGAGAGAGAGAGAGAGAGAGAGAGAGAGAGAGAGAGAGAGAGAGAGAGAGAGAGATATGCAACCTGAGCCATCCCACCACTTCAATGTTGGCACAACGATGATCAGAAGCTCAAGGTCATCATCTGCTACATCTCAAGAGGGAAGAAACTCCCTCCAAAAACAACCTAGCCTTTTTTTTTTTTTTTTTGGGGGGGGGGGGGTTGCGTAGACAGAGTCTCACACTGCTGTTACCCAGGTTGGCTTAAAACTCTATACAAGCTCAGGCTGCCTCAAATTCACAGCAATCCTCCTGTCTTGGCCTCTCAAGTGCTAAGGTTCCAAGGATGAATCACCATGCCTGGTTAAATCTGAGCACTCCAGAAACTGTGTAAATGTATGTGGTGTAACCAAACATTCACATGAGGCCACGGAAGATGCCAGATGCCCTGTTCTATCTTGGCCTTGTTCTCTTTAGTTGGGTCTCACTGAAGCTAAGAATCAGGCTCGGCGTCTAATTCTTAAGTCAACACACCTCACAATCCTTTAGACCAGCAGTTCTCACCTGTGAATCCAGAGACTCCTTTTGGGGTGGGGAGGGAGGTCAAACAACCCTTTCACAGGGGCTGCCTAAGACCACTGGAAAACAGATATTTATACAATTCATAACTAGCAAAATTATAATTATGAAGTAGCAAGGAAAATAATTTTATAGTCGGGAGTCATCACACATAAGGAACTGTATTAAAGGGTAGCAGCATTAGGAAGGTTGAGAGCCACTGCTCCAGACCCAAAGTGCTTGGCCATGTGGTGGTGGGAACTTGAACACAGGTCCTCACTGCTTATGAAGCAGCACTCTTACCCATGAACTCATCTCCCCGACCAAATCTGGACAATTCTGAGGAGATATGAATTAACAATTATATATATAATGAACTGGGTGTAAGACATACACCATAAATTCCAGCACTCGATGCAGGCAGACCTTTTTTGAGTTCAAGGCTAGCATGGTCTACATAATGGGTTACAGGACAGCCAAGGCTACAGAAGACCCGTTTCAGAGATATGCAATATACCTTTAGAACATTTGATTGATAAGGCTTCACTCCAAAGTGTAAGTAACAATGACATTCTCAGAGGGTTAAACTGACTTTTAACTACTTTTTAAACAGTGTGAGGCTCTCCTAGGATAGAGGGAAATCCAGTCTCAAAATAAAACCACAAAGGGTTAGAGACACAACCCTGTACTTTACTTCTGGCTCTTACTTTGGTTACACTTACACACACACACACACACACACACACACACACACACACAGTAGGTCACCGCCACCTGTAGCTCCAGTTGCAGGAGATTCAACACTCTTTTGGCCCCCATGGGCACTGGCACATATGTGGTGCAAATAAAGTCTAACAGGCACACACAAAAATATAAATCAATCTTTAAAAACAAAACAATAAAAAAACAAGGCCAGATATATACATATGGGAAGTGGAAGAGGATGACCAGGAATTCAGTCATCCATGGCTAGCCACATAGCCAAGTCTTCAAAAAATAAAGGAAGGGACTGGTAAACTCAGGTCAAAGAGGAAGGAGAGACTCCATAGGTGCACACCACAGCAAGTGTTCTGAGCGTTGACGGCGTGCCTGCTCAAAGCAACCCTTGAGTTAGGTATAATAACGCTCTTTATATACCCTGGCCTGGTTCCAGCTTTCTAACCCAGACTATGCTGAGGTCCAGTGCACAAGCCCTCTATCAATACCGTTGATGAAATACAGAAAAGAGCTTCTGACTTAACACCCTCATTCCCTTCCTTTCAGCTCCTGTGGTTTTCTCGTGCTGCCCAGACTAGCCTTTGCACTATGACAGATGACCACTGATCCTCCTGAGTGCACAAAGCTCTCTGCCAGGCTTATGCAGTCCTGGAGATTGAAAGTTTCATGCAAGCTAGTCAGGCACCCTATACCTGAGCTACAACTCTAGTCCCACCATTCTTGTTTTCAGTTACATTTTCCTTCCTAACTACACTGCTCAATAGCTGATGTAGTGCTGTACCTGTAAGTCCAATACTTGAAACTGTAGGTGCAGGTGGATCAGTTAAATGTCACCTCTAGCTACAGAGGGAGTTTGATGTCAGTTTGGGCTCAAAGGTTAAGAGCACAGATTATTCTTACAGAGTTCCATTCTCAACATCCACATTGGGCAGCTCACAACTACCTGTAACCACAGCTCCAGAGAATAACCATCTGAGCTGCTTGGTCACATGCACATTTTTTTTTTTTTTTTTTGGTTTTTCAAGACAGGGTTTCTCTATGTAGCCCTGGCTGTCCTGGAACTCACTCTGTAGACCAGGCTGGCCTCGAACTCAGAAATTCGCCTGTCTCTGCCTCCCAAGTGCTGGGATTAAAGGTGTGCGCCACCACTGCCTGGCACAAAAACCATTTTTTAATAAATAGAAACCATATTGTAAACTCCTACACAGTATTAGATGAAATTATTTGTAAGAAAAAGTTAATATCCATTGACCAAAAAGTACATGATAAAGCCATGTATAGTAAGTAGATCATACCTATAACCCCAACATTATGAGACTAAGGCAGAAAGACTGACATGAGTTCAAAGCCAGCCTGGGCTACTCCATAAATTTCAGAACAGCCAGAACTGTAAAATGGACACCATCTCAAGAAAAGTACAAGAATGGGTTCTTAAAAAACCGAAAAACAGGGCTGGAGAGATGGCTCAGCAGTTAAGAACACCTACTGCTCTTCCGAAGGTCGTGAGTTCAAATCCCAGCAACCACACGGTGGCTCACAACCATCCGTATTGAGAACTGATGCCCTCTTCTGGGGTGTCTGAAGACAGCTACAGTGTACTTACACATAATAAATACATCTTAAAAACAAAAACAAAAACGAAAAACATTCGAGCCAGCCTGGCCAGCCTGGTCTACAGAGTGGGTTCCAGGACAGCCAGGGCTGTTGCACATATAAACCATGTCTGGAAAAACAAAAACTAACAAACAGCTGGGCAGTGGTAGCAAACACCTTTAATACTGGTACCTGGGAAGCAGAGCCTGGTTCCAGGTGAGCCAAGATTACAAAGAAATCTTATCTCAAAAATTAAATAAAAACAAAAACAAAATTGGAGGCTGGGCATGATAGCAATGCCTTTAATCCCAGCACTAGAGACAGAAGCAGGTGGATCTCAGCCATAGCAAGACCCTGTCTCAAACAAACTAAAAAATATGTTTAGAAGGGTAGGAAGGAATTTAGTAACTATCAACTAACAGAAATGTAGAGGCAGACACAGAAAGAATGGTGGGCATCAACCAGCTACAGTGAACAGAAAATTACTACAAAGTCTGCAGTGCAAGTCACACAAAATAAAAATAAATAGCTGGTTCTGAAGAAAAGTTCCAGAGGCTAAAGCAGCGGGTGTGGTAGTACACAGCTGAAATCCCTCCAATATTAGCAAAAGGAGTAAGGTAAGTCCAGCCTGTGCTCCAGAAGACGTTGTCTCAAAAGGAAGATCACCAGCCTATAGTCACCAAAAGGGTAAAAAGTCACCTAGTATAATCAGCTGCATATCCAAAAACAAAATGATATATTTAGATGCAGACCAAATCCCAGAGTTTAGTAAGTGATGCTAATTTAATTAAGTATCTGAGAAAGGATGGGTCTTGACACCAGGAAGGTTTTCTGTAAGATAAAACAACAAAGTATTCTTAAGTACTATTCTTATTCCTTGTAAGACTGGAGAGACAGGTCTATGGTTAAGAAGCACTCCCTGGCCAGGCAGTGGTGGCGCACGCCTTTAATCCCAGCACTTGGGAGGCAGAGGCAGGCGGATTTCTGAGTTCAAGGCCAGCCTGGTCTACAGAGTGAGTTCCAGGACAGCCAAGGCTACACAGAGAAACCCTGTCTCAAAAACCCAAAACAAAAAAAATAAATAAAAAATAAAAAATGAAGCACTCTCTGCTCTTCCAAAGTTCTATTCCCAGCTCCTACATTAAGCAGTTTACAAGAGCCAGTAATTCCAGCTTCAGGAGATCCAACACCACCCTCTTCTGACCTTATGGGTATACACAGTGCATAAGTTTAAATTCTCTTGATAATCTAGTCAAAATTTTGAATATTTTTAATGTGTACACAGAAAAATACAAATTGCTGAATGCTGTTATGAAAACATATGCACACAGCATCTATTTTAGTAAACTTTTTCATTTGCTAATCTTGACTTGCTGGCAGCTACTCTCAAATAGCTGCCAAATATTTCCTCATCTGTATACTAAGACATACAAAAGTAAAATAAATAGCTAAACACTATTACTAATGACCAACATTTAATTTTTCTAGGTCTTAAGATGAAGGAAAGAAAATTAGAAGATAGTATTTATGTAATTTGTGATATGAAAAGATAAAAATGTAAGACAAAACAGGCTAAAAAAATATTTGCAGCATTCTGAAATGAAGATAAGTCAGGGTCATTAAGAAAAAAAAGCAACACAGCAGTGGTGACACATGCCTCTAATCTTGAAGGGGTGGGAAGATGTGGATCTCTGTGAATTCAAGGCCAGCCTGGTCTACAGAGTGGGTTTCAAGACAGCCAAGGCTACACAGAAAAACCCAGCCTTGGGAAAGGGAGTGCAAGGGGCATGGTTATCAGTCACCAAGAAAGGAGGAAGATTCTATAACCTCTGTTCATCTGTTCACATCTCAAAACTCTACATGCCAAAGTTATCTATTGCAAAGAAGGGCTGGAGAAGTGATGCAGAAGTTAAGAGCAGCTGTTCTTGCAAAGGACTCAGGTTGGGTTCCCAGCACCCACACGGCAGCTCAGACATTCCCTAACTCCAAAGGGCCCTAACAATCTTCTGACCTTCAAAGACACCAGACACAAGTGGCACACATGCATACATGAGAACAAACACATGCACTCATGAAATGTGTGTGCGCACACACACATGCAGGCACGCACCCATGCAGGCGCACACGCGCGCACGCACACATAGCTATGAGAATCAATTAAGTTCCTGGATCTTCCCATCTATCCATGTACCTGGTGTTTAAGATGCTGTTGGATAACTCGGGTCAGTCCTGAATTCTGCTATATAACAGAAGCTGGCCTCTTGCACCTACAAAGTGTTAGGATTACAAGCATGCCTGGTACCCAAGGACGAGTCCCAAAGAGGGCACAGGATCCCCTGGAACTGAAGTTATAGATGGCTGTAAGCCTCCGAAAGAGTGCTGGATATCAATCCTGGGTCCTCCAAAAACCATTAAGTGCTCTTAACTGCGAAGCCACCTCTCCAGCCCATTTGTTTATTTTTTGAGTCAGGGTAGCCTAGAATTTTCTACACAGTCAAGGATGACACTGATTCCTGACCCTTTGCCTCCACCTCCTGAGTCAGCATTTATAAAACTTTAGTTCAGCCAACTCTCATGCATGCTCATAATCAGCACAGATGAGGCAGAGGTATCAGGATTACCAGATTTAAAAAAAAAAAAAAAAAAAATCAACCTGGGCTGCACAGTAGGAACTGTGTCCCCAACCCCGTAGCTAAAGTATCGATTTAAGTAGATACGCAAAGCAAAACTTCATCCAGGCACGGTGTAGCACACATCTGCACCCCTAAAGTTCTATCTACTGGAGGGTGAGAGAAGACAACACCCCTCATCAAGCCTAAGTAACACAGTAAAATCTCATTTCAAAACACAGAAGGAGCTGGGCAGTGGTGGCGCACGCCTTTAATCCCAGCACTTGGGAGGCAGAGGCAGGCAGATTTCTGAGTTCGAGGCCAGCCTGGTCTACAGAGTGAGTTCCAGGACAGCCAGGGCTGCACAGAGAAACCCTGTCTCGAAAAACCAAAAAAAAAAAAAAACAAAAAAAAACAGAAGGGCCTCAATGTGGTTTGCTGACCTTGGTTCAATTTCTACAACCCCCATGGAAGGAGGAAAGAACAAACTTCCACAAGCTGTCCTCTGACTCCCCTGTGTTCACCATTATTGTGAGAGTATGCATCATACACATATTCACAAAAAAAGTCTAAAGAACATGTTCTTAATTACTTTTAATTTCGTTTTTCTAGACAAAGAGTTTTTCTGTGTAGCTGTGGCTATCCTGGAACTTTTACTCTGTAGACCAGGTTAGCCTTGAATTCAGAGATCTGCCTGGCTCTGCCTCCCAAAGGCATGCACTACCACCCAGCTCCACCTTGTTTGGTTGGTTGGTTGGTTGGTTGGTTGGTTGGTTGGTTGGTTTTTCGAGACAAGGTTTCTGTGTAGCCCTGGCTGTCCTGGAACTCACTCTGTAGACCAGGCTGGCCTCAGAAATCCGCCTGCCTCTTCCTCCCAAATGCTGGGATTAAAGGCGTGCGCCATCACTGCCCCGCTCCACCTTGTTTTTTTAAATCAACTTCTCTCACTAAGTCCAATGGTTCAACAATTAGGCTATGACAACTGGTTAAGGAGTCGAAAGGATTCACAGGTCCCTGCCTCTCTGGAAAGGATTACAAACATGCTGGAATGACAAGTAACAATAGAGGTTTAACTGGACGCTGGGGTTTAAACTTAGTGTCTGTGATTGCATGACAAGCACTTGACAGACTGAGCTATCTCCCCAGGCCCCCAAAGCAATTCTACATTATAAAATTAAAAACTAAGAATAGAGCTTCATGGAGAGGACAGCAGTTCAAGGCCGTCTAGGTTAAGAAGCAAGTGCAAGGGTAGCCTGAGTGTGCTCCATGAGACCTTGTCTTGAACAGAGAAGGGGGAAGGAAAGGACTGATGTTTACAATACTGCACAAACATCAAGTGTGAAGTGGAAGTTATACTTTAAAGAGTAAAACACACCTGACAGTAATGTTACATATTGGTCCTCACTTTAACGTTTTTTAGATTTTAAGTGTATGGTTTTGGTTTGGGGTTTTTTGTTTGTTTGGGGTTTTTTTTGTTTTTTGTGTGTTTTTTTTTTTGTTGTTGTTTTTTGGGGTTTTTTTGGGGGGTTTTCCAGACAGGGATTCTCTGTGTAGCCCTGGCTGTCCTGGAACTCACTCTGTAGACCAGGCTGGCCTCCAACTCAGAAATTCACCTGCCTCTGCCTCTGCCTCCCAAGTGCTGGGATTAAAGGCGTGCACCACCACTGCCCGGCAAGTGTATGTTTTTTAAATACTTATTTACTGTATGTGTTCCTGAGTGTATGTACGTGCACCCAATGCATGCATGCATATGTCTGTGGAAACCAGAAGAGAATGTCAGACTCCCTACAACTGGAGTAATAGTCAACTCTGAGTTGCTTCATGGATGCCAGGAACCAAGTCTGGACCCTCTGCAAGCGCAACAAACATTCCTAACTGCTGAACCATGTCTCCAACCCAGTCTCATTTAGTATTTATCTGGAAAGTGAGTGGTGCCTGCTTTGCAGGGTCATTTCTTTTTTCTTGAGGTCAGGTCTCACTATGGAGCCCCAGCAGGCCTAGAACTTGCTTGCTGTTTATTTAAACCAGGCTGCCCTACAACCTAGAGATTCCCCCAATCTCTAATTCCAAAGTGTTTTGATTAAAGGCATGTGCCATCAGCCAAATCATATTGAGGCCTGACAGAATAGCATTTAAGAATGGTACTTGGGCTGGAGAAATGGCTCAGCAGTTAAGAGCACTGACTCTTCTTCCTGAGGTCCTGAGTTCAATTCCCAGCAACCACATGGTGGCTCACAACCATCTGTAATGGGAGTGTACTCATATATATAAAATAAAAAAAGAATGGTACTTAAGAAACAGGATTAGCCGGGTCGTGGTGACACACACCTTTAATCCCCACACTTGGCAGGCCGATTTCTGAGTTCAAGGCCAGCCTGGAGTACAAAGTGAGTTCCAGGACAGCCAGGGCTATACAGAGAAACCCTATCTCGAAAAAGCAAAAAAATTGTATTATGGTAGTCAACAGTTGTCTTTTAAGACAGGGTTTATGACAGGATCTGACTATGTAGCCCAGGCTGGCCTTCAATTCAGAATCCTCTAGCCTAAACATCACATATGCTAGGATTACAGGCGTAGTGCAACATGACTGGCTGAAAATGACTGTCTTTTTGTTTTGGGGTGCTTTCTGGGGGACAGGGGGTGGCGATGATGGGTTGGTTGGTTTATTTTTGAGTCAGTCAGTCTCACCCAGCCCAGGCTGGCCTGCCTTTGACTCACTATGTAGTGATTATCCTCCTGCGTCTGACTGCTGGGATTACAAGTATGTGCTACCATGCCCATTTTATTTGGTGCAGGGAATCACCTAGGCAAACACTACCAAGGTTTTGTTAGTGGAGTAGCATCTTTTTGTTTGTTTGTTTGTTTTTGTTTTTTTGTTTTTGAGACAGGGTTTCTCTGTGTAGCCCTGGCTGTCCTGGAACTCACTCTGTAGACCAGGCTGGCCTCGAACTCAGAAATCTGCCTGCCTCTGCCTCCCTAGTGCTGGGATTAAAGGCGCGTGCCACCACTGCCTGGCATAGAGTAGCATCTTGTATCACAACAACAAGAATAACCAACAGGGAACACACTACCCTGCCATTCTATTACCCTGCACAGAGCAGAGACCACTGTCAATAAATTAGGGACAAGGCCTCTCTGTGTAATTCTGGCTGTCCTTCAATTCACTATGTATACCAAGCTGACCTCAAACCCAGAAGTCTGCCTGTGTCTGCCTCCTGGGTGTTAGGCTGTAAAGAATGCAGCACCACACTCAGCTTCCGACTGACTCTTTACTCATATGATTGGCATGGTGATTGGGAGGAGGATATCAGAGTTCAATGTCATCGTGGGCTACGGAAAAAAAAGTTCATGTTAAGAGATAAGTGCTCTAGAACCAACATGGTAAAAGAGAACCACAAGGAGGCCCCTGACCGCCACACTCTGATGCACAGGCCCATCTCCTCAAAAAATAATGTAATTTTAAAAGGTTACATTTCAAGGTCATAAACCAGGAAACATGTTGATGACTGGTTGTCAGCTTAGCCTTTAATGGCTGAGCCAGAGTATTTGCCTAGCATATGTGAAGGTCCTGGGTTCAATCCTCAATACAGAAAGAGAGGGAGATAGGGAGGAAGAGGAGGAAATAAGATAAGAAAGATCATGGTAATTATGTTTTCTACATAAAATCTGATGGTTTGCTAACTTATTTCTATTCCATGTTCTTTTGTATTTTGCCTGCATATATGTCTGTGTGAGGGTGGCGGAGCCTTGGAACTGGAGTTACAGACAGATGTGAGCTGTCATGTGGGTGCTGGGAATTGAACCCAAGTCTTCTAGAAGAGTAGCCAGTGCTCTTAACTGCTAAGCCATCTCTCCAGGCCCAAAATCTGGTGTTTTTGACAGCATAAAGTACAACAACAAAGTCCACAAATGTTTATGGGCGAAGTTCTGAACTCAGGGTACAGTTGCCAACTTGAAGTCTCTTAAGTATTATTTAGAACCAGCTCAAAGCAGACAAAATAAAACAGTATATTTGGCTCTAACACCATAATAGAGCTAGGCATGCCAGCTAGCTCTATTATCAGCAGCTATCATATCCCTGACTTTCCCATTCCCACTTAGAGAGGGAGACAGCTTCCAGAGCTTCAATTTTCCTTTGGTCTATCTTATTTTCTACCAAATGCAAAATCTGAAGGAAGCCAAAGTTCTCAGGACATGGATCTACAATATCTATGGTGGAAGAACAAAGCTTAGGAGATTTTCTTTTAAGTGAGAAAAGTAACCTGGGTATGGTGACATATGCCTGGAAACAAGACCCATGTCTCAAAATAAAAAATAGGCCAGGCCAAGCAGAGACAGATGGATCTGTGAACTGAAGGCCAGCCAGGGGTACAAAGAAAGACCCTGTCTTAAAAAGAAATTAGTTGGGTATGGTGGAACACACTGTCCACTACTTGAGCAGAAGTAACAGAATAACTGACAAGTTTGAAGCCACCAAGGACCAGAAAGCAAGTTGCAGGCCAGCCAAGGATACAGAGACCCTGTCATCACCAAAAATAAAAGACATAAAAATAGGGACTGGGAAGTCAGCTTAGTCCATCAAGTACCTGCAGTACAAACATGAGGACTTGAGTTCTATCTTGAAAACTATACACACACACACACACACACACACACACACACACACACACACACACACGAACACTGGTAATATCAAATGGCAAGTTCGTGCCAACTTCTGGATTTCATGATAAATTTGAGACCCCTCTGTCATACCTTGCTTCCATTTAGTGAGCTTAAACAAGCCCCTGGAACTGTTCCAATAGGCCTGGTTAAGTGTTTAGTTACAGAATGAGCTCAATCTATAAAGGTTATGTGGGCAACTCCACCCACCAATTTGGATATAACAGTACTTAACTGTAGCAAACTAGCCACATTGTGGTGCTGCTGAAAGATTCTATTTTACAGCTATCTGGGCGATCTGAAATACTAATTACATGCCCACCAGTGCCTCTCCAAAAAATGGTCCACATGTTATTTAAGGACATTTCTATAAACGAAAGGGTGGGGGGAGTATTTTAGAAATACTTTGTATTAATGTATGACATTAGCCACAGCCCAGAAACACTGATATTATCAAGGGTAGTTTTTTGTTTAGTTTTTAAGATTTTAAATGATAAACTGGATGTGTGCTGTGAGTACACCAAGGAGGCCAGAGGCCTATGTAAGCCCTGGTTGGCCTGGAACTCACTATGGATCAGGCTGGCCTCAACTAACAAGAGTTCCCCCTGCTTCTGCTTCAAAAGTACTGGGATTAAAGGCATGTGCCACCATGCCCAGCCTCAATTTGGGCTTTAGGAAAGACAAGAACTTTGCTTAGTACAGGCCTCCAGTAACCTAGTGATAAGGTCAAGTTTGAGCCTAGGTTGAGCAACAAGTAAACGACCTTTACAAGGGGGAAAACGGGAGATATGTCTTCATTGATTCACAGTACCAAAAGAGAAAAGGGGGAAAGAGAGATATCATGGACCCTGAAAGTGAGCAGGCCACATAAATCCTTCATTCATTATGCCTTGAGATGGAACTTTGAAATAAAAGACCAGGTTTCTATAGAAAAATACTAAGATACTTTATCTTCATATAAATCATAAGCATCAATAAGCTCTAGAGATCTAAAGATGTCACAAGCAACAAGATACTGCTACGTAGCCTGGTGTGGTGCTGCTGCCTTCACTCAAGAGAAGAATCACCAATTCAAGGCTAACATGGGCTACATATCAAGACCCATTCTTGGTTTTGTTTTGTTTTTTTGGTTTTTTGAGACAGGGTTTCTCTGTGTAGCCCTGGCTGTTCTGGAACTCACTCTGTAGACCAGGCTGGCCTCGAACTCAGAAATCCGCCTGCCTCTGCCTCCCAAGTGCTGGGATTAAAGACATGAGCCACCACTGCCCAGCTTAAGACCCATTCTCCAAAAAAAAAAAAAAAAAAAAAAAAAATAATGGGGCTGGAGAGAGGGCTCAGAGATTAAGAGCACTTGCTATTCTTGAAGAAGCCCAGATTTGATCTCCCAGCACCTACATGGTAGCTAATAACCACCTGTTAACTCCAGTTTTAAGGGATAGGAAACCCTCTTTTGACCTTCAAGGGCACCAGGTATGCACATGGTACACTTTCACAGGGAAAAAACCTTTTTAAAAAACTGTTTCAAAACTATTAAAGAAACGAGCATACTACACACATACTCTATACCTCCTTAGTCAACTACATGTATCTTATGTAAGGGCTGAGGAGAACACACTGGTCTAAAGGTCCTCCCAATGCTGAATGCTGGGTCTGGATATAGATTTGTACTAGAACCCTATCAATGTACTACCCCAAAATAACTTTTCTGACTGTTAAAAGGGAGATGACACTCTATTTGTCAATAGTTATAGAAGGTCTGTAAGCCTGTGTTTATTATGCTTTTATTCCCCTCAAGCAGCTAATGAACAGTGCCTCCCTGTGAGCAGCAGGCACTCAGTTGACATACTCAAGCCCTGTTTCTACTTTAAGACAAAATCTGGCTTAATTGCAAAGATTTACATCCTCCTGCCTCAACCTCCTACTGGAATTAGTCATGAGCCCTACTACCCTGCTTCTAAATGTTTTTTAATGAAAGGTGAAGAGGTTGGCTCAGTGGTTAAGAACATTTGTTCTTCCAGAAGACTCAGGTTTGACTCCCAGCACACAGTCATGGCTCACAACTACTTGTAAGTCCAGTTCCAGGGGATCCAACATCCTCTTCTGACTTCTGCAGGCATCAGGCATTCAAGACATGCTGAAAAGCAAAACCCTCACACAGAAAATAAAAGCAGTTCTCAATTAAGAAAGCAAAAAGAGAGCCGGGCAGTGGTAGCGCACACCTTTAATCCCAGCACTTGGGAGGCAGAGGCAGATGGATTTCTGAGTTCGAGGCCAGCCTGGTCTACAAAGTAAGTTCCAGGACAGCCAAGGCTACACAGAGAAACCCTGTCAAGAAAAACAAACAAAAAAGAAAGTAAAAAGAGGACTGGTGAGACACAGCTCAGGTGAACACGCCTGTGTCAAGACTGACCATCAGGGTTCACTCTCCAGGACCACATGGTGGAAAGTTTCCCACTGGTTGTCCTTTGACCTCACACAGGTGCCACAGCACACAACACACACATGTCCAGCCAGGCATAGTGGCGTACATCTTTGATCCCAGCACTCAGGATGCAGAGGCAGGTAGATCCCTGTGAGTTGAGCTCGAGGCCAGCCTGGTCTACAGACTGAGTTCCAGGACAGTCAGATCTACATAGTGAAACCCTGTTTCAAAAAAAAAAAAAAAAAAGAACAAACAAAAAACACACAAATATCATACAAATGAAATTTTGAGCCGGACAGTGGTGGTGCACGCCTTTAATCCCAGCACTCAGGAGGCAGAAGCAGGTGGATTTCTGAGTTCGAGGCCAGCCTGGTCTACAGAGTGAGTTCCAGGACAGCCAGGGCTATACAAAAAAAAAAAAAAAAAAAAAAAAAAACCAAAACAAACAAACAAACAAAAAAATCCAATGGCCAATTTATTTTGGCGGGAAGGAGGTGAAACAGTGTCATAACCTTAAATTCACTACATGTAGATGCAGTTAGCCTTAAACCCCAGATTCTTGTCTTATCCCTTTGAGTACTGGGGTTACAGAATATACCATCCACCTTGTGAAGAGCATCCCTTGCAAACAAAGGGAAGGGTAGACATGGCTGTGAGCACATTTAATCCCAGCGCATGGGAAGCAAAGCAAAAGAGGGCCTCCTAAGTTCCAGGCCAAATAGTGAGACCCTGTCTCTGAATGATTGATTGATTGAATGAATGAATGAATGAATGATTATGTGTTCCCCATCCTTCTGTAACTAGCACAGTATGTTTGGTGTTTTAAAACAGCTCAAGCCAATGACTCAGAACAGATGCATTTCTGGTATTTCAGTATTCAGAGTGACGACCCAAGTGATGGGGGGGGGGGGAAGCCACACCCCATAGAGCCAATTCCTTTTTTTTTTTTTTTTTTCAAAAAGATAAAGAGTCTATGCAACTCTGGCTAGCCTAGAACTCAAACATCTGCCTGCATCTGCTTCCTGAGTGCTGGGACTGAAGGTATGTGCCATTCCACCTGGCTAATTTGTCTTTTTCAGACAGGGTTTCATAACTCAGGCTAGCCTGAACATGAGGTCCTCTTGCCTTGTCTTCTAAGAGTAGTTTAAAAGAATGCGCCACCAGCCGGGCAGTGGTGGTGCACACCTTTAATCCCAGCACTCAGGGGACAGAGACAGGCGGATTTCTGAGTTCGAGGCCAGCCTGGTCCACAGAGTGAGTTCCAGGACAGCCAAGGCTATACAGAGAAACCCTGTCT
>CM052710.1:42774147-42793066 GCA_028551405.1 Uromys caudimaculatus
AGGTCGGTGAGCTGGTAAAGGTTACGAAGATTAATGTGAGTGGTCAGTGGGAAGGGGAGTGTAATGGCAAACGAGGTCACTTCCCATTCACACATGTCCGTCTGCTGGATCAACAGAATCCTGACGAGGACTTCAGCTGAGTATAGCTCAACAGTTTGCTGACAGATGGGAACAATCTGTTTTCCCCCCAATTGCCATCTATACAATTTTCTTACAGGTGTCAAAAGCAGTCTAGTTTATATAAGCATTCTGTTACCTGTGATCTTTTTTAAGACTGAATTACTCCATTCTCACTTGTATTTACCATATTCAGGGTACGAAACCGGAGGGCTTGTGTGGTTAACTTCTGAGTTGGCAGTTTTAGGTGGTAGTGGCCGTGCCTGTATGAGAAGACGTAAATACATTGCCTCCTTTCTCTTGGGCAAACCAGATCAACCTGTGGAAAGCTGATGGGCAGGAAAAGAATGTTACACACTGCTGACCCTGATTTCTTCAGAGGTTCTGTTTTCATTCTGAATCCATACTGTCAAACGGCAGCAGATTGTCGTGTCCCCCCCCCCCCCATGAAGTAATCATGCACTGTGTGAATATTACCCAGTGGGATTCATTTGCGTTTATGGACCATGACCATTATATGACTCATTCTGACATTGCAAATCCTGAGGATTCTGAGAACACTACTAGAGGCATTTGTCTTCCTTGGATTTTTTTCTTGGATTCTTTACTTGTCACTCTCCTCCCCTGTACCTGTAAGTGGCTTGATTCTTAGGATAGTGTATATCTTCATTCCAGATGAGAAGCAGGATGTGCAGAGCACTTTATTCAGTGCATAGCTTTAAGCCAGTATTGGATTCACTCAGTGGATAAACTCCCAGCTCTCTGCCTTCCCTCAAGGGGGCATCGTAGGTTCACACTGCTACCACAGCTAAAGACTCTCCTTACTGAAGGGACGGATCTAGCAGGGCCATTTTTCCTGATTGCTAGTATCCTAATGGAATGCATAGAGTTCTCAGATTCTACTTGGAGTGGAAGGACCAATCACTTACTGTATCCTATAGAAGGTATCAAGGGCCAAACTCTGCTCTCTGCATCATGTGCAAGTTGTATAAAAGGCAGGTTAGAATTCTATGCATTTGGGGTAGGATTGGTACTTTGAAAACTGTTCCAGTGGTAAATTACTTATGTATCATTTTACATGGCCAAAATAGTTCTTGAAGTATATTACATTATAAATTGCCTTCATTTGGGTTCTCCTTTGTCCAGATTTAGTTTATAAGCCCTTTAAAGTATAGAATGACTTATATGGGGTCAGATGCTCCAGAGACTAGGCCTCTGAGGCCACAAATTATAGGGTTTCTTTAGACTGTAACATGAGACTTTCAGGTGATAAAGGCACTTGCTGGTCTCTGGTGTAGGTGACCAATAGAAACACCTTATACTTTGCTTTGAACCTCATTTTAGAAAAATGTACCTTCTTAGTTGTCCTGTATAGATTAATATGATGAATTTATATTCATTGAACATACACCAAATCATGTAATGGCAGTGACTAGCACATTGCTTAGCACATGTGTAGAAATTTCGTGTAAAAGAATGAGCAGAGTGCAGAAGCCCAGGGACACCAGTTGGCATAGGATGGCATACATTACCACAGACAGACTGAATGAGTTGACGCTAATTTAATACATTTTTACCTCACTCTAGCTCGATAAAAGCAGTAATACTCAACTTTAGAGATGTTGGCCCAATGTTGAGCTCGTAATAGGTGCTCAGTGATACCACATGGACAGATGTGTAGCACGTGACATAGTCAACCTGACTACTTGTTTCGGTTTTCAGTCAGCATAGATTCTGTAACTCCAAATGCACATTAAATCCTGTTTTCCAGAGCTATGTGTATGGCCTTTAGTCCCAGCCCTTGGGAGACAAAGACAAGTAGATCTCTGAGTTCAAGAGCAGCCTGGTCTGCAGAGCTAACTGCCAGGACAGTAAGAGTTACAAAGTGAGACCTTGTCTCAAAAGCCAAAAATAAAAAAAATAAAAAAAAAATCTGTTTCTGAAATTATGGCATCTAAAACATTTGTAGGAAATCATTGTCACAGCCTATTTGAATGTTGGTATTTTCTTTTGCCTTTGCCTCTGATGCTGGCTTGTACTGTCTCTTCATTATGTGTGGTGGTAATGGGATATGCAGCTCTACGTGAATCATAAGAACTCCTCAGTGACTCGTTGTTCAGAGCCATTACATGGACTGTTTGGTTGGATTTGGCTGGGTGTAGCAGTTATTGGACCTCAAAAGATCAAAGGACTTACAAATATCTTCCAAAAACAGCAAGTGCTATAATCCTAGTCAGATGCATATGTACATTGTCACAGAGCAAAGTAAACTGAAATTGGCTGCTATGTTTTATATAATCACTTCTGCAAGAGCCCATTTTTGGATACTAATATTTGACATGGTTAACTCATATTAATTTGTTGAAATTGTTTATTAATAATGCAAATAGATAATTTTAATTTTCCACAAGTAACATTTCACTGTTAATGGTTTGGAGTGGGCGATAAGCAGACCGATTTGAAATAAAATATGAACATGTGCCATTGTATTATAACACTATACACTTTCTTGACAGTTAAATTTTAAAAAATGGTTTTTTTTGTAGCATGTATTGTATATGTTTATAGTATATGTAGTAAATAAAAGTATGGCCAAATGTTTGGCTTGGTGATCTTTTGGAGAAAGTAATCTTGGAATATTTTTCACAAAAGTGAGTTTTTGTGTTTTTAAGGAATAGAAGGTGTGTGTCTCAACTGTCCATTAGTAGTCACGTAAACTGTTACATACGTGATGGGTATGCTATGGGGTCTCTAGGAAGTATGACACTACTGTGAGGGGACATGAAGAAAATCAAATATATGGAATATAAGGAAGCACATTGTGAACAGAGAATACCATACTTGCCTGGAAATGGATCTCTGAGTGTAAGAAGATGACAGTGTGATGGGGAACACTGTAAGCGTTAGACAGCCGGTGCGAATGCTGGTGCAGATACTCCAGTAATTTCTCCTCTTAATGTAAGTAGCAAATGCTCAGGGAAACTTACAGGGGTAAGAACAGCAGCAGAGATCGTACACTGCTGTGTGTTCATGCCACCCAGCCCCAGAGTGTATGTGTATTCCACATTGACACTATTTATTCACTCTAGTATTGGGAGCTGTAGTTGAAGTTTCAAGGTACTGTGGCCTGTACTAATTACTCCAGTACTTCTGAACCTGTGGAATTCCTTGAACCCAGGAGTTCAAGGTCAGCTTGGGCAACTTAGCAAGACTCCTATCTACTAAATACCTAACAGACGAATTTTATCTATTATTGCCTATATGATACTCTGCCTTAGACTCAAACTCAGCCTCATAGTTGGTGCCATAGATGTAGACATAAATTAGTGTAGAGCTAAGGGAAGCTGACGCCTCTGGGGGATCCAACTTTGGCACATGCAAGGTTAACAGCAAAGTGGAAAGTGTACTCCAGCTTTTGACAATAAAATAAACTGTCCAATGTTTGTTTTACTATGTTGAATGTTGGGTTCCTTTACATAGTCTCAGTGTTCATACAGCCCATGTTTAGCTCAGGGAACTTCATGTGGAGGGGTACCTGCAGAGGAGAAAATGTGGGGAGAGGCCCGGATGTGGGGGTGGGAGCTGCAGAAGCTCTGCCACTCTGCATGCTGTAAAGAAAGTGAGCAAGGATCGATTGCTCATTCCCCCCAGCCAGTCTCTGTCAGCTTTCCTCATGGTCCAGCCTCCTGGCCACATATTTACACACCCTTAGCTTGGACTCTTGGTTCCAACTTAAATGTTGCCCTTAGAGATGTTCTCAAATCCCAAATCCTATTTATCTTCATGGTGCTCCTTTCAAATGGTACTCCCTCAGCCCTACAAAACAGGGTTCCTCTGTGTAGCTCTGGCTGTCCTGGAACTTGCTCTGTATGTAAACCAGGCTGGCCTGGAACTCACAGATATCTACCCGCCTCTTCTCCCGAGCACTGGGATTAAAGGCGTGAGCCACCAGCATCCTATGCTGCTTCCATACCATTTTTGTAATTGTTTAGCTCAACTATAACAACTCCAACAACACTAGTAGTTAGTTTCTCAGTTTCTTACATTTTCATAGCCTACCATCGTGCTTGGCTCCCAGGAGTCAGCTGTTGCTGAGGTCTGGCAATGGACCTCAAAGGAAGAGTAGATGCCCAGCACTAACAATCATGGCTTTGGCTTCAGCTCCCAGCACCACAAAACTGTAGACGTGTCGAATGTTTTCCTCATATGGAGTTGTCTTAGGGTTTCTATTGCTGTGAAGAGATACCATGACCACAGCAATTCTTGGAAAACATTTCATTGGAGCTGCCTTAGGGTTTAAGAGGTTTGGTCTGTTATTAGTATAGTTGCATGCAGGTAGCATGGTGCCTGAGGAGCTGAGAGTTCTACATCTTGATCCGCAGGTCGTAGGAGACAGATTACCCCACTTCAGCTATCTTGAGAATCTGAGACCTCAAAGCCCGCCTCCACAGTAGCACACTTCCTCCAGCAAGGCCACACCTCCTAATATTGTCACTCTATGGGCGGAGCTTTTAAACATGTGAGTCTATGGAGCCATTCCTGTTCAAACCACCACAGGTGTGCTAGAGACAGAAGGGCACCTCAGCTGCTTCCCTTGGTCTTGTGGAAGTTCAAAGACCAGGTTCAGCCACATCTATTTACATGGTCCTTTGTAGTTACACAAACTGTTCTTCATAGCTTGTTCTCAAGAGGGTGGGTGCTTCCCAGCCCTTTGTGTTTTTCACAGAAGGAAGGGCAATCTTGTCACCCTACTGTATTATACATGCAGCAAGTCTTTACTGCCTTGTATCATTTTTGAGTTTTTAGCTTTAGCTACATTCAAAAAGGCTGAGTCCCATTCCTCAAAGCATCAGGGTTATGTCCAGCATACTTTGTTCTAAAACACTATATGGAAGACATGCAGAGAACTCTTTTAAATGTTGTTGCTGTCGGACTGGAGAGGTGGCTCAGCGGTTAAGAGCACTGGCTGCTCTTCCAGAGGTCCTGAGTTCAATTCCCAGCAACCACATGGTGGCTCACAACCATCTGTGATGGGATCTGATGCCACCTTCTGGTGTGTCTGAAGACAGCTACAGTGTACTCATTCATATACATAAAAATAATCTTTTTAAAAAGCACCAGCTACACTCCGGTGGGCCTGGGTTTGGTTCTCAGCACCCACATTGTGGTTCCCAGCTGTCTTAACTCCAGTTCCAGGGGATCTGATAGCCTCTTCTGGCCTCTGTGGACACAAGGCCTGCACATAAAAGTATAAAAGGAGCCAGGTGGTGTTTGAGCACGCCTTTAATCCCAGCACTCAGAAGGCAGAGGCAGGAGAATCTCTGTGAGTTCCTCCTGGCTATCTTCAGATCAAGATGCAGAACTCCCAGCTCCTCCAGCACCATGTCTGTCTGCACACTGCCATGCTTCCCGCCATGATGATAATAGACTGAATCTCTGAAACTGGAAGCCAGCCCCAATTAAATGTTATAAGAGTTGCCACGGTCATGGTGTCTCTTTACAGCAATGGAAACCCTAACGGAGACAGTGGTAGAGCCCTTGCCTAACATGGCAAGTGCCACTAGCTACTGAGCAGTCTCTCCAGCCACTTAAGAAAAGTATTAACTGAAAATTTATTTTCACATGTCTAAATATTTCCATAAATTAAATTGGAAAAATGCAATATATTTCTTGGCATGGCAGCATGAGCACTGTTAATTCTGGTTCTAGATGATGCAGTGCCCTCTTCTGGCCTCTCTTAATCACTCTGATACATGCATTTGATCTTAGGAAGCAGAGGCAGGTGGACAGACCTGTTTCAGGTCAACATCTACACAGCAAGCTCCCAGGAGGAAGGGCTACATAGTGAGCCTGTCTAAAAGAACCAAAGACAGCAACAAGAAAACAATAAAAACTGGCTGGAGGTCGGTGGGTAAGAGCACTGTCTGCTCTTGCAGAGGACCTGGGTTCAGTTCTCAGTACCCACACGGTGCCTCACAACTCTCTGTACTTCCAGATCCAAAGGATCTGGTGTCCTCCTGACCTCTGTGGGCACCAGGCATGCATTTGGTGCACATACACATACAAAGGCAAAATGCTTATACACATAAGAGAAAATTAATCTAAAAAGAAAAAAAAATTAAAGCCAGCATATGTACACAACTTAGAAGTAAAACAAGTCAAACGTAGTGGTGCACACTTGTAATTCCAGTGTGTATGGGGATATACTGGGGAGCTGAAACTGGATTAATGAGTTTAAGGCCATGGTGAGACTGTAAATAAATAAATAAATAAATAAATAAATACAATATGCAATTCCAGTGTGTATGGGGATATACTGGGGAGCTGAAACTGGATTAATGAGTTTAAGGTCATGGTGAGACTGTCTCTAAATAAATAAATAAATAAATAAATAAATAAATAAATAAATAAATACAATATGCACTCCAGTACTCAGGAGATAGAGGCAGGAGGATTACTGTGAGTTCAAAGCCAGCCTGGATTACATCACAAGTTCTAGGCTGTTTCTGCGCACAGATGAGGCTACTGTGAGCACACTATACCAGTAACAAGTGGACACTTCCATGTATTTCCACAATGTCAGAAATTATTTAATAAATTCAAAAGCAATACTCAAAAGTTTCATTATTGCAGTTAGCCAGCTGGTCCTGATTTCCCTTGATAGCTGGCTATTGTTTTATTCCATTGGTGATTAATAACATTAACTCAGATACTAATATTACACAGCACCCTGTAATCATATCTATCCAGGTATACACATGTAGGCTGTGGGATAGCTACAAAAGGGTTAAGAGGCAGCAGCAGAGTCCAAGGCCTCCTTACTAGAGGCAGAAGTCCATACAGACGCAGAGTCACCGCAGTTGGTAAAACTCCACTGTGCAGTCCTAGAGCCCATATAAAAGGTTAGACTTGGTGGTATGTGTTGTAATGCTGGCACTGGGGAGGTAGAGACAGATCCTTCTAACTCACTGGTCAACAAGTCTACCCTAATTGGGAGCCCAAGGCCAGTGAAAGATCCTGTCTTTAAAAGACCAGGGAGGCTGGAGTTAAGAGCACTTGCTGCTCTTGGAGAAGACCTAGATTCAGTTTCAGTTCTCAGCACCCATATCGGGCAGCTCACAATCAGCTGTGACTCCGTTTCAGGAGGATCAGTTTTCTTCTTGCCTTCTTGGGCTACTACACACATATGGTTGCACATACATCCTCTCATGCGCACACACACATATAAAGCAAATAAGTCTTAAAAAAGTAAACAGGCCTGGAGTGGTGATGCAGGTGGATCTCCATGAGTTTGAGACCAGCCTGGTCTACACTGTGAATTCCAGGACAGCCAGGGAAACAGAGAGACCTTGTCTCAAAAATTTAAAACAAGCCGGGCAGTGGTGGCGCACGCCTTTAATCCCAGCACTTGGGAGGCAGAGGCAGGTAGACTTCTGAGTTCGAGGACAGCCTGGCTACAGAGTGAGTTCCAGGACAGCCAGGGCTACACAGAGAAACCCTGTCTCGAAAAAACAAAACAACAATTAAAACAAACATGGTGGATAGCTCCTGAAGAATGGAATGTGATGGTGAACTCTGGCTTTCACAGACACATACAAACATGCACACACTCAAAGTCACTGTAGTAGTTAAGATATTAAGTGACCAGCTGCACCCCTTCCAAGGATGTATGTGCAGTATCTTAGGGTTTCTGTTGCTGGGTTGAAACATCAGAAAGCAAGTTGGGGAAGAAAGGGTCATCTTCAAAGAAGTCAGGAGAGGAACTAAAGCAGCACAGGAACCTGGAGGCAGGAGCTGACGCAGAGGCCATGAAGAGGTGCTGCTTACTAGCTTGCTCATCATGACTTGCTCAGCCTACTTTCTTATAGACTCCAGGACCACCAGCTCAGAGATGGCACCACCCACGATGAGCTGGGCCCTCCCAGATTCATTACTAATTAAGAAAATGTCCTGCAGGCTTGCCTACAAACTGATCTTATGGGGGAATTTCCTGTTTTGGCTTTGGTTTGTTTTTCAAGACAGGGCTTCTGTGTAGCCATGGAACTTACTCTGTAGACCAGGCTGGCCTTGAACTCTTGTCTCTGCCTCCCAAGTGCTAGAAATTAAAGCCATGTGTCATCAAATGCCTGGCCAGTTGAATTTTTTTTTTTTTTTTATTGTTTGTTTTTTCGAGACAGGGTTTCTCTGTGTAGCCCTGGCTGTCCTGGAACTCTGTTCCCTCCTCTGATAGGCTTTAGCTTGTGTCAAGTTGACATAAAACCGTACTGCACAGGTGACTAGTGACACTTTCTTCAGTGGTGCTGCCACTTGTAAGGTACCCATGCTCCTGTAAGCAGTGCTAACTAAACTCACCAAGTCATGTACACACACACAAGGACATAGCCCTACCTTGTTTGGTTTCTTTACTGGGTTATTATACCTATACCCTTCTGACCCTTTCCACCCTAATCCCTTCCAACTCCCCCAACACTAGGTAGATAGGTTAGAGGGGAAAGCGGGTGTAGACCTCTTTGGACTACTTCCTACTGATTAGGGGCATTGAGTCCCCTGGGACAAGATATCCAATTGATTTTTCTTGTCTCTTTGTTTAGGGCCACTTGACACACTGCAGCAGCAGGAGGAACAGCAGCCTCCTTGGAGTCAACCCTCGGCCCCTCTTGGGACTCTGCATTTATACCCTCTGAAAAGTTCCCAGAAAGCTGGGCAGCGGTGGCACATGCCTTTAATCCCAGCACTTGGGAGGCAGAGGCAGGTGGATTTCTGAGTTCGAGGCCAGCCTGGTCTACAGAGTGAGTTCCAGGACAGCCAGGGCTACACAGAGAAACCCTGTCTCGAAAAACCAAAAAAAAAAAAAAAAAAAAAAAAAAAAAAAGTTCCCAGAATTCCAAATGTCACATTCGAAGAAACTATCTGCAGCTGGCAAAACCACGCCCCTGCTAGAGCAAGAGGCAAACCATAGTCGCAGCCTCTTATCCCACACCTAGGATTAAAACAAAAACATTTACATACCTGGTCTACAGAGTGAGTTCCAGGACAGCCAGGGCTACACAGAGAAACTCTGTCTCGAAAAACCAAAAAAAGAAAAAGAAAAAAGAGAAAAGAAACCAAAATTCTCACTACACAATGACAAGAAAGTAAGAGACTGGTTGTGAAGAGGAAGAGATCAATCAGCAAGTGTAAGGGGTTGAGAAGGCAATGGGGGTGAATAGGACCAAACCACTTTTTCTATGTGCATGAAAATGCCAAAATGTCATTCTGTATAGTGTGTGTTAATGAAATGTCTATTAGAGAGGCTGGGTAGATGGTGCATGTCCAGTCTACAGAACTCACATGTGCACTCTGCCTGCAGCAGAGAGTGGAGACAAGCAGAACCCTGGGGGTTATTGGGCAGCCATCCTGGGGCTGTTGAGTTCCAAGTCCCAGAAAGAGAGTCTGTCTCAAAGAACAAAGTGGGTGGTGGCACACACCTTTATTCACAGCACTCAGAAGGCAGGGCAGGAGCATCTCTGGGAGTGCTGGATTAGCTAGGACTAGAGTTTGCGGTTCTGTGTTAAACAAAGAAAGAAAACAAAAGAGTGGGCTAGGGAGATAACTCAGTGGGTAAGGACACTTGCTGTCAAGCACAATAGCCTGAGTTCAAACCCCAGAATCCCAATGATAGAACAACTAGCTTTCAAAAGTTGCATACTGGCACACACACAGAGAAGAGAGGGATGGAGGGGGAAGAGGAGAGAGAGAGAGGGAGAGGGAGAGGGAGAGGGAGAGGGAGAGGGAGAGGGAGAGGGAGAGGGAGAGGGAGAGGGAGAGGAAGACTTAAAAAAGGTAGTAAGGGACTTGGAGAGCTGCTGGGGGTACATGGAGCCAAGCCCCAGGACTTAGTTTGGAGCTGGGCTACAGAGGAGTTGGGCTATGGTCCTGTGAAGGCCACAGAGGCCAGGACCTCCATGGTTGGACAGGGACTGAAGTTGGAGTCAGCTATGAGCAGTGGAGAACAAGCTGAGCTGAAGCTGAGTCTTGAATTTCCCACTTGTCAGTCTCTTGGGGCACAGAGTAGTCAGGTGACAAGGCTGTAGGACCATGGACATCATAATTTTAGGTATTCCCTTTTTATGGGGTCCAGATGAGGGCATTGCACCCTAACTTGGTCTGATGTATGTTAAGTGTTTAGGCCTAATTTTTCATTTATTTATTTTTTCTTTTCTTTTTTTTTTTTCTTCTTTTTTTTCGAGACAGGGTTTCTCTGTGTAGCCCTGGCTGTCCTGAAACTCACTCTGTAGACCAGGCTGGCCTCGAACTCAGAAATCCACCTGCCTCTGCCTCCCAAGTGCTGGGATTAAAGGCGTGTGCCACCACTGCCTAAGTATTGCTTTGTAAGATGGAGTCACCTAGGGCAAAGCACAGCATAAAGCCACTGCTTTAGGAGCTGAGGGGTAACTCAGAGGAGGGCACAGATTGTGCTTAGAAGTTAGAACAAAACGGGGCTGGAGATGCAGCTCAGTTGATAGGATGCTTGTCTAACATGCATGAAGTCCTAGATTCAGTCCCCAGAACTGCATAAAACTGGGCGTGGTGGTTGATGCAAACCTATAGTCTGGAGAATTAGTCAGTTTGGAGAAACACACACATACAATGTTGGCAATAAGTGTGTGTGGAGGGGCACCCATGTGTGTGAAGGCCAGTGGTCTATCTGCTGATTTCACTAGCCCCCACCTTTTTTTTTTTTTTTTTTTTTCTTTTGAGACAGTGTCTTATGTTGCCTAGGCTGAACTCAAACTTAATATATATTCTAAGGTGATCTTGAACTTCTTACCTTCCTACCTCCACTTCCAGAGTGTGGGATCATAAGCATATACTACCATGGTTGTCTTAGTCAGGGTTTCTATTCCTGCACAAACATTATGACTGAGAAGCAAGTTGGGGAGGAAAGGATTTATTCAGCTTACACTTCCATGCTGCTGTTCATCACCAAAGGAAGTCAGGACTGGAACTCAAGCAGGTCAGGGATCAGGAGCTGATGCAGAGGCCATGGAGGGATGTTCCTTACTGGCTTGCTTGCTTCTCCTGGCTTGCTCAGCCTGCTTTCTTATAGAGCCCACGACTACCAGCCCGCAGATGATACCACTGACAAGGGGCCCTCCCCCCTTGATCACTAATTGAGAAAATGCCTTACAGCTGGATCTCATGGAGGCATTTCTCAACTGAAGCTTCTTTGTGATAACTCCAGCTTGTGTCAAGTTGACACAAAACCAGCCAGTAAGTACAATGGTGATTTGTTTTTCCTTTTGTCAAGGTCTAACTCTGTAGCCTTGACTGGCCTGGAACTGGCCATATACACCAGGCTAGCCCCAAACTTGTAAGAATCTCCTTGCTTTTGTCTCCCACAAGCTGGGATTAACTATGGTTATCTTCTGCATGGGTGGATGGAACCCAGGGCTTTGTGCATGCTAGGTGTCTTAGTTAGGGTTACTATTAGTGATGAAACACTGCCTAGAGAAACTTGGGGAGGAAAGGGTTTATACGGTTTATATTTCCACATCACAGTCACAGTTCATCAAAGGAAGTCAGGACAGGAATTCAAGCAGGGCAGGAACCTGGAGGCAGGAGCTGCTGCAGAGGCCATGGAGGGCTGCTGCTTATTGTCTTTTTCTCTGCTTTCTTATAGAACCCAGAACCATCAGTGTGGAATGGCACCACCCACAATAGCCTGGGCCCTTCCCCATCAATCACTAATTTTAAGAAAATGCCCCACAGGTTTGCTTTTAGCGTGTTCTTTTGGCATATTCTTATTTAGTTGAGGTTCCTTCCTTCCAGATGACTTTAGTTTCTGTCAAGGTGACATTGTCAAGGTGACATAAAACTATCCAGCACATTAGGCAACAACTCCAACAGAGCTACAGTCGCAGCTTCTGTGTCTACTAAGTGAATCTGGGTCAAATACTTAAATGGGTAACCTAATGTAGTGATTCCCTAAGGGATTTTTAAGAGGTTGTGAAGTCTCCATCACTCTTGTGGTCAGAAGTATGTAACAAACAGTAAAAGCTGCCTCAAAGTAGTGTCAGGGTTTGGAGAACTTCAGTTGCTTCTTCCATCTGACTTTTAAATACTAATTACAGGGAATGAAGAGATGAGTCAGCAGTTAAGAGCTCTCGTTACAGAGAACCTGGGTTCGGTTCACAACATACACATGGTGGCTCACAACCATCCGTTAACTCCAGTTCCAGGGGATCCAAGGAAGCCCTCTTCTGGTCTCCAAGGGCATCAGACACACACATGGTGCACAAACCTACATATAGGCAAAAATCCCTGCCATAATTACAGTAAATAAATCTTAAAAAACCAAAACCAACCTGATTACAGCAAATGAAACACAGTTGCCCAAGAGATATAGCATACGAAAATAACTTGATTTCTGTGAAAATGCTTCTCTGCAATACCCAGGAAGATTTGCACCTGATATGTAGCTGAGAGTGGCCTTGAACTCCCAATCTTCCTGCCCCAGTGTCTTCAGTGCTGGGATTACAGGTTTGTACCACCATGCCACGTGTATCAGTCCCCCCTTTCAACTTCATGTTTGTTATTCTACCTGCCAATGCTTGGGGAATCTCAGCAGCATCATGGGCTGAATGGAGCTCATGTTTTTCTCTGTATCCTATCAGCCAGTAACTCTTCCTGGATTCCTGTTTGTTTGTTTTTTCCGAGACAGGGTTTCTCTGTGTAGCCCTGGCTGTCCTGGAACTCACTCTGTAGACCAGGCTGGCCTCGAACTCAGAAATCTACCTGCCTCTGCCTCCCAAGTGCTGGGATTAAAGGCGTGCGCCACCACTGCCTGGCCCTGTTTGTTTTTTTAAATTGTTATTGTTTTTGTGTGTATTTTTTGAGACAAGGTCTCACAACGTAGCCCTGGGGTGTCCTGAAACTTGCTCTGTAGCTTGGCAGGGAACTCAAGAGGTCCAACTGCCTTTGCCTCCCAAGTGTGCGGTTGCCCCTGGCCTTCCTCTTTAAGACATAGTCTTATCTCCTTGCCCGGGCTGGCCTGGAACTGGAACTATGTAACATAGCTGGCTTCAAGCTCATGGTAATCCTTCTGCCTCAGCCTCTCAGTGTGGGATTATATATAAGTGTGAGTTACCATATTCAGCTCTGCATTTCTTTTGTTCCTGATATGGCTCCTCACTCCTTTGGCAGGGTGGGAAGGTGGGAAGTCAAGTTTTATTTCCCAGAGCTGGGCAGCTACAAAGTCTTGTGGCTTCTCTGTGATGCTATTCCTGTCTGTCCTTTCCTCTCTGTCCAGAGGCTATTATTGATTACCTTTTGCTTATATTTTGTAATATGATAATTTACCACTGTTCATTACTGCTATGCAGTGTTTTCTTTCTCCTGTTGGCATATTTTTTTGTCTATTTTACTGGTTCTTATACATCTACTTCCCTTCCCCCCCCCCCCCCCCCCCAACACTAGGTAGGAGAGAAAGAAAGGTAAAGAGTAAAGGAAATAGAGACCTCTAAAAACTACTTCCTACTCATCGGAGGCATTGAGTTCCTTGGGACAAGCCCAACTTCTTGTCTCTTTGCTTATGACCTTTTCGTAAACTGCAACAGCAGTGACCAGGAGCAGCTTGGGAATGCCCGTTTCTCCCTGAGCTGTGGCATTTATTTATCCCCTCTGCAGACTCTCCAGAATTCCAAACACAAATTATCTGCAGCTGGTAAAACCACACCCGTGCTAGTGCATGAGGTATATCGTAGTCACCAGCTGTGAAGTAGCCTCTTACCCCACACCTGGGATTAAAACACAAACATATAGCCCGGCAGTGGTGGCGCACGCCTTTAATCCCAGCACTTGGGAGGCAGAGGCAGGCAGATTTCTGAGTTCGAGGCCAGCCTGGTCTACAGAATGAGTTTCAGGACAGCCATGGCTACACAGAGAAACCCTGTCTCGAAAAACCAAAAACCAAAAAAAAAAAAAAAAAAAAAAAAAAAAAAAAAAAATCCATTGGAAGCAGAATAGGCATGGCCATTGCAAGTGAAGCAATTCCCATTGAGGATTATTTATTTCTAACTCATCAATGTCAAGTTGCCCTTACTCCACCTCAGGTGCACCTTGCACTTCGAATGAGGCAAGTCACTCTTGTCTTTTTCCCTCTAATGAGGGTTTTCCTTAATTAGCTTAGACTGACCACCTTTTCTTTCTTTCTCTTTTCTCTGTGTGTGTGTTTTTTTCTCTTGAGATGGGAGTTTCACAATGTAGCCCTGGCTGACCTGGAATTCGCTTTGTAGATGAGGCTGGATCCAAACTCGATCCTCCTGCCTCTACCTCCTTAGTGCTGGGATTCAACACACACACTTATGCGTGAGGCAAAAACAGAGACTTTTAACAAAAGTCCTATCTCCGATAGGCCAAAGAGATAAAATACGGCTGGAGGGGAGAAGAAAATGCATACAGTGTGTAAGCAAGAGATGATGATGCGTGAAAACTCGAGCTCTCCCTTCTTCACTCGTCAATTTTTTACCTAGAGGTTAAATGGGCGTGCGGATGAGAAAAATGTGCTAGAGTGCACGGGGCAGGTAGATCTCAATGAGGAAGGCCTGCTGTAGCAAGAATCCATCAAGCCTCTCGCTCTGTCGCCCACAAACCAGCCTGCGGTCGCCCCGCACAGGCTCCTGATTTACTCCCCTCCTGCAGTCTAGTTGGACCTCGCCTCCAGCCGCTCTAGGGGCCGGTCTCCGTCGCAGTCGCAGTTCCCGCCTCGCCGCAGGGCCGCCCGCTGAGCCGACGGAGGAGGGGCATCCGTCGTGCTGGTTCCAGCCTTTTCTGGCGCCGAACTCCCGGACCCGCCTCCCCGCACCAGTTGCCAGGGAGCGGTTGCCATAGAGCTGAGCAGTTGTCCGCGTGCGCAGGCGGAAGTCCCGGATTGAGGCGCCGCCATTTTTACTGCTCGGACGCGGAGCGAGAAGCTGAGAGAGTCGGAGACGCTATCCGCTTCCATCCGTCGCGCAGACCCTGCCGGAGCCGCTGCCGCTATGGATGATCGGGAGGATCTGGTGTACCAGGCGAAGCTGGCAGAGCAGGCCGAGCGATACGACGGTGAGTTGGGGGGGTGTCGGGGGGCTGGAAGTCTCGGACCCTCCGCCGCCGCCCACAGAGGCCGGGAACCGGAGACAAAATGGCGGCATCGTCTCCGAGCCTGGCTTGGGACGTGGGTCGGGAAGCAGGAAATGGCCTGCGGGCTCCCGGAGCGGTGGGAGTCACCGGGCCTAGGATTTTGACCCCTCCGGTGTCCTTAGTTTGCAGACGCTTGCCAGCCAGCAGGCCGGGGTGTAGGGTGGAGGAGTTGGTTGTAAAATGGCGGCTGGAGGGGGAGGGCGAGTCCCCGGGCGGGGGAGGGGGAGGAGATGGCGGGTGCCGTCTCCCGCCGTGCAATCCCCACGGGAGCTTTCGGGATCGCGGCGGGGTGTGGAGGACAATTGGGTGGGGTGATGTAAGAAACAGCACCGGTCGCTCGGGAGAGGGCGGAATCTAGGAGCTGTAGCGCGGGCGCCTTTCAGGGAAATATGGCGGGTGGGGGCGGTGGCTTTTCCCCGGAGGCCCAGTGTGGGGCGGCGGCTGTGGAGCCTCACAAAGGAGAAGCCTCTGGAGCGGACGGCTTCTTTGGGCCAGCGGTGGAGAGTAGTCTTTGTTGAGGGTGGAGTGTTTGGAAATCACTGCAGATCATCCTTGGGTGGAGGCAAGCTGAGATGCTGCGATTGGATTTCTTCCCTTAGGCCGACACACCTTGGAGTTGAGGGTTTAGGGGGCTTTTCAGCCTCGCCTTCTTCCGGGGAGGTGCAGAACCTCACTCATGCTCCGTTTGTTCTTACCCAGGATATCCCAAAGTTCCTGCGTTTTTTTCCCCCAACCTTCACAACCACGGAGTTTCGATGGATAGAATACAGGAGACCAGGCTTGCCAGGACTCCTCAGTACTGATTACTCTTTGCAGGGCCAGTGCCTCAGTTTACCCGTTTGTAAAATTGACGACTTTACTATTCACACTCAGCATTAAGAAGCATGGAAAGACCTGTTGAGAAATACTTAATTCAAATAATGTTTATAACACTTTCGGTTGACAACCCAAGTTTGGAATGCATGTTCTTGATTGGCTTGGGGATCTTTACCTATTTTAGCACTCAGTTGAGGCTTGGGGATTTTGAATTAGGAATGTAGAAGATTGTAGTTTTTCTTTCTGTTTTATGATTTCATTGTTTCAGAATTGGGGCTCGAACCCAGGGTTGCATCCAGGCAAGACAAGTGCTCAGATACTGTGGTACACCACACCTTTGTTTTGTCCATTTTAAGTGAATGGTTTTATGTACAGGTTTCAATAGTTACTCTTTGTTCATTTGACACCCCCCTCACCTCTGGGTGATGGGACTCAGGCCCTAGTACATGCTAGATGAGAGCTGTCTTTACTTAGCTACATCCTTAGCTCCTGCTAATTTGAATTTAGTCTTTTTTTTTTTTTTTTGAGAATTTCATTGACACATCTACTATGTTTGTGTAGTCTAGGTACAAAATTCTCTAATTTTGTAACTAGATACTTGAGGTAGGCAATAGGCCATTAAACTAGTATTTAAAAATGAAAAGTCACACACATGGTTCCTGTGATTTAATTAATTGCTATGTAGCTCTGGCTGTTCTGAAACACACTATGTAGACTAGACTGGTCTTGAACTCACAGAGATCCATTTGTCTCCGCCTCCCCTAGTGCTGAGATTAAAGGCATGAACACTAAGACAGGCTGGGTCCTGTGAGTTAATGTTTTGGGAGTGGTAGGGTCGAATGAGACAAGTTTGGAATTAAGTGTTCCTCATGTTTTTTCCAAGTGAGTTAAACCGTTTGCTTCTCAGATGTTAGGTCAGACCCTTTTCCTTGAATGCCAGTTTCTCCTGTGGCAGCTTTTGAACCAGTCGTAGAGTCTTTGCCAAAGTCACTGTTCCAGCATTTGGAAAGTAGAACAGCAGGCCTCAAAACCTCCAATTTAGGAAAGATGCTGAACTAAATTTTGTCTTGTAGATTTAAGTTTGTGCTGAATTAGGCTCCTGTTGGGAGCTGGAGGAGGTGGGATGGGGAAATAGGAATGCAGCTCAAGGTGAGCCTTGTCTGTAGAGTGGTTCGAACTGGGAGAGTTGGTTGTGCTGGAGGTTCCCTCTCACCTCCCAGAAGAGGTCCCCCTTAGTCTTGGGTCTTTGGGGGGAAGCATGAAATTACATTTGAAGACTGGTGATTTAGGCTTTATGTAAATATGATAACTCTCCCCCCAAAAAGAAGGTATGGGGGGAGCTTTTTGATTTGTTTCTAAGTCATTTTAAAAAGGGATTTGCAAGCATGATTGTAGCTTACAAATAAATGACAAATTTTAAGTCATACTTGGGGTTTGAATGAGGATTTTTGACCAAAGCTTGGCCTTGTTGGCTATTGGGTGTAGGGTTCTAGAAAATCCCCTTTCAGACACTTAAAGAGGGAAGGAAATAGGAAGCACTCCTGTGATTTGGCATGAGAAAGGGAGAGGAAGAAGGCAATCTAAGGAAGTGCTCACTCTTTTTTTTGTTTTGTTTTTTGAGACAGGGTTTCTCAGTGTAGCCCTGGCTGTCCTGGAACTCTGTAGACCAGGCTGGCCTCGAACTCAGAAATCCGCCTGCCTCCGCCTCCCAAGTGCTGGGATTAAAGGCGTGCCCCACCACTGCCCCTTGTGATCACTCTTTTGACTGGTAATTCAGTCTTAGTAGTGTAACAAAAACTGATTATAGTCACCGATTACTAAGTAAATAAAATGCCAAGGGTACTGAAAGAATGGGTTGGAACCCTCTGAGTTTTGGGTACTATGTAAATGTTGTCCTTTTAACTGCCTGCCTTCCTGCTGCTGTAGGTTTCTCTTGTATTCTGTATGCTGGGTGGAACCTGGTGCCTGAAGTAGCTTTTACTTTCCCCATAGGGAATAGAAAACAATTTATATAGATGACTTAATGGTCTTAGAAAAGGAAGTGAGAAGTTGTTTCAAGACAGAACCATTTAGGGGTTTACATAGGAAAAATTAAACCTTGAGGCTAGGACTGTTCATTTTAGTTGTTAGTAAGTATTCTCCCTTTCTCCCTCTCCCTCTCCCCTCCTTATCTGTCTATTGAGACAGGTTTTCTCTGAAGAGCCCCTGGCTGTCCCAGAACTCACTATAGACTAGGCTGGCCTTGAACTCAGAGACCCTCCTGCTCCGGCAATATGCCCAGACTAGTTTAGTAATCCTTTTCTTTCTTTCTTTCTTTCTTTCTTTCTTTCTTTCTTTCTTTCTTTCTTTCTTTCTTTCTTTCTTTCTTTCTCTCTCTCTCTCTCTCTCTCTCTCTCTCTTTTTCTTTCTATATTTGTAGCCATATTAATCAAGTTATCATAGTCAAGCAAGTTATAGCTTTCATACATTTAAAACACATTAGTATAGAGAAGGAAGGGGAGCATAGCTAGGAATTGAACTGAGGGCCTCGTGCATCCTAGGCAAATGGTCTACCATAGAACTATATGCAGCTATATTTTGAGACAGGGTCTCACTAATTTGCCTAGGGTGGCCTTGAACCGGCCTTGAAATTACCACCCTCCAGCTTCAGCCTCCCAAGAAGCTGAGTTTGGCCTGTCCAAAAAAAAGGAGTATTTTCTCCTTATTTCCTGGGACCGGGCTGGTCAGCATGTGTAATATTTGGCTTGTGTGGTGGCTCTGCTTCTGTCTTTCCTAAACTTCATCGTGCTTGGATTGGCTCAGTGGGGCCTAGAATGGTGGCACT
>CM052710.1:42793566-43017877 GCA_028551405.1 Uromys caudimaculatus
CCCTGCAATAGCGCCACCGCCTCCTGCCGGCTCAAGCGGCCCCAGTACCAGCTACTCCGCTCCTCCGAGTCGAAGTTGCCCGCCATGGCCGCCTCCGCGCTTTCACGCTGGGCCGCCGCCGGCACGCGCGCCCCTCCAGCCCTGGCGCCCGCCGCCCAGCGGACCGGCTCCGGTATCAGCCTCCCAGCAGCGCCCGAAATGGCGGCGGCGGCCGCGGGCCTTCCCCACCGGAAATGACGCTCTCACTACCCGAGGGAGGCTGCCGGGAAGGGGACCGCCGCCCGCCATTGGGAGAAGGGAAACGGAGTCCTTGGGGTCCGCAGTGCGCATGCGGCCCCATGGGCGTCGCCGCCAGGTCCAGACCCCAACAGCGGAGGATGGGAAGGCGGAGTCTAGGTCTAAGAGGCGGAGCCTCAATTTGCAGGCTGACTGATCGGTGTTTGACAGATTGGTAGGGGAGGTCTTTCTCCCAGAACCTACAGGTAGCAACTCCAATAAAAGGACTGAAGTAAAAAAGATGATGTGGGTGGTTCCAGGATGATAGTCGCCCTCAAAGCTCCCTGACAAGCTGGTCATTTCCCGATGTTTCCTTCGCCCCCCCCCCCCAGGTCAGCTGAAGTTCTTGTTATCTAGGAGCAGCCATAGGTATCGCATTTGCCTTGCAGGTGCAGTGCTGACCCAGACTGGGCCTTAAGTCATCGAATTCACAGACCGGTGGAAGGGACCAGGAAACAATTAATGTCTACTGTGATGGGGAGCAGGGACACAAGGAGATTAACTAAGTAGTCCTAGAGGGATCCAAGAGCTGGGTAAAGTGACTCATGACAGTAATCCCAACCCTTAGGAAGTTGAGACAGGAGGATCACTGTGAGTCTGAGGTCCTATATTATAAAACCAAAACAAGTAAGAGAAAGGGGTCCACAGATGAGATGACATAGGTTGAATGGTTGGGTGTTGAATGGCAAGTGGGGGGGGGGTACTTAAGGCAAAGAAAACAAAATACCCAACCAGGAAAAGAAAAAAATGGAGTTTTCCCTATTGAGGTTCCCATGTCAACCAGCCAGATTCTTTTAAACTCTCAGTTGTAGCCAGGGGTATCTCCTACTTTCACTTCCTTCATGATCTATCTCAAAAAAAAATTTTTTAATGAAAAAAATTGGGGGCAGGGGAGGATTTAGGATAGGTTTCTCTGTATAGCTCTTGCTGTCCTGAAACTCACTTTTTAGACCATGCTGACCTCGAGCTTAAAAATCCACCTGCCTCTGCCTCCCCAGTGCTGGGATTAAAGTTATGCACCACCACTGTCTAGCCACTACTCCTGTGTTTTGTATACAGTGAGACCCGGTCTCAAAACAAAACCAATGTTATCCTTGGTCTAGTCAATAGCTCAGCCCTTCTAGAGCTTCCACCCATAGCCTGGGCCAGCCCTGAGAGAGACAGCAGGGAAAAGGGCACCTTCCCTGTTATCAGTGACTCATCTTGATCTAGCTTAGTCACCAGGAACCAGCAGCAGAGGCCATTCAGTGTAAATTCTGACCCTGTGGGGAGAAGGACTACCCTTTCTTCCTTTTCAGGATAGCTGAGCTTCAAGGCAAGGCCTTACCCAGAGACTCTCTGGGAAACTCCAAACCCAACTCTTGGGATAAATGAAAAGGACAGAGAGATTTGTTTGTTTGTTTGTTTGTTTAGACAAGGTCCCACTGTGCAGTTCTGGATGGCCTAGAACTTGCCGTGTACATCAGCCTGGCCTCAAACTGGCAGAGACCTGCCTGCCTTTGCCTTCCCAGGAAGGAATCTTTATTCATTTACTATTGCATAGTCTTATGTATCTCAGGCTGGCCTCCAGTTCACTCTGTAGCTGTGGATGACTTTGAACTTCTGATCCTCCTACTTCCACCTCCAGAGTGCTGGGATTGCAGGTGTGCACCCCATGCCAGGATCTTCTTTGTTTTCCATATTCTTTAATATTTTTTACATGTATTTACTTATGTATTTGCTCATTTGTGTGTGGCCTGGGTGTGAAGGTCAGAGGAGAATTTGGGGGAATTGGTTCTTTCTGTCTGCCATGTAGGCACTGGGTTTCAAAACTCTGGACCTCAGGCTTGGCAGCAAATCTCTTTACCTGCTGAGGCATCTCACCGGCTCCCCCTTCTCATTTATTTTATTTTTTATTTTTATTTTATTTTTTAATTTTAGATGGAGGCTCACCTGTTTTCGGCCTGGAATTCACCAGGCCAGTATTCAGTAGAATTCAGTAGAACAGACTGTCTAGCCTCAAAGTCATGGAGATCCACCTGCTTCTACCTCTCAAGTGGAATTAAGGGTCTTAAAGGTGTATGCCACCACACCTGGCCTTCATTCTTCTTTTAAAATACTCTTCTCAGGGGCTGGAGAGATGGTCCAGCAGTTAAGAACATTTACTGCTCTTGTAGAGGAACCAGATTTGATTCCAAGCACCCACATGACAACTTATAACCACCAGTAACTCCATTTCCAGAGTGTTCCGCACCCTCTTCTAGACTCCCATAAGTACAAAGGCATTCATGCAGGCAAAACGCTAATATATATTGCATAAAATTAAATTTTTCTTTCTAGACAGAGTTTCTCTGTGTGGCCCTGACTGTCCTGGAACTCACTCTGTAAACCAAGCTGGCCTCAGAGTCAGAGATCTGCCTGCCTCTGCCTCCCCAGTGCAAGATTAAAGCATACTCCACCACCATCCTGTGCAATTAAATATTTTTAATTGACAAAAACAATTAAACTCAAGCCAGGCAGTGGTGGCACACGCCTTTAATCCTAGCACTTGGGAGGCAGAGGCAGATGGATTTCTGAGTTCGAGGCCAGCCTGGTCTACAGAGTGAGTTCCAGGACAGCCAGGGCTACACAGAGAAACGCTGTCTCAAAAAACCAAAAAAAAAAAAAAAAGGAAAAAAACCAAACAAAACAAAACAAAACACCACCACCAACAACAAAAACCAACAACAATAATTAAACTCTCTCCTAAACCAAGTGTGTCTGCATACCTGTCTCCTTGGCACTCAGGACAGATGCAGGAGGATCACTGCGCGCTTGAGACCAGTCTGGCCAGCACAGTGAGTTCCAAGCTAGCCAGGTCTAACTAGTAAGGTTGTGTCTGTAAAACAAACAGCATAAAAAAAAAAAATCTATAACTCGGCTAGACAGATGGCTCCGCACTTAAGAGCAGTTGCTCTTGCAGAAAATCCGAGCTTTCCATTCCCAACACCCACACAACAGCTCACAACCATCCAGCCACGGGGAAGTGCAGTTCCAGGGGATCCAATGTTCTCTTCTGACCTCTACAGGTATCAAGCTTACATGTGGTGCACAAACATACTCGACAGCAAAACACTCAAACATATATAATAACTGAGCTGAAAAATAAGCAGGGAAACTCGATCAGCAGAGGAGACCTGGCTGCTCAAGTGTGACCTTCCTTGACACTAAGAATCTGTAACTCCAAAGCCCCAGGAGTCGCCCAGCAAGGAGACTTTAGCACTCTCACTTAGCTCTGTCTGTCCTCTTCTTTTGGTAGGTTTTGCTCCTTGATAAGCCTGAGACCTTCCCCACAAAGGAAACTACCTCCTTAGGAAGGACTCCTGGTGTGAGTCGGGGCCTGGAAGGAAGAGAGGGCCCAATCTCACCGAGAAGCACAGATGCAAGGGAGAAAGAAATGTAATCTAAGAGCAAAGTGCACCAAAGCCTTGGAGTCTCGAGTGGGAGGGAGACAGGACAGTCTGCTTACCTGTGTGTCCTGTTTCTCCCAAAGTCACCAGGGCTGCATCATAAACTATGTAAAGCACAAAGGGATTTTCTGCTAATTGTCGTGCTAATTAAGGTGGTTTGGTAATAGATAACAAGTGGAGCAAAGTTAGCACAATAGATAGTTAAGGCTAAAAATAAAGTATTAATTCTCAAGGTCAGGAGAAAATGTGTGTAGACTTTCAAATCAAAGTCCTTACTGGGCATGGTAGCACTCAACTTTGGGAGGCAGACCCAGGTGGATCTCAGAGTTCGAGGCCAGCCTATCTACAGAGTGAGTTCCAGGACAGCCGGGACCTCATAGAGAAATCCTGCCTCAAAACAAACAAATAAATAAAAAATAAAGTTCTTGGGCTGGAGAGATGGCTCAGGCGTTAAGAGCACTGGCTGTTCTTCCAGAGGTCCTGAGTTCAATTCTCACCAACTGCAAGGTGGCTCACAACCATCTGTAATGAAATCCAATACCCTCTTCTGGTGTGTCAGCAACAGCATACTCATATACATAAAATAAATAAATACATCTTTAAAAAAAAAAAAAAAGCACTTTAAAGTAAGCTGTACATAGTGGCTTTAATCCCAGTACTCATGAGACAGAGGCAAGTGGATCTTTCTTTTTTTTTTTTTTTTTTTTTTGTGGTTTTTCCAGACAGGGTTTCTCTGTGTAGCCCTGGCTGTCCTGGAATTCACTCTGTAGACCAGGCTGGCCTCGAACTCAGAAATCCGCCTGTCTCTGCCTCCCAAGTGCTGGGATTAAAGGCGTGCGCCACCACTGCCTGGCTTGTCTTTTGTTTTTTTTTTTTGTTTGTTTGCTTTTTTGGTTTTTTTTTTTTTTTTTTTTTTTTTTTTTGGTTTTTCGAGACAGGGTTTCTCTGTATAGCCCTGGCTGTCCTGGAACTCACTCTGTAGACCAGGCTGGCCTTGAACTCAGAAATCCGCCTGTCTCTGCCTCCCAAGCGCTGGGATTAAAGGAGTGCGCCACCACTGCCGGGCTTGTCTTTTGTTTTTAAAAGACAGAATCTTCCTTTGCTACGCTGGTTGGCCCAGAATTTACTATGTAGGCCAGGCTGACTTTGAGCTTATGGTAATCCTCCTGTCTCTACCTCCCATGTTCTGAGACTATATGCAGGTGCCACCACGTCTGGCCTAGGTTTAGAGTTTTATGAAATGTGTTTTTGCTGGTTACAGCCCAGGCTGGCCTTGAACTCACAATCTTCCTTCCTTTACTTCTCAAATCCAGGGATTACTTATATGTTACTAGGCTGGATACAGAGTTTCATTCTATGTTGCCTCCTCAGCAAGGCCTTCTCTGACCAATTCATTATAACAAAATTCCAAACTACACACCTGACATATATTCTCCCTGCTTCTCTGTTCTTTTTTTTTTTTTTTTTTTTTTAAATTTTATTTATTCATTTATTTATTTATTATATGTAAGTACACTGTAGCTGTCTTCAGACATCCCAGAAGAGGGCATCAGATCTCATTACGGATGGTTGTGAGCCACCATGTGGTTGCTGGGATTTGAACTCATGACCTTCGGAAGAGCAGTCGGAGCTCTTAACCGCTGAGCCATCTCTCCAGCCCAGCTTCTCTGTTCTTTATAGATTTCACTAAGACCTCCTTCTGATATACATGACTTTAAAAAGACATTTTGACAGGGTCTCACTGGCTTGGAACTTACTATGTAAAACAGGCTTGACTCTGCTTCCAGAGTTCTGAGTGGGATTACCACATTGGGCCACCATACCTGGTCACGTTTTATTTATGTTATCTATCTATCTATCTATCTATCTATCTATCTATCTACCTACCTATCTATCTATTTATCTATACTGTAAGTCCCATGAGAGCAAGGATTTGGATCTTTACTTTTTATATTTATAACCTATTTATTTATTTATTTATTTATTTATTTATTGGTTTTTCGAGACAGGGTTTCTCTGTATAGCCCTGGCTGTCCTGGAACTCACTCTGTAGACCAGGCTGGCCTCGAACTCAGAAATCTGCCTGCCTCTGCCTCCCAAGTGCTGGGATTAAAGGCGTGCGCCACCACTGCCCAGCTATTTATTGTTTTTTGAGACAGGGTTTCTGTGTGTAGCTCTGGCTGTCTTGAAACTTACTCTGTAGAGCAGGCTAGCCTCAAAGTCACAGAGATCCACCTGCCTTTACCACCTTTACCACCTGGGCGCTGGGGTTAAAGGGCTGCACAACCATCACCTGGCTACTTTTTATTTTTTTAGGTTTATTTATATTTTATGTGTATGAATATTTTGCCGGCATGTATGTAGGTTTACCACAAGTGTGTCTGTGTCTGGTGCCTGTACAACTCTTTTTTTTTTAAACATTTTTTTTTTTTAAGATTTATTTATTTATTATATGTAAGTACACTGTAGCTGTCTTCAGACACCCCAGCAGAGGGCATCAGATCTCATTATGGATGGTTGTGAGCCACCATGTGGTTGCTGGGATTTGAACTCAGGACCTTCGGAAGAGCAGTCAGTGCTCTTACCCGCTGAGCCATCTCTCCAGCCCCCGCCTGTACAACTCTTAAGGATTCAGTTTCCCTAGATCTAGAATTACAGATAGTTATCAATCACTGTGTGAATGCAGAGATTCCAAACTGGTTGTCTGCAAGAGCAACAAGTATTCATTTTTTTTTTTTAGTGTGGGGAGGTTGGAGACAGGGTTTCTCTGTGTAGCTCTGGCTATCCTGGAACTCACTAGGTAGACCAAACTCACAGAGTGTTGGAATTAAAGGTATGTCCACTCCACCTGACTGTAACAAGTGTTCTTAAGCACTGAGCCAACCTGGAATCTTTCTCTTTTTCTTTCTTTTCCTTTTTTAGATTTTTGAGACAGAGTCTCTCCACGTAGCCCTGCTTGTACTGGAACTCACTACATAGACCTGGCTAGTTTCAAACTCAGAGATCCTCCTGCCTCTACCTCCCAAGAGCTGGGATCTAAGGTGTGTGCTACCACACCCAGCTTCCCTGGATCTTTTCTACTGTTGCTGTCTCCCTACTGCCCAGGCAGCGTCCAGGAATGAAGGGATGGACTGTGGTGCAAGCTTCTGTCAGAGTTGACTTCCTAGGATCGGCAGATAGCTGCTGGCTGGCACTAGCTTTCCTTAGGATGAATGCTTGTCACAAATCATTCTTTTAGCTTTCAAAATTTTAGGCAAGTGTGGTGGCTCACGCTCGTAATCTCAGCATCTCAGCACTTGGAAGGTGAATTCAAGACTAGCCTAAACTTGAAGTCAGCCCAGACTGCATTTCCCTCCCCACTGCTACTGGGGAAAAAAGGCAAGAAAATCCAAGTCATGTATGATGGCACACACACCTGTAACCACAACCCTTGGAAGACTCAATTCGAACTCAGAAATCCACCTGCCTCTGCCTCCCAAGTGCTGGGATTAAAGGCGTGCACCACCACTGCCCGGCAACACCAGCTTCTTTATGAAGTGCACACACACACACACACACACACACACACACACACACACACACGAGTCTGTTTTGCATCAGCACTGGCCCTTGGGCTTATATTGCCCATGCTAGGTCTCATTGACCAGATGTTTGCTTGCCCAAATCCAGAGCCCTTTGCCAGGCTAGGCAGCCTTTGGTTGACAGTACGTAGTACAACCATTGGCTCCTCTATTTTAATTAATTAATTATTTTTTTAGACAGGGAGCCCTGGAACTTGATTTGTAGACCAGGCTGGCCTAGAACTCAGAAATCCAATCCTCCTATCCCTGCTTCCTGAGCACTAAGGCTTGCAATCCCACACCTAACTTGGTTTCTCTCTATTGCTCCTAGGTAGGTCTGTCTCCTTTATTCTGTAGTACCAAGTCCCAGACTACCTTCTAGGGCTCTTTTCCCCCAGCATTCACAGGGAGACTGTATTGGCAAATACATATTGCTTTATTTAGTGTTTCTCTGGATTGCAGAAGTGTCAGCAGTGGGCTGAGAGCCCCAGAGGTCACAGAAGGAGCTGGGCCAACCCAAGGACCTCTGCGGTGGAGAGAAGCAGCAGAAAGAGGTGATGCCCCTGCAGTTCCTCCAAGGCCAGCCCTGTCCCCATGCTCCTAGGTCACAGAGGCACCCAGGGCCAGTAAAGACCCTACCATTCTTAAATTGGGTTGAAAGTATGTGTGTGTAAGGAGGTTGTCATCCTAAGGCATAGACCCAGGCAGAAGAGTCCCTCCTACCTGGTGGCTCCCACGGGTGATTGCTGGTCAGAGAGCCAGGCGCATACATAAGACATGACCCTTGCTTTATGGGCCTCCCTGTCCCTGGGAAAGGCAGTGCGATGTGCTGAGGGCAGGCTTCACTTTAGGATTTGCTTCAATCTTCTACTAGGCAAGTCTTCCCTCTGTGTGCCTCTGTCTCCAGCTCTGTCATTCCAGAAGCCTGGACCAGACAATTTCTCTGAAGTCTTCCAAACTCTTAAGACTTTTCTCCCATTTTAGGATGCCCTCAGACTGGGGTGAAAATATTAAAAACCTATTTTTTTAATGCTGGGGATTGAGCCCAGGGTCTCACACATGCTTAGCACCAGTTCTACCACAGGGCTATACCCCAGCCCCTAAAAGGACATTCTTAAGGCAGGAATCTGGGGTAGGCAAAGGTGGCCTCAGCCTCTTGGTGAAGGTCATAGTGGGCTGCAAAAGGTGCAGGTGGATGGACAGACAGACAAGGCGCCAAGGGAATGAGGAGAGGCTTGGCCAGAGAAGGCCTCACAGCCCAGTTCACTCAGGCTTCCAGCTACACTCCTTGCCATGTTTGAGTCAGGGGAAACACATCCAGTGTGCTTAGGGTAGGGAAATGGCTTTTTTAAAAAAATAGTTTCCTATAAAGCATCAAAAAATCTCAGAGAAAACCTCAGTTAAAATTCCCTTCTCTTAGATATTTGGCATCAACAGAGGGCTGGCCTGGTCTGCTCAGGCCTCTGCTTTTCTATTGCTGTGGCCCGGCCTGGCCCACTCCTGGGGTAGCTCCCTGGCTCCTGATCACCTCAAGAGAGGGCGAGCAGGAGGCAGGAGTTTGCAGGTGGGCTTTGAGGGTGTCCCTGGATCCCTTTCTGGAAGCTTAAGTCTTTGGTAACTGGGAGGGGAGGAGGGGACTAAGCAAAGCATCAGGAGTCAGGAGGGGTCCACCGGTGCCTTCATCACCGAGAATTCAGCCGTGGGGCCACCTATGGAGAGAAGCCCAGGAGTAAGTGGAAGAGCTGCAGGGGCTTAGAGGCTCAGGTTAGAAAGCCCCCTAGCAGTCCTGCAGAAATCTTGGTCCTGAAGACTTTTCTGTTCCCATGGCAATACCTGCTTGCAGTGAGCCTCCCATTTGCACACCACACTCCCTGAGACCTTCCCCATTGCCCTCCTTATTATCACCCTTTTATGGCCACCATAGGGGCCTAAGCAACTCCCCTCTCTGGTCTTCATGGGCATGTAACAGGAAAAAGGGAACACAGTCCAAGTAGGGCTTGGTCGTCAATGGCTCTACCTAAGACCCAGGACAACAGGTCCCACTCACCACAGCCAGGTGGCCATTCTTAGCCTTGGTGATGAGAAGCTCTGAGCCAGATGTGAAGTCAATGATGCCATCCCTGCCTGGACCCCCTGCAAACGTGATGCTGGAGGCAAGGAAGCACATGAAGACTTGTTCACAGAGATGGACCCCCTAGGTGGTCCTGTCCCCATGTCCTCGAGTCACCCCTGCGTGCTTTACCTGCCCTGGTTGATGTTGATATTGTTCACACGGTCAGCACTGAGGGCCGTCTTGGTTAGTGTCTCAATCACATGATCACTCTGCAGCACCACATCCCCCTGGGGAGCACAATGCACGGATGAGTCAAGCTTTGTTTAGGCTAGAGGACCCCACTGCCTCCCAAGGCCTAAAGGGATACCTTCTGCTTGTTGTCTTCACGCTGCACATGAAGCACAAATAGGCTATCACTCAGGCTACTGACAGAGATTCCTGAGAGGGGAGAACAGAGGTCAGGGAGCGGCGGTCAGAGCGGGCTCCATCCCACCCGCGCAGGCCTCCATGCTGGCTAACCGGTTAGGTTGGCATAATCGATTCTCTGCTTGACTTTGGCATCCCCCACGATAACCACAGCATTGGGTGTGAGCAGCAGCTGCCGGGAGCGAGGCTTGTAGCCCTTGCGGTCGTATTTTACCACGGGCACGGCATACTAGAGACACAGAACATGTAAGGGGCAGATTAGGGGTTAAGGGGTGGCAGGGACAACTTCCTTGCCCACTGATAAGGCCATGACCCACTTTCTCTAGCCCTGGGGCAGAGAACTGCACAGAGGCGCTCGGGGGAGGTGGCGGGGCGCAGTTAGAGTTGCAGCAGGTTCTTACCTGGATGGGTTCAGAGCCCAAGGCCTGAAGCACTCTGGGACTGATCTCCTCTGTGCCTACAACCGAGATAGGGTAAAAGGAAATCAGGTAAGGCCAGAAGGGGACAAGATGGCACTGGAAGACTCAAGGGCTGGAGAACGGGACTTACCAAGCCGTGTGCTAATGAAGAGTCTGGGGACGCTCTGGGGGTAATTGTCCTTCTTGCCCTTGAAAATTTCACTAGCCACTGCCTTTTGCTGCAGCTGAAGAGACAAAAAGAATACAGTGTCAAAGGACTGGGGACAACCTGGAGGGCAGTCCTAGCAGCTCCCTCATCAGCTCTCTAGTGCCCTGTCACCAAGACTCCCGTCGGCTTCTCCCTTCCTGGCCCATTGTCCCCACAAGGCAGAATGCTCTCCAGGAGTCTGACAGACCATCAAGTTCCAGGTCTGACTTTGGAAATGATTCCCACCAGGCCCTCGAGCCCCTGGAGATCCAGCTCCAGCTTAGGATCGAGTAGGTGGCTGACTGCTTTGTCGGGTGATCTAAGGTCCTCCTCATCCAACACCATGTTGGTAAATACAAGGCACACCAACGGCTGACACTAATCACTCAGTGTGAAGCAGGACCAATCAAGGCTGTACAGCTTCTACCAACCAAAGCAAGCTGGCCCACATCATGTCTTCTATTTGCTTCCTCAAACTGCAGCCTCCACTTCTTAGAGGAAGACCAATGAAGGCCTGGCCTTCTTTGAGGCTACACTGTTGACCAGGCAAAACGCCTGCTGTTCCCAGGGCCCCTATGGCCAAATACTTGCGGTGCGTTCTCCACACCTGCTGCTTCCACTCAGGGCTGATACTCCGGCAGTATTTCCACACCATGTTCTTCATGCATAGCTCCCGTAGCAGCTCTGAGGCCTGTGTGAAGAGCAGGATCAGACCAACTTTCCAGCCTGTCCTTCCCACTGAAGACCCTCAACAGGACCCTCAAGCCAGACAGTCCTGTGGAGTGTTTTCTCTCCAGGAAACTCATTTTCATAGCCCATCTCTACTTTCTCTCCCTGCTGAGCCTTCCCTGACCAGCTCTCCTGACACAGGATAAGAAGATTCCTGTGCTAAGTGCTTTGATGGTATCCCTAATGCAGCAGGGAGGGCCCACAGACCTCTCTCAGGGCAGGTGGAGGTGTGGGCCAGGAAGTGTCCAGAACATTCTGGGGTAGTTGCCGCCTCAGGTTAAGCAGAAATGATGTGCGCACGTGGTCCAGGAAGAAGGCATTCTCAGGGCAACGGGGTGCATGGCGCAAAATGAAGCCACGGATGAGCCTGGGGTGGAGGGTCAGACACAGCTAGGATGAGAAACCTGACAGAGGGATCCCCATACTCACTCTGATCTGTAGTTCCCACACATTGGCACCCTAGCACTCACCGGCGGATGGTCTGGGCTGCCCATTTCCTCTTGGCTGCCTTCCTCCGGCCCAGTGTACCACGCCACCATGACTGGATACATATGGCTGTGGATACCACAGATAGCTGACCTTTATCTTCTCACCACGGTGGCCCATCGCACCCCTAGACCCCTGCCCCTCCAAAAGACCCCTGCACCCCCACACCTGATCTCTTCACCCGGAGAAATTTCTGCCGCCAATGAAATCCCCTCCAGGCTGCCTGGATCTTGGTGGCTACGGTTGGGGGAGAAAATAAACTGTCAGAGCTCAGAGCCCTAGTTGAGGGCCTGGCATGCTCAGTGGTGTAAGGAAGGAACATCGAGTAAAGGGCTGTGTGAGGCGAGTCAATGAAAGACAGCCGGGGAGTGCAGGGATTCGGCATCTGTGTCCAGAGGGTGGCAGGTGGCCTTTGCTGGGGGTGGCAAAAGGGGCAAGAGACTTGAGTGTGGCTGGGCAGGTTTCCTGGAGAGAAAGCCCCAAAGCAGCGGTTTCTATTCACCAGGACACCTGTGGGACAGCAAAGGTGAGTCTCTCTCACCTAGACTCTGCCGTCGGACTTCCAGGGAGTCCTCTGTGGCAAACAAGGTCTTGGGGAATCGGATGAAGATCTTAGTCCTGGGAGGACAGCAGTGATCAGCCTCTGGTCGCCACCTCCTTCATCCTCCAGGCCCCAGAAACAGGCCCCACTTACCTGCCCATTTTGTACTCTTCTGGCTTGTAGCCGAGGTGTCTGACCAACACAGCCACCCCATCCTGGGGCTGTCCTGCCCATATGGGCCATGTCTCTGGGCACAGTGACTTGTACCTAGGAATGGAGGGGAACTTGCTGGGAATCTACAGGTGCTCCCACTGGCTGGTACATGGTACACATGCCTGAGGGTCCGTATTTTAGAGATGGAGGACTGAAGTATTCCCATCTTCCTAAGGCATATGGGATATGGGATGCATATTCTGGTTGGTTCAGGTCCTGTCCTCTGAATAGCTACATAACCACAACATCTTCTCTGAGCTCTGGTCACTACCATCTCTGGTGACAGCCTGTCAATGTGTTCCTCCTGTGCCTCTCACCAGGGGCTTCAGGGAAGGGGGAGTTGTGTACATGACTTATATTGTCTTTTCTAAGACTAACATTTGGCCTGTAGCATAAAAATATTCCTGGTCCAGGTCCCATAGCAGCTGAGAGTCTCTGAAGTCTCAGATCTAAACTAACCGTCCCTCCTCCCTCACAGGTTCCAGTAGGTGCTCACCCTCCCAGTTCATCCATTTACTGATGGACTGACCACACCCACCTCTGCAGGAAAGCCTCATATTTGCGACGATAGGCAAAGCCGGCTCTGCGCACACGCAGATTCTCCATAAGTCCCAGGTACTTCACCTGGTGCCGGATGAGCACCTCGTCAAAGCGACCTAAGAGGAAACAAAGTAACAAAGCGACCTGAGAGTAACAAAGATGGTTCTCAACCTCTCCCTGAGAGGAAGCACTGCTATCACAGAGGCACAGTTCACAGCTCGTGGGGTCAGACGAGGGTCGGAAGACCTACCAGGCTGCTTGGCATCGTTTGGCTTGATGCACCGGATATAGGCAGGCTCCTTAGACCTCAGGATCTCCACTAGCTGCAGGAGGCTCATCTTGAACTGGGTAGCCACCTGATGAGCCAAAGGAGTATAGGAGGTTGGCTGGGGCTGGGCTGAGGCCATTGAAGCCTACATGTCCCCTCTGCCCCCTGCTTCCTCCCATCACCCCTTGCCTCATGCCAGAGGGGGCTGGACTTCACACTACTTCCTTTCAGCCAGTTAGAGACCTCAGCTTAGAAACTTAGCTCTCCTCCTCAGGGGTCCTGGTGACATCACACCCCAACTCTCCCCACCCCCTTCTTTTTCCTGGTGCTGAGGAAGAAAGTCAGGGCTTCAACCCTATCTCGAAAAACCAAAAAAAAAAAAAAAAAAAAAAAAGAAAGTCAGGGCTTCGTGCTCATTAGGAGAGCATCCCATCTCTGAGATACCTCCACCCCCTCCTTATTTTTGAGACAACTGATCAATCTAAGGAAAAGTACACAGGGAAGATCTTCTGGAAATGACCCTAAATCGAGACTGTGAGCGTCAGTAGGAGATAGCAGAAGAGAAAGGCAGTTCAGGCAGATGAATGGCTAAGCTAAGGCTTGACACACATGGAGCTGCTACAACCTTACAAAGACTTAAGGCAGGTAGAGGCAGTGTTCAGAGCAGGGTTACACTGGAGAGACTAGATTTTATCTTTAGGGAAACAGAGAGCCCATGAGGAGTTTGGAGCAAGGGAGTGGCAATGAGATCTGTATGTTAGATTATTTCTACAGCATTTATGTGGAAGATGGGTTGGGAGGGGCCGGTGGAGAGCCAAGGAAACCAGGGAAGAGGTTGGCTGGCTCACAAGCCAATAACAGGGACTGACCTGGAGCAGTGACTACTGGGACAAAGGAGAGGGAGTTAAGAAGTACTCAGGGGCCGGGTAGTGGTGGTGCACGCCTTTAATCCCAGCACTTGGGAGGCAGAGGCAGGCAGATTTCTGAGTTCGAGGCCAGCCTGGTCTATGGAGTGAGTTCCAGGACAGCCAGGGCTACACAGAGAAACCCTGTCTCAAAAAACAAAAAACAAAACAAAAAAAGAAGTGCATCACCCAGTGTTTGAATGAAAGAGCTGGAAATGTCCCTGGCCTAGGGGACTGGGTAGAGAGTGATCCCTGTCCTGAGTCAGGAAGAGAAGAACAAGGCTGGGGAAGAGGATGGGGGCGGCGATGTCACTGGATATAGAAACCAAGGCATGCTACAGAGTATGGGAGGGGAGGGTGTGGAGGTGTCCTGAGTGGGGAGATACTGGCTGAGAAGAGGAAGAGGCTCAGGCAGGAGGCAGGGAGGACAGGGTCAGGACAGCAGGAGCAGGGTCCTGGGTGGGCACAATGGGATCCATCTGGAAATACTCTGGTCCTCTCTCCCTCCCGACCTGGAGCTGTGACAACCTCTTCTGGTTCATCCCAATAGCTGCACCTCTGCCCTCAGTGGGCTGAAGATCCCCTGCATCTGGCACCACTGGCCACGTGTGCCTTCTCCAGCCACTGTGTTGTTCTGTTCAGCTGTCTAGTTTGGCTTGGGCTCTGTGTGTATGTTCTGACCTCCTGCTGCCTACAGCACCCCCTACTTGACAAACACTTACTCAAACTCTCACCTCAAATGCTGCCTCTGCCTTGGAGCCTTCCCAGACCCCTCCACCCCTCCACCAAAGCACCCATGCATGCAGTCCCCCAGGCCAGGGACTTTTCCAGCTTTCATTCAGCATCTGGTCCTGACCACAGCAGACTTGGAGGGCACCTATTTGTTTCTGATTCCTCAGAGCTGAGAGACGTTTTCTGACTAAGCGGATGCACACAAGCACTCACACAGACAGGGGTGTCATGGGTACCCTATAAAGAGAAGCAGGGAGGCACACAATGGTCTACATTTGGAGAAGGGTGGCTCATGGGTAAAAACAGTTCCTGACAAGCCTGTTAACTTGTCAAGACTTATGTGCTGGAAAGAGAGAACTGACTCCAGTAAGTTGTCTTCTGACCTCCATTCACACTTGGCACATGTACACACACACACATACATACTCAAATAAATAACTGTAATGAATTGGAAAAAAGGGGCTGGAGAGATGGTTCAGCGGTTAAGAGCACTGACTGCTCTTCCAAAGGTCCTGAGTTCAATTCCCAGCAACCACATGGTGGCTCACAACCATCTGTCATGGGATCTGATGCTCTCTTCTGTCTGATGCTCTTCTGTCATGGAGGCATGCATGCAAACAGAGCACTCATATCCATAAGGAAATAAATAAATAAATTGGAAAAGAAAATGAGCAAAGATGGCCCTGAGAGCAGCCTACCACAGACACGGATGGCACTACACATGGTTGTTAACAAACACACTCACAGGCACAGCGCCACATAGGCTCTGGTCTATACTCAGTCACACATACACTCCCCCGGTGTCATAGCCTCCGTACCGTCTCTGGCCGCTTCTTGTCACTGAGCTCACTCTTGTCAAAGCACTGGGCCATGATGGGGTTCATTGAGCTGCACATGGTCTGTGAGGCAGAAGAGGGGTCAGGGTTGAGCATAAAGTCAGAGATGCACAAAGAGCTGTGGATACCCAACCCACCCCAGTTTGCCTCTCTCCCTCACCTCCTTCAGGTTCCGGAAGAGGAGGTCATTGTTTTTATCCAGAAACCCTGGAAGGGAAGAAGAGATGGAAGGTGAGGGAGTGCCCCCTCCCTACCCCACTGGAGCCAGCATCAGGATCCTCACCAGTCACGCTGTAGGTCACCTCTCCAGCATAATGAAGAAGGCGGAACTCCCCTCGGTCTAGGGATTTCCTGGTCTTCTGGTCAGCAAGCTTGTGCCTGAGGGTGACAAGAACAGGGAACTACAGATTTCTGACCTGAGGCATGCCCGTGCCTGTTGAAGAGGCTTTAAGAGCCATCCAAGAAGGAGCCAGAAGAGCCCTGGGCTGTCCCACAAATTGCACACTGTGTGCCAGATTGTGCACGCCTGCTGCAGGGTTTGCAGAGGCTCAGAACAGTAGACACACTTGCCCAGGGATGTACAACTCCAGGAGCTAGGAGTAGGGACTTGGGCTCAGGCTGCCAAGCACTACAGACACAGGGTCTGTCAGTCATCGCCTCTGGGCAAGTGCTCAGCTGTTTAGAGGGTGGTAAAGCTGTCCTCTCCATTTTCAGAATAGAATCTGTCCCAAGAGGGTATTACATTTTAAACATGTTTGTACCCTTTAGCCCACCTCTTACTTCTTTTTTTTTTTTTTTTTTTTTTTGGTTTTTCGAGACAGGGTTTCTCTGTGTAGCCCTGGCTGTCCTGGAACTCACTGTGTAGACCAGGCTGGCCTCAAACTCAGAAATCCACCTGCCTCTACCTCCCAAGTGCTGGGATTAAAGGCGTGCGCCACCACTGCCTGGCTCCACAATAAGTTCTTGACTTTTGGAAAAAAATGTATAGGAAAAGGCAGGAAGGAAATGCCTGGAATTGTTACCAAGAATGACCGTTGGGTAACAGGGTCATAGGAGGCTTTTGCACACATTCCAACTCTCTCTAATGAGCAGTATTATTTTTATAATCAAAAGTGAATTTTATTGTTTGGTATGACTGCACATGCCTGTAATCCTGGCACCCAGGCAGAGAAAGCTAGGATCAAGAGTTCAAGGTCATTCTTTTCTATATAGTGAGTTTGAGGCAAGACAAGGCAACATGAGACCTTGACTCAGAAAAACAAAACCAGGCATGGTTTCAAACACCTTTAATCCCAGCACTTGCGAGGGAGAGGCAGGTAGATCTATGAGTTTAAGGCCAGCTGGGCTACAGAGCGAGTCCAGGACAGCCAAGGCTACATAGAGAAACTCTTTCTCAAATAATCAAAAGACAAACAAAACAAAACAAAACAAAACAAAACAAAACAAAACAAAACAAAACCAAAAACCAACTTGGGGCAGGGGGAAGAGAGGGAGAGGGAGATGGGGAGAACAAGACACAAATATCAGATATGGTATGCAGGCCTTTCAGTCCAGCACTCCAAAGACAGAAGCAGGTGACCTCCAAATCCCAGGTCACCCAGGGCTACAGTGATATCTTGTCTTAAAACAAACAATATGCCTTCCCCTTAAAAACAAAGAAATTTCTCCAATGTTCTGTCTGCTTCCTTCTTCCTTTCCCTTTTCCTTTGGATAGGAGCTCACATGATGGTAGCCCAAGTTAGCTTCAAACTTGCAGCAACCCCCCTGCCTCTACTTCTTGAGTATATAAACCATCTAGCATAACCAGAAACAGTTTTGTTTCATGCTTGGTTTTCTGTATTGATAAGCAAACGATGCTCAAGGCTTTTTCGTCCAAAAGCCCTGGGACCTTGTCCCAAGCTCTATAATCTAAATAGATTAGATTATATCAGATTAGATTATTATTACCAAATGAGTGGATTTCTCTGAGTTTTGGTTAGATGGAGCACAAGAAAGTATCCTTACTACAGGCTAGGAGATGAGGTGCATGCACCCAGTTTGTGTGCTAAGCTTCCCCATCTTAGGTTAAACCTTTTGTTTTTGCTTTTTTGTTGTTTTGTCTTCTGTAGACAGGATCTATGTGTAGCCTTGAATTTGTTCTGTAGCCAAGATGGCTGTGAACTACTGATCCTACGGCCTCCGCCTCCTAAGGGTAGGAGATTCCTGGCATAAAAAGCAATTCACAAATAAGGAAACTTAAGAAAAAACAGCTTAGCAAGTTTCATTCTCAAAAAAGATTAAGGAGGAAGGGCCAATGGTGGCTTTCTTTCTTTTTTTTTTTTTTTGGTTTTTCGAGACAGGGTTTCTCTGTGTAGCCCTGGCTGTCCTGGAACTCACTCTGTAGACCAGGCTGGCCTCAAACTCAGAAATCCGCCTGCCTCTGCCTCCCGAGTGCTGGGATTAAAGGCGTGCCCAACCACTACCCGGCATCGATGGTGGTTTTCTATAACTGTCCCCATCACCGCTTTCTCTGGTGATTGACTTGTGGCTGGTGGTTTGTTTGGTTTTGGGTGCTGGGGATCTAGAGAGTCCTGTGCACGCTGGGTGAGTCCTCTACCACCACCACCCAGCCATGCCTTCAACCATGCTGCTGCTACTGTGGGGGGACCCCAGCCTCCCACAGCCCCAGCAGCCCACTCACGTCAGGAAGTGAGGGTGGTGCTTGACAGTGTCCTCCAGCTTCTCCAGGAAGGTCAGGTCTGTGGCCTCCCCAGGTCGCAGGCACTCTTCATCCTGCGGGGCAGTGCACAACGTGAGGGATTTATTGGAAAGGGGGTGATAAGTATAGGTGACATCATGTAGGAAGCCACAGGCACAGGAAAAGGGGGCAGAGTGTAGGGAGCCCTGACAGGGAGCCTGCAGACTGAGCCAGCACCTCACCTTACCCTGCCCAACCCCACGCTCTGACCCAGTGGACACACTTGGAGAGAAAGGAAGGAGGCTTCCCAATGGTCTCCCAGCATGAGGCTAGAGGAACAGAGGACACGCACCAAGATGGAGATGATACCCTTGAACTTCTCCTCCACTAGGTCACAGATGATCTTGTTGTTGAAGTACTGGACAGGTTCCCACTGCACAGAATGAGAAGGGGATCAATTATAGGGTTCCATACCCTCTCCTGGGAGCCCCAATGCCCAGCTTCCCGTAAACCGCAGGGCACCCCAGGCACACACATACCGCGATGCCCTCTGCCTCATATTCCTCCTGCTCGGACTTGAGGGTCAGCTCAATGAAGAGCTGCTGCAGCTTCTCATTGCAGTAGTTGATGCAGAACTGCTCGAAGCTGAGGGACAGTAGGAGAACCCACAGTAGTGCCAGGGACACAAAGCGGGGACAGGAAAGGACAGGATCAGGCACAAGCATCAGGGTTAAGAGATGCAAAGCAGGGTCACAGCTGGGAGAGAGGGACAGGGGACAGAGGAGAGGGGCAGGAGACATTAGCAGGCAGACTGGCAGGGGTAAAAGTGCAGGACCGACCTGTTATGCTGAAACACTTCGAATCCGTAAATGTCCAGGAGCCCAAGCACGGTGGTACTTCGCCAGCTGGGGCTCTCAACGTCCTAGGGCCAGCCAGTCAGCAAACAACATGGGTCCCCAGTGTCTGCCCCAGCCAGAGGCCTTCCTGACCACCACCCCGTCTTCTCTGGAAGCAGCACGGACTGAGCACTCACCTTAGAGGCCAGTGACCTATTGATCTTTCTGACCAGCCAGGTGAAAGTGCGGCTGTACACAGCCTTGGCAAGAGCGTCCCTTGCATATGCAGCCTGTTCAAGGTTCAGTGGGCTCAGGAGCTGCCACAGGGGAAAAGACGGGAGATGAAGGCCACAGGCACTCTTCTGTCCGACCTCCCCTCAGACTCGGGCATCAGACAGGGATGTTCTCACTACCCTGCCTCCCAAGCTTCAGTAAGTGGGAGAATTGTGGTGCTATTTGGGATACCAGGAGGGAACTGGTAGAGCAGCCTCATTCTTAGAGGTGGGAGCCTTGGCCAGCTCACTGTACCTCTTGAGCCACCAGCCTTATGTCCCTCTAGCTGAAGGCCCTGAGTAGACAAGCGGAGGGGAACAATAGGCCGGAGCTCCCTAGGACTGCACACACCTCCTGTTCCTGCAGCCAGTCTGAGTCTCACCTCTTCCCCCTTGGCGATGATCTTCCTGTGAGTCAGGGCTTCCCTCAGTGTTGTGCCTTCCACACCAAGGAGCTGCCAAGGATGGGGTGGACATAGTGAGCAGCTGGGTCCTCTCACCTCAGCGCCGCCTCCCTTGCTCTCAGACGGCCACACTCACCCTGGTCAGATATTTGAGCTGGTTCTCAGTAGTAACCTGGGCATTGCTGTCCTCATCGGCAGCGAAGTGGATATTGCCCAGATGCAGTACGCTGGCCACGATGCTTAGCAAGTCCTGGGGTAGCAGCAGAGAGCACGTGAGGGGTGGGGAGGTCAGAGCAACTAGGAGATGCTCAAACAGGACAGGGGGTAGTTGGTAAGGCCCCTAGAGCAGAGGGGGCTTGAACAGAAAAGGGGTCCAAAAGAAGTGGGTGTGTTTGGGGTTTAAGGGGAGGAGGGTTCACAGAGAGCCCTAACCTCCACTTCATCCTCAGTGAAGTCAATCACTGACAGCGCCTTCCTCACAACCTTCCAGTCACTCTTGTCATTGATGGAGGAGACCTTGGCACACTGGCCCTGGAGAAAGAGCACATCTGGGCTGCTGCCACTGGCACTGTGCCCCCGGGTGGTGCCAACCCTGCCTGCCAACCACTCACCTTCACCAGGTACAAGTAGCTCTGGGGGTTCCGTTCCAAGCCCAGACGACGAAGAGTCTCCTCCTCACCCCCCTCCAGTAGCTGGTAAAAGACGTGGAAGTTCCGTTCTCCGTGATTCTGGTGTACCACTCGTGACTTTTCCAGGAGGTAACTGAGAATGTGGCCTCCCACAGGGGCACCCTGTGGGTAGCGTGGGGGACAGAGATGGTCAGCTGGACCAGGAGAAAGAAGCTGTCTTCCTCTTTCTCCCCTGTAGTAAACTTGGCCTCTAATTCTAGCTTTGCCACAAGCTAAGTGGGCTCAGGTACCCACTCTGCACTCACCTTGTTCATCTAAGAAACAGAGACATAGCTCAGTGGTTGAGAGAGCTGCTCTCACCTCAGTGGGCATACACATGCATGGTGTGTGTGCACCCGCACACACACACACACACACTCTCAGCTACTTCTGGAGTCATGCTTGCATGCCTGCCAGGCATTGAAAATTTAACAAGCCTGACAGTGCAATCCAGCTTTTTCCTCTCCCACACTAACTCATGGCCTCTCATCTTGGTCAATAGCAACTCTGTCCTGCAAGTTATTCAAGAGGGAAGTTTGTAGTCCTCCTTGGAAACCCCCCCTCACACTTACTTCCTGTATCCAAACAAACAGCCAATCCTGCTGCTTTAACCTTGAAAACACCCAGAATCCAACCTCTGCTCATCACCTCTCTGTCTACCACCCTGATCTGCGAGGCTGCCATCTGTCAGCTCCATTACATCAGCCTCCTAACCGGTTCCCCTGCTTGGCTGGGTTCCTCTGTCATCTACTTCCAACAAAGGCCAGAATGACCTTTTCAGTAGGAAAGTTACATCACGACACAACTGTTTAAAACCCTCTGATAATTCCTTTTCGCTTAGCTTTAAAAAAAAATTCTTAAAAAAAAAAAACAAAAAGGAAAAAAGGAGGAAAAAAAAAAAAAGAACAAAAAAAAAATTCTTGCTGGGCTCTGAGGATAGCTCTCAGCATAGCCAGTGTACTTAACATGACTTAAGGTCCTTGGTTTAATTCCCACACCAAGGCAAAAAAGAAAAAAAAAAATCTTTGCAAATACCTAAAAGGCCCCGTGTATCTGGCTTCCCACTTCTGTTTTCCTGGCACCTCGCTCTCTCCTCCAGCATCTGGCTTTGCTGTAGTCTTTAAGCACGCTATGGGCTCTGCCTCTGCAAGGCCTTGGTCCTTCTATCTACCTGGTCTCATTCCCCCAGACATCTGCTACACCTGCTCCCCAGCCCACCAAGCCGTTACTGAAATGCCATCTCCGAGTGAGGCCCTCCCTAGTTGCTTCGCAGACCCAGCCAGCTGTGGTGGTATGCTCCTGTAACCCCAGCTACTGAGGAAGATGAGGCAGGACAATCAGGAGTTTCAGGACAATCTGAACTACGAATTGAGACTATCTCATTAAAAAAGAAGTTGTTACCTTATTTTATTTTCTGATAAGGCCTGAATTATTATGCTTCTGTAATAATTCACCTATCACTCCAGGAGGCAAGATCTGTTCAATTTCATTGCTCCAAGAGCAGCACCTGGAACAGTGCCACTCAACAAATATCGAGCCTACTTGAGTGGCTAACCTACCCCTTCCTTATCATCAATATACCCACAGGTACCTTGAAGTCAAACTGCACATCCATGTACTTCCCAAACCGGCTGGAGTTATCGTTGCGGAGAGTCTTGGCATTCCCAAAGGCCTAGGAAGGGACAGGAATGTGAGGGAAGCCTGGCATTTTCTTATCCAACCCTCTCCTCAGATGCTGCTGTCCCCTCACCTCCAGCACAGGGTTGCTCTGCAACAGACGGTCTCGAACTGCGCCACCCCGTTCAGGGGCTGGGCAGGTCTCTGCATAGAACTGGAGCAGTCTTTTGGTGGCCTCTGTCTTGCCTGCCCCACTCTCTCCAGAAATCATCACTGCCTGGTCCCGACGCTCAGTACGAAGCGCCCGGTACACAGTGTCAGCCACTGCAAACCTGGGGCAGAGGTCTGTCAGAGAGTTTCCAGGGTGGGGGAGCCCCACCCATACCTGATTGGACCACTTCTGTAAACTGTGGGGATTATAACCTGGAAGATGGAGAAGGGGGTGGACAGGTGGGAAGCCCTCACAGGGTACACCTGCCAGCTGAGGATCACTCCAAGTGGGGTGTCAGCCAGGTGGAAGCTGGGCACTTGTATGAGGCTGGGAGTCCTCACAGGTGGGCCATGTTAAGGTAGTTAAAGGAATACTTCATGAGTGGGAACCAAGCTCAGGAGCTGGGGGTCCTGGTTGGTGGACAGAATTCAGACACAACTAATGAGAACTGAGGTAACTCTAGGGTGAACAATCACGGGATTCCTCACAGTAGTGACTAGTAAGTCACCCAGGGGTCAGGGAATCATTTCAGAGTGGGGTTTGTATGGAGTCATCTTGCATGAAGATAGGGTAGGTCCCTCCTGGAAAGGCAAGGGAATCACTTACAGATGAGGTGGCACTTCATAGAAACTGACACCACGGTATCGTTCCATATGCTGCCGGCTGTAGATCTGTAGGTCTCGGTAGGGGTTGACAGACACCAGGACAGGGCCGATGTAGGTCTGGGAGAGTGGGGGGGAAAGGGTCAGAGGTTTTTCCTGAAGGTTCCTGATGCCACCTTCCCCTAGGTCTGTGGGTCCAGCGCTGCTCATGGTTCTCACATAAATGAGGTTCTCTCGGAATCGCCGCCGGAGGTTCTCAATGAAGGCAGCCTCACTGGTGAAGTTCTCCAGCAGAACGAAGTCCTGCACCCCCACCCGGTCTCGGGCAGTCAAGGCGCTCTCCATGGTCACTCGGACCCCGTCACTGCCCAGGGCCTGTGCGGAACCAGCCACAAGACACTGTCAGGTTAAAGCCGTGTCTCCTGCCCCGCCTGCAGGATGTAGAAGGCAGGGGCACTTGGACACAGGCTACAGAACGTGTTTGGGACATATGGCTGGGTCACAGGATGCTGGAATGCAGATATGGGACACATGGACCACGCACACAGCTCACAGGAGCACCAGGGGCCCAGTGGACACAGAGCGAGTGCACGGAATCCTGGGAGGCGTAGTTTTGAGTGGAGAAAGGTGGGTCATGAGAAGGAGCTCCTAGGAGCCGCAGAAAGAATGCTGTGTTGACCTTGGACAAATCTCCTTTCTCAGGACTGCTTCCTCTTCAGAGGAGTGAGTTAGTTCAGGTGACCTCAAATCCCTCAGCTATGTATTACAGGTGCTTTGGAGGACAAATGGTTCAGAGTGAATTCTTCAGACCGGGAGGGGTCATTTCTCTCATCCACCCCAAATTCCCAGAAGTAGAAGTTGTTTTGGGATCAAGCAAGAGCTCAGGTCCCAGGAGAGGGTTTCCCCATGGACCACCACCTCAGCTGGACTTGGCACCCACCCCAGAAGGGGGTAGTCTGCCCTCCCTCAACTGGAGCCACTCCCTCCACTCCAGCTGCTAGGCTTCCCCCACAGTTCCTCCACAGTTGAGAAGCCTTAGGAGGTGGAGGGTTCTCCCAGGGGAAACCCAGCTGCCACCCGAGGGTGGGGCAAATATAGACTTAGCTAGACACTCAAGCTGTGTCCAAGGCAGAGCTTTCCTTTCAAAGAGGGCCTGCAGGATCTAGAAAATGCTAGGGGATCAAGGAAGAGGAAGGTATTGGGAGCCGCTGTAAATTCCAGGGAGGTCACCAAGTCTCCCCTGACTCTAGTGCTGGCCCTAGTTGCCAAGGAGTTTTCTGCTTCTCCGTCGCCCCTAAGAGCCTGGGGCCTGTCTCCCTCAGACCTGCCCACCACTGACCCACCCAGCCCGAAGCCGCAGCCACCGCCCCCTGGTCCTCAGGTGGGAGGGGTCTTAGCAGTCACCAGGGGCGACCGCATGGCCTGGGTTCGAGCGTTCTGCAGCCCTCTCCCCCTCGGCCTCCAGTCCTAGCAACTTTCAGGGACATCTTCCACCGAAATTCCTGGGCCGCACCCGTTTCAAGGCCGGCCCTGGAGCGCCACAGGCCACCAAGAGATACCCCGGACCCCTAACCTGCCCGCGCCCATGCTCACCGACGCTCGGTAGCGCATCCTGCCGGACCCAGCGCCCTGCTCCGCTGCCCGCGCTCTTGGTCGGTGTTCGGCCGCGGCGTCACCGAGGGAGGGACCGGCCCGCCCCCCGCACCGCCCCTTGCAGGCCCCTTGACTTAGGGGGCTCGGAGTCGCGACCCCTGGGTTCCTCAGCAGCCGGCCTGGCCGGGCTGGGTAGGAGGGGGCCTCGGGACCTAAGAGGGGGCGCGCGAGGGGGCGGGGCCTCCTGCGTGCCGCGGGCTCCGCCTGAGTCAGGTTTTCCAGGAGGAACGTCGTTAGTTCCAGGGTGGGGCCCGGAACCCGCGCGGCCGCCGCGTCTACACAGCTCCGGAACTCACTTCCGGGCTCGTGTCTACAACACGGGGCCGGACACCCCGCGCGAGACCAGGGCTGAAGCCGGTGGGTCACGGGGGAAGCAGGATTTCCCTCCCCACCCCCAACCTCGAGTCCCGGGAAAGTTAAAAATAGAACGAAATGTCCAAATACGGCTGGCGCCCCGGGACAGGCGGAGCCTCTGTACGGGACACTGTCCACCCCCATATACACTCCCGAAGGACTGGCTCCATTCTTTAAATCCCTAGGAAAGAAATTGTTTGAGACAGGGTCTCGTTACGGAGCCCAATCTGGCCTAGAACTCAAGATCCTCCTGTGTCAGCCTCCTGAGTGCTGAGATTACAAACCTGTGCCAAGGGTGCCCGAGGAGAAAAGATCTCTTCCCCAGCAAAGAAACAAGTCCTAGGGTCAGAGTTGGCAGCAGGGTGCCTTTTTTTGCCCAGAATGGTCCCCTAAAGAAGCTGTTTCCCAGGTGGGCAGCACCTTTCCCACTTTCACACGTGTGCAGCCAATAACCATATGTTCCAGCCTGAACATCCTCTGGACTCAGTACCCTGCCCCATGGGCTCCTCTCCTCTCTCCCTTCCTTTCTGGTCCCTCTTGATCCCCGCTCTTCCCTGAACCCAGGCCATCAGCTGTCTTCACTATCCAGCTCCCAGCAGCAGCACCCTCGCTGGTGCTCTGACGACACCAGCCCTTTTTAGGCCCGAGATGAGTGTGTGTGAGGAGCGGAGTAGACTCTGGCTCAGTTGCCACTGCTTGTGGCATGTGGATGTCTACGGCAAAACAAAACAAACAAAAGCCAGCCTGGCCTTTTCTTACTAGCAGGATGATCATGAGCAAGCGCCTTAAGAGACTAACTGTTCGTCTTTAAAATGAGGTTAATACTTGCCAGAATTGTTGGGTTGCCTAAAATGAAGCACCGACCAAGCCCCTCAACACCACTACTCTCTTTCTCTTTCTCTCAGCCACACTCATTCTACACACACACTTAGGGGACAGTCCACTCTTCTTGTCTAGTGGGAAAAGCGCCCGCCCTATATCTGCCACTTGCAAAGGGTTCTCAAGTGCTTTATCTCTCTATTCCTCGCCCTTTGTAAGGAACCTGAAGCATATACCGAGGATATAGACTTGATCTAGGGCGGAAAGGGGGAGTAAGGACCCAAAGCACCAAAGCGCCCCACCCGGACTCCCTGGGGAGGAGGTGAGCCTGCGACAGGTGCTGCCTGCAGCCTCGAGGGGAAGGATGGTTCATTACTTCGTGAACAACAGCCTGAGCCACAAGCCGAGGGTGGGGGTGGAGTGAGGCACCAGCTGGGGAATGAAACCCTTTGGAGAGGGCCAGGCGAATGGGTGCTGCAGGTGGAAGATGGGTGAAAGACAGGGCAAGGGGAGTGCCCTCTACGATGCCCCCAGGTTTAAAAGCATAGAGAAGATACGACCTTCAGCCCACCCCAGAGCATTAGAAGACCTGGGGCGGGAGAGCTTGGAGTCCCCAGCAGTAGCTGGGTTCTTTCCCCTCCCCCTGCCGCGGCCTCATGGAGCTCCCTCTCTGGTCAGTGGAGTCTGGGTGGGAGGAGCGCGCTGGAAGGGGAGCGGCTTCGAGGCCGCAGTGCCCGCCCCGCCCCACCGCGTCAAGCGGCTGGAATGAGGGGAATCCGTGTGTGGAGGGGTCCAGCGGACTTCACCCATCCCGAGCGGCGCAGCCGCATTCCTAGGATGCCCGCTGGCGCCCCCGCAGCCACCGCCCCGCATCGGAAGGAGGGCGTGTCGCCGCCGCCCTGCGGGCCTGGGGCCAGCCACAGTCTGGGCAACAACTCCTAGCCTGCTCCACCTCTCTGGACAGGAGCGTGAGTGCAGAGAGGGGAAGTGAAGTGGGGAACCAAGGGTGTGAGGGACACCGCCATGCCAAGCGCTTCCTGCGTTCTTAGCTTATGTCACTCCTGTCAGTGCCGGACGCCACACCATGAGTTCTGTTGTTATTCTATTTCAGAAGGGGGAACTGAGAGTAGGTAGGTAAGACGCCTTGTTCTAGATTTCTAGACTTGTATGAGGAATGGGACCGGAACTCAGGACCCCTAATTCTACTACGGTAGTGCTGCCTTGATCTCTCCCAATAATTAACAGGGCTGCGCTGACAGTTTTCCTCAGTGACCTAGGACAGGAACGTATATAATGTGACTACTGATGTTTAGGGATGACAACTGGGGAACAGGTGAGAGCCACAGGCCCCACAGCATGGCCCTGGGCTTCAGACTGGAGTACACCTTAAGCCAGTGAGTGACACAAGACTTAATTCCTAAAAGCATCTTTGGGGCTCCTCCTAACTGGAACTATGGGGAATTGGGCTGACAGCAGAACTGGTTCATCCAGTGGCCCTTACCCTGTGTTTTTGAGCCTGACCTCTGGTGGAGTGAAGAGCTGGAGGACATGCTCTGAACTGACTTTCACTGAGGCAAACAGGGAAAGCACAATTACAGCCTGCATGGTAGGGCACAAAGCGAACACTCTTGTCTCACTGTGGAACCCAGGCTGACCTGGGACTCAGCAGCCTCTTGCCTCAGCCACCCTAGTGCTGAGATTACAAAAGTACAATATCATGCCTGGCTTAATTTAGATTATCAAATCCATTTTAGATCTGGGCCCAGGCTGCCCCATCAGGGACTTAGAGGCTTCAGAGAATGTGTGTGTGTGTGTGTGTGTGTGTGTGTGTGTGTGTGTGTGTTGTACTTACAGTGCCTAATTAAGGACTCTGGCTCCAGAACCATGGATCTTTGGTCTGCCAGAATTCTTTACCTAAGAGTCCAGCAAAAATAACCAGAGCACCTTGTCCCTAAATGAGTTTTCACATCACTGTCCTTCCCTGGAGAGGGGGGCAGCATCTCTAGCTGGTAATCATGACGGGGCTGGCATTCAAGGCTGGTCCTCTTCCCCTTACACCAATCAGATCAGTCACCACCTGCTAAAACTTCATTCCTGCTTCTCCATCCTGCTCCTCTTCTGGACCAAAGTAGCAGCCTTCTTCTGTTCTCTGATCTGGCATTTACAAATGCAAATCTCACAGTTACCATCTCAAGTTAATGGAGACGAGGCTTAGAAAGCATAGCTACCCAGGTGCAAATCTTGCCCTTCACACGCACTGCTTCTTGTCGAGCGCTTGAGAATGGGCTCAGTTTACTGCACAGCTCCTGTATTAATCTATAACTGAACAGGTAGTCCTCTCCAGTCCCTTCTTTCTTCAAACCACACACAGCCAGGAGGTACTGGTTGTACCCCTGCTGACAATCACCAACCTGCATGTTCTGTGGCTTTGCACCTGCAGCTTCCTTAACCCAGCTCGCTCGCTCGGCCTACCCACCTCACTTAGTCATCCCCGAAGAATCAGCTCAGGAATCACCTTCGCCATAGCGCCTTCTTAATTTCTCCTAATACACAGCCTCCTCCTTACTAAATTAAGTACTAATCATCTGCTTCCTTGTCAGACAGCCGGGAGACTGCTCCGGTCTTAGGCAAGCACTCAGCTAGGCACTCGCTGGAGATTCAATAACCCACTGGTGGGCGCTTGCATGAATGAATGAATCTCAAAGGCTGGGAGTGTGAGCAAGAGGCTGGCTCATGCTGTAATTGAATAAAACTGTGGGCCAGCCATTCATTCTTCCATTCATCTTTGAACCCCGCACCCGCCGCATTTTTACAAACGGCTTGCAGGGATCACCGGCGCGCCTGGGCTCCGGGGGCGAAGGACGGGAAGGGGCGGGACTCGACCAGTTTCTCCGGAACCCAGAGCTGGGAGGGCCTGCGGGAGTGGCCAGGAGGGAGAACAGAGTGCCTGGTTCCCGCGCCCGCCCTCAAGAGACTGAGCCCCACTACCTCCGGGTCCTGGGACCTTGCACTAGTCAGGCTGAGCGAATCCTGTCACAGCAATACCCAGCTAGAGACAGCACGACCACAGTCCTGGCAGCTAGCTGAAGACGCTCAACTGCCTACCCTTCCAGCCATCTGGGACTCTGTGGCTACGTCCCCTCCCTCGTGTACCCACCTGCTTGGTTTTTCGTGTGATCGGGCGGGGGCTGGGTAGGACGGCTTGGCCACCTCCGGAGTCCGCAGCCCCGGTACACTCTCTCCTCCCAGGGCCAGCTAGGGGCCGGGCCGCCGCCTATCGTCATCCCCCGCAAGGCCCAGGCTCAGGCGCGCGCGCGCCCTTGGGCCCCGCCCCGTGCTGGTGGCCCTCCCCAGGGCCCAGGCCAGCGCCCGCCAAAGCTTGGTGCTGCACTTCTATTAACCAGACGCGTCACAGTTATACTCGGGCGCGCGCACACACACATTCCTCCAGTAGAAGACCCAACTCACGCTCTAGTACTTGGTGGGTGAGAACACCAACTATGATTCTTCGTCTCTAAGCAGACCAGACCCTCACTATACTGCCTTGCGTGCTAGGCCAGTCCTTCCCAATTTCTAATTTTCTCTCTTCTTTCACCCACCTTTTCGTTCCATGCTGCTAGAGTTGGGCAATCCCAGTTTTGCGTGCCCGGCGGGGAAAGGGAAGGAATTATTTGTATTGTATGTCCGCAACTTTTACATGTACTAGTCTTTTGGCGTCAGAGTACTGTTATCTTTCTATCTGTGTCCAGTTTCCAGCTAAGCCCATTTAAGTTGAGGGAGCTGGCAAAGGAGTTAAAGTCCAAACCTCCGATTTGAAGAAATTCCTTCTAGTAGCCCACAATCCTTTACCCCGTCTTTCCACGTACTCCTTGTCTTAATGGTTTCTACCTCCATCACAGATCAGAACAGCTCCTCAATGCTCATGTCTTTTCAGTGGGATGTACAGAAGAGGTCGCCCAGCCCAGGAGAGAGACCCTACCACCATTCCTCCCAGCCCACAGTATCATAGCTTACAAGTTTGCATGGTCTGTGGGGATGGACCACACGGATGATTTCCCCCGTTGGTATCAGTTCTACTTGTAGTGCCATTCTGCTGTGTGGAGAGCCAGCCTGCAGAATGCAAAAACTGCCCAGCGGCCCACTGGCTCTGGCGGCTCCACTGTTTCACGCTGAGAAGGCCAGTTGGTTCTGCTTCAACTCCAGCCCCTGGGGATGTGGCTGGTCCAGCTTCTCAGGACACAGCTGGAGCAGTCCAGGTCTGATTGGGAGGTCTCTTGGCCAGAGGGTTGGGGCAGGAAGAGGAGGGGCTGAAGGATGGAGGAAATGCCTGTTGTCTCAGGTAGCCAGAGGAGCTGATGCATCCACCCATGAGGGACTCTGGGCTCCAGGTCAAAGGTTAGGAGACAACCCCCCACCCCCTTCCCAGCAACTCCTTGGCAGGGCCTCTCAAGCTGCCCTCTCTCAGATCAATTAGAGAGCCAAATAATCATCCCCTAACCGAGGCACATCTTTCCACAAACCAAGAGGGCCCCTTATGTAGCACTGACCCTCTTGAGGGTCCTGAAACTTGGCTGCCTCTAAAGATAGTGAGCCTTACACCATTTTTTAAAAAGTGTTTTGTCCCTGCTAGTCTTGAACTTCTGGACTCAAGTGATCCTCCTGTATCATCCTCGTGTTAGGATAGGCATGTATTGACCTCTTTACCATATCTTGGTTTTTTTGGAGGCCAAAGCTAGTCATGCTGGGCAGAAGGGGCTGTTAGGAACAGCAAGAAGCCTCTACCCTACCCACTTCCTGAGCCTCAAGGTAAGTTCCTGGGTCCCCTGGGTATGTACCCCCTCTGTTTATTTTCAACTGTACCTCCCACTCCCCCAGTGTTCCTGTTTTTCTGTCTTCATTGTTGCTAAATCACAGCTGACATTTTCCTGGCCTGGAACTGAGCTCTGGGTCTCCAGTCATTCCTTATAGGAAATGAGAATGAACAGGGAAGTTGGGGGGGAAACAGACTTTTCCAGAAGGAGAAGCTGGCATGGGAGGGGCAGAGGCACCCTGGGCCTGCCCTGACACTGATGGCTGGGCACCTTCCCTTTTCTCCCTCAGCTTCCTCCGCCCAGGAAAGGCCTATAAAGCTTCCTTCCGCTGGGAAGCACATCTATCCATAGCAGGCTCATCCTAGTGGCCACACAATGGCTCTTATCAGTCTCGGAGCCAGGCACCGAGACCCAGCACACACCAAGTCTCACATATTTCCTGTTTCCACCCAACGGGTCAGGGGTGGGCCCAGAACAGCCATATCCTGACTTGGGCCTAAGAGGGAGAGCAATCCCCTTCCTTTTTCCGCCTCTCAATCACAGCTGAACTCACCCTTCCCAGTTCAGAAGGGATCCTGCACCGGGACACCAGCACAGTGGTGTTTCTAAGTGTAGAAAGGATAGAAGTGAGTTTGTGGAGAAGTACTGAGGGCCCTGGCCCAGGGCTTCATGAATCAGAGTAGCAATGCTGATAGTGCTTTTGAAGGGTTTTGGGTCTTAGCAATAGCTCTCTTAGTGACTTGTCAACAGGTATCATTTGCATTTTCTAGATGAGACTCCTGTGGGTAAGGTAGGGTAGGCTGGATCACAGATGCAAGCCCAGTTTCCAGGTCCCATTCCTATACTCTGGTCCTTTTGCCCATTGAAGGAGTCACACACGAGTGTAAAAGCCATCTTTATAATTATCCTCCAATATAACAACACACAGAGAACAGCCAGCCATAGCTCACTAGAAGCCTGGAGGGTTATTCTTAACACCCGCTGGCTCCCAGGATAGAATACAGACCCTGGAGCAACTAGAGTGACTCTTAGGTCACAGGATGGACGTGAGAATTACAGAGCAAGACTCCCTGAGGTGTCTTCTCCTCAGAGAAGAGGCACTGAGTCACTGCTGGCAGAAGGCAATTGTCAGGAACAGGGACAGGCTATATCCACATGGCACTGGAGAATGTTGAGGCTTCTTTTTGCCACTAGGTCTTTCAAAATGTCTTGAACCTAGCTCCTCTGCTATGTCCCATTTCTAGGTCCCAGCAGGACCCAGAGGGAGGAGCAGTGCTTTGCCAATGACTCAGGGTAGCAGTGGGAGCAGATGAGCTTGGTCTGAAGACTACCCTAGAGGACAGTGTCTATGGCTCCTCCACCACCTGTCAACTGCCTGTGAAGGGCAGGTGGGGACATAGGACTTCACTCACCTGCAGAAGCTAACCTTAGGCCCTAGAACTTCCTGGCCAGATTCCACCCTCCAGAGTAGAGATGGGCATTACTATTTACTTTCTTCATAGTGCTTCAGCTGAAATCAGGGATCTCAGAGCTTCTGCTCATCCCCATGGGGACAAACCATGAGATGCCAAGACTTTTGGAACCCAGTGCTGTTCGTGCCACCCAACTTACAGGGCCTGTACAAATGTGAACATCCTCCCCCCCACCCCCAGGCAGCCCGAGGCCCAGGATGGTGTGATAGGAATGCAGGTCTGTGCCAGATAGGGCATGTGCCTGGCATGACTGCTTAGATGTGAGAGGGAGTGTTTATGTGTGGATGAAAGGGAGAAAAAAGAAATGGCATGCAAGCTAGTAGAAGCAAGCAGGTCTATATGCAGCAGACTGTCTCCAAGTCTTTGCCATTGACACACTACTCTGTTTCAATCACATCTCTATAACAAAAACCTGTATTAAAGGGCCAGTTCATCTGGCCTGGAGAGAGCAGAGGAGTCTGGCTGAGCTCCCCCAGGAGGTGGGGAGCTGGAGGATAATCAGCTGCCTCCTCAGGGGCTGGGCCAGACCCAGTGCTGCTGGCAGTGCTGAGGCAGTGCTGGCTTCCAGCTCTAGCCTCCGCCCTGGATTCATTCACTCTCATCTGGGCTCAGATCTGTGGTTCAGGCTCACTCAGAGTGTCCTCTCTCAAAAAGAGGCGAAACGGGATCTGCAGGGGTAAAACAGGTATCAGAAGAGGTGAACAGAGTTCTTATCTACTTTCCGAATGCCCCACCTACCACCCAACAGATAGAGCTCCACGGGCATAGTGTGCCTCCCAGATCCTTCAAAGTAACCTTCCCCTTCTCCCAACTGCAACCCCTTACCTTGAAGGGTTGACTTATCCCCACTACAGAGTGCAGGTTGTTGCTATAATAACAGAGAAGAAACTGATCCTCAGAGTCAGGGATAGCACTGATGTTGATATACACCTGGGGCAACAGGAATGGAGTCAGTTCTAGGGCCCCAGGCCCTTCCTGGTATAGTGGTAAATTATCCAAACGCTTTCTTCCTTCCAGAAGACAAGAATGTTTAGGCAATTCTGCATGTCAGAAATGTACCTGGTTTGGGTTGTTACCACAGGAGACCTGGTTGTCGCCGACCCAGACATAAGACACATAGTCATTAATGTGGCGCATCCCCACCTGTGAGTGAGGATCAGGCAATCAGTGGTTGAGGAGGGTATGAGAGCTACAGAAAAATCCTAAGGAGATGGTCTTAACACACTAAGTCTTCTCTTTCCTGACGGGCCCTAAGTTGGACAGGGCCCCTGGGGTGAACAAGGGTAAGCTCTTCAGTTGTCTCTGGCCAGCTCCTGTGAGACCCAGGACAAACCAGGGGATAATGGACTCCCTGCCTTGCCTGCCGAATCACCTTGTATAGTCCGATCCAGTCCCAGGGGCTGCTGAGGAACTCTGGGGTGGAGGTGTAGCTGATCAACATGTCGTTCTCCGTGGTCCACAGGTATTCAGGCATCATAGTGATCAGTGGGACAGACATCAGTGGGTTCAGCTGTACACAGGGGTGGGTGGTAGGCTGAAATCCTTAAGGCAACTGTTCCTTAGTGTGTTCTGCTAGAGTGGTAGGGGCAACAGGGGTACTCAGAGCAAAGGGCATAGAACTTTGCTAGGCTACTCTAGCTGACTCTAGCTGACCAGGAAAGAAAAAGGGCCAAAGGCTTGTCATATGGAAAGCCCACCCTGCAGGAGAATGGAGTCTAGAACCAGATAAGTAGCACAGAGCCCAGAACTGAGGGTGTGCATGGATATGGGAAAAGGGACCTGGTTCCAGAAAAGAGGTCTGGGAGCTGGAGAGATGATTAAGAGCACTGACTGCTCTTCCAGAGGTCCTGAGTTCAATTCTCAGCAACCACATGGTGGCTCACAACCATCTGTAATGGGATCCGATGCCCTCTTCTGGTGTGCTGAAGAGAGCGACAGTGTGCTTATACATAAAGAGAAAAAGAAAGAAAGAAACGAGGATCAACAGCTACTCTCTTCCGAGGTTTCTGTCTCAAAGGCCCCAACTGAGTTTCGTGAGGAAAGGCTCTGGTGAGAACAGCTGTAAAACTGTGGAAAGACCAGTATGGGAGCTGCCAGGAGAGGCAGTTTAGTGTGGCCAACACTGCACTGTTATTAGGTGGCAAGCTATAAAGATGGGCAGAGCTTCCTCTGCAACTTGATCTAGATACAATTAGGACAAATAAAAGGCAGTCCTACTTCACACAGTAGGTAATAAGCATGATGGAGTTCATTAGCCTCCAGGGAGAAGACCAAGAGGAAACAGAAGCCCATTCACAAAGGGCCGCAACACACTCTTGACAGAGAGAGCCATCAACAGCTCCTCAGAAGCACTGGGATACCTGACCTTGGAAGAAAGACAATCATGTCCTCCTGCGGGTGTCCCCAGGAGACTGCCTGACTTTACGACCCAGCCCGGAGGGCTTGGTAGTGTGGCCAGCACAACTATCCCTTTGTCAGGTTTTGGGAAGCCTAGAAGTTCACCTCCAAGTCGAAGGTGCCAGTGACAGGCTTATGGTCACTGATGCTGTATGTCATGTGGCTGATGTAGTTCTTCAGTGTCAGCAAGAAGCAGGAGTTCTGTGGACTGGAGGCCATGGGGCTGGCCTGGGACGGCTGCCACTTCAACCGCCACAGGATGCGGTCAGTCCACGCAGGCTTGCGTTTTTTCTCACTTAGGGTAGGGAAAAGAATGGGAAGAAAAGAAGTTGGGATGAGAGCAGGAATGTGCCTCCATGTGTCTTGCTTCAGGGTCTACCAGCACTGGAGGACTTCTGGTACACTGACAGGTAGCACACCAGCAGGTGAGAGTATCCAACAGAAGCAGCAGGAATCAGCCACAGACCCTCTGCTAAGCCCACATGTTTATGAATTAATCTGTGATTTAGGAACATTCCATTCAAGGCACTTCTTAAAGAAACAAACAAAAAACCAGAAAAGAACCTAGATTGGGTTTTGAAGATGTAGAGACTCAGACTTGAATTTGGGGAATGCTTGCCACAGGCATGTGGTTAGTAGGGTTACCACTCACCCTATACAGAAGGGAAACGGAGCCTTAGAATGGGAGTAATTTCCCAAAGCCACAGAGTTACTAAGTGGTGCATCCAGGACTCAAGGCCAAGCAAGCAGCATGACCGCAGAGCGCGTGCTCTTAACCACCACACTAACCCTCTTAGGCCCCAGCTTCCTCATCTGCAAAATGGAGATGAGAGGAGTTGTTACCTCACAGGGCTGCCTCTAGGTCCAGAACAGGCCTCTGCCTGAAACAAGCTGTCTGTAGAACTCAGTCGGTGTGGTTAGACAGGGTCGCCTGCAGGCCAGGCTGGCCTCAAACTCTCCCTATACAGGAGGATGACTCTGAATTTCTCATCTGCCTGCTTTCATCAGTGTATAGGTGTGTGCTACCATGTCCAGTTAGTGTGGTGCTAGCGATCCACCTTAGGGCTTCTGTAAATACAGGTAAGCACTCTACCACCTGTGTTATATCCCGAATCTCACTGTGATTCTTTGTTCTCAAAAGTCATCAGAAAGAGCTTGCCATGTAAGCAAGAGGGTCTGAATGAAAATCCTTGTAAAATTCAAAACTACGTAAGCACAGTGCTAAGGAGGGTGGAGGCAGGCAGACCCTGGTGGAGGCCAGATCACTGGCCAGCCAGTATAACTGAACTGGTGAGCTCCAGGTTAGAAAGTGACCGTTTCAAAAAGTGAGGTGGGAGCCAGGGGTGGTTATTACATGCCTTTAATTAGTGCATGCCTTTAATCCTAGCACTGAGGAGGTAGAGGCCAGCCTGGTCTACAGAGTAAGTTCTAAGACAGCCAGGGCTATGTACAGAGAGAGACCTGTCTCCACCCGACCTCTCGAAAAAAAAAAAAAAAAAAAGGACGAGGAGTAAAGGCGTTAGCCACCAAGCTTGCCAACCTCAGTTCAACACCCAGAAGTCGAAAGTAAGAACTAGTTCTCAGAAGCCATTCTTTGATTACACATGCGGCACTGCAAATGTATCCCCCCAAACACCAAAAATATAAAAAATGTTTAAGTTTTTTTAAAAAAGGAAAAACAAACAATTGAAGACACCAGACACTCACATCTGGCCTACACACACATTCGTATTCATATTTATTCCTTCATATTCTCTCCCCCTCCAAAAAGAAAAAAAAGAGTCAGGCAGAAGGATCACTTGGACTTTGAGGTCAACCTGGGCTATACAGAGTTCCAAGCCAGTGTTGACTACAGAGTGAGCTCCTGCCTCAAGGAGGGAGGGGGGCACTGCAAAGATGACCCAGCAGGAAAGAACACTGGCTGCTCTTTCAGAGGACCTGGGTTCCATTCCCAGCACCCTCGGATGTTAACCACCATCTGTGACTCCAATTCCAGGGGATCCAATTCCCTCTTTTGATGTCTATGGACAGCAGGCATGCATGTGGTATACAGATATAGACAGGCAAAACACATAAAATTAAAAAATTAATAAATTAAAATTGTAAAAAGCTGTGGAGTGATGGAAGATGGCACTGATGGTATCCACAGACACATGGGCAAGTGCATCTACATACATGTACACACATGCACAGCAAGTGCATCTACATACATGTACACACATGCACAAACCCCAAACAAAAGAGTAAGCAACAACAAAAAAAAATAAACTCAAAACAGAAAAAACTGCTTTCCAGTTAGGCATGGTGGTGCACACCTTTAATCTCAGCACTACAGAGGTAGGTGGATCTCTGTGAGTTCAAAGTCAGCCTGGTCTAGAGAGCAAGTTCTAAGACAGGGCTACACAGAGAAACCTCAAAAAAGTCTCAAACAACCCAACAACAACACAACCAACAAAAACTGCATCCAGTCATAATGTACAGTCTTCTATGTCCCAATCACTCTGACAGTCCCCATCTCCCACTTTCTTCAGTGTTATTTTTTTTTTAAAAAGAGGAAGATATTAAACAGATAGACAACATAATATATTCTAGTAAAAGACTCAAAAGACTGTCAGCTCCTTGCCAGCAGGTCCAGGCGAGAGGAGAGAGCCCGTTCCAGCCGGGTCTGTCCGGGACTAAGAAACACACCAGGCCAGGAGTCTTGTCGAAGCAGGAACTCTTCAGTCCTATTTTTACTAAAGACTTCCAATGCGCTGGTGGCATTTAAGCAGCTGCACATCTTTCAGCAAATGATGATACCATGGTAAACTGAGACTCTGGAATCAGAGGTCAGCTGGAGGAAGGTTCTGGTCTGGTAATGCCAGAGCTGTGCCCTCAGGCAAATGACTTCACCTCTCTACAGCTCAGTTTCTTGAACTTTCAGATGGGGTGATAACATCACTTACTTCAAACGGGCTGAGGTGTCAGGAGTGGCCAAAAAGTGGAAACTCTGGCTAAACCACCTTCTGTTTGTCAGCTCCTAAGGTTGTTTCCAGATGCTCACCTTTCTGGGGTATTTGTTGTTTGTTCAGAGACAGGGTATTACTATGTGCCCCTTGCACAGCTGGGAACTATGTAGACCAGGATGGCCTGGAACTCACATAGCTCCACCTACCTCTGCCTCCCCAGTATTGGCATTACTGGGAAACTGCCTAGCCACTGTGTCCTTGGTCATCATGAGCATGAGATGCCCAGCAAGGCTTACAACTTGATGAGAGCCCCACAAGTGTACTTCTTCAAAGCCCAGACTCTTCCTAATTCTCTGAGATGGTTAAGAACCCAGACCTTCTGTCAGGTTAGTGCCTGTCTCCTTCCTCCTCAGTACTTTTCAGCCAGCCAGCCCTTCTTCCTAGCTTTTCTTTAGCATCTGTATTGTTCATCTTTTCCAACAAGGCTTACCATATATCAAGTAAGAAAGAATAAAAAGCAGGGTCTGCCAGGCAGGTGTGGTAATGCACCTTTAATCCTAGCAGAGGCAGGTGAATCTCTGTGAGTTCAAGGCCAGACTGGTCTACATAGCAAGTTACAGGCCAGCAGGAGCTGTACAGTAAGACTCTTATCTCAAAACAGAACAAAAACAAAAACCAAGCAAACCAAAGCAGGTTGAGGAGATTCTTTTTGCAGCACTGGATGGAACCCAGGGTATGTGGTAGAAGACTATCACTGAGCTATACCTCCAGTTCCTTGACTTGGTTGTTTGGCAAACAAGGCAGAAACAAAATGCAAATTAAATATGTTCAAATATTATTGTATCTATTCTTCAAGTTCTACATTTCTCATACTTTGAAAGTGGATCCTTAGTGTACTGTGACATATGTCCTATTGACTACTCTAGTCTTTCCAATGGTGCTGTCTTTCATCTTTTAAAAAAGATTTATTCATTTTTATTTTATGTATATGGATGTTGCTTGCATGTAAGTTTATGTGCCACATGCACACAGTGCCCAAAGAAGCCAAAGGTGTCAAATCCTCAGGACCTGGAGTAATAGACGGTTAGGAGCTGCTGTGTAGGTGCTGAGAACTGAACCTGGGCCCCCTGCAGATGTAGCAAGTGCTGTAACCCTCGGAGCAGTCTCTCCAGCCCATGGTCCTGTCTTAGAAGTCACATTTTTTTCTAAAGCTGAGACAGGCTACTCTGTTCTGGTGGAAGTTGGGTGTTGGCCCACAGCTCATATTTGCGCAAAATCCCCATGCTTTCACTGTGCTTCCCTCTGCCCTCACCTCTGTGAACCTGCTAACTCTCTTCAGAGCAGCCAGAGCTGTCTACAGTATACATCAACTTCACGAAGGCTATCTGGATGCATGATTTCAATATAACTGTTTCTCAAATGAATGAACATGCCTTCACTTTCAGAAAACTAAAGCCAAAAACTCTACAAGATTCTAAAACAAACGAAAACCAAACCAACCAACCAACCAACCAAAACCCCACACAGAGCCAATCTATTGACCCCAGAGGAGCTGAGGCACATGATACTCTGTGCTCAGTGTCTGTGTATGACATTTTTCACTTCAGCTCCCTATGGACAGCTTTTAAGTGCCTCATTGAACTCTGGAGCATGGTTAACTGGTCAGGCACTTAATGTGTCTGTGACACATGTCTTGACTGGCTTTGATCATAATATCCTCAGCTCAATCTGCCCAGTCTGCATCCATGATGGTTACTGTAACAACACCTGGAGCAATCCCTGACTCTAACAGGATTTCCTGCCCTGCCCTCAGCCCCTCCACCCTCCCCTGTAATGGAGCTGACCTCGGTTCTCATTACATCTTGGCTCAGGAACACTGCATGGCTAATGAAAGCTGCATTCTGAGCTCTGCACACAAATCATCTATAGTCACTTTCTATAGCGAGACATAAAGCACCTACAGTCACTTAGGACAGCTACACATACTAGGGTCTTGCCCCCCCCCCCCAGTGCTACCCATCAGTGCTGCTGAAGGACTAGAGAGCCTGCCCTTCCTGTCTACCAACACCGCTGCCTCCTTCAGTGTACACTTCTGAGGTATAGAGCTGAGGCAGAAGACTTGCCTAGTCCATGTGGGACTCTGGGTTCAAACCCCTGCAAAAACAAACAAACCAAAAAACCTCTCCTTGAGAAGTCTAATCGACACCTCCCTCCTGTCTCTGGCTGCCAGCTTCCTTTGGCACTTCATTGAGTTCTGGAAAGGTACTGGCTAACTCCCTGTCATTGGTGGGTCCCTTTGCTAGTCTGGCTCGAATGTTGTTCCCAGGCTCCCAATTAAAACACAGGTTACACTCTGTGCTTAACTGGGATGAACATAAATTAGATCCAGGTTCCATGCTCTGGGGTATCAAGAGATCAACAGTGGCTCACTATAGGTTTATTTTATTTTGCAGAGTTAGGTATCAAACCTAGTACCTTACACATAATGGTTCTACCAGCGAACTACATAGATCTCCTAGTTTTTGAGACAGGCAGCAAGCCAGGTAGTAAGAAGCTTTGTGATTCAGGAAGAATCTTAACCCCAGTCTGTCTGACTGCAGAGCTATGTTTTCAGTGGTCTGGAGCCCAAACACAGAGGGATGTCTAGGCAGGAACAGTGGGCGTCATGATTGAAATACTCCTTTTTAGAGCCAGAGTGTAAATTCTCAGCACCCATTTTAAAGTATATGCCTGTAACTCCAGGAATGAGAATGCTTCTTAGAGACAGCTCAATCCCTGCAACTCATTGATCAGCAAGACTATGACCAGACAAACAGTGACTGCCAGATTCAGTGAGAGACCTGCCTTAAAAAAGGGGGGGGGGGGCTGGAGAGATGGCTCAGCAGTTAAGAGCGCTGACTGCTCTTTCAGAGGTCCTGAGTTCAATTCCAAGCAACCACATGGTGGCTCACAACCATCTGTAATGGAATCTGATGCCCTCTTCTGGTGTGTCTGAAGACAACGACAGTGTACTTATATAAATAAATAGTAAATCTTAAGAAAGAAAGAAAGAAAGAAAGAAAGAAAGAAAGAAAGAAAGAAAGAAAGAAAGAAAGAAAGAAAGCCACCCAGCCTGGTGTGGTGACACACACCTTTAATCCCAGCCCTCAGGAGGCAGAGGCCAGCAGGTCTGAGTTCCAGCCTGATCTACTGGATGACAGCCAGGGCTACACACAGAGTCCCTGCCATGAAAAAAACAAAACAAAACAAAACAGGATGGAGAGTGATGAAAAGAGACACTGACCTCTGTATATATGTGCATGCTCACACAAACACACAAACACACCAAAATATACAAGTAAAATATAATCCCAGCCACCTGAGAGGCAGAAGCATAAGAATCATGTCTTCTAGACCAGCTTGGGCTACACAACAGGGTTTCTCTGTGCAGTTCTTTCCCTTCCTGGAACTCACTCTGGTTTTGGTAGTCACCTGGCCCTTTCTCAGCTCTAGTTCTTCAATAAGACTATGACCCCACCTGAAGAGATCAATCAAATAATAACCACAGATATCACTCATGCTTGCTGGGTACCTAGTTCTGGGCTAAGCATATGTAAGGTCTCAGCCAACTCTGAATGAGTTATGGATACTGATCATCCCCATTTCGTGAAGACCAGCAACAGAGCAAGCCCACCTTGCAGCTGGTGAGGACGGCAGAGTGAGGGCAGCCTATGTGCACCCCTCTGTATTGTTCTCAGAAAATTTCACTTTTTTCTTTTTCTTTCTTTCCTTTGGGTGGGTGTTGCTTTTTTTTTTTTTTTTTTTTTTTTTTTTAAGACAAGGTCTCATGTAGCCCTGGTTGGCTTTGAACCTGCTGTGTAGCGAAGGGTGGCTTTGCCTATACCTCCCTAGCGCAAGGATTACAGCTGTGCAAAATCCACGTCTGGTTTCCCAGTATTTCTCATCTCCTTACACAGTGGTTGACTCACTCTGAGTTTGGGGCAGGGGATCTCTGTAACTATCTTAGGTAACCTTTCTGCAACCCTGTATGAGGTCTAGAGGGCCTTGAGAAGTAGCAGCAAGTGTTCCCAGAATGCTTTGGTGCCTTCCCTCCTAAGTCAGGGCTGCCCCGCCCTTTCCTATACCCTCTCCTTCAATAACCTTCTCCCCTATACTCCATTCTTGCTGATACCAGCCTTCCCTCCCTCTCTCAGACCAGTCTGGGAAGCTCCTGCAGCCAGTGCCTAAGAAAGGGCCAGCAGGTTCCACTTTAGAGAGTGGATGGCTGGATCCATTCCTGCCTCTCTAACATTTCTACTTGGCGGCATGCCCTAATTTCCACCCTGCTACTAGGGCTGGTTGGTATAGTAAGACTTCCAGAGCCTCCTAGGCACCAATGTCCTCCTCACCTGGTGTCATAGTTGTTGGAGTGCCTGTCAAACTTGTAGGTGGGTGGGAAGAGCAGTGGGCCTTCCTGGAACTCCCGGAGCAGCTGGTCATGTTTCTTGGCAATGAAGAGCTGTAGATACAGACACAATCCCCATCTCCTCAGTCCTGACTCAGCAGGTCAGCCCACCCTCTTTTCTGTCATTGTACCAGCAGCCCCCACATCTTCTGAAAATGGGACTTTATAGGACCAGGGGAAGCAGCTGCCTGCCATTTTCTCTGCTATCTTTCTTCTGTAGAGAGCAGGCTTTGAGTTCCCACTGTCTGAAGGTTATTAGGAAGCTTGTGTCAGAGGACATAGGAAAGCCAAAGCCCCCAAAGGGGTGGCATATTCTCCTCCAGGAGATAACCAGGCTTGGGACAGGAGAGGCAACAGGGATACGAGTAGGCTGATGCATGTCATTATGCCAGGGCTGGCCAAAGCTCATCCGGATCCCCCTCTCCCTGTCTTTTTTTAGGAGGATGCTAGGATTTCACACTGTAGCTTATATTTGGCTGGAACTAATGTAGCCAAGGTGGCATCAAAATCAAAACAATCCTCCTGCCTCAGTCTCCCGAGAGCTAAGATTACAGGTGTGAGCAGGTATGCCCAGCCTAGCTCCCTATTCTTGACCATGCCAATGGTTTCCTCTAGGTGAAGATCAGCACTAACAATATGGCTGCCCCATTTCCTCATGCAAAACCTGGGGAGACTCTTCTTTCTACCCATGGACAAAGGAGAACAGATCCCAGACAATCTGAGCACTGTTGCTCTCTGAACATTTCACAGACCTCCATAATAGGTTCAGATCACGCACGCACGCACTCCCTCACATACCCCAGATCTCTGCTCACTTAATACCTGGTCTTTCTCCCACAGCTCTCTGTAGTACTTCCTTGTTATACTCTCCTGAACAAAGAGCAACCCAAAGTCCTCAATTCGAAAGTTCATGTCTCCAAACCACAGAATGAGGCTTCAGGAAAAAAAGGAGGGCAGCCTGAGGGTTTGTGATGAAGTCAGTGAAGAGACAGGCTTACTGAGCACAAGAGCTGCTGAGGAGGAAAAAGCTGAGGGTATGGGTGAGAAGCTAGGCTCAAGGACTCTAGGAAAACAGCAGATGAAGACCAGAGCAGGCAATAGGACAGTCCTTGGCTTCAGTGCTATTGTTTAAGTTAAGGACTTTCCCAGATGAGCACATGGCAAATATAGGGAAGGCTCTAGCCTTCTGCTCCCAAGCTGGCCATCAGGACAAGCTAATAAACAGCCCTGGGCTGAACTCAGGAACCACAAGGGTCTTGACCTGGGATGTTTACAATTGTCCACGGTTTCTGGGAAGGACAGAGAGGCCAGAGGAAGGTAGACATCAGCAGGCAAAGCTGGGTGGTACAGCAGATGGGACATCAGGAAAGGGGCTGGGAGATGGAGCACTACTGACTGGCAGGGGAGTAGACTCAGTCAGTGCTAGCCTGGGCTGGCATGGGGGAGGGCAGGGATGACAGTTTGTAGCTTCAGGCTCACTCATGGTCCAGGATGTTGGGGATATCATATCCCTCAAAAGTCAGACTCTCCAAGATTCGGTCAAAGTGCTCCAGGCGCTGGTCATTGTTGTACATGTGGGGAGGCAGGTGGCAATTGACAATGCTGACATAGTAGCCATAAAGCTTCAGGCAGATGTTGACTCCTCCTTTGTTCCCCTGTGGGAAGAGGGGTGGAGAGAGACTCTGGATGGTACACACACCCCTCTTTCCCCAACCTGGTCTGAGGAGAGGCAGTCTTACCTCCCCCAGGATCTCAGCCATAGACACACAGCTTCCCAGATAATTCTTCCATGCACAAAGCTCAATACCCAAATCTAGGATCTCAGGAATATCCACCCGGGCCCTGCTGGGATGGCAGGGCATGGGGTAGGTTATGGGGGTAAGCACAGAATACGCAGACTCAGTTGACTTCCCCTGTTTTGCTTGGCTCCAAAGCATCCATCCCTTGTTAGCTCAAGTCTCAAGATGAGAGCTCGGTCCTTACCCAGTACCCGTAGAGGCCAGTAGGGGTGGATTTTGTAGAGATGATCTGGATGAAGGGCAAATGCTGATACTTGGCAAAGACCAGTAAGAGAAGCCCCTGCATACGGACTTGAGAGATCTGCATCGGAGGGCAAAGGTCATCTATTAAACTGTGAAGGCCAATTGCATCCCTGCTAAGCCCAACTAGGGACTTTTAAGAAAGACTGGAATCACATGCAAAGCCCTGCCCGAAAGTCTATGGAGCCCAGTTGAGTCTAAATTTCAGCCTCAGGAAATTTTTTACTCTGAACTGCAAACAGTGCATTCTGGGGCTGCAGTTTCAGGAAACTGGAGAAAAGAGAAGAGGCTTCAGGGTAGCTCGCCACTAGAAAGGCACTGCTCTCCCAGTCAGCCCATGGCCATGGAGCTGCTCCTCTCACTCATGCTGTCCTAAGAGCCCTGTAGACTGCCACATCTTTTAGCCTCTCTTCTCATCCATGAAGCAGGGTAACACTATGCCGTACATACTGTGAAGGTATTATTTTTTGGCTCAGTGTATATCTGTGTGCAGATGAGCACTGAGGAGGTTATTGGGTGTCCTGCTCTGCCAATTCCCACCTTATTCTTTTGGAACAAGGTTCCTCACTGACCCTGGAGCTAGGCTGGTGACCAGTAAGCCCCAGTGATCCTCCTCTCTCCACTCCCCCATAGTGCTTTATATGTGGGTGCTGGGATCTGAACTCCTGGAAAGGCCATTGCCACAAGGGTCCTAACCCACTGAGCCATCTCTTCACCATACTCCCCCTTTTGATACAGGGTCTTGCTAGGTGTCTCAGGTAGATCTTTAACTGCCAATCCTCCTGTCTCAGCCTCTTGAGTGCTAGGAATACAGGTATGTATTCCCATACCCACTTTGGCTTAGGGACTCTTCAACATAAGCAAGAACAAGAGAGACACTTTTAGGGTGCTGTTCTGAATCTTGAGTTGACTGAGAGCAACTCAAATACAAGAATTCATTGACTCTACACTTACTGCACCCTAATGCTGAGGACCAATTGCAGTTCTATGCATGCTGGGTAAGCATCTGAATACTTTTCTATACATGTTCTAACCCAGTGAAAATGATATGTGTGTGTGTGTTATAACTAGAAAGTTAGGCATGATGGCATATGCCTGTAATCCTAGCACTCAGGAGGTGGAGGCAGGAGGATAAGAAGTTTAAGGCCAGTCGGTGAAACAGGAGACACAGCTGCAAGAAAATAATTAACTTCAGACTCTGTGGCTGAATGTCCATGAAGGCAATGTACATGGCACCGAAGTAAGTACTGAGGACACAGGCTCCAGAGCTGGGGAAAGTAGCTGACACCCATGAAAAGGCTTAAGTACTGAAGCCACAGGCTCCAGAGCTGGGAAAAGTAGCTAACACCCATGAAAAAGCTTAAGCTTTTCCCCAGCTGTCAGGAATCACTGTTCCTAACTTACTGATGGAGGGTTGAGATTCCGGGAGGCAGGGGAACTAGGAAGACTGTTTTGGGATTGCCAAAGTGCCTACTACTATAGTGGCTGCAGAGGTGGGGGTGGGAAAATGCCACCCCTAATGACCCTCTTTCTCAGGGCTGGACTGTCCACCACTCCAGTAGTTATTTTCAGAGCATGAGGTGCAAAGGCCAAGAAGGAAATCTCCGGGTGGGGAGCTGTACTGGTGCCTTCCAGGAATTATGAAACCCGATCCCACAGTCCAAGAACAGCCCCAGCACTGCAAAAGAGTCAAAGTAGGGAGATCCCCAAACTCTGTACTGAACAAGGGAGGCACTGGAGCCTGAGTCCTCTTGGGTTGCTACATATGTATGTACTAACCTACTCTCTACCCTAAGTCTTCTTAATTTTTGTTGTTTTTGAAACAGGACTTGAACCTATATAGGCCTAGTATAAGTACTCTACTACTGAGCTACGGTTTCCTATTTTCCCATTCACAACTATCTATGACAACAGGAATCTGGGCAGGGTTATATTATGAGGGGCCAAATCCCAGGGTTAGGACAGAAACCAAGAAACAGATAAGATTCAGGAGTGGAGTTACATTTAATCCTAACTAACATAGCAGGTTCGGGCCGCTGGGCTTTGGCACAAAGACCAGTCCACTTGGAGAGAGAGCAGCAGGAAGTAGGGGAAGAGGGCAGGGAGTATGAGACTGGGAGAAGGGGTGGGGTTGTGAGGGAAAGCCAGAGCCTTCCAGTGAAAGTTCCAGTTCGAAGAAACTAAATTGAAGGAGCTATAAGGACTGTCAGGAGGTGACTAGACACTGGAGCACCAAAAAGGGTCTTCTGAATTCGCAACAGCTGGTAAGTCCCCACAAGGAACTGGCTATAAATAGGGTTCTCCCATCCATTTTGGCTTAGGGAAGGAGAGACATATGCTTTTGTGCCTAGACCTTAGGCTAGCTCTCAATTTTAGGCCACATGAGTGGAATGGGTTGTGCCCCTGACACAAGTTGAGCTAAGTTGATAGGGTGACTCCATTCCACCCTACCAGTCCCTTGCCAGTTTGTCAAGGCACAAGGAGTTGTGAAGTCTTGGGAAGGAATGAGTTTTGAGACAGGTGGCTCTTCCCTCCATGAAGAAATAGCTCCACATCTTGTAGAAAGGCTTCTCAGTTTGTTCTGGCGCTGACATTGCCTAGCCTCAGGAGAACTAAGTCTTGCATTTCTCCTCAGAGCAGCACAGCTCTTGCTTCAGTATCACTGGACAAACTAAATAACTAAATTACTACTGAAGAATAAAACTCATCCTAGAAGGGAACAAAGAGAATTCTGGTATTTCCAAGAAGCTGTGAACTAAGTACTCTGATTAGGAGTTGGTTCATTCATTATAGGTACAGGGCAGAAACAGAACCCAGGGACCTAAAACTTTCCTGTCATTCTCCTATGGTCTAATGAGTCCCCAAAGTGTACTACTGGTCCCTCAGACTAAGAATCACTTTGCACTGCACCTGTCTTCCCCTCTCCCAACTTCTGAGCCCATCAGAACTTGATATTCATGTTCCCTGTGATATCAGCAGGTGAGCTTTGGGATTACCTGTCAGTCTTAGCATACACTAGCATAGCAATTAAATATGATAGTTTAGAACACAAGTCAGAGGTTTGAAAGATCTGGATTCAGATCTTGGAGAGCCCATGTGATTTCTGAGCTTTGGGTTTATTTGTAAAGTATTTCTATCTCCAGAGTTAAGATTGTAAAATAACACACACCAAGAACTTATTTATAATGCTTAACACCAAGTGAGCACACCGTAAATTGTAGCAAGTACTACACTCAAGAGATTTCGTGTTGGACAGTAAGTAGAGAACAGAGAGTAGGACAGGAGTAAGCACTGAGATATTAATAAGCCCTGATGCATTTCCACTAGGAATTCTCCCAAGGTGATAAATATCTAGGTGTGAATCTAACCCCTGGACTCAGCTCAGACCTAGGTACACTGGGACAGCACGAGGCAGGCAGGAGTTCCAGGGAGCCAAGTGTAGTGTGAGGTTCAAATCTTTTGATGAATGGGAAAGAACATGAAAAGCTGAGTGGAAGAAAGGGGAATACATCAGACAAACAATTAGCTGAGTGGGAGAAAGGGAGATATATCAGACAAGCAGTCAGCGCAGGTGACACACATTCCTCCAGTGCCATAAACTTAACTTACCTTGACAAAGTTCAGTGGGGAAAGCATATCCATGAAGAAACTGCTCCATGGGTCTTCAAAAGCAGCATCAGAAAGAAGGCTTATGATTCCATAATTCATTTCCTGCAAACTGACCATTCCAAGCCAGAGGCTCACTCCTGGCCTGGAGGATACTGCCTCTCCCACAGACATCATCTGACTTTCAGACCTGGGTTCTGAAGACCAAGAGGTCTCCCTTCCCTAGCTGTGTGGCTGTTGACCTCCAATCCATGACCATTGCTGACCCAGGACAAGAAACACAAGACTGGACCCAATGAGGATGAAAGCTCCTCCCCTTCAGACTCTAAAATGAGTGAGGACAGGTTACGTCAGTCCTCTACAGGGGTGGGGGGTTAAGGGGCCCTTCAGATACCTACCCAATGATATATATGTCCAGATTCAGGTCATGGTTGTTCAGTTGAAGTAGGTCACTGAGGTCCACAGTGGGGGCTGCGGAGGCCACATTCCATGTCACAACATGTATGCTGTGGAAAGGATGTTAAGTCACAGAGAATGGAGGCTAAGTTTTTTTTTTTTTTTTTTTTTTTGGTTTTTCGAGACAGGGTTTCTCTGTGTAGCCCTGGCTGTCCTGGAACTCACTCTGTAGACCAGGCTGGTCTCGAACTCATAAATCCACCTGCTTCTGCCTCCCAAGTGCTGGGATTAAAGGCGTGCACCACCACTGCCCAGCGGAGGCTAAGATTTTTCTAGATGATGGGCAGAGACCTAGGCATGTTTAAGGCTTCCACTGCAGTGATCGTGGGAAATGTGTCTGCATGTTTGTTTGTTTGGTGTTTGTGAGGCTGTGTCTATCTCACTATGCGGCCCTGGCTCCTTATGTACATCAGTCTTCTTCTTCCTCCTAAATTCTAAGATTAAAGTTGTGTAGCTCTATGCCCAGCTTGTTTCTGCATCTCGTGGAAGGAAAAGAGGAAAAGGAACAATGGACTACACAGCTTTCACCTTCCCTTTTATGCCCCAAAAGCAGGAATCTCTTCCCTTGAACTGGCTCTTCTAGGCAGGTCTACAGTTGCCCATATCTGGCAGTACCTGGCACAGAGCTGCCAAAAGGAGCTCAGAAGCCTTTGGCCAGAAGGAAAGAAGGAAGGATGAGTTTGATAGACAGAAACCTGTTAGCCCACTAGCCCCTCCAGCTACATACACCTCACTCATCCTCTACAGCTCAGTCAGCACCTTTGTATGGCCACTCCTCAAACTATGGGTTCCCAAGAGCACCAAGAAGGAATTGGAGGTTGACTGTACATGACCACATGCTTCAGAGCTATGAGAACAGAATTCAGCATATTCCCTTCCTCACTCCTACCTTCCAGATCCTTGGAGCACAACAAATTCTACCAAGGCCTTCATGGAGCCTAGGTACAAGTTTCTGAGTAACAGGTTTCTTAATATCTGTCTCAAGAGTCTACTCTCAGGGCTGGAGAGATGGCTCAGAGGTTAAGAACACTGACTGCTCTTCCAGAGGTCCTGAGTTCAATTCCCAGCAACCACATGGTGGCTCACAACCATCTGTTATGGGATCTAATGCACTCTTCTGGTGTCTGAAGACAGCTACAGTGCACTCCCTTACATAAAAAATAAATAAATAAAAATAAATCTTTGCCGGGCAGTGGTGGTGCACGCCTTTAATCCCAGCACTTGGGAGGCAGAGACAGGCGGATTTCCGAGTTCGAGGCCAGCCTGGTCTACAGAGTGAGTTCCAGGGCAGCTAGGGCTACACAGACAAACCCTGTCTCGGAAAACCAAAAGAGAGAGAAAGAGAGAGAGAGAGAGAGAGAGAGAGAGAGAGAGAGAGAGAGAGAGAGAAGTCTACTCTTTATTGGGAAAAGTTATCAGTTGGAGCATAACATTCCAATCTCTGCTCTCTACAAGTCAAAGTTCAGAAAAACAAAGATTTATAGAGGCCTTGAGTGAGGGTGCTACTATACCAACACTCCAAGAAGCCCAGACTGTCTCCAGGACAGAGCAAGCAGGTGCTCAGACTGTATAGAGATGAAATCTGTAAGTTCTAGGAATACTGAGGCACCGGAGCCTAAGATCCTGAAGGTCCACCCTGAAAGGGGAGGGCAGGCTGTTCTAGAACCTCTCCTCTCCACCAGATCCTGTTCTTAGAGGTCCATGTTCTTAAAGCATGACTTGTAAACAAAACAAAACAAAAAATTCTTGGCTAGCTTAAAGCAGTTCCCTGCCTCTCCCTATGAATATAAACAAAATAATACAAAAACTGCCCTCTCAAGCCCTCTGAGAGACTAGTTATTTCGTCTGTTTACAGTCTCCCCCTGCTGTCCAGCAGAGGATTAAGGCAGGTAACCCTTTTACCCAATGGCTCCTTGTATTCCCAGGAACTCACTCTAAGTGGATAAAGAATAAAACGCAGGAATTGTCATCCCAATTTTCAGTTTTGATGATTAGTAACAAATCCATGTACAGTGATTTACGCTCAATTGAACGATTAGCGGTGTTCCTCGTGATTAAAGAGCAAGCATGAGACCAGGCTTCACCTCACTAAAGGATCTTATCTAAATCTGCTTTCGGATTTCTAGAGATCACAACCGGATCAAGAAGACCCCATGATGTACTGCTTAAAAATAGGAACAAAACTTCTAATCTACAGCTGAAGGGTCGAATGTTGATCCTTAGCAGTCTAACCCTGTGTGCTACAAAAACCAACTGTACACTTGCTTGGGGAGCATCTGCACTGATCAACTCGGCAGCCCAAGTTTAGAGCGTGCATCAGTCCTAACATAGCCCATTCAATAATGGCCTGACAGAATTTGGGTGTCTAAACTAGGGCAGCCTTGATCCAACTGTGGTTTTGAAACCCAGCCCCACAAATCAGACTGGGCTGAAGACAGCTAACCGCTAGGCACCGACCGGCCTACACCTGTGTCCTCACCTGAGTACAAAGCCTTTCGGTGCGCTCGGCCTCCTTAGACTCACAGCCATTATTCCCTCGCAGTGACACAGTAGGTTCGTGTCTTGGCGCTGCAGCTAGTGCGAACCGGAGCAGCCCTTGGTCTCCGGTCTCAGCAGCGCGGCTCCCCCCGGATTGTTTTTCTTCCGGATTCTGACTGCGCTTCGGCTTCCGTAGGAGGTGGATCCAGAGCGTCTAGGGCTTTGGGGTGCGGTTGGGGAACAGAGGCGGGACTCTACAGCAGAGCGAACCGCCCAGAGGAGGAGCGGAGACTGGTTCAGAGAGGCGTGTCCTACGTGTCATCCACCCCGGACGCCACACCGCCTGCACCGATGTGCGGGTGGGCGGCGACGCGGCCGCCCAGGCCTGGCACTCCCAGGCTGCTTTGCGCGAGGGCGCGGGCGGGAGGAGCGTTGCGGGCGGAAGTTGCAGTTGCTCGCGGACTCCGGCGGTTCGCGGTCGTCCCACAGCTTACGGTCTTCGCTGCCGCCTACCCACCCTCAGAAACCGGGAGTGGACGGGATGGGGAAGCTCACTGTTCGGCCTCCCTCGCCCACACAAGTAATTTCTCATGAGCACTTCCATTCTTTTAAGTGACTCCGTGATCGTCATTTGAGGTTTTGTTTTCCATCTGAGACAGTCTTGCTATTAAGTCCTGGGGCTTGTTATACAGACCAAGCTGATTCTCCCACCTCAGCCGAAATTACACCACCACGCCTAACTCGAAACTAGTTTTGCTGAATACAAAGCAAAAAAATTGTAAGATTTCAAAGAGCCGTCAGTGAATGAAAAGCAGTCGTTGCTATTTGGTGTATATTCGTGATGATTATTTACTTTGCCAGACACTTCAATTTATTATTTCCTTTAGATCTTTGGGCCGTAATGTTTGAGGGCAGAGGGATAGTGCATGGGATTGTTTTTATAGTTATGACTTCCCCCAGGGAAATGGGAGTTTTAACAACATGAAATTCACACTCTTGAAATCTCAGTGATTTCTACCTTTTAGCACACCTGTAGTACCAGCTACTCAGTGATGCCTTGTCTCAAGAACCCACAAAAGCTCCGCTACTTTAAATGTATGTTCTGGAGCCCGGTGTCATGATTTATTTCCAAAAAACGCTGAGACTGTATGATTACTCCAACTATGCTGTGGTTCGTTCTCAAAACTGAGGAGTCCTCTCTGGGACAACCTCTGCTACCAAGTCTAACCACCTGAGCTTTACCCCTGGATGGAAGGCAATCACTCAAAGTTGTCCTTTGACTTCTACATTAGCCATAACACAGTAATAAAGGAAACTGAAAGGGCTGGAGAGGGCTCAGAGGTCAAGAGCACTTACAGACCACTGATCTTGGGGTTGGTTCCCATCACCCACATGGTGGCTCATAACTATTCTAATTCCAGTTGCAAGGGATGAGGACCTTTCCACTCTCTAGGTACGAAGCATCCCAGTGGTGCACATTAATCTTGCCCACTTGAACAAACCTGGTCTAGTATTCCTTTAGGCCAAGCTGGCCTCAAACACAAAAAGACCCACCTGCCTTCCAAGTGCTGGGATTAAAACCCTGTGGCACCATGCCTTTAAAAAGATTTTTATTTTGTGTGTGCGTGTGTGCCCGAGTGCAGGTGTCTGTGGAGACTTGAAGCATCAGATTCCCCTGGAGCTGGAGTTAGAGGCAGTTGTAAACTGTGATGTAGGTGCTAGGAATTGAACTCAGGTCCTCTAAAAGAACAGTACATAGCTGCTGAGCCATCTCTCTAGCCCCCAAAGGGTAATTATTTTCTTCTCTGGTTCTAAAGCATGCTTTCCCTGATGCTGTGGGTTTTGTTCATCCTTTCTACCCAACCTCTTCACCATGTAGCTGCTCAAAAGGGAGAGCTCTTCTTCCAGGCAGCTGCCAAGATTTACAGCTTGCTTGCCCTGCTGGTTTTCTCCTGAAACTAGTCTTTAAAAATATATAATAAATAAATGTGTTGCTTAGTAAAGTAAAAGAGAGACAAAAGCAAAAATGGCTATTGAGATACACACTACTGCATAAGAAAACTGAATTGACAAGGGACTGTTTTAATGTGACTTTTTTTCATGCCTGTTAGGTAAATACTACCACTGAGCTATACTATACCCCAGACCGAATCCATACTGTGACTTTTTTGGTCAAGGAATACTTTATTTACATAAAATGTCAGAAACACCACTGTATCTTTTCATAATCCTCTCCTGTAAATAAATTGGGGAGACATAGTAGGAGCTTTAAGGACATCTAGGTTGAAAAATGGACATAGGAACATCACCAATAAGCTAGACTCCAAAAAACTCTGTCTAGGATTTTATTAGACTGCTTTTTCCCCCAATATACCTGTATTGGAAGATTGAGACAAAAAGGCACAAACTCACATTAAATAAACAGGTAATCTAATCAGTTCTATAAAGTGTAGTCTGTAAAAGAAGTAGCACTAAGAACCAACCCAAGAAAGTCAGAGGTCCCAGCAGGGACTATAAAAGGAGACTGTGGAAGGATATGCACATGCCCAGAGTGACCCTGTCCTGTCCCTCGCCAGCGTCTCTCCACAAGAAGGCTAGAGCCCAGCAGGCCTTGTGCAGAGACACTGCTGCTCCCACTGGGAGTAAAGCCAACCCTGGAAATGTGATGGAAGCAGCCAGTCTGAAGAGGCCTGGCACACCCTCGGGATTATCGCCAGACTTGAGCCTTTCATCACCAGCCCTCTGAGTGCTAGTCAATGTTGGGGTGGGTAAAGGAAGGGGATACTTAAAAGCCAACGCTTGCCCAGCAGCAACACCACCCATGGGATGGAACAGACAGGGACATCCCCCCCTTTGTGTTTATGTGGGCAGGAGCCCTAAATCCAGGCTGGTTTCAGGAAATTCTAGTTCCAATCATTTGGATGCTTTCAAATGTGGGAAACAGCAGGGGCACAAGGCAGGTAAGAGCAGGCGGGGACTGAGGCTGGTGTGACTGATATGTATGGATCTCATGAAGTGCTGAAGGAGACAAACATCTTTTGACCCTCACACCACGTAAACGATCTGCCTAGAGTATCAACTGCTCTCAAGATAACTCACATCTGGACTTCAACCTAGTTACTGAAGAAGGAAAATCTTTAAGCACAAATATGATTGACAGGTAATACAGAGCTTATATGAGAACATGTTTTTCTCCATTAGGAATGCCTCTTCTCCAACTTTCCCATGGTACTAGCAGCTGATATGCTAATCACCAACCAAGATGCCCCAAGTACATTCCTAAAGACTCCACAATGTGAGGAGACTACTACAAGAGGAAAGTTTCTGTAACAGGACATCTCTTAGTCTCAAAAGAACCTCAAGGAAGGTCAGAGCTAACCATGCTGAGGGGCCCTAATCTGTCCATCCTTACTCCAGGAGGACCACAGGGAAGCATCCAGTCAGGATGTCACAGGTACAGTCCCTGAGACACTGCCTTATTGCACTTAGAAAGGAGTAAGGCAAACACTGACAAAAACAAGGAGAAGATCCATCCTACTTCTCAGTCCCCTAGCAGAGATTTGGTCTCTAACAGGTACCCTGGCCAGCGTGGGCTTGGATCACTACACATTGGGTTGACTGACTGAACAAGGCTTGGGAAATGTCAGGTGACAACTATATCACACTCTCCCACCAGAAAGGCATACTCAGTTTCTGCCAATCTAGACAAACTAGGAAGTGCTCTGCAGCTTCTACTCCCTGGTGCCCGGGCTTCACCAGCCTACTGTGGTAAGTGTTCTAGGCTACAGTCACTGCTTGTTTTTGATTGTCCAGGACAGAACTCAATATGGGGCAGGAGGAGCTGAGTTCTTGATCTGCAAATTCCTGTCCAGTGATTAGAAACAGGAAGGTACATGTTTTGCTAGGGATAAAAGCTTTTTGCATGCTTGTTTTGTGCAGCATGGAAGGACCAGGACTCCTGGATCCTAACCAGCCTCAAAGAGGACGGGGTCTAAGAAAGCACAGAGAGGATTATTGCTGAGTGGCAGCACCAGCCCAAAAGGGAAGAGGAACACGGACATACAGCGCTCCTTGGGGGTCTGATTGGTGTCTATAGGCCACACTGGACAGTTCTCCAGCTGGGCAGTGGTGGGTTCTTGTAGGCTCTGCAAAGAGATTCAGAGTGGGCAACAGGAGGGCTGAGAAGTCAAGATTTCTAAGAATATTAACCAGAGATGCAATGACTCGAGTAGGGGTTATTTATTATATGCTAAATTTTCTTAGACTGGTTGGGCCTTGGGTGCCTTCCTGGTGCTTAGAGCACGCGAACAAGAGGTTACTAGGAGCAGAGGTCAGGGTTCTGTAGCCACATTCCTATTGTGAGGAGCTGGGGGTAGGTGTCTCTGTATTTTTAACTCCTCCTCTCTCCCCAAGTGAATATTCAACATTGCCAAAGATCTGCCCAGGAAGCAAAATAGCTCAGTTTATCCCAAGGCTGAAATAAGTGAGCTTAAATAATTACATCACAAAAGGCAGCTCATTTGAAAGACTGAGAACATCACTTGGAATAAAGGGGGAGGGCATACAGAAGTGGGTCAGAGCACAATGGAGAGAGGATGAGCTGTAAATACAGCAGTGTACACCATATATCTTAGAGGATCAGGCTCCCGCACACACAGGCTTTATAATACCAGACGGTCTATTTGTTCACAATGTTAAAGGGCATCTAGAAATAGCTATAGTAAGGGATTGAAAGTTGCCTGAAGAATGAGCACAGAAAGGCTGCGTCCGAAGATGGCCTGCCACTTAGGAGGGTGGAGCTGCTGGGCCTTCCTGTTGACCACTGTCTTGCAAAACTAGAAAAGAAATAGAAATTATTATGGAAGCAACAAGGGAAAACAGAGGCACACAGTAAATCATGACAAGTGGAGAAATTACAGGAGGCAGGGTGCCAATTGGTGGGGGCCTTGGAGAGAGGGTACTAAGGTTCTGGCACTGACTACAAAACTGGCATCTGCTTAATCCTCCCCTTCCATCTCCTAGAAGCTGCTTAAGATCACGGATTGGGCTGGAGACAGAGTGCTTGCCCAGCTAGAATGCACACAGCCCTGGGTTTGACCCAGCACTGGAAGAAAAAGAACCATGGGAAAGCCAGAGAAGGGTCCTAGGTTTCCTTAGCCTCTTGGTGCTAGAGGGTGCTCTTTGAGCAAATAATTCCCTCACAGCTTAATTGGGAGCAGAATCAGGAGTCTCATTATGTGCTACAGAATGAGTCTTCAAATAAACAGGTATGTTTTGTATACTGTATACAAGTACACTGAAGATCCAGCTTTGGGGTCTAACAGAAGGACAGGCCTTGGGGAAGAATGACAGGTAAAACAAGGGCCACTCCAATTTAGCCCTATGACCTGGGTAAAAAGTCTTCCAGCCCCTGAAATAAACAATAGCCATAATTCCTTTCTGTGGAAACCCAGGAGTTCTCTCGTTAGCATGGCAGTGACTGCCATTCCCAGAGTGCAGGATGAGGAATGAAGTATATTTTCTCATTCCCCAGGGGACTGCTGGCCTTGAGGACCCAAGCCCAGTTGACGACGACTGGGTACATACAGTGCAGAAAGGGTGGGAGCCTAGTCATCTGCCGTCATTCCTTTTACTGGGTCCTTTTGTCTCATCTGGAACAGAAAAAGCAGAAATTGGAACATTTTGTTGCTGATGGAAGGCCACCATGAATGCACCCCATCTTCTCAATTCTGCCAACAGGGCAGAATATTTGTGTGTGTGCATCAAGCAAAAATAACAAGTCTGAATAAATAATATCCCGGACCATACCATTTATAATCTCTCACAGGTCCTACCATCCACTACAACTTAAATTTACCAATGCTAAGCCCGGGCCTATTGTCTCTGTGCTATTATTTATTTATTATGTTTTAATTTCTACTTCATTTATTTATTTATTTTCGAAGCTCAAGGACAATTTTATTGGATTTTAAGAGAAAAGTACAGCCTGGGTGGACTGAAGATCCTGGCATGCCAGGTAGAGATGGAGGGAAAAATCATGCCTTTTAAAGTAGGCACAAAATACAAAGCGGCTGCTTATTTTTATTATTTTTAGAATTATTTTTATTTTATATGTGAGTGTTTTCCTTGCTTGTATGTAAATACACCATGTGTGTACCTGGTGACCACAGAGGCCAGAAGAGATGTTACAAATGGTCCTGAGCTGCCGTGTGGGTGATGGGAATCGAGCCTGGGTCTTCTGTAAGATCAACAAGCACCCCAAACTCCTGAGCTATCTCTGTGGCCCCTGAACTGCTTATTAAGACAGGAAAAAGCACTGTCAAGAGTGTAAGTGGGCTAGTGGGCTGAGGAATTAGCCCCAGAGGCTGTACTCTGTGTGTCTGTGGGGTGGGGAGTGGAGCATGTGAGTGTCATAACGCACAGGTGGAGGTAAGAGGGCAACTTTCAGGGGTGGGCTTTCCCCTTTCGTTTCTATTTGGAGTCTGGGGACTGATCACCAGCCCCCCTATCTTTCTGTTTCTGTTTCTGGCTTAGCAGTTAAGAGTACTTGTTGCTCTTGACAGAGGACCTAGATTCAACTCCCAACAACCACATGGCAGCTTATAACCCTGTATGCTTGTGGTGCACATACATACACGCAAGGCAAACTCTCATAGACATAAAATAATAAATCAATCTAAGAGAAACCTTTAAAAAAAAAAAAAAAGATGCAGCTTCCTATCAAAGAACGTGGCGACTTCCCTTCCTGTCAAGGGACAAAGGGTGCTACTGAAATAATTCACTGTTTCATTGTTTTAAGCTTATAGTAAAATGTCCTAAGAATGTTTATTTCCTGTCTCTTGAGGCCTATATGAAGGGGTTTGTTTTGTTCTGTTTTGTTTTTTTGAGACAGGCTGTTACCATGTAACCCTGGCAGATCTAGAACTCCCTATGTAAAACCACTGACGGTGCATGCCTACAGTCCTAGCACTGAAGCCTGGAGATCCTGCTTTGGGGAGGAGGCTCACAAGACTGTGGAGACTTGGTTCATTTCAAACTTGCAATGATTCTCATGATCCTATCTCCCAGCTCAGAGTTTTACTATTATTTTCTTTCACTTTCCCAAATGTCAGGGTTACAGGTATGTCCTTCAGTTTTTGTTTGACACTTAAATATCACAATACTCCTGAGAAATTATATTGTACTTAAAAACAAAGCTACAACTGTGTTTTAATACACTGGCCAGTATTCCAGATCGTCTGCTCTGGGACAGATCTCTGTTAGGTCAGAGGAAATTAAGATGAGAGCTTGCTTCTGTGGATGTTATGAGAAAATGTGTGTGCACATGTGTGTGTCTGTGTCATGGCACAGAGTGAGATCAGAGGACACCTTGTGAGAGTCGGTTCTCTCCAAGGAAATCCCAAAAACAGAACTTCGGTCACCATGCTAGCAGCAGGTGCCTTTACTTACTGAGCCATTTCACGGGCTTAAAATGTCAGAGTGTATGTTCTCTTTTGTCTGTCCCAACAACTGTGCTCAGTAGAGAATGGCTTCTCCTATTGGCCTAACCCTCAAAAATCAATCCACCATAACTCAAAACTGTGAACTCCAGATGTGGTGTCTGTTAATTACTTCATTACAAAGAGATTGGTGTAATCTCTGGGTAACCTGTCCAGACTTCAAAACCTAAACTAAACTCTAATAGAGAGCTAGCAGTCAGAAAGTCTTCCACTTTCGAGGCAAGAAATAGCCCTCTCACCCGAGCCCACGCCCAGGGAGATCAGCTACCTGCAGCCTCCCTGGCAGTGGCATGAGCAGGGGTGTCAGACAGTTTTCAGCTAACCACACAGGGCCAGCTGCAGATGGAACAAGTGGGAAAGGGGCCAGTAAGAAAGAAAATACTACAGAATCTTCTTCCTCTTTCTCTTCTTCTTCTTCTTCTTCTTTTTTTTTTTTTTTTTTTTTTTTTTGAGACAGGGTCTCTCTGTATAGCCATGGCTATTTTGGACCTCACTCTGTAGACCAGGTTGGCCTTGAACTCAGAGATCAGCCTGCCTCTGCCTCCTGAGTGCTAGGATTAAAGGTGTGTGCCACCACTGCCTCGCTGTTACTACAGAATCTTAATCAGAAAAACAAAATAAAAATCTTTTGGGCTGGGGATGTAGCTCAGCTGGAAGAGTGTCTGCCCAGGATGCACACAGCCCTGGATTTGATCCTCAGCACTGCAGAGTGGGCAGAATGGTGCATGCTGTAGTCCTAGCACTCAGAAGGTAAAGGAAGGGGTGGGGGGGAGGATTGAAAACTCAAGGTGACCCTTGGCTACATAAAGAGTTTGACAGCAATGGTGGCGCACGCCTTTAATCTCAGCACTTGGGAGGCAGAGGCAGGCGGATTTCTGAGTTCGAGGCCAGCCTGGTCTACAAAGTGAGTTCCAGAACAGCCAGGGCTATACAGAGAAACCCTGTCTGCTAGACACTTAAGTGTTTTACCACCAAGCCATATCTCAGGCCAACAACTATATTTTTAGACAAGGGAGAAAAACAAGCCAGGGCTGGAATTAGCACATGAAGGCCTGTTCAGTTGCTAGAGGTTAAAACATATTCCACAACGGCATGGATTTGGTTCTTTCTCTTCCGTTTCAAGTTAGTTTTAAATTCTAATTCCAAAAAGGTCCCTTGCATCCACGCTTCCCTGGTGGGCAGTGAGTGTGTCTAAGCTACCGCACAACCCTTTACATACTGGAGGGTCATGTCAAGCAGGAGTGGGCACATGTTAAAAGCAAAGCCCTGACTCTAAGGACTACCAAGTTTGGACGGTGAGGAAGGCAGACCACTAAGATTGTTTGGAGACTTTCCCCCAGAACTATAGCACCGCCTTATTTATTTATTTACTTATTTATCTATTTACTTATTTATTGGTGCTGTGCTTAAACCAAGAACCTTCCTCACCCATGCTAACAGCTCCAGAGAACAGACAAAGAACTGTAAATGCTTCCAGGAAACCCAATTACTTTATGCTGGCCACTGCCAGGCAGAGAGTGACCGAGAGTCCCTGTCAAACCCCGATTACAATCCTCCTGCTGCTCATCTGCTAACTTCTGCAGGAAGCAGGGGGTCAGGACTAGTATGACTGGAAGATTCAAGCCTCTCTCTCACGAAGACAGAATCAGAAATGTGACTTAGGTCTACACCTTCCTGAGGATCCTTCCTAAAGAATCAGGGGCTGTGCTCCAAATCCTGCCACTTGCCAGTTACAGGTGGCTGAATGAATTACCAAAACATCCGCCTTCAGCAGGAACTAACTTGCACACCACTTACCAGTGAGTCAGCCCAGGAAGAATGTCATCCCAGAAGGTAGAAACAGTTCCCTGGAGGCTCTGGAAGGCAGAAGGGCTCTGGGCCCAGGTTCTGCCCTAACCTAGTACTGATGTGCACCACGGGACCTGAGGCAGGCCCTCAGCAGAGGCCACAGGAAAGCCCTGCTGGAAAGCATGTCCTCTGCGGACATTCAGGCATGCCTTAAAAAGACATGGAGCTTCCTGCCTTAGGAGGGCAGAAGGACCCCCATGGCATGTAGAGCAGAGTAACACAGTGATCAAGAACTGTGGCCATAAGCCAGACAGCATTGGGCTTACACTCACTGTCACCTGCAGGCTGCAGTGCAGCAGTGCCAGGCCTCACCTGCCTCAGCTGAAGCTGCCTCTCACTGTGAGACAGCATATGAACAAGAGCAAAAAGGGTGCCTGGTGATTTTCAGAGACCCTAAATGGGTCTCTGGGGGAAGACTTTATTTATTCCTTAAGTAGAACTAGAATGCTGGGTCTTCAAGCTCTCAGAGCAGACTGCTCTCCTCCTGGGATCAATGCCAAGCTCAAAACCAAAATACCTAAACAAAAACAAACAAACAAAAAAATTCTCTGACCTGCAAAAATAGCTTGAGACAAGCACACGGAGTAGTGGGCTTGTGCATGTGCCGTGGCTGTCCTCTCTAGGTAATGTGGGTGGTACTGGTAGATCAGCTGAACCTGCCTGGCCCCATAGTCACCTCAAGTTCTACAGTCTAGCACCCCCACCCTGACTGAAGAGTCACTGCAGAGGGTGTATTACTCACTTGGCATCAGGTACAGACTACCATATTTATCTCTGTGTCTGTGCCAAGACCTCAGCCACACTGTATTCCCAAGCACAGACTGTTCTCCTTACAGTTCCCATACTGCCTGGCAGTAACCTTATCCACAACAGAGCCGGACTTGTTCTTAGAACAACAGGCTGATGGTGCCCTTAGAGGTGTCCAAGTCCCAGTCTCCTTGACAGTCACACACTTGAGTCCCCTGGCACCCGGCTCACCTCATCCAGCTGTCTCTTCGTCTCTTCTTCCATCCTCCGAATGTCATCCATAGTCAGATCAACCCATTTGTCGAGCCAACAGAACAGCTGCCTGTGAAAGTTTGTAAACAGACGCTTCTCTTGCTATAAGGAGGAGGGAAGAAAGTCAGAGAGCGGAGAGGGAAAGCCCCTCTGCATTCCTCCCCAGTATCTACAGTTTACTAGGGTGGAGGGGAAGAGTGATGCCTGGATGCCTGGATGCCTTATCTGGATTAGACACAGGTCAGTGACCTTTGCCTTCCTGTTTCTGGCAAGTAAGTGTTCCAGTAAGGATGGCCATCCACCTTTTGTTCCAAATACTACCAAGACAGGCTTCTCATGGGATCTGGCCAAGCCAAGGCTCCTAACAACTGCCTTATTTTCTACAGTCTCTGGTGCCTAATGTGGGGTTATGACTAGCCAGCAGCTATAAAATGTGGCCCAAAAGTGTGATTCTAACACATGTGAGAATTAAGAGGCTTAAGTCTGTCCACTTCTGTAACCTGGGACACTATGGAGTTTGGCTCACAGTGCCTCTTGCCTTCTAGCTTGAAGAGGGAAACTTGTTTTCTGTGAGTTCAAGCACAGCAAAGCCTTTCGTGTTTGTCTTCATTCACCACTGTTTCTTTCCTTGTCACATGTGCTGCCCATAGAGGGACAGCATTAAAATGTAGAAAGGGGGGGCTAGCAAAGTGAACCCAAGACTCCAATGCTGGCAACTGAGGAACAGGTTAGTTCCTCAGTCCAGCTGTCTCAGAACACAGACACATGGAAAGGCCTGAGCCTGCAAACTTACCTTATGTATAAAGTTCTCCACTTTGTTCTGCAAGCCCCACCACTTGAACTTGACAGTAACCAGTTTGTATGCACACATATATGGGCAGTCTTTCTGATTGACAAGTTCTTGCTGAAGTAGAAAAATACCCAGAAGCAGGTTGGTAACTAAAAGAAAGATCTCAGGCTGTCTGAACCCCACTCACACCCTCCTCTAAGAGGAGAGGCCCACCCACAATATACCTGGCCCCCTGGTGGTAAGGGTGTGAATTGTACCTTCCAATTTGGGCCCAACGGTCCTCTTCCTGTTTTGAGAGATTTAAATTTTGCTGGGTCTTCCTCTGCCTTGTAATCCTGAGAATAGTGAGAATGGGGTTGGAAGAGAGAATGAGGAGGAGGGAAGGGAGTGAGGATAGGGAATGGCAGAGTTCTCACGAGAGGGCATTTCATACCAGTTCTTTCTGATTTGTGTGCTGTGAAACAGGGTCTTTCTATGTAACCCTGGCTGGCCCGCCCGCACCAGCTCGCTATGTAGACCAAGCTGACTACATGCCCAGCTACCGTAGTTCTTGAAGTTGCTGGTGTGGAGTATGGAAAGACATTATAGACAAGATAAAGAACTGTCTGCTGGCCGAGCAGTGTTGGCACACGCCTTTAATCCCAGCACTAGGGAGGCAGAGGCAGGCGGATTTCTGAGTTTGAGGCCAGCCTGGTCTACAGAGTGAGTTCCAGGACAGCCAGGGCTACACGGAGAAACCCTGTCTCGAAGGAAAAAAAAAGAACTGTCTGCTGGATGGTTTCTTGTTTTGTTTTCCAAGACATACAGGTGTATGTAAACCTGGCCATTTTGGAACTCATTCTGTAGACCAGGCTGGCCTCAAACTCAGAGATCTTACTGCCTCTGCCTCCCAAGTGCTGGGATTAAAGGTGTGCATCACCCTCACCTTGCCTGTGCTAAATAGTTTCATGTTAACTTGACACAAGCTAAAATCATTGGAGAGGAGAGAACCTCAATTAAGAAAATGTTTCCAGGGCTGGTGAGGTGGCTCAGTGGTTAAGAGTACTGACTTCTTCCAGAGGTCCTGAGTTTAATTCCCAGCAACCAACCACATGTGGCTCACAACCATCTGTAATGCGATCCAATGCCCTCTTCTGGTGTGTCTGAAGACAGTGACAGTGTATTCTCTCCCTCTATCCTTCCATCCCTCCCTCCCTCTTCCTCTCCACCCCCCCCCCCATAAATCTTTTAAAAAAAGGAAAGAAAGAAAAAGGTCTCCATAAGATTGGACTGTAGATAAGCCTGTAGGGCATTTTCTTAATTAGTTATTAGTAGGAGAAGACCCAGTCCATTGTGGGTGGTGCTATCCCTAGACTGGTGGTACTGGGTTCTATAAGAAAACAGACTGAGAAAGCCAAGCAGCACCCTCCATATCCTTCCTGCCTCCATGTCCCTGCTGCTTCCTTTCATGATGAACTGTGATGTGGAAGCATAGACAGAATAAACCCTTTCCTCTGCTTTGGTCATGGTATTTCATCACAGCAAAAGTAACCCTAAGACAAGTTGGGTACCAGGATAGTGGGTATTGTTGTGAGAGACCTGACCATGTGTTTTGGGGAGGGACTAGAAAAGCCACTGAATGTTGAGATCTCAGTGGGCTGTTCTGCAAGAGCTTGGAGGATAAGAATGCTGAGGGCAAGGCAGAAAATAGAGACCTGGCTTGTATTTCAAAGGGAAGTTTAAGACTCTATGGGGCCATGTGTTATTCTTAATTAAGATGCTATGGGAAGGTCAGCTGGGGCTGAAGGATCAGCTGTGATTAACAAAAGACCAGAACCATTAAAGTGAAGCTTTGCTTTACTGGGATAACTGACGCTGGGAGGCTGTAGCTGAGGAATTAGCATTGCCTGAGAGGCCAGCATCACTGAGGTGAGGTCTGGGAGGTGTTTCCTGAGAGTCAGTACACAGAAGCTATGTTCCAGACGTGGACAATCAAACTCAGTAGTGTAAGAGTCCCCCAGGTGGTAATGGTTTTGTAGGCACGAAGGGAAGAGCAGCTGAGGCTCGGCACTGTGTGTGAGAGGCCAGGATAGGCTGGCTATTGGTGAAGGTGCCACCTCAGTGGCAGTTGTATGCAAAGGACTAATGGGGTCATTCAGAAAGTTGAGGCCTGCCAGGCAGTGGTGGCGCTCGTCTTTAATCCCAGCACTTGGGAGACAGAAGCGGGCGAATTTCTGAGTTTGAGGCCAGCCTGGTCTACAGAGTGAGTTCCAGGACAGCCAGGGCTACACAGAGAAACCCTGTCTCGAAAAAACCAAAAAAAAAAAAAAAAAAAAAAAAAGAAAGAAAGTTGAGGCCTGGCACCATGAAGAGAGCTTAGGAGAGGCTATTGGTGAAAGTATAGCCCAGCTGCAGCAGAGACTCCAGCAATTTGGAGATGCCAATATCATGGGATGACCACCAATAGAAGCAGCAGTGGAGTGGAGTCAACCAGAGCCTAGAGTACAAGCTGTGTGTGCTGCAGAGCTGGAAGAAGTGGCCCAAGCCCTTTGGAGGAGCCCAGATCATGAGTGGATCCCAGACACTGGACACTGTGTTACTAACACGGTTGGGAGTTTGGTTTTGCTTTGATCTGATGGTAACTGTGCCCTAGTTCTTCCTTTCTGAATTAAGAAAGTATTTAATTAATTTTGATTTTACAGAAGCCCACAGTTGAGAGATTTCAACTTTAAAAAGAGATTTTGGATTTTTAAAGAGACTGGATATTTTAAAGGGACTAAACTTTTAATGTGTTTAAATGTGTATACTGTGGAACTTTTAAAGATATTTTTAAGGTGAAGTCTTGGGGATGAGTATGAAAGGTTGCAGCTTAATGGTGAAGTGTTTGTGTGCCAGGATGACAAGGGGTCAATGGTGCTGGACAGCTTTACACTAGCTTGACACAAGCTGAAGTCATCTAAGAGGAGAGAACCTCAATGAAAACAAATGCCTCCCTAAGACTGGGCTCTAGGTGATCCTGTAGGGCATTTTCTTAATGAGTGACTGGTGGGAGAAGGCCTAGCTCACTGTGGCTGGAGCCATTCCTGGCTGGTGGGCCTGGGTTCTATAAGAAAACAGGCTGAGCAGGCCAGTAAGCAGCACCCTCCATGGCCTCTGCATCAGCTCCTGCCTCCAGGTTCCTGCCCTGTCTGAGTTCCTTCCAGGCTTCCTTCAGTGATGGAGTATGATGTGGAAGTGTAAGTCAGATAAGCCCTTTCCTCCTTGTGTCATCACTGCGATAGTGACCCTAAGACAAACTGTTTACACTTGCCTCAGCTCAGGGCAGGGCTCTGTGTGATTTTCTCTGCCAGACTTTGTACCTTCAAAGTCCTGGGATTAGTAGCATGAGTCATATCTTATCATTTATCTTTTTAAACATTCCAGGTAGCTGGGCACAAGGGAACATGTTTGTATTCCCAGCACCTGGGATGTGGGGACAGGAGGACCAGAAGTTGAAGGGCAGCTATGACTACATAGAGAATTCAAGGCAAGCCTGGACTACATGAGATAATGTTTCAAATAAATAAGCAAATAAGTAAATCTCTTCAGATGACTTTAATACACAGCCAAAGCTGAGAACAACTGGTCATCATTCTTTTTTTTTTTTTTTTTTTTTGGTTTTTCGAAACAGGGTTTCTCTGTGTAGCCCTAGCTGTCCTGGAACTCACTCTGTAGACCAGGCTGGCCTTGAACTCAGAAATCCACCTGCCTCTGTCTCCCAAGTGCTAGGATTAAAGGCGCGCACCACCACTGCCCGGCTGTCATCATTCTTAAAATTTCCTAGCGTAAGCTCCTGGTTTAACTAGAATCAGCATCAAAGCTAATACTCCTTTAAGAAGCCCACACACCTCCACTCAAGCGTACATTCCTTCCTTCCCAAGTGCCTTTCTCTTAGTCCCGGTAGTTAAAGTCTATATTATAACCTCTTTTAATAAACTCTAACTGCTTTATAAAATAATAATCAAAAAAAAAAAAAAAACTCTTGAGATGGAGCAGCAGGTAAAGGTGCTTGCTGGTGGTCTAAGTTCAGCCTGGGAACCCACTCAGGAAGGAGAGAACTGACTCCACGAAGCTGCCTGACTTCCACACTCCTGCTGTGCTAGTGTATGGATGCCAGTATTCAATAAACACATACAATAATTAAGCAATAAATTGAATTTGTTTTTCAAGACAGGGTTTCTCTGTGTAGCCCTGGCTGGCCTCACGCTCACGGAGATTCCCCTGCCTCTGTGTGCCAGCACACCTGGCCTACATTATTTTCTAATCTTCCTGCCACTCATATAACAGAGATGAAAAGCTACCCAAAGACCCATAGTTCTTGCTCCTCTTCTGCTTGTGAAATATATTCACAAATTCAGTTTGAGAAACTCACTTGGCTGTACATTTATGATGTATTCACTTTGCCATGTATATTGATTATATTGCAGTAAAATGGATTGTTTTGTTTTTTTGAAAGAATTTACTTTAAGTCTAAGCTGGCCTTGAACGTAATCATTTTGCTTCATACAAAATAATGTAATAATAATAACAATAGATAATGGAATTCTAGGTGTGTGCCACCACACTGAGTATGCATCTCTTTGGGGAATACACCAATAAAAATACCTCAGTAAAAGCTAGAAAAATGGCTCAGTTTTTGCCAAGCAAACCTGATAACCTGAGTCTAATCCCTAGAACCCACAGTGGAGGAAGAGAATCAACTCAAATCTGCTCTGCTCTGACTTCACATGTGTGCATGATATACACAGACGGAATAATAATAAAAGCAGTGGGATGGCTCAGCAGGCAAAGGTCCTTGCCACACAAGTCTACAGTACGGGGAGGAAAGAAGTAACTCCATTAAGTTGCCATCTTATGACCCTGTCACGGGTGTGTCTGCACGCAAGAGTGTATGCAAGTGTGTGCATGTGTGAGTGTGGAGGTCAGGAGACAACATGGAGTCACTTCTCTCCTTCACCATGTGGGTAGCAGGGGTCAAACTCAGATTGTTAGGCTGGTGGCACATGCTTTAACCACTGAGCCCATCTTGCTGGCCCAGGAAACTTGAAAACAAAAACAAAAACAAAAACAAACAAACAAACAAACCAGTATGTGTGCCATGTGCACTGCAAGAGCAGTGAGTGTACTCAACCCCAGTCATCTCTTCAGCCTCACAGACAGGGGACACTGCAAGAGCAGTGAGTGTACTCAACCCCACAGTCATCTCTTCAGCCCCACAGACAGGGAACACTGCAAGAGCAGTGAGTGTACTCAACCCCACAGTCATCTCTTCAGCCCCACAGACAGGGCACTCTCAACAGTTACCTTAGAAATAGTCATGTCAGGAAACTTAGTGAGACATGGTCTTAAAAAATAAAAATGTTAGCTGCAGCTGGGTCGTGGTGGCGAATGCCTTTAATCCCAAGACTCAGGAGGGAAGGGGATCTGTATGAGCTTGGGGCCAGCTCCACAGAGGGAGCTCCAGGACAGTCAGGGCTCCATAGTAAAATTCTGTCTCAAAAACCTAAAAATACATATAGACAGACAGATAGACAGACCATAAATGTTACCAGGTATGGTGGTGCACAACTTTAATCTCAACACTTGGGAGGCAGAGACAGGTTGATCTCTGTGAGTGAACACAACACAGAGAAACCCTTTCTCAAAAAGGGGGTTGGGGGTGGGGGGATGCTGGGCATGTAGTTCAAAGGTAGACTGGGAGGCCCCAGGCTTAACCTCTAGTACCATAAAAACTGTAACAAAAACAGTAGGACAAGTGATGCACACCAGAAAGGCCTTCCTTTTGAGCCAAGCTGGGTAAGGCTCCCAGTCTCTTTAACATTTACAAGTCACTTCTACACCAACATCTTTGAAGGAGTTCTCACCTTGCTGAGTACTTGGCTTCGATCAGCAATGTCTATATATATAGCTTCCACATGTTTCCATGCCTCAGGCTCCAGTTTATGCACCTGCAAGAAAAAGGGAGACCACTTGTTATGTGTGTGCTGCTCTGCTAATGACAGGTGTCCTTTACCAGAAACAGACACTGGCGGGGTATTCCTACTAGTAAAGAATTATACAACAGTTACACATCCACAACCTGAAACTCCCTGAGTGAGCTGCCATGATACCACAAGGCGAAAACTTCACACCTGATCTCAGACGACAGGTTACAGTTTAATGTAGGCAGGCTAAAAGGCGCATGTAAAATGCCTTCAATAGAAAATTGTATAGAAAATACATAAAACATGAATGAATTTGTTTGTATTTGGATCCCTTCCTCAACATATTTTGTGATTTGCATACATTCCATGCAAACATTCCAAATCTAATGTCTGAAATACTTCTGTCCCCAAGCATTTCAGGTAAGGGCTACTTTACAGTTGAGGCACAGTTATTCAAAGGTGCTGGAGATCAGACAGCAATGGGATCTGTCCTTAGACTAAGTTCACTTCAGCAGGCCCTGCCTAGCACCTGCTCTCTGATGAGGACTAACCACCAGTGGACCTCAGTGCTGCCTTCACACATTCAATGTACAAAAGGCTAGACAGTAAAACCTCCTCTGGCTCCTACCTCAAGCCTGACTCTGACTCCAGTAACAGATGATATAGTCTGTGTGCAGACTTTCCTTTAATGCCAACAGTAGCATATATATACACGGTTCTTATCTTGCTCTTTTTAGGTTTATTTAATTTTTATTCATATACATGTGTGTCTGCAATGTGGATGTGTGTGGAAGCCATCGGGGGCCAGAAGAGGGTGTTTGATCCATTCACTGGAGATACAGGTGCTTGTAAGGCATCCGGTGTGGGTACTTGGAACTGAACTCAGGTTCTATGGAGGTCGGGAAGAACGTTAACTGCTGAGCCATCTCTCCTGCCCCATATCTTGTCTTTCCTTTCTTCTTCTCAGACAAGGTCTCATTGTGAGGCCTGGAACTTATGTAAACCAGGCTAGCCTCAAACTCAAGAGTCCTGCCTATCTCTGCCTCCTGGGTATTTGCCACCATGCCCAGCCATGCGTATCTTTCTTTTTAAATTTCTTTTTCAAATTTTTGGACATATTCACCCCCAACCTCTTTAACCATCCTTTATGCCCTACTTTGAGATTATTTCTCCTTTCCTCATCCGGTTCAGTTTGTACTGCCCAACTAATCTTGGGGGTAGGACCTGCTCTAGTATATGTATGGACAACCTACCAGGGGTTACATATTTAAAGAAAACTGGCTCTCTGTAATAGCTATTCTTGGTTGTCAACTTGACTACATCTTGAATTAACTAATATCCAAATGGCTGGGTACACATGTGGGGTATTTCTTAAACTACATCATTTGAAGTGGGAAGATGCACCTTGAATGTGGGCCACACCTTCTGGCAGCAGCCTACCCATATCACGGACTGAACGACCACTGGATTCTTGGACTTTGTACTGTAGACAGCATTGTTGGACGAGCTGGATCACTGCCTGTAAGCCATTCTAATAAATCCCTTCCCCCACCTCTCTACATTCATTTTATTTGTTCTGTTCCTGTAGAGAACCCTGACTAATATGCTCTCCCTCTTTCAGTAGCAATCAAATGCCAATCGCTCCTCAGTTAGTGGAGGGATGTTTTTGTTTCGTTTTCAAGACATGAGACCAGACTGCCTTCAAATCCAGAGATCTGACTGCTTCTGCTTCCTGTGTGCTGGAATTAAAGGTGTGCACCATCAAGTCTGGCTGGTGGTAGGAGTGTGAGCGCCCCCTGTAGGATGGGATTTTGTCCTGCTGGAGCCTTTGCAGGTCTTGTGCATACCTTCAAAACTGATGTGGGTTCTTATGTGCATCTTCCTGCCGGGCCTGGGAAACACTGATGCTACAGACCACTTTAGGCTCTTACGATCCTTCTGCAAAGATCGCTGAGCCTTAGGTAGGGATGTCATGTGAAGGTCCCATTCAGGGCTGAGCACTTCACAGTCTTATTCTCCATACAAACTAGTTGTGAGCCTCTGTGAAAGGCGACGCTTCTTTGACATGGGCTGAGAGATGCTGATCTGTGGGTACAGCAGTAAGTTGTAGGAGTCACTTCATCCCATGTCCATTTAGCTGAGCAATAGGACTAGGTGGTCCCAGGGCCTGTGACCTGTGCAGCCATCCATCTAGCCCTTTAACATCCTACTTCTACACTGAACAATACATGAGGGATTGTTCTCATCAGTTCCCTCTTAGTTTTGTTTGGAAACAGTGTCTCTCATTCTGTAGCCCTAGCTGCGCTGGATGGAACTCACAATCTAGACCACACTGACCTCAAACTCAAGAGATCCACTTGCCTCTGTCTTCAGAGTGGTAGAACTAAAGGTGTGCACCATCATACCCAGCTCCCTCGGCTTTTTAATGGCTGCATAGTATGCCACTGTTTGGCTGCACAATATATTGGTGTCCCACTGACTGGGTCTATGTTGTTGTATTTGTGCTTAATCGTTTTTGCTTTGTTTTGTTCTTAAAGATTTATTTTATTTATATGAGTACACTGTAGCTGTCTTCAGACACACCAGAGAGGGCATCGGATCTCATTACAGATGGTTGTAACCACCATTTGGTTGTTGGGAATTGAACTCGGGACCTTTGGAAGAGCAGTCAGTGCTCTTAACCAGCCTCTGTGCTTAATCTTGTATGTGTTGTTTCACATGTGAGAGAACAGTCTTGAACATGCATAGGCATAGATAAGGGAACATGACCATACTTTGAATTTGGAGAAGTACTGCAATTATGGTATTTTAAAGACATCGTTCCTGGGTATCTAAAACTACATTGTAGACTAATCCCTGCTCTACAAGAAAGCCTAGCAAAGAATCTTAGAGATGATATTTTGCAAGCCGACAACAAGAAACTACACTGTAGGACAGACTAGAGAAGCCTTCCTCGACAGGCAGAAGAGAAGCACAGAGAGGACCCTGTGCAGGGAGGAGAGGCTACAGGTAGAACCCAGAGAGATCTGCCAAGTGCCTGAAGCCCTGAGCCTTTGTGAGGTGATACTTACATTCTCCTGGGTGCCAAGGTCTGGCTTGTGCCAGGTTTCAATTTTAATCAGAAAGTCTTCTTTCATGTACTCATTCTGAAAGAAGGAAAACACAGCTCAGTCATTGACGAGGTCAGAACTGGAGAGTCACCACCTCCCATCACTGGGAATCATGCAGCCCTGGAGCTGTGAGACTCCAGCTGCCCCGCCTGGGTGGCCACAGTGCTAGGTCTGCTTCACGAATACACTCACCCTTAGTTTACAGAGGAAGAAAAGCAAAGTTCAAAAACTTTAGGTGACTTGGACAACACCACAGAGCCATCTCACAGCTAGGCCAAACCCCACATTTGTCCAAGTTTAGAGTTTAGTATTTAACTAGTTTTCCATACTATCGTATGCACAGGATGCAAATGTAATCAACAGCCCACAGTCTCCAGCTGAGGAAAGGGGGTGAAGTCTTGGAGCTGGCCCCTTGCCCTGCAATGAGTCTGTTGCTGAGGCTCCCCTCTAATTTTGTCTCCCTCCCTTGGTGCTTTTGAAAAATTGTAACACCTGTTTAGTAAAAAGAGCTACACGAAGGAGGAAGAGAGCCCACTGTTGCCTCAGCAGGATTAGTTCTGTGGCAGGGACAAGCATTTGGGGGATTATACTGAGGGACAAGGGCTTGTGGGACAAGGGGCTGCTTCCAGAAGAGTAAGCTTGTTGCCAACGGTCAGTGCTCACTGAGGTCAACAGACGGCTAAATAGGAGAAGGATGTCACATTCAGGCTGGCCGAACTGGAACTTCTGTATAGCCCTGGGTAGGCATGGCCTGAGGAAACAAAGGGGAACCTCAATCCATTCTGTACCTCTGAGACTCAGAGTCAGATCTTACCTGGCAAAGCCACTAGTCAATACAGCTTAAAGCCAACAAGTAAGATCCTCATTAGACTGAAACACTTGAGCCTCCACAGCCAACAGCACCCAAGGGGAACAAGAGAAGAGCCAGAATGTCTAGTGCAGATTCATTTCTATTTCCCCTTTTCTGATAAATCATCTGTAACTCCAATCTTCGTACCCCCACCCCTGCCGAAAATACTTACTGTAATAACTGCTCCAAGGCAAGGACATGGAAAAGAGAAAGAAAGGAGATTAATGCATAAACAGACTAGGAAGAGCAAAGACTTCTTCACTCCCCTGTGGCTTCCCCTGTAGAAAGCCTCAGTGCACCAACTCCCCTTTCCCCAAGTTCACTCAAAGTCCTCAGGGACCAAACCTGGGAGGTAATTAAAATGGTGTCCTATGGGCTTCTTAAGATTCTCTGACTGAACAAGGAAAGGGATGGTCTCTTATCAGCCGAGGCCCTGAGGCCCAATCAATCTCCCTTGAGAGAACCACTGGGTGGGGAGGGAGGTATCCCCTCAGGAGCACAGAGCAGGGTACCCTGAGCCAGGCGTCTTTCTGATGGAGACAGTCTTCCTCACGCTGTAACTAAACCTTAATGCTCTACACTGCTGCCACTGTAATGGGATCCCTTGGAAAGCACAGGTCAATTATTTATCAGAGAAAATGACTGCAGCTTCCATGTCACTGGGGAAGAGCCCAGCTCTCCTCCTGACATGCTCAAAGCATTCTGCACCCCACCCCTGTGTTATCTCCATTTCTGGTAATGCATACTGATGTGTTTGGAGTATACATTGGGCCAACAAACTCCATCACTCCAAAACCCAAATAAAACAACAACAACAAAATAAAACTAACTCTACCCACTCCTGCAATGGGAAGCTGATGACAAGTGCACAAACAGGCCAGGAGATTGCCAGTTATTTTTCCCCAAGCCCAGCTGAAGGCACTGGAAGCAGCAGATTGGGATTAAACAGGCAACTCCCTTATTATTACTAGCACTTTGAGAAAGTCATGTTGGCACAAGAGAAATGATGGTAAAATATGTATCCAAAGATGCCAGTCTGGCAGAGATCCTGTCATACTGTCATTGAGACAGCAGCTTCGGGCTAGCCTGGTGTTATGACCCTGGCCATTAAGCTTCTCCAGCCAGCTACCATATTTGGACTCCACATCCTCTAAGAAACTGTCTCTTAGTTTGGCCGCTCCATTCCTTGTGATGACATTTGCACCATCACACTGTTATTCTAGTGTACCTTCAATCCCCATAGTGGGAGACTCCCAAGGAAACAAATGTCTCAACTAGAAAACAGGAGTATCTGATTTGACCTATAATTTTGTATTTCACTGTAACTTAGAGTTTGACATTTGAGGTTTTTACATTTTAGTATGTGAGCCACTGAGAAACAGATCCATTGAATTCTGAAAACCCTGGGTCTCTGGTGACTAACTTCCCTTAAATTTTCTCCAACCCCACATTCCCTTCCAAACATCTCTGTATCCATAGCAACCACACAGGGCTTTCCTAACAAGACTAATAATGTACTTTGTCTTAGAGTTTTTGAGATGGGATCTTGCTATGTACCCCAGGCTAGCCTTGAAGTTGTGATCCTCCTGCTTCAGCTTCCTAAATGCTAGGTTATATAAGCATTTACCACCATGCCCAGCCTCTTTTTTTTTTTTTTAAAAGATTTATTTATTTTGTGTATACGAGTACACTGTAGCTGTCTCCAGACACACCAGATCCCATTACAGATGGTTGTAAGCCACCATGTGGTTACTGGGAATTGAACTCAGGACTCTGGAAGAGCAGGTGGTGCTCTTAACCACTGAGCCATCTCTCCAGCCTCACCCAGTCTCTTAATATGGTATTTTAAAACCCTGACTTAGTGGTACTGTCCTGGCTAAGAGTTAAGGTTCAAGGGAGGAGACAAGGAGCCAGATATGTCTCCTCTTCCCATTTTCATTTATCAGCCTGCCCTGTCAGCTTCAGGAGAGAAGAGATGGAAATAAAGTAAGAGAGCAGAAAAACTTCATAATGAGCAGAGCTTACCAAATCTGTTTCTCTGCTCCCAGAATAAAGCGGGAGCCTTCCAAAGGCAGGGCACGGGAGACTACACACTCCTTATCCACCTCTCCTCACCCTTAGATGGACTTAGGCCAAACTGAAATGCCGCAGCACTGATGACCTTTGTCCCATCGACCTCCAGGGAAGGTCAGCAGGAAGCCTTCCTCATCTGTTCTCTCTTATTTAAAAGAGGAGGTAAAAGATGAGCAGGCCCAGGATACAGCATGGTCCTCTGTAGGAGTGGATTCCTCTCAGAAGTTGGCAGCTACTAACAAAGTAGCCTTCCCTCCCCCACCCACCCACTGCTACCTCTCCTCTTCATGGAGAAATTAGAAATTGTATTTTTCTTTTGTCAAGAATCGGTGTGTGAACTAACATTCACTGTGTAAAAAACTGCCATGCCAACTGCAGCACATTCTCCGAAGAGTTACACAGCAGACAGTGGCATCCCTCCGTTGGCACAAGTGGTATACCCAGAAACCTGGGCTAAGCTTGCCTCAAGCTGACTAAGGTTCTTTTGGCTCATGCTCAGCATGACTCTTCGGCATAGAGGAATGCCACCTTTGTCCCTACAGCAGACACACCCTGCCACACTCTGAGGTCTCTTTTCTTCCTTTATTTGCAGCGCTAGAGAGCAAACCCAGGGCCTTGGCCTAGGTAAGCACTTTACCATTCAACTACGAGGGAGGAATGGGGACAGGAAGGGGTTGTGGTCAAGACAGACTTTCAACACAGACCAGGCTAGTCTTCAACTTAACAGAAATCCAGCGGCCTGTTTCCCAGGTTCTAGGATTGCAGGAGTGTGCCACCATGCCTGGCTTTTCAAAACATGAAAACAAGCTCAGCATGGTGCTGCAGGCCTATTATTTCAGCACTTACAAGGTAGAAGCCAGGATGATCTGGAGTTCAAGACCAGTCCCAAGCTGTAAGGCCAGCCTGGGCTACAGACATACACAGTAAGTAACAACCTCCTGTCCAGTGTGTAGGCAGCAGTGAAATTTGCATTTTCAGTTACAGCGATAAACTTGTCCATAGTCTAGGTCCCATCATTTATTTTGTATCTCCTGATACAAGGTCCTTGAACTTGTATAGGACCATGGAAGACTGGAGAGAGCAATGACTTCGGTCATTCCCAAAGTCCACAAGATAAGGACACCCTTGGGTCACATAAGGATCACATGCTTATCAAATACAATCTAGGGAATGAGCAGAAAACATCCAATGACTTGGCACAGGTGGGCAGAGGCAGGCAGGACCAGGGGGATGCCTGTGCCAACAAATGAAGGCTAGCAGGAGGAACGAGACCTTGGAGGTGGGTTCAGTGTCCATCTAGGGCTTCCTGACATGTCAGTCAGTCCCAGCACAATCCTAAGAGATCTATTCCAAAGCTCTCACCTGTAGCCTCACACAAGAGGGTTGCTACAAGTTTAAGGCCAACTGGGGCTATACAGGGAGTTCTAGGCTGGGCTACAGGCTGAGACCCTTCCTTAGGAAGGAAGGAAGGAGAGAGAGAGGAGGAGATGGGGGCCTGTTTCTAGATAGTCCCTCAGATCTCAGAATCTTGGAAAGCTGAGTCTTGCTACTCAGTAGGAATCCCAGAATATGTTGTAGAGGAGAAAGTACATCTACAGAGGCTCCAATCTGTTTTCCTTTCTGAAACTCCAAACTAAAGATGATTCAACACCGATTACAGACCTCTGAAGAGTGACAACCTAACCGCAGTATCTGCCCGTGCACAGCACACATGTTACACACTTTGGGAGCGGGTAGCTATTTCTGAGTCCTTTGTCAGTGAAGAATGGGCTCACTTCTTCTTTTCCTCCACAACTTTGGCAATTTTCTTCCTAACTTTCCTGTGTCCAGGCCTGACTCTTTTCCAGGCAGAGACATCACTCCACAGTTATTCTCCTATGACCCCTCCTTCTCCCGAGTACCTGGGTATTAACTACTTTTTAAGCCAAACAAACACATCACATTAAAATCAGAAATTTAAGTATCTAATAAGGGGATGGTTTTAGCCAGGCAGTGGTGGTGCACACCTTTAATCCCAGCACTTGGGAGGCAGAGGCAGGTGGATTTCTGAGTTCGAGGCCAGCCTGGTCTACAGAGTGAGTTCCAGACAGCCAGGGCTATGCAGAGAAACCCTGTTTCAAAAAAAAACAACAACAACAAAAAAACCAAACAAACCAAAAAAAACCAAAAACAAAACAAACCAAAAAAAACAATTCCCATCAGCAGGGGAAGTGAGTGGGAACTTTTTTTGCCACCAAGCCTGATGGCTTGAGTTTGTCTGTATCTGCACAGTGGGAGGGGGGACAGACTCACAAAACTTGCTCGCCCACCAATTTCCATACACACTATCGTGTGTGTGTGTGTGTGTGTGTGTGTGTGTGTGTGTGTGTAGAGATGTAAATGTAACTTTAAAAAATTTAGAGAAAGCCTGGTCTACAGAGCGAGTTCTAGGATAGCCAGGGCTACACAGAGAAAACCCTGTCTCAAAAAAAAAAAAAAAAATTTTAGAGAGAAGTAAATGTAATTAAAAAAATTTAATTAGTAATCAGCTACATGAGACCCTATCTAAAAAAAAAATAGTAATCGTCTAAAAAATGTGTCTGGAGATTTTTTTATGTATATGTTAACTATAAACTCATACAACATCCAAAAAAGGCTAGTAAAGCCCCTGCAGTGTTAGTAGTGATTATCCAGAGATGTAAGAATCATGAGTAATTATTTTCTCCTGTTTTTATCTATTTTCCAAAATACATATAGTAAGCATTATTTTTGTAATTATTAAAAATAATGAAAATTGTCAAACTAAGCCCCAGAAGCTGTTCTGTGCTGCCTCTGGCTCTGACTGTTGGTGTGGCTAAGCTCTATGGATACCCCTGACAGACATGCCCCAGGCCTGAAGGAGCAAGCCCCCTCCTCCCTCCTCTGGCTTACTCTGAAAAGTTATGGTAGATACAAAGCCCTGACTCCCCTCCCTCCAGCCTCACTGCCCACTTGTGCTCACCTTGGGCAGCCTTGCACTCACCGGTTCTGCAGTAAGGGTAGGCATTCCAGGCTTTCTCATGTATATTCAGGGCGCCTTCTGGGGCCAGCATTCGAACAAACGTGGGTACTTTGCTGTAGTGAAAAAAGCTGAAGAGTGAACAAAGGAGCAGGAGAAAGGAGAGAATCGCAGAGCAGTCTCCAGCCCACAGCTCTTGCTCTCAGGGTCAGAAGTTGACAAGCAAGTTTCCGTGAGATAAGCAGGCAACTGCCAGAGCCTGACACCTCAGCTTGACTGGCTACACAGAGCATCAAAACCCGCCCGCCCGCCACTCACCAAGAGCAAGACAGCTTATGAGACCCTGGGCTGCCTGCTGCCACTCCACATTCTCATGAGAGTCTGCCAGAGCCCAATGGGCACAAGGCAAGCAGCACAGCCGATGTTCCACTGCACTGAGCATTGTAGGCCCACAGTCAGTGCGACTACTGACTCAGAAGGTGGGTTCTGAGGACCAGGCAGATGGCTCAGTCAGTAAAGTAGCTCACAGCAGTTTGGAGCCCCAGCAACCACATAAAAAGGTAGGTGTGGCAGTGCTGGTAACCCCAGCGTTTGGGGGTGGGAACAGAGACAGGATTTCTCAAGATCAGTGGCTAGCCAGTCTAATCACTTAGTTCAGTTAGAGACCCTGGCTCAAAAAATAAGTCTGGGCTGGGATTGTCAGCACACTCCTTTAATCACAGTACTCAGGATGCAGAGGCAGGTGGATCTCTGTGAGTTTGAGGCCAACTTGGTCTACAGAGTGAGTTCCAGGACAGCCAGGGCTGCATCTTTTTCTCTTCTCTGCCAGAGTCTCATGTAATCCCCACTGGCCTTAAGCTTCTGATCCTTCTGCCTCTACGTCCCAATGTTAGGGTTACAGGCATATACCACCACAGTCAGTTATGTGGTGCCAGGGATCGAACCCAGGGCCTTGTACATGCCAGACAAGCATTCTGCCAACTAAGTTACATATACAGCCCTTCTTTAAATACAAACAAACAGTCTCACTCCGTAGCCCAAATAAACAGGTTGGTCTTTGTCAATATGACACAAACCTAGACATATCTGGGAAAGAGGACTCTTGATTAACCAAATACCTCTGTAAAACTGGCCTGTAGGGCATTTTTCTTGATTGATGGTTGATGTTGGAGGGCCCAGCTCAAAGTGGGTGGTGCCATCCCGGGTCAGGTGGTCTGGATGGTCTAAGGAAGCAGCCATGGGAGGCAAGCCAGTAAGCCTCATTCCTCCATGGCCTCTGCTTCAGCTGCTTCCTCCAGGTACTTGCCTTGAACTCCTGCCCTGACTTCTCTTGATTGATGACAGATTATAATCTATAAAGTGAAATAAGCCCTTTCCTTTTCTCCCCAAATTGCTTTTGGTCGTATTGTTTATTACAGAAAAACAAAACAAAACAAACCCTACCCTACCTAGGACCTAGGCTACTCTTGAACTCACTATGTAGCCAAGGTTGGCCTCCAACTTAGATGTTTTTGTCTTAACCGTCAAAGTTCTGGAATTACAGGTGTGTACAATCTCACCTGGATGATATTTTCTTCTCCTCATTTTTTCCCATTGGTTTTAAAGATTTATTATTTTTATGAGTATTTTGCCTACATGTACTTCTGTGCTCTGTGTGTGCCTGCTCAGGCCATACCCTAGGCCTGATTCCCTAGAACTAGAGTTACAGATGGTTGTGAGCCACCATGTAGGTGCTAGGAACCAAACCCAAGTCCTCTGCAAGAGTAGCCAGTATTCTTAGCCACTGAACCATCTCCTTAGCCCTTCTATTCAGTTTTCATTTCATGTTACAGAACAATATGGATAGCATGTAGTTTTTGTAAGCACATAAATTCCTTTACCATGTCTGTGCGCGCGTGCGTGCGTGCGTGCGTGCGTGTGTGTGTGTGTGTGTGTGTGTGTGTTACTGGGATCAGAGTCTCATACATGCTAGTCTTGTGCATACCTGAGCATTGAACTACATCACCAGCTCCATCTTTCTTAGCTTTTAGATGGTAGCTTACCCCAGCAGAAAACTGACCCTGAACCCCCAGATCGAGCCTGAGAGTCTTCACACTCTGATACACATTCATCCAGGTGATGCTTCTACGTGCCAGGAACCCAGGAACCAAAGGGTCCAGAGACAGACAACTAATGACAGTCCTGAAGGAGTATGTTCTAATAGGGTGATCACAGGGCTCTCAGAGGAGGAGCACAGCAAAAATACAACTGGGGAGGCTCATGACTTGAGGCAAGCTCCTCGGGGCAGTCAGAACCACACAAACACACAAGGCAGCGGGTATGCAGGATACCATGAAACAGGCTGGGAGTGGGGCAGAAAAGGCTGGGAGAGAGAGGGGTTAGTGCAGGGTAAGTGCAAGGTACCAGGCAGAATGGAAGAGAACAGAGGAGCGGAGTCACAAAAGAGCCTGTAAATTAAGTGAGGCAGTTGCACTTCATCCCAAGGACAAAGAGAAGCTTCACAGCCTACAGCTTTCAAGACAGCACAGAGCCTACAGCAATATGCTTATCATACAGAGAAATGGAAGGCAAGAGAAGAGTCGGAAGCTGCTGCAGCAATCCATAGCAGGGATGTGAAAACACTGTGGGCTGTGGGAGGCATCAGACCCTCCGCCCAGAATGGCTTTTGTTCTCATGAGGGCGGCTGCTAGGACCACCAGGGCCACCACCCTCTTTTAAAGGATGTGTTCTGGAGTTAACAGTGGGAGCAACTTGGTGTCTACACTTTCTTGCATGGAGGAGGCAGGGAAGGCTGCACACTCCTCACACAGACTTTCTCTGTGCCATTTGGTTCACTGAGTTCAGTGAGCAGATAGGAGCTGCTCTCTGCCCCAGCCCAGCCAGGCCTGCAACCCCGTGGGCTCAGTGTCCTTTCACTAGAGCAGCAACTACAGGAGACCCAGGATTTCAACATATGAAAATGAATCTGGTTCACTTCCATTCAGGGACTAGGAATTAAAAAACAGATTCTTTTCTTTTCTTTCTTTTCTTTTTGGTTTTCTGAGACAGGGTCTCTCTGTCCTGGAACTCATGCTATAGACCAGGAGTTGGCCTCGAACTCAGAGATCTACCTGCCTCTGCCTCCCAAGTGCTGGGATTAAAGGCGTGTGCTATCTCAACCCATCAAGTACACTCATTTTTAAAAAATTTTATTTGACTTTTAATTATGTGTATGCATACATGTCTGTACACATAGGTATAGGTGCCTATGGTAGCCAGAAGACACTGACTTGTTTGGAGGTGGAGTTATAGGCAGTTGTGAGTGACCTCATGTGGGTGCTGGGCACCAAACTCTGGTATTCTACAAGGGCAGCATGTGCTCTTAACTGCTGAGCTTTCTCTCCAGTCCACTGAGTCATTTCTCAAGCAGTTTGCTTGTCTTCCATTCAAGCCAGTAAATGCTTACTGCTGGTGTGAAGGTCCTTCGGGCCAGCTCATGGTTTGCTGTGAAATCATTTTGATTTTGGATTCAGCAAACGTGTCTGGTTTATTACAAGTTCTAGTACACAAATGATTTCCAAAGGTATTTGAAAATATTAGACGAAAAATTTCTTTTACAAATTTTAAAAAGGGGGTTGGCTAGAGAGGTGGCTCAGAAGTTAAGAGCAATTGCTGCTTTTCCAGAAGACCCAAGTTCAATTCCCTCCAAAGACACACACGTGCGCGCGCGCGCACACACACACACACGCACACAAAACTGCTATAACTTTTAAAAAATATTGTACCTTTGATCAAACGAGAGGTATTAAGATTTCTCTGGCATTTGATTCTACAAAATTTGAATTTAAATACTACCTGACCTAACAACTCTACGTTTACCACATTTACCGCACTTTAGGATGTAAGTGTATCAAAGGATGTGTTCTGCATCTGGAAAATTACTAGCAAATGCATCTCAGGAAAGGGCTGCTCCGACAGCTTACAGCACGTGCACAGCACACTGTACTTACTATGAGCGCATATGTTCTTTTTCCCTTCCTTTTCTTTCCTTTTTTTTTTTTTTGTTGTTGTTCTTTAGTTGGGTGGTTTTCCAGAACAGGGTTTTTCTATGTGACCCTGGCTGTCCTAAAACTCGCTCTGTAGACCAGGCTGGCCTTGAACTCACAGAAATCCACCTGCCTCTGCCTCCCAAGTGCTGAGATCAGAGGCAGAGCATGTTATATTCTTAATTACCTTACTTGTTCATTGGGAAGTTTTTTTGTTTGTTTTATTGGTAGTTGTAGGTTTTTGTTTGTTTGGTTGCTTGCTTGCTTTTGAGACATTTTGTAGCTTAGACTGGCCTGGAACTGGTTACGTAGTCTGAACTGGCCTCAAACTTACCATCCTCCTGCCTCAACTTCCTAAGTGCTGAGATTTTTGGGCAAGCATCACCATAACCTGGTCCTTATACATGCTTTAAAAGAATAAGACAGGAAGGCTGGGGAGGGGCCAAGGGTCTAGCCTAAGTGAGGCTGAGTTGAATCAAACTCAAACAACCAGGCAGGAAGTGCTGTGGAAGGCAGTTATGAATGATCTAACCTCAGAGGAAGACCAGTATGTATAGTATGTATGGTCAACACAGGAATAAAGGAAATGGGCGTGTGCTTAGACTCGCACTGCACACACTCCTATACTCAGGACAATGGAAGGGCCCCAACATGCCAAAATAGCTCAAATAGCAAATAGCTTCTAAGGACCAGGAGCATGATAGGGTAAATGGAGCTACTTCATTTTTTAATAACAACAAAAAATATCTTTGAATAAACAAAGAAGTACCACCCAAACCCAACTGACAGGTGGAGGACACAGGCTGCCAGCCCATAACCTGGAGACACTCCCAGTTAGCCAGTTGCACTTGCAAAGCAGGCCACACTGCTGCTCGCCGCCGGTCACGTACCTCTGTAAGTGGTAGATCTTGTGCGTGTACTGGCCTTTCTCGCCATCATCCTTCTCGTAGGGCTCATTCACCAGGACCTCCACTCCTTCCCCACCACCAGTTTCATTTTTACTGGCTTCAGCCACAGAATACAGCTGCCCCACTTGATACTACAGAACCAAAGAGACAAGCATTATTTACAACAGGTACACATGGTCCAACTACAACTGTAGTCCATGACCTCTACCTGTGCATGTACAGTAGTACTTGTCAAAAATCTTCCCAAGGCAATAAAGAACTTTTGCTCTGTGGCATCTTGTACCTATTTTTATTTATATTTTCTTTCACTTTTTTCCCCAGTGCTAAGGATTGAACCCAGGGCCATAAGCATGCTAGGCTGCTAGGTAAATGCTTAACCCCTGGGCTATATCCTCAGGCCCCTTTTGCCCCCTGCATCAAACTCCCAAATAGCCGGGATTGCAGGTTCTCTTTAATCATCAGAAATACTCAAATTTTCTCCTCCCACTTTTATAAAGTCATGCGTTTAAAAAGAGCAGAGACTATACTTAATCTCACAGTACCACCCAGAAAATATTACATGGTCCAAGGTCTCTTCTGGCCTGGACCCAGCTCTAGATCAGACTCCAAAACGCGATCTCAGTTAGTTACTAAAAATCTATCCTGCAAACCCTTCAGCTGAGCATGGCATCTCATACTGGGAATGGCGGCACTCGGGCTTCTGGGGTAGGGATCACCATGGAGTATGATGCCAGCTTAAGCTACAATGAGTTCCAGGGCATCTTTGGTTACAGCATGAGATCCTCTGTTAAAAACAAACAACCAAGCCAGGCAGTAGTGGTGCAGACCTTCAATCCTATCACCCAGGAGGCAGAAGCAGATGGATCTCTTAGTTACAGACTAGCCTGGTCTACAGAGTGAGTTCCAGGACAGCCAGGGCTACACAGAGAGAAACCCTGTGTGTGTATGGGGGCAGGGGGCAAACAAACAAACAAACAAACCAAAACAAACCCCACAAGCAAAAACAACAACTAAATACATAAATGATCCAAAACCAAGACTCCAATTTCCTGTCAAGGAAAGCTATCCAATGTTGTATATCCCACAAACTCAGGCAAAACAATGGCTTAAGCCAGGCAGTGGTGGCGCACGTCTTTAATCCCAGCACCTGGGAGGCAGAGGCAGGGGGATTTCTGAGTTCAAGGCCAGCCTGGTCTACAGAGTGAGTTCCAGCACAGCCAGGGCTACACAGAGAAACCCTGTCTCGAAAAAACAAAACAAAACAATAAACAAAAAACAAAAAACAAAACAAAAAAAAACCCCAAAACATTGGCTTAGTCCACTTGCTTCTCTCCTGTGGGGCTTTTCCTCACCCTTCAGGGACCTCAGAACCTCTGAAAGAAGACCTCTCCAGACCTTCCCCATTCCCTGTGGGTGGAAGCCATGCTTCTGTTCCCTGCCTTAGATCCCTCCCCAGGCTGTGCTGACTGCGTGCCCCTCTGCCTTGGCAGTTGATAGAAGACAAAAGCCTGGTTTTCCTTTATTTGGGTCACATGTCACCCTATCAAGTCACTGGCCTCCTCTGACCCTTTCAGGACAGCTTGGTGTAGAACTGGTAACTCAAAGACAGTGTTCAGGCCTAGCCCTGATCCCACCCCCATTTTTTTTTTTTTTTTTACGAGACAGGGTTTCTCTGTGTAGTCCTGGCTGTCCTGGAACTCACTCTGTAAACCAGGCTGGCCTCGAACTCAGAAATCCACCTGCCTCTGCCTCCCGAGTGCTGGGATTAAAGGCGTGTGCCACCACTGCACGGCCCACCCCCTTTCCTAAGAGAAATTATCTGGAAAAGAAAAATATGCTGAAGACTCTGAGCATGGTGGCCTGTAATCTCAGCACTCAGGAGGCATGGCAGATGGATCTCTGGGAGTTCAAGGCCAGTCTGGTCAACATAACAAATTCTAGGACAGTCAGGGTTCAGGTTTCAAAAACAATACAAAAGGCAAGAAAATGAACAGTGCAGAGAAAACAAACAGTGGCAGAGCAGGAAATTACATCTATTCCAAAATGCATCTTCCTCATGGCAGCCAGGGCCAAGAAGGCCAAGGAAAAGACAGAGAACTCAATTATCCAGCCTGCTGGAGGTGGACATAAAGCTTCCCTTGCCTTCTACACCCTCCCTTGAATTCCTGATACCCCAAGGAGTAAGACTAGGGGTGTTCTCTCTCTGAGATCCTCCAGGGCACAGCGCTATCAGCAAGGGCAGGACGCAGAGCTTGGGGTCTGCTACCACACCTGGAAGCCTGCTCCACCTCAGCCCCCTAAGCACTGCAAGAAAACTCCTGGGAGACATCCAAAGGGTAAAGCAGTGAAGGTACAGCTCACCGCTTACCACAAAGCCTAAAGCCCAAGTTTCCAAAGCAAAAGCCCAGCACAGAATGCCAAGGAAAGGTAAGTGACCAAGGCTCAGTTAATTCCATCCAAGAGAAACATCTGAGAGGGTAAAAGCAGGTTACCTTGGTCTCACTAATCCTGAGCAACACCGGTGCTGCTTTGATGCCCACGGATGTCCACACTACCCGTGCCCTGCCAGTCCAACACCTGCTAAGGCACACTTGAAACCCGCATCAAATGGGTCAGGGTTTCGCTGAGCCAGGGCTTCCTCCACATGAAGCCACAGGACCTCTGCTTTGGAAAAGAGTCCTAAGGGCATTGAACAACTGACTCAGCAAATCCTAAAGAGCAGGCTGGGGAGAGGGCCTGTGGGCCGAACTAGCTGCAGCTTGCTACTAGTGCTCCTTGGAGAGAGGCCCTGGGGCCAGCAGAGACCAAGGTCCTCAGGGATTCCCTCCAGGGGCAGGGGATCAGAGGGCGGGCTCTAAGAGGATCAGTCTTCGTGCTGGCCTCTTCCCCTTTAATCTCTCTTGATATTCTGATCCCTTAATCCCAATCAGACAAGTGAGGCAGTTTTGTTAATGCAAAGAGGTAAAGAAGACAGATCTGCACGAAGTCCAAGTTAGGGACACTTCACGTCAGAAGGCTCCCTTTGGAACAGCCGTTATGCATCCTGGGAAGGCTGCCAGATTCAAATTGGGTGGCAGTAAAGGTAGGGGTCAGGCCACAAAATTAGATAAGAAGCCCCAAGGAGACCTGGATTCCAGCCTCCTTAGGCTGAGAACAATGTTACCTTGCCCTTGAGAGTTGTCCCCTTGTCCCATTGACTAAATCATTCAGTGAAACAAAGCAGAGACTCTACCACTGGGATAATCAATTGAGTGGGATCCTGGGGAGATGAAATGTGCAGCAAAAACACTTGATGACATACATGAAGAAAATGTAACACAGTTGGGTACAAGTGGCCCACACAGGTGGCTGAAATCCCAGCACACAGGAGGCTAAGCCAAGAGGACTGCCATGAGTTAGTTTAAGGTCACTGTGGGCCACATACTGAGTATCAGACTAGCCAAGGATATACATACAGTAAGACTCTGTCTCAAAAATAAGAAAGAAAAACAGTACTCTGTTGACCCACCCGTAGAGCCCTGTCAGGTCAGGTTGCATTAGAGGAAGGATGCCCTGAGCCTGCCCTGTCCACAGGAAGTGGGTCAGGAACCACTGGTGGACACACCCATGTCAAACAGCCAGGGCTCTCTTGCTCTACTGAAGGATGCCTGGAAAACCAAGGTAATGCCGGGCAGTGGTGGAGTACGCCTTTAATCCCAGAACTTGGGAGGCAGAGGCAGGCGGATTTCTGAGTTCGAGGCCAGCCTGGTCTACAGAGTGAGTTCCAGGACAGCCAGGGCTACACAGAGAAACCCTGTCTCGAAAAACCAAAAAAAAAAAAAAAAAAAAGAAAGAAAGAAAAGAAAAAAAAAAAAAGAAAACCAAGGTAGTGTTACACTAAAGACTAGCCAAACAAGCTAATTCTGCCTCTAAATATCGATTCAGGCATCAAGATGATTATAAATCCATGGTCTTCTCCTTTCCTTTCTCCTCCTCAAATCAGAAGCTCCAAGGGACTCAAGTCATGGTCTCCAATATAGGACATCAATCTACCAGTCACTGGACTGTTCTCATAGGAACCACTGGTGAGTCAGAAAGGGGTAATTGACAGAGACTTCTTTATTCTTCGCTCCCCCCATTCTAGAATTTTCTGATTATCCGGAACTAAGGTTCAAGCTACCGATGGAGCGACATCCCACAGCAGCCCTGCTGCTTTCCTGTCAGTGCTGTCTTACTGAGCACCACCACAGACAGCTGAATCTGAATCAGAGCACACTTCCCAGGCTCCTCCTGCTGGGCCCAGGCTCGGACTACCCTGCCCTGTCTCACCACTTCCTCCATGCTGCCTAACCACCCAAGCTAAAACTGCCAGCTGTGGATGTCCTTAAGGTGGGCGTTTCCCTTTTCTTCCAACCATGGGCGTGCCCACCACGAGAGGCCAAGACAGCACAGGGATACCCCAGAAAATCCTGGGCCCCCATTCGGCAGCACTCTCACAGTCTCAGTCTTTGGCCCACCAAGAGCCTCCATCTGACCCACTGTACCAGAGTCTCAAGTAAGACAATCCACATCCCCAGGGATGTCTCTTTTCCCCCTTCCTTCTTTCTTTCTTTTCTTTTCTTTTTGTTTGTTTGTTTGTTTTTTAAGACGGGGTTTCTATGTGTAGACCAGGCTGGCCTTAAACTCAGAGGCCCACCTGCCTCTGCCTCGAGGGCAGGAGATTAAAGGTGTACATCACCACACCCAGCTTCTTTATCATTTTGGTTGTGAGCCACCATGTGGTTGCTGGGAATTGACCTCAGAACCTCTGGAAGAACAGCCAGTACTCTTAACTGCTAAGCCACCTCTCCAGTCCCCTTCTTTATCATTTTGGAAACAGGTTATCCTATCCATCTGTAGCCCAGGCTGTCCTGAAACTCACTTCGTAGCTCAACTTTGATAATCCTGCCTCAGCATGCCAAGTGTCAGGATTAGAAGTGTGAGCTACTCTTTTTTTTTAATTAATTAATTTTATTATGAGATCTCACAAAAATATTATAAGATATTATATTCCCTATCTTCCTGTATGCCCAAGCTGGCCTCAAACTCTTTGATTTGTCATTCTTCTGCCATGGTACCCAGATGTCTCTGGTATCTTCCTTCTGACTGCTCACATCTGCCCCTCTCTCCCAGATCTCCGCAGCTTTCATCAAGTATGCAGTACCCCAATACAGACAATTTTCTTGGGGTGACTTGTCTCACCTTAAGAACGCTCCCCCAGGGCTGGAGAGATGCTCCAGTGGTTAAGAGCCCTTGCTGACCTTTAAAGGCCCTGTGTTTGACCCTAAGCACTTACATCGGGTAACTCACAACTACCTGTGACTCCAACTCCTGGGTCTTCTTCTGGTCTCTGCAGGTACCCCACATATATAGCATACATATTTACACAAAAAGAGGAACATACACACATAAATAAAAATGTTTCAAAAATGCTCTGGACTGGGCAGTTAGTCCCAGTACTTGGGAGGCAGTGGCAGGCAGATCTCTTGAGTTTGAGGCCAGCCAGGGCTATACAGAAAAATCCTGTCTAGGGGGTTGAGGGGTAGCTTCTAAGCTCTGCTGGCCTGTTTTCATTTCTCAGAGGGCCAGTTCCCCGTGTGTAGCACAGGATTCCCACTGGTCCCACAAGAAAAAGAGATGGAGCTATAACTGGGGATTCAGGCTGGCCTTCATTTTGCTGGAAGCTAGGGTGGAGCTGTGGATTCAGAGGGAAGTCATGAATAAGCTTAACCAGGAAGGGAGAATAGAGGAAGTTCAGAAAAAGGGTGGGACAAGGGAGGTTCCATGGCCGTCTTCTCTATCCAAGAGACAGCTCTGAGTCAGCATGGCCTATGAACCTTCTGAGGCAACCACTGCTGCCAGCTCCACATGCTAGGCTGTCAGACCTAGGAACCATAAAAGGACAGAAGGCAAGCCAAGCCCGTTTGTCAGCCCCTGTCCTCCGTAAAAGGAGGGTTCTGTGCCTTGGTCTTTCCAGCAGCCACCTAGCATGGCTGGGGACTCTGAGCTTTCTGGCCTTGCTGGTTTGCTTCATAGCTAGAGAGTGCCACTAACCAGAGAGTGCTGTCCCCAGCCTGGTCATGGAGACCACACACACACACACACACACACACACACACACACACACACACACACACACGGTAGCTCATCAATAACATGCCCCCCAACCGTCCAGTCCCCCCCGCAGGTGAAGAGCTGTTATAGTCTCTGCTCAGAGCTATCAGCAAGTCAACAGCTTGAAACTGATTGTACCCAGGTATCCAGATTCAGCACAGAAGTGCCCTCCTTTAGCAGAGAGTAGCACAGGAATACTTGAACCAAACCTCAGTTATCTCTATATTAGAACAGTCGGTGTTCACAAGGACTCATGAACAACTATGGGTGAGATGAGAAAAAAAAGAGACTTACCTCATCTACAGACACAGGCAGGATGACCCGACTACAAGAGAGGAAAAAGAGAATATCAGCTCCAGGCTCTGAAGGATCAGCTCAGTACAGCTAGCTGCCCCATCTTGCTGTATCCAACACTTTACTGACAAAAACTCTGCAGGGAATGCCCTGACTGCTTCAAGGCTAGGGTCCCCCATGGCCTTCTGGAATCCCATTTAGAACCCTGTGATTCAGAGCCAACCTCAATTCCCCTCACCTACTTCACAGGCCACTCACTCACATGTTTCTCTCCCTTTCTCTCAACCGGCTCTTCCCTGGTAAGACTTGCTAATGTGTCTAGTAACATAACACAGAGAAGCTAATAGAGAAGGCTCATCATGATGAAGAATATGGCTCTGAGCCGGGCAGTGGTGGGGCACGCCTTTAATCCCAGCACTTGGGAGGCAGAGACAGGCGGATTTCTGAGTTTGAGGCCAGCCTGGTCTACAGAGGGAGTTCCAGGACAGCCAGGGCTGCACAGAGAAACCCTGTCTCGGAAAAAAAAAAAAAAAAAAAAGAATATGGCTCTGGGGATATGCATCAGTGAGCCCATCTTCCCAACATCAGCCCTCGAGGTCAAAGGCTATGAAGGGACCAATTCCCTAGAGGCTTAACCACCACTACCTCTGCTCTCCAAAGAATGTTCCAGTGCAAGCTCCCTCTTGCAGCAATAAAAGAGGATACCCAGATCCGACCTCCAGGAGCTACACAAAGGCACCCCAGCCCCTCACTCTTCTTTCTACCTCCATTTTGACCATGTCCAATTGTTGGAGGTGCCACCTAAGCTGATAGAGAAATTGTGGCCAGCAAAGTCCTCAAAATGGTCACAGAACTCCAGAGAGCCAAGTGGACTAGAGGCACTTCTCCAGGTGGCTTGCATTTGCAGCAGCCCTGTGGGTGACCCCCAGTGCAATGCTTTTGAGGTTAGAGAACTAAAGAAAGGCCTTGATTGGACTCAAAAGTCAAGCCACTCAGCACTGAGGGAGGCAGAGGCAGGTAGTCTGTCAGTTTGAGGTCAGCCTGGTCTATGTAGCAAATTCTAGGCAAGCCAGATTTACATGGCAAGACTTTGTTTCTTTAAAAAAAAAAAAAAAAAGTGGAGACAAGCAGTGGGGGCATGACTTTGATCCCTGCACTCAGGAGGCAGAAGCCATCGGATCTCTGAGTTTGAGGCCAGCCTGGTCTACAGAGTGAGTTCCAGGTCAGCCAGGGACCCTGTGTCAAAATAAAGAAATAAAAATAAACAAACAAACAAACAAGACAAGCAAAAGATTCCCAGTTCTCGGAGCCTTGCTGGGCCCTCTGCACCTTGTATGCTTGCTTAGGAAGGCACGAGCATATCACCCTCCTATGCAGAGGCCCAAGCATGCCTTTTTGCTGCATAACAGCTTGCTATTCTCTAGTCCCACAAAGTTCTCCTGGGCAGCAAGAAAACACACAGTGAGACCTGAGGAAAACATCACAGTAAAAGCCAGGCATCAAGCAGAAAAAGCAGCAGGAAAATAATAAATAAAATGGGCTCCAAGTTTTTACTGCCTGCTAATTCCCTTCCCCCAGAAAGCCTCGAATAACGGAAATCCTCCCATTAGAGGAAAGCAACGGTGCATAGAAGTACTTCCAACTTAGAGGGCAGAATTTCTGCACCCTCAGAAGAAACTTCCTAGAAAACAATACGCCTTTTATCTTCAAGAACACAGCAAAAATCACATCAAAGAATTTGCAGAAATCAAATTTGGGAAAATCCTGTCAGAAGAAGTGTCAGAAAAAGCAACAGGGACAACCTTGAGGTCCAAGATGCCCCTCGGAACAGACTAGTTACAGTCCAGCGTCTTCAAGGATGCTCTGAGCCTGCTTCCATCTGCACAACCAGACATTTCTCCCTTGCTCCCTCGGAACAAAACCACCTCAGTAGCCACAGCGGACAATTTGAAAGGATAGGGCCACAGAGGCCCAGCTGGGCCAAGACCGGAGCCATGCTCACCATGGCATGACCTTCACTTGTGTCCGTCTCAGAGCTGCAGCGCTTACAACCACAGCCAAGTATCTCGATGCCCCCCTCCTGCCCAGGGAAGCACACACAGGGAACCTGTCCATCACATGGAAATTACAGATGCCCGGCACCCTTGGCCCTTTCCCTAGCAGGCTTCAAGTGGGGCGAACAAAGAATGGAAAAGGAACGCCTGCCTCCCCAATTCAATGGACTCTCCAAAAAGCCCTTTCCCAGGCTTGACCTTTACAAAGCTACACATTTCTACAGACTGCAAGATTCAAGTGGGCTTTTTTTTTTTTAATCTGAAAAGTAAAAGCTCATTTGTTTGGACACTATGGATTAATATGCAAAGTGTACCATGTTCTCCTTGAAGAACACTGGCACCCGAGTGTTCTTGCTCTTCACCACATAAAGCTCTGAGCTCTGGCTGGATTAACATCAGACTGGATATAAAAAGAGAGGTGATGGGGCCTCCAAACAATGTTCTCCAGAGTCAAGGTAGGGTGACACCTGGCTCTTTTGTTTGTCATTCAAACTACACTATGTCTTCAACATCTTAAACACCTCCAAGGAGAAAACCCTGTGGGGATAGACAAAGTGCCTTCACTGACAAGACAGAAGGAGTTCTCTGCACACTTCCTTGGTCACTAGGAATAACCCAAGTTTCTCTCTACTTGGACATCTCCCATTTCTGAACTTTGGGGCTTAGGACCCAATGCTACCCACTTGCCCTCCCTTCTAGGGAAGCTTAGCGGTACCATGAAGTCTATACACACATCCCATTCTCCTGGAGGAGAACAGAAAGCCGGTGGACGTCCACTTGGAACCATGATCCTCAGGAGTGGGTCACACTGTCTGAAAGACAGCAATCCAAATAGCCCCACCTGTCAGTCAAGCCCTTGGGTTTCAGGAGCAAATATCTATCTCCCTACAAGCCCTGCCCATCCCCCACATCAACAGCTCCACACACCCCAAAACATTTGTGGGACCTCAATTTCTCCAATGTCTTTATCTCTTTGCAGCAACACCCAGCATCCCGTAGGATTGGATATCCCTGTCTTAGTCCCCACCACCTTCATTAGCAGGCATATTCATTCTTAAATCATCTTCCTGGATGGTCTTGGGACCTGCTAACTTCCTGCCCTTCTTCATCACCCACACTCCTTCACATCACTTCAGAACCTGCCCAGTATTTTCTAGACTCTTCATTCAAGTGTTGCCAAGTCCTAAGCAGGCATGCTAAGGTTCTTCCAAAAGCCTCCTCGTCTGCACCTTCTTGGGTACCATGCCACTCCAGCCATCCCCACCCCAGCCCTGTTATCCAGTCCCCTATGCTCTTTCTCCCATACCATCACCCAAGCGTGGCTTTGATTGAAGTCTTTTTTTCTGCAACTAATTATTACAGTCCTTCTTCCTCTGCTGCCTCAGGCAGCCACAGTCCATGCCCCAGGTTCTGCCTCAACACTCCTCCCCACAACCTCAACTCCATTCCAAGAGCTACCTTATCTGATCTTCCCTGCCCCTTGGTACAGCTCAGCCTCAAACCCCTCCCCAACGTCAGCCAACTCACGGGCGCTGCCTGCCCTTGTCCCACTGCTCCTTGGTCCCTTATACAACTCCTCAGTCCTTCGGGCAGTTCTGCCTGCCCCTTCATCCCTCAGCGCCCACCATAGAACACACCACATTCACCGCACTCCATTCCCCTGGCCCCTCCTCATGCCTCCTATGGCTCTCCCTATCCCCTTGACCCCTCCTCAGGTCCTGACTGGCCCGCACCGGTTCTCCGTCTCCTTTCGGGCCTATTCGATTACCACCTCAGGTGCTGTCTGTCACCTTCTGGCCCCTCCGGCCCCACCTCAGGCCCCAGCGCCCGCTGTCCTCTCCGCCCCTGCTAGGTGGCCCAACAGCCCCATCCGGTGTTCTCCATCCCCCGGCAGGCGATCTGCCTTCGCGGCCGTCATCCCGACCCTCCCTTCCGCCTCGCTTCCGCACAGCCGACCCGACACTCACTACTCCTTGAGCAGCACCATGTCGCTTCGCGGCTCGGCGGCTGCCAGCTGCCAGCCCGGCCTCCCGCCCGCTTCCCGGTGGCCGCTCTCCCGGTGGCCCGGCCCGGCCTCGCTGCCTGTGCGCCTTCGTCGTGGTCTGCTCTGTCCCCGCTGCTCTCGCTGCGGTCGCCGCGCGGGCTTCTGCCGCCCTGCCCTGGCCTCACCACCTCCCGCGCCTCTGCCGACGCCGCCCGGAGCTCCGGTTCCGCAGCACCGCGCGGGGGCGGGGCGTCTCTGCGGCAACCAAAGCGTCAGACGCTGCAGTGCGCGCTGACCTCACGTGGGGCGGGGCCTTCCCGGGTCCGCCCCTCCACCCTTAAATGGACCGTGGCTCCGGATTCATGTCAGCATCTGGGCCCAGGTCTGGTTTGGTAGTCAGGAAGTAAAGAGACATGTTTGATGTGAATGCTCTTCTGCATCAGGAGCTGCTGCGCCTATATGCTTGGCCTTTGCTGGTGGGTGTACTGAGAGCCAAGCGTGTCAAAAATAAAATGAGGGAGTTGGAGATTTAGTTCAACCACAAAGCACTTGCCTAATTTGGATTCACCGAGAAACCAAAACCAAACAAGTGTGTATATACTTTCTCTAAATACTTGACTCCACAACTCCATCAGAAAGATACTGTTACTGTCCTCATTTACAGGCAAGAGGGATGCAAAAGTTAGATTTGCTCATCACAGTTTTTTCATGATGTAGCTGAGATTTGATTTTTAATTTTTTTGAGACAGGTTCTCACTATGTAGCTCTGGTTGTCCAGGAACTCGAGCTGTAGACCAGGCTGGCCTCGAACTCACAAAAATTCACCTGCCTCTGGCTCCTGAGTACTAGGTATAGATGAGATTTTAACTTAATATCTTAGTGTCTTCTCATCCATCCAATAAACATTGGCTGTGGGTCTGCTGTGTACCAGAGCCTGTGCTATCCTGGATAGAGACAGCAAGGCTGGCACTTCTTCTTTTTTTTTTTTCAAAGACTTATTTATTTTATGTATAGGAGTACACTGCCTTCAGACACACCAGAAGAGGGCATCCGATCCCATGAGAGATAGCTGTGAGAAACCATGTGGTTGTTGGGAATTGAACTCAGGATCTCTAGAAAATCAGTCAGTGCTCTTACCCGCTGAGCCATCTCTCCAGCCCTAAGGCTGGCACTTCTTGTCCTTAGGGAGGTGGCACTCAAATGGGGGGAGAGGCAGGTAATGGCTGAGAGTAGCAGGCAATTGGAAGGAAAAGGTCTGCCAGGGCTGGTGATATAGGCCTATAATCCTAGCTGTCTGGGAGCTGAGGCAGGAGGATGGAAAGTTCAAAGCCTGCCTGAAAAGATTAGTAAGTCACTGTCTCACAAAAGGTAGAGAGGGCCGGGGATGTGGCTTGTAGAACACTTGCAGGAGGCCCTAGGTTCAATCCCAGAATCACAGAGAAGAAAAAAGAAGCAAGGCAGAAGGCTGGGAGGGGTGAAGGTTGTGTTTGATGGGGTCATACTAGAGGGCCCCTGGTGTGTGCGAGGAGTCCCTTGAGGAAAGGTGCCCCAGAGATCTGCAAGATGCTGGGACAACCACGCACAGCAGACAGTGTACACAGGTCTATAAAGACTGTAGTCAAGAACAGGCTGCATTCAGGGACTTGTCTTAGTGTGGTTTTCCATTGCTGTGATAAAGACCATGACCAAAGGTATTTTGGGGAGAAAAGGGTTTATTATGACTTTGAGATTAGAGTCCATTAGCAAGGGAAACCAGAGCAGGAACCTGAAGGCAGGAACTGAAGCAGAGGCTATGGAGGAGTGCTGCTGAACTGGCTTGCCCAGCCTGCTTTCTTGTACAACCCAGCATCACCTGGCCAGGCACTGTCCCTGCCAGGGTGAGCTGAGCCCTCCCACAGCAATCACTAATCTAGAAAATGCACCCACAGGCTTGTGTACAGGCAAATCTGAAGGGAACATTTTCTCAACGGAGGTGCCCTCTTCACAGATGATCCTAGCTCATGTAAAGCGGACAAAACAACTGAGGAGCACCGAACTAGCAGAAGTAACCAGAGCATTGAGTTTGGAGGCTGAAGAGCTGGGAAGGGATAAGTTTCTCATGGCTGATGATAGTGTGGGCTACGGGCCAGGGGAGGGCATTCGAGGGTTTCAGGAGTGTTATGAGATGCATAGGATGGTTTCTCCCTGAATGTTGGGGGCAGAGAGGGAAGAAGAGAGGAATGGATGGGGCCAAACACAGGCAGGGACGGACACAAGAGAGGAGGCAGTGGCAGAAATCTAGGGAGCATTCAGGATAGGAAAAAAACCAAGACCAAAACCAGGACTTGTTGAGCAGTTGGCCAAGAGGGCAACAAGGTGAGAGCAATGGAGGAATCTAGAAAAGCAGGCTTGAGAGCACGAGTGAATGGCACTCAGACACAAAGAAGGGGGTGGCAAACAGGCGGTTCTCATGGAGGGGGACCTGAAGGCCATCTGGATGCAATGTGAGAGAACTACCCAAGATAGTGGCTCAGAAAGGACCTGGGGAGCAGGAGACCATACTGTCACCCAGCTGTGACCAGTGTCCAGGGCTGCTCTAAGTGTCCTATCTATTGGCCATTCATTCATCAAACTCTAGGAGAGCAAGGAGAACTGCAAAAACCCAAGGCAAAGATGAAAAGACAGCAAGCTTGAAGAAGTGGCCTAGCCGCTGGTCCCCCGGCCTCCAGCACAGACAGGGCTTTCTCTCCCCTACGGCATCAATGGATAGTTCTCTAGAAAATGCTGGCTCTCTCCAGGAAGTAACGAGAGCCTGCCCCCCTGGGAGCTTGCAGGCTAGTTTGGGAGACTACACTTATTCATTCACTCAATACATATTGATTGAGCACCTGGCCCTGTCCTGGGTCCTTTTCTAGACACTTAAAACACAAGGGATGAGCAAGCAAACAAGAGCCCTCCCTTGCTGGATAGAGGGAAGCTCAATAAAAACTCACAGAAGTGGCTTTTAGAAGAAACCAGTGTGACCCCAGGGGCAATATTAACAGTGATGTTTAGGCAGAAGAATTGCTGCTAGTTAGTGGACTAAGGCAAAAGCATGGGAGTGGAGGGCTAGAGAACTCAAAACACAAAGCATCAAGGCTAGAAATGTAGTTCCCCTGTGCTTGCCTGGTACCCAGCACTTGCGAAGTCCCGAGCTCAACTCCCAGTACCACATAAATCAGGCCTGGTAGCTCATGCCTGTAATTCCAAAACTTATGAGATAGAAGCAGGAAGTTTAAGAGTTTAAGGTCGGGGCTATAGAGATGACTCAGAGGTTAAGAGCACTGACTGCTCTTCCAGAGGTCCCGAGTTCAATTCCCAGCAACCACATGGCGGCTCACAACTATCTGTAATGGGATCTATTGACCTCTTTGTGTGTCTGAAGACAGCTACAGTGTACTCATATACATAAAGTAAATAATTCTTTTTAAGAGGCATGGCAGCTATTCATTCAGTTTGAAGCTAGCCTGGGCTACACAAGACACTGTCCAAAAAACAAACCTAAAGAAAACCAAAGGGCTGGAGAGATAGATGGCTTAGCTCAGTTAAGAGTACATGCCTCTCTTCCAGATGACTGGAGCACCATGTCAGCTCCTAAGCCACCAGCACCCGTATCACACCACCTGTAACTACAGCCTCACCAGGATCCGATGCCTCTGGCCTCCTGCTGCTCCTGCGCTTACATGACACACACACACAGGGAAACAGACACATGCACATCATTTTAAAATAATAAAAAAAAAATCTTAAAAAGATGTAAAAGCCAGACATGGGACAAACACCTTTAGTCATGTCACTCAGAAGAGAAGCAGAAGCAAACAAACTCCTATGAATCAGAGGCCAGCCTGTTCTACACAGAGAGTTCTAGGACAACCAGGGCTACATAGAAAAAAATGTCTTAAATAAACAACAACAAAACCAAATAACACACACACACAAACACGCACGCGTGCACACACAAAAGCCCTTTCACATCACAACCATCAGAAAGTATGAGGGTCAGCTCTCCCACTCCTGGCGCTCACAGGTATCAACTTAAAGTAGTCTGTGACAGAGGTGACCACGGATGGCAGGTCAGTGCTGATTAAAATTTAAGAAAGTAGCCAGACAGTGGTGGCACATGCCTTTAATCTCAGCCCTCGGGAGGTAGAGGCAGGCAGATCTCTGAGTTCCAGGCCAGCCTGGTCTACAGAGTGAGTTCCAGGACAGCCAGGGTGACACAGAGAAACTCTGATCCGGGCAGTGTGAAAGCAATTTGAGCTGAAGAAGGCTAGGATGACCTCTGCGGAGGGAAAACACGGGAGCAATGGGAGCAGCAGGTGCAGGGTATGGCTTGCCTCTGGAGTGGGGACCTGAGGCCAGAGTAGTACATACTGGTTACAGGAGTTGACAATGGGGTGGCCTTCAGACAGGGCTGAGCTTGGGACTTTGAGTGCCAGTTGAGAGGCCCCCTCTGATAAGGGAGCAATGAGGGGCCTTAAGGAAGTCCTAACTTACAGCCCAGATTCAACTTTGGAGGCTTGCCACTCCTGCCAAAGTCCCCAAGGCAGGTCACTCCACCCCTCCATGCCTTGTCTACTCAGAATGTAGACCCTGTCTTACAAGTCTACTGTTATCACACTTCTTTCTCGATTAAAAATATTTTTATATGCATTGATGTTTTGCCTGCATGTATGTCTGTGTGAGGGTGCCAGATCCCCCAGAACTGGAGTTACAGATAGTTGTGAGTTGCTTGCGAACTGAACCCAGGTCCTCTGGAAGAACAGCCAGAACTCTTAACCACTGAGCCACCTCTCCAGTGTCATCGTTGTCGTTGCTGCTGTTGCTGCTGTTGTTATTATTATTGAGATTTTTGCATTATAGGGGCCAGCCCGACCACTCAGTGAGTTAAGGTTCTTGTGGCCAAACCTGACAACTGACTCCAACAAGCTGTCCTCTGAGTTCCACACATGCACATGCGTATGTCTGTACATGTGCCACAGTGTATGCATGGAGGTCAGAGGCCAACTTGTAAAGGTTCCCTCCTTCCACTCTATGGTTCCCTTTGAACTCAGGCTGTCGGGCTTAGCAGCAAGCGACTGCATCCATAGAGTCATCTCACCAGTTTTTGCTTTTTCCTTCCTCCTCCTTTTCCTTTCTTTCTTTCCTTCTTTTCTTCCTTCTGGTACTGGTACCAAGAATATGAAATCCAGGTTTCTGCCGGGCAGTGGTGGCGCATGCCTTTAATCCCAGCACTTGGGAGGCAGAGGCAGGCGGATTTCTGAGTTCGAGGCCAGTCTGGTCTACAGAGTGAGTTCCAGGACAGCCAGGGCTACACAGAGAAACCCTGTCTCAAAATAAAAGAAATCCAAGTTTCTTTTCTCTCTCTCTCTCTCTCTCTCTCTCTCTCTCTCTCTCTCTCTCTCTCTCTCTCTCTCCTCTCTCTCTCTCTCTCGTTTTTCAAGACAGAGTTTCTCTATCTAGCCCTGGCTGTCCTGAAAATCACTCAGCAGACCAGGCTGGCCTTGAACTCACAGAGATCTACCTGCCTCTGCTTCCTGAGTGCTGGGATTAGAAACCACGTTTCTTGCATGTAAACTCTCCCATGTTGTTATACCCTAAGCCTTTTTATTTATTAACATTTATTTTTTGAGACAGGATCTTACTACATGACCCTGGCTGGCCTGGAACACTCTATGTAGGCCAGGCTGACCCTTGAACTCAGTGATCCACCTGCCTCTGCCTCCCAAGTGCTGGGATTAAAGGCGTGTGCCTTGGAGCTGAAGAGCTAGCTCAGCAGTTAAGAGCACTTGCTACTCTTGCAGAGGACCTGGGTTCGGTTCCTAGCACCTACATAGTGGCTCACAACTACCTACAACTCCAGTTCCAGAAAAGCTGATGTCTTCTGTTGTCCTACAGGAGCGCCTGGCATTCACAGCTACACACATACATACATGCACACATTCAAACATAGACATAAAATTGCAATGAATATCACAAAAAGTTAAGGTGTGTGCCACATCCAGCCCTGAAATTTTTTTCCCTGGTTTTTCTGAGACAGGGTTTCTCTGTGTAGTCCTGGCTATTCTGGAACTTGCTCTGTAGACTAGGCTAGCCTCAGACTCATAGAGATCCACCTGCCTCTGCCTCCTGCATGCTGGAATTAAAGGCTTGTGCCTTCACCACCGCCCAGCATGATAGATTTTTACCATGTAGCCCAGGTTTGCCTTGAACTAGTTTTGAGGCCTGGACTTATCTTCCTGCCTCAGGATCGAGCAAGAGATTATAGGCATGAACAGCCACATCAGTCTCCAATTTTACTTTCTTTATATTATCTCTTCTGCAGATCATATTCCAATTTCCCCTTCTAAATTTGAGGTGTTTTTTTTTTTTTTTTCAAAGAAATGCAGTAAATAAAGCCCTTGTGGTTGTTTGTTCTACATATTCTGAGTCTTGTTTGTTTTGTCTGTTCTATGTAACCCAGGCTAACCTAAAATGTACTGTGTAGCTAAGGATGACCTTGATTGTCTTTTCTTTTTTTAAAGAATTATTTATTTATTTTATGCATATGAACACACTGTAGCTGTCTTCAGGCACACCAGAAGAGGGCATCGGATCCCATTACAGATGGTTGTGAGCCACCATGTGGTTGCTGGGAATTGAACTCAGGACCTCTGGAAGAGCAGTCAGTGCTCTTAACTGTTAAGCCACCTCTCCAGTCTGACCTTGATTTTTCTAATCCTGCTACTTCCACCTCCTGTGGGCTAAGATTACAGCCAGGAGTTACCACACCTAGTCTATGTATTGATGGGACTGAACCAGGGCTTTATGAATGTATACAGGGCAAGCACTCTATCAACTGAGCCACATTCCCAGACCCTGAACTTTGTTTCTTAGATCACTTTTACCTAACAAGTTTGGTTTACCCAGGCATAGACCTTCAGATGCAAGATCCACACTGTCTGTAACTGTGCCCCACTCTCTACAGCTTCCTCCCAACAGACATCCAGGTGCCTGATGCCTCAGAGTCCCAGCCCTAACACTTTCCTACCTGACACTGGGCAAGTTAACCTCTTCATTTATAAAATGAGGACAATGATAAATGCCTGCATAATGGGCTTGCAGGGACTCATTAGGGGAACTGTGTACCTAAAACAGTGTTTGCGGCGTGTGATAGGAGTCCATGTTATTTTTAATTACCTTATTATTTTCTGGGTATGGGTGTTTTCCCTGCATGAATGTCAATGTACCACTGTGTTTCTGGTACAAAGTAGGTCAGAGAAGGCCATCAAATCCCCCAGAACTGGAGTCACAGACAGCTGTGAGCTGCCATGTGGATGCTGGGAATTGAACTCTGGCACCCTATAAGAACAGCCAGTGCTCTTCTCCCCTGAGCAGTCTTTCCAGCCCAGAGCACTGGCTGCTTTTCTAGAGAACTTGAGTTCAGTTCCCAGACCCAGAACCCATGTCAGGTAAGTCACAACTGTTTGTATCTCCAGGGAGTCTGATACCTCTAGCCTCTGAGAACAACTGCACTTACGTGCACGTATCCATGTACACACACACACACACACACACACACACACACACACACACACACACAAATTACAATGATGAAAATTTTTATTTGTGTATATGTGCATTTGAGTTTATGTAATATACATCATGTGTACAGGTTTTTGAGGTCAGAAAAGGGTGTTGGATCCCTTAGGGCAGGAGTTATAGGTGGTTGTAAGCCACCTGATGTGCGCACTGAGAGCTGAACCTGGGTCTTTGGCAAGTGCAGCAAGTGCTCTTAACCAGTCTGAGCCACCACCCCATTTACTTACCTTTTTGTTTTGTTGGTTTTTTTTGGTTTTTGAGACAGGGTTTCTCTGTGTAGCCCTGGCTGTCCTGCAACTCACTGAGCCATCTCTTTATCCCCATCTTCTCCTTTCTTACTGTGTCTCTCTGTCGAGTCACCCCACTCCCTCCCCACTGAATGTCTGTTACTAGACTCTGGGGAGCATACCTTCAGCCTTCCTTTATCTTCTCTTTGCAACTGTCTTCTTTGGGCATGTCTCCCTCCTTCCACCCCTCACCCCTTCATCTCTGTGTCTCTGGATCTCCTGGCTCAGCCCCTGCAGTCTCCCCTGGCTGGCTGGACCTTGTTACTACCTCAGCTACAGCCACACCTGTAACCAATCTCTTCATATCTCTGAGAGACTTGAGTTTCACTGTTTCCATCTTCTGCACTGCCTCTGCCTAGCAGGCCAGGGTGTGCTGGTCAACTAGCTGTTTCCCCGGAATCCTTCTCTCTCTGGCTTTAAGCAGGGCTTCCCTCTGTTGGCCAAGCTGGCCTCAAACTCATGATCCTCCAGCCTGCTCCTCCTGCCTCAGCTGCTGGGATCACAGGAAGCCTCCAACCACCACACCTGGCTCTGTCTTTTAAAATTTCATCCCCGCAGTGTTTACTGGGCAGCTATTTCACACCAGCGCAGGCTGAGTCCTCAGAGGTATCTTGATGACCAAGACAGAGCTTGTGCCAGCTCTCAAGGAGCATTCCTTCTGATGGTAGGTAGACAGACACTGGACAGAGAGCAGACCAGGCTGCAGGCAGAACTCAGCAGTGAGGCTCTTAAGTGTGCTTGAGGCCCTGAGTTCTGTCCCCAGTACTACACAAAGAAACAATGAAAACAAATGGCCTGTTACCCATGATTCTGACTGCCCAAATGATCTGATAGGGCACAGGAGTTGGCAGACTTGAGGGCAAGCTGCTGAGTGTCCATGACAATTCTGTCACTAAATACTTTGCGCACCTCAGGAATTACATTCAAGGGTTTAACCCATTTGCTGTCTCTGAATAGCATTCCTTATGAACCAGGCTGGGAGAGAAATAAATAGAAGCAATTAAAACACAAGACAAACAAAAACCCTATGATGCTGGAAGCAATGTCTGCTGGACCTAGGAGGATGACTGGAGGCCCTTGTGTTCTGTGAGGCAGGGGGACCCTTCACCTTGGCTCCTCACATTGGCATATGCGGGGTTAAAACTCCTAAAGCAACTGCTGAGCTAACATTTGAAAAGAGTGATATTTTACATAAAACTCAGGATTCCTAGCTTCTCAGGGAAAAAAATATATCAGATCTGGCCCCACGGGGCACATTCCACCTGACAGTAACTAGCTGTCTCTAAGTGGGGGCTGTAGTCCCCAAGTCTTGGTTTGCCCTTGAGGTAGAGGCCAAAGAACTTATGCTGTGGCTCTGCTCTTTGGGGGGGAAAAAAAGACATCCATCCAAAGTGGGGTGGGGGTGGGGAATGGTGACAACAAAAGATGGGGGGCAGAGCCACCTTCCAAGCTTGCAGACCTCACCTCCCATCCTGGCATCCTGCCCTGCATCCCTCTGTGCCCTCTCCTAAGCTTCAGCCCCCCCGGCCCCCCCACATCCCCTTCCTCCGGCAGCAGCAGTGAGAACCATGCTTCTCACCAGGGGCAGGAAGTCTGGGTAAGAGTGGTATGATCCAAGCAGAAAGAGACATGGAAGCCACAGAGGAGTTCTTAGTCATTCTCAGCATACATTTATTAAGTGCTTACTTGTGTGCTAAGGAGTATGCTGGGGGCCAGGAACAGTAAAAGTGACAGGGAAGAGCAAGGTCAGCTGCTGAGTTCTCAGTGACACTATGTGACCCTGGTGAACAGAAGAACACACCCTCAGGCCTCACTCTAAGGCTTGGTCTGGGTCTTTGATGTGGCCTGCATTCTGACCTGCCTAGATGCTCCTTGTTACAGAAAGGGATACCATGGGCCTTTCCTTTGCCTCCTGGTGTTACAGCACACAGGCACACCTATACATCTCTCTGAACAGACACACCAGAACATCACAGACACACACAGACACACAGACACAGACACAGACACAGACACACACACACAAAGCCTGGCCAAGCAGTCATTAAAAAAGGCGATATAGAAGTGCCACTCCAGGGCTGGGACTTTTGACACCAAGCCTCTTTGGCCAAGCCTCTTACCAAAACGTGAAAGACAAAATAGAAAAGTAGGCAAGGGGGGAACTTAAGGCTTCTCTGTAAGACAAGTTCTGAAGAGACTGAGGTCAGTACCACCTTTATCTGGCCACCAGTCTGGCATAGTCAGTCCCCTTATGTCAGCGTCCTGTCGTAGGAGGGAGGGGGTGCCTGGCTCCCCGTACTGTCTGCCTTTCTCCAGGGTCCTGGTAGTTAAGTTTCTGCTGTGTGCTACACACACTGTTCATGCGATTTGCCTACAGGTCCCTTTAGCCACACTGAGAGAGCGCAGATGCCTCTATTTCATGTGAGAAAATGGCACTCAAGCTTTCCCTGAGAATGTGGGGTGTCTGCTAACCCACGTGCTTCCCTCAGAGAACAGTCAAGGTTAGGAAGTGACCTGTGGTCGTCTTGGATCTATCCATGTAAGAATGACTCACTGCAGGGACCAAGGGGCACAGACGGTGGCTGTGCTGGCAGAGCCACGATACCTTCCTCATAGAGTACACTGACACTCCTCAACTCAAGAGGCTCAGTCTACACGCTAGGGTTCAGGGTGAGTTCGAGCACAAGGATACAGCCTCATCTTGATCCGCACCCAGGTTAGGGCTACAGCCTGAGGATAAGCGAGCCCTCCTATAATTCGTGGGTGCTCTTTCCACACAGCTGTGTCAATAGACTTAGGTTGTGCCCTGGTAACTGCACAGATAAGGCACCCTCACCGCCCCAAAGCCCACAACAACCTGACTGCCCTTCCTAGGGAACAGCATTGAGGCTGTAATAGCCCCTGTAGCCTGGCTCTGTGGAGACAATTGCTGAGCTCTGAGCAGGGGAGAGCTGGGGTTAAAGGTGTGTGCCAGCACCACTGGCTGCCTATGTGCAAGTTTTGTTCAGAACTTCTGGATGTGGGTGCAGGAGACAGAACACAGGAGATAACCCCAAGGGCCTGTACTTTGGCTTTAATGAAGGTTGGAGCCAGCTGTGAATAGGCCCAGGGGAATCCATCCTTGATGATGCCTAGACCACAAAGGAGGGGCTTCAAGTGAGACTGTCGCCAGGTGAAACCATAAGGCTGGCATCCCTTCCTGTTCCTACCACCAGTGCCTCTGCTGTGTCTAGCCTGTGATTCTGTGCCTATCTTGGGGCAACTCCTCTTGAGGTGGAAGGGATCAGGGCTCAAATGACCCTTGTGCAAATAGCTTGCCTCAAACCTGAGAAATCGTTGGCTCCAAGATATGGAACCCACCCTGAGCTTGTACCCTTTGGGCTCTTTGCTTCTAATGGGAGGTTCTGGCCAAGAGAGCCTTGGCTGCTTTAGTGACTGAGACCCACACGCGAGTCCTCTGGGACTGTCTCTCCAAGCATCTACTCCACTCTAGGTTGCCACCATGATTCAAAGACTAAGGAAACATGTCTGCCAAATCAGGGCAGAATGGCCCTTGACTAGGGAGACCTCCTCTGGCTTGCCACACCTCGTTCTCTGCTACCCGTGGACATCTCTCATCTTGCAGTATTGTTGGCTCTTCCCTATCCCATGTCTAGTGTCTCAATCCAAGGATATTCTCTGACAGCATAAGGACCAAAAGTGTGACCCCCTCAGTGTTGCTGGGGACTATACAGGCCATGTCTGATCAACCTCAGGCTATGCCCCAAGCAGGAAGGGGCTTTGCCAGTCAGCATTCCCTCTCTTCCTCACTGGGGCATCTCAACCTCTGGGCAGCACCAGAATCAAACCAAGAACAGGTGAGGCCAGCGGTCTGCCATCTGTTTTTGTTGTTCTTTTTTTAGATGAGAGCCTCTTGATTCCAGGTTGGCTTCAAACTCACTAAGTGACCAAGGAGGATTTGAACTTTTGATTCTGATGTCACCACCTTCCAAGTCCTGGGATAACAGGCATGCACCACCATGCCCAGTTTTATTCAGGGCTGGGTATCAAACCCAGGGCTTTGGGTAAGCTAGGCAAACATGCTACCAACTGAGCTACATCCAGACTCTGCTCTGAAGCCACTGTGTCACACATGCAGCAAGAGCATGGCCCTTATGATTCGTCACCACTCAACAGCATGTCACAACCTTATGTGTGAAGCAGGGTTTCAGCTCAGGCTGAAACATGCCACCCTTTGCCTCCTGGTGCTGGCATTACAGGGCTATGCCACACTTCCACAGCTCTACCATTCAGACAGCAATGCCTAAAAATTCCAATTTTTCTCCACATTGTTGCAAACATACATATATATAAAGACAGGGTCTCATTAAATAGTCCTAGTTAGCCTAGAACTCAAAATGTAGAGGAGGCTGGGCTTGAACTCACAGAGGTCTTTTTGACACCATACCTGGTCCTACACCCAGCTCCAGTGTTCACGAACATGGGGAAGTGCTATGGGTCCCTGTTGTGAAGTGACAGGACTGACTTTAACTCAGCAAACCCAACATCTGACTAGACATTTTCACAGACCAGCGTTCTGAGAGATGCTTTGGAAAAAACACATATAGTTCTCTTGGGAAACAGAACCTAGGGTCTTAGCCATGTTAAGAGCGAGCTCTACCAGTGAGCCATGAAGCCTCAGAGAAGGCTTCTACTAGCTCACTGTTGTGGGGGTTATGTGTTTAATGTTTGAACAGATTGGAGCCAAGACCTGGCAGTGCACTATCACTACAGAGCCTGTACTGAGGCTGAGGGCATCTCTTCTGTCTCTACCCTCATCCCACCGGGTGCCATTTAGCCTACAACTCTCCTGCAGTCACCATATAACAACCCTTGGGGTTCTGAGGTGACAGCACACAGTGGAGATGAAGGGTCTGGATTGGCCTGTCTAGTTAGATGAGATAGCAGTGAGGTAGCCCACACCTCTCCACAACCCCATTTCCCTGGAGTACGGGGTAGTCAGGGCTTTTCTTTGCCCATGCCCCTCCCTGGACATGTCACTCAGATGGTGAGCACCCAGGTGCAGCTGGGTTTGTCACTAGCAGAACATCTATAGGCTCTGACTGTGTAGCCCTAGAATTCTCCATGTAGACCAGACCGGCCTCAAACTCTGCCTGCTTCAGCTTTCCAAGTGCTGGGTTTAAAGTGTGTGCCACTATGTCTGGCTGCTTCTTTTTCTGTTTTCCTTCCTGCCAGAACCTCTTGCCCTGTCTCTCCTCTCAGTTATAAAATAGGCACATACAGTAATCAACTGGTATGTGAGGAGGGGCATCCATTACCAACAGGAAAATGGATTTATTGCTTCATAAAAAGAATCATGATAAAACTTAAGAGAAAACCATAAACTTAAAAACCAATGCACCCCTCTCGGCACACCAAGAGGTCTCAGACAGGGTTTCTAGGGGTTGTCAAGGTGAGGTGGGTTAGTGAGGCAGGCAGGCTCCCTAGGCTTCTTCCACATGAAGAGCTCCAGTGCCCTGATGGAGTCTGCCAGGAGGGGGCACTGTGACCACACGGCCACACACAGGTCCCCATCATAAAGCAAGGCTGACTCTCCCATTTTGAGCCTGCTGTTGGACTGGCTGGCTTCTGGTCTGGTCCACTCTGATAAAAGCAGCCCCTGGGGCTAGCCTCCTACCACATACACATGCACACACACGTACCACATAAACACACACCCCTCGGTTACTCACTAATCCTCTTCCCTACTTAGGCTTGGCTCTTTGTATCTACCAGTCACAGCCTTGTTCCCACCCCAGAAAAACAGCTGTGTGTGGGTGGAAGGGTGCCCTTGTGGTGTCCCCTTAGTTCCCTTCAGGTTGCAGACTGGAACAAAGCGTGCCAACAGAGATTCTTCTTCAGCTCCTGAGGAAAAAGCCTTGCCCATGGCTCTTGAGGCTTTGTGTAAATATTCTGCCCTCCACTCCTTCCCGAGCCTGAGACAGGGGCTTCTCCTCAGGCCTTCAAGGAAAAGAGGGGCCAGGGACCAGCCACAGGGGGGCGGGTGGGGATGTTGGGATTACAAAGGGGTTAGCACCAACAACAGGAAGCGGATCCTTCCTTCCTCAGGCAGGCAGACTGGCCAGGGGAGGTAAGGGACCAAGCTAGGGGAGTGCAGACAGTGCAAGCCTTTGTCCTCAGGTGGGTGTGGCTGGTGGGCATGCAGCTCAGGGACAGGTAGTGTGGGTAGAGGATGGCAGGCACCTCTGCTTTGGCAAGAGGCAGAATCCAGATCAGTGAGGGGGAAAAAATGCCTGTTGGAGAGATCCCCTTGGCTCCAGGTACAAGCCCCACGGAGATCCAACACTCCAGAGCCCCTGGGGTGAGAGCTAGGCCAGGGCAGCCCAGCTTCTGGCAGTGGGAGGTTCATTTGTCCCGGGCCCTCTCCTGTCCCTCCACACCAGCACTTCACGGCAGGGCCAGGGTTTTTTGAGGAAGTATGGGCTCCAGTGTGGTGAAGGGCAGGATCCAGGGAGTGCATGGGATCCTCTGGGGCGGGGAGATGACTGCCGTCAGTCACTGAAGCTCAGGCAGGAGGCCACAACTCTGAGGCGGTGGGTGGGCACTACACGAAAGCCTCCTGGTTGGATGAGCCATTGATCTTAAGGAACAGCTTGCTGTCTTCCCTCTTCTGCTGAAGTTGCCTCTCCAGCTGGCGCCGGTAGCAAATCAGGTAAAGTGGCAGGCAGAAGCCCAGCATGCTCATGGCGAGCAAACCTACGTTCACCTGGGATGGTGGGGAGTGCGCTGTAAGAAGCTACATTCATGCAAGGCAGCGCCCTCCCCCCGCACATGTAGGTTTGGGGAAGGGAGGGAGTCACACTGAAAAGACTCAAAATAAAGAGTTGGTTCAAGAAGTCCGGGCTGTCAACCCACATTCCAGCATCTAAATTCCCCAGCGCTCCAGTGCCACTCAGCAGTCTCCAGGGAATAGGCTGGGATTTCGGCAACTCAAAGCACCTGGATGAGAATGCTGGTCTTTGGATAGAAAACCTGGATTCACCCCAGAATCAGATCCACAGAAGCCATTTTTCTCCTCCTTCATGACCACCATCCACAAGGGACCCCTGACTGGGTAGTGTCCAACATTCCCACACTACCTGTTGTCCTTGGGCCCCACTTCCCAGGAGCAGAATGTTGAGACACCCTGACCCTTCTTACCCACAGAGGGTCTCCTCCGAGAGGACCCATCATGGCCAGAAACAATGGCTGCTGCAGGAGAGCAAAGAGCGCACTGACCAGGGACTGCAGTCCTGTGAGGCTACCAAACTGTGTGGAGGGGTACCTGTTGGGGCAATGAGACCCATCACAGCCAGCACCCTTCACAGGCTTCCCAAGTCCCTCACTGGCCTGGCTCAGGCATGCTGGTAACCAGGGCTTCACCAGTGGTGCCTGTGGGGAGAGGCAGGGATCAGCCTCAGGCCCCTGAGGCTCCAGACTCTGGAGCAAGCCTCTCCCATACTTAGATGTGCCCTCAGTCTGTGGGTGGGGCTGAGCAGGGTGGAAAGCATGGTGCCAGCAGAGTCTGTGGCTTGGGAAACATTCCCGGGGAGCAGGTTGGAGGCTGAGCCTGGCTCTGCTGTACACACACCCCCACCCCCCAGGAGCATTGCACAATCACGGAAATTCAGCATCACAGCTCTTGCCCGGCTCCCTCATACCCTGCCAGGGCAGCCACAACTTCCTCAAGGCTGGGGGGGGGGTTTACAAGGCGGGGTACAGATGGACCTGGAATGACCCTGTAGGATGCTGTTTAAAGAGGGAAGGAGTTCTGGGCTTAATCTCCTGCAACACCAGGCTCTGCCTCAGAGGTACTAGGAAGCCCTGAGCAAGGAGCTGTATTCACGATCACAGATGGTGAATGATGGAACTCGGGTTTCAATTTGTGGGCCAAGCCCTGGGCAAAAGAGGGAGGAACAAGCCAGGCAGTGGTGGTGCCCGCCTTTAGTCCCAGCACTTGGGAGGCAGAGGCAGGTGGATTTCTGAGTTCGAGGCCAGCCTGCTCTACAGAGTGAATTCCAGGACAGCCAGGGCTACACAGAGAAACCCTGTCTCAAAAAAAAGAGGGAGGAATAGCTGTGTAGCTTCTTGGAAAAGATGTAGGTTTCACTGTAGCCAGGGTCCAAGGAGGTTATGGCCAGCAAATGGCCCTCTGAGGCCCTGGGTGAGGGCAGCCCAGGACTTTCTGGGACCAGTTACTCATGTCTCTGCCCCTGTGGACGACTATTTACACTTTAGTATTTAGCTTCAGGCATCCAGAACTCGACCCTGGCCCAGTGAGCAGCCAAGGACAGTGCCAGGACTTGGCTGAACAGCAATGCCTGGGGCTGGAAGGCACTGACCCCAGCTGAGAGGCTGACTTCGTGTGAAATGCCAAGGCTTGTGGGCACCCAACTGTCTGCCTACCGACTCACCTGCTGTCAGGTGTGGATGATGGCCTTTTCTGACACAGACAGCAGAAGCCCTAGTTCATGTCTCCTGATACAACATGACACATGCCAGCAGGCCGGGATAGGCTAGTTTCAGGTCAGTGCCACCAGCAGTCCCCTCTGGTTAGGGCCACCATACCACCCAGAGCTTCCAGGACTTACACTGCAGCATATAGGCCCCCTACGGCAGAGTGGATGAATCCTCGAACAACTGTGTGCAGGACGAAGGAGAAGATCTGAGGGAGGGAAGGGGGAGAGCAGAGCATGAGCAGCAGACCCTCGGGACCTCCTCTGTCCTTGCCCTCTGCTTCTGGAGACTTGGGCACAGGAATGGCAGCCAGCTGGAGTTGGATGTTACCAGCTCTCTAGTGCAGAACGCTCTCTTGTTTTCTTTTGTTCTTGTTTGTTTTTTGAGACAAGATCTCACTGTGTATCCCTGGCTGCCCTAGAACTCTCAATGTAGACAAGACTGGCCTCGAATTCACAAAGATCTGCTTGCCTCTGTCTCCACAGTACTGGTATTAAAGTTATGCGCCACCACGCCTGACCCTTGATAAAACATTTTGTATCGTTAAAAAAAAAAAAAAAAAACTTAGCCAGGCAGTGGTGGCGCACGCCTTTAATCCTAGCACTTGGAGGCAGGTGGATTTCTGAGTTCGAGGCCAGCTTGGTCTACAGAGTGAGTTCCAGGGCTACACAGAGAAACCCTGTCTCAAAAAAAAACAAAAAAAAAAAACAAAAAAAAAAAAATTTTTTTAGTAGTCACAGCCTGATAATCACAGGCCTGCATAAATACATATATTTTAATTTTAGTTATGTGTATCAGTACACTGTGTATGTACCTTGTGCCAAAGTCCAGAAAATTCCTTGAAACTGGAGTTATAGAGAGTAGTTCAGGTGCTGGGAACCGAACTCAGGTTCTTGCACAAGAACACCCATGGAACCATCTCTTCAGGCCCTCACTTGTATAACTAAAATAATGTAAACTGAGGCCAGAGAGATGGCCTAGCAGTTGAGAACACTGCCTGCCCTTTCAGAGGATCTCATACAGTTCCCAACACCAACATGGCAGCTGACTACTGTCTGCAACTAGGGAACCTGATGCTTTCTGGCCTTTGTAGACAATTTCCCACACTTGAGACACAGAGTTACACATGTAGGTAAAATGCCCATATGCACAGAAAAATATATTTTAAGGTCTTTTGTTTTGTTTGTTTGTTTTTGTTTTTTTTTTTTGTTGTTGTTGTTGTTTTTAAGACAGGGTTTTTCTGTGTAGTCCTGGCTGTCCCGGAACTCGATACGTAGGCCTCCATGGCCTTGAAATCACAGAGATCCTCCTGCCTCTGCCTCCCGAGTACTGGGGGAAGCTTTTCTCTTTAAAGAATTACATTCATTTATTTCACTTATGATAGAGTTCTGTGTAGCCCAGGCTGGCTGTATGAAGGTCCTGCTCCCAGGAATGTGGGTAGTGGAGGGGCCAGGGCTACTTCTGCTGTTGGCAGTCTGAAAGGCTATGCAGATGTGGATTTACACAGGCTGTCTCTTCCTTCAAATGCATTGCTGCCTTTTCAAAACTGGCCTTCAATGAAAACTGAGTTAAACAAAGAGCAGGTGACTGTCTCCCACTGAGCATCTTCCCTCCATTAGACAAGATGGGCAAGATAAGGGTCTGAGGCTCTCCCCACCTGGAACTGACGCGAGTCTCCCAGGGCTTACCCCAGTGTGTACACCCAGTACCAGTGTGTGAGAGGACCTGTGGGTGTGCACACCTGTGTGCTCAACAGAGCTTAGCACCTGGCACCTTGTAAACAAAGAGCCTCTTCGTTTCCAGAGCTGGCATGAGACGATGATGCACTTGGGCTACGCCCACTGGAAGCAATGCTATCAGGAGCATCCCTTCACCTTGTAACCCTGGGACCCGGGCCAGACGGACTGCTAGAATGTTTTCACAGACCAGAGGGTGGGGCCAGGTGCAAAGTCTACCTGGCTTACAAACTGGAGCAAGTCAGGTTTCAGAAAACTCAGTAATCTAGCATGGGGCAAAGCATGGTGGTATATTCTTGTAATCCTAGCATTTGAAGGGCTAAGGTCGGAGGATCAAGTCTGAGGCCAGCCTGGGCTACACAGAAACTCTATCTCAAAAGACAAAAGAAATCTTGTATAAAGGAACTAAACCTTTGAACCCTGACACCAAGGCAGGCCCAGTCATTGTTTTCTCCAAGAGCCCAGTTCTGTGGACACTGCTGTCTCTGCCATTAAGAGTGCTGGAATTACAACCGTGCACCACCACACTCAGCCTTGACCAAAACCTCTTTAGACATCAGATTTCAACTATCTGAGAAAATGCAAAACCATACAGTTCCAGGAAACAGACGTTGGTGGTACTTATGGCATGCAAGGTGCCCAAGGACAGAGAAGAACAAAGAGCCTTCTTGGAGAAGAGTCCTGTAAAAGAAAGCTGGTGTTCACAGCTCACACTTTTCCTCGAGCCCAGAGCTGGGGAGTGGCAGAGGCTAAGTAGACCCCCAGCCAATACTGGTGGACATCCAAACTGAATGAATTAAGAATGAATGCACATTTTAGCCTCTAAAAACCCCTCATTTGTGTCCCATCCCCAACATGGTCTTCCCTTTCCCCAAACATACCTGTAGAGGCAGATTAGGAATGAGGCAGGTTACCCCAAAACCCACAAGCAGCACATTTGTAAAGGCGAAGGCCCGCATGGCATTAGTGACTTTCTGGATCTGCCTGTCTCGTTTCTGCTTCTTTTCACCTCTGTAGAGAAAGGGCACACAGGGTGGCATTGAGGGTGGCCCCCTGGGGGGAGGTGGGCACTCCCCAAAAAGTCAGGCCTCAGGGATCCGAGTATGTGGACTGATCCTAGGCCACTCAACCACATCTTAGCCCAGCAGTAGGGACACTCTGGGCTGCTGTCTCAGTTGAGTGGAGGCTGACTGAATGGAAGCTCTCACAGCTGAGAAGATAGCTTCACACCCCCCCATCCCAACCCCTCCACCCCTCCACACACCCCACAACTCTGCTTAGTGAGCTCAGCTGATGGCAGGGAGGGGAGGAGCAGAGTGCCCTGCGGGGAGGGCCAGCAGAGCCTCAGTGCACCCGTATCTTGCAGGAAGCTGGTAATAAGCCAGATAATAAGCCAAATAAGGGAGTGCACTGGTTTCGCCTTGTGGGGCAGGATAGGGTGAGGGGAGACAAATCTGAAGCAGATGGAACCAGGATGGCAAATAGCCTTTTGGCTCTAGGGCCTCACCTAGATAACAGAGAGACTCTGTAATCATTTCCTTGTGGATTAACTATTACTGATTCTAGCCACGCCATCCACACTGAAACCCCATGGATGGTCACAAGAACAAACAGCAAATGTTCAAAAGGCAGCAGCAACACCCAGGCCCACCACTTTAACTATACCACCTCTGAAAGAAGATTCAAACACCTAGCCCTGGCCCCCTCATCTGTAAAGTGGGTACACTACTAACACATGTTGCATCATGGTCCTGAAGCTGAACTGAGACATTGTGTGTTCAATGCTTGGCACTGGGCCTGACACAATAAATAACAGCCTATCACATGACGGGGGTTGTAGATGACAGCATTTAACTCATCCTCTGATCTCGGAGCCCAGCCCTTCCATAAAGCAGGGCTCCAGAGCCTTGTTTAATCTTCAGGGTCAGCACATCGTTAGCACACTCAGAGTAGTCTACAACTCAAGTGAGTGGAATGCCCCAGTGGCAAGTGGCTTTAAGATAGATTCCCTTCAATAGCTAGCATAAGTCACTTAATTGCAGTATGCTTTGATGTCTACCTCTGTACAAAGCTCAGACTTGGAATTCTGCTTTAACAGATTATTTGAAAAGTAACTGAGAAAATGTCTTTTACTGACTTTTAAGTTCTAGTTTTTTTCAAGACAAATTCATTTGTTGATGATTGCTTGACTGCTCTTGTATCTCACTATCTATCGATTAGTAACAATATCCCTGAAGCTCTGAAGATGAAATTGATTACAACTAAGCTAAGCAAGTAATCTCTGTGATAGCTAGAGAGTAAGTGCACCCTGTTTTCTGATGTTTTACTGTTCTGAATTGTTAATGTATTGTGACTTTATTGTATAACAATACAGAATACCCCAGCCTCTTATTACATAAATACATACCACACTGCCTTATATGAGATACTCAGAAAATGTTTGTATACTTGATAAATCAAATTAAAAAAAAAAAAATAAAAGGCTCCCTTGTGCAGCTTGTACCAACGATGTGAGTGCCAGCCTGAAGTCCTGGATTTGTCCTGCTTTCATCTATCTCAGCATCTCCCAAACGTCATCATGTCAGGAAATGTCCACAGAGGTAGGAACAATGGGTGCTGAGCTTGCAAGGGTCCCCTCCTGCCCTCCAGGCCCTGCCTAATATCTGTCTCAGCTGTCTTTCTCTGGGGGCTGCAAGCAGGATGTGGCCTACATACTGAGCGCCGTCTTTCTCCTCAGGCTCCTCAGAAGTATCTTCACACTCTTTCAGCCTCCAGTCCATGATGTAGCCGATGACAGGAGCTGTCAGCAGGCAGAGCAGCTGGAGTACGCCAAAGATGGAGGTATAGAGGGCAACTGCGGAGGAATACGGCACATCACGGGGGCTCCGGGCACATCACGGGAGCTCTGGGCACATCACGGGATCTCCGGGCACATCACGGGAGCTCCGGGCACATCACGGGAGCTCCGGGCACATCACGGGAGCTCCGGGCACATCACGGGAGCTCCGGGCACACGGCCCTGGGGAACAGCTTGAGTGTTTAGAGTCTCTTGGTCACTGTGGGTTGCAGGGAACCTACAGACCTTAACTTCTCAAATCAAAGCTAGAACAAAGGCCAATTTTCTGTTCCAAGCCTCTGTTGCTTCCCCCAAAATAGCTACTGAAATCCAGCATGTCACAATGACCCACCCTCCAAAGTTTCAGGAAGTCACTCTAACTTGGAAACCACAAAATCACCAATGCCCACAACCGGGGCTTTATATGTGACTGACAATCCTTTTCTGTCCCCAGGAAGGTACCGTTCCTAGAGACTCAGATGTCAGGGCTTCTATTTTCAAAGAGACTTAAAATTATAGAGATGGGGACAAAAAATAGTTGACTGCTGAGTGTTTGACCCTTACCCCACACCAGTTTAGTCAAGAGGGATGTTTGATATCTGAGGCAAGAAGCCTCTGGGCTGAGCAGAGAGAACTGAGGGGTGTTGTAATGTTCCCTGACAATGCCCCTGGCTTACCAGTCGCCATCACTTCATTGAGAGTGCAAAGGTAGAAAAGCAGAAAGGAGAGGGGTTAGTGGCAGAAGGGATGAGTAAGACAGGAAACGGGCTAGCTCACAACACACACCCCACTTCCTGAGAGACCCTCTCCCCCAGAGCACTCAATGAAGGCCTTGCCCACTCCAGTTCCAGGGTTGGATGTGAAAGAGAGCCCAGCCCAGCTGATACTCTCCTGGCTGCTGGCTACTCATCATGGCTGGTGTGTCAGGCCTGTGGCCCTGGTCTGGGCACCATGATGAGGAAGTGGCAGCAGGCCTGGCAGAATCAGAGTTCTACCATGTGGCCCTGTGGGAGATCTGCTCTGTCACTGTTATCTCCCGCTGCACTCAGAGAGTAGGAAAGGTCAAAGGATCCATGCCAGGCACAAAGTCATCTGACACCACAAGTCTCCCTAGACAGCCAGGCTTCTTCCTTCAGCTCTCTGACCCCAGGGCAGGCAGCCCTTCTGAGCAGAGCCAGGCCTGTGGGTCCTGGATGCTGGAGACTAGGGGAACACAGTACCTGTCTACTCTACTCCAGACTTCTTCTCCCAAGCCCCTCTACTTCTTGAAGCTGACAGGTTTTTTGTTTGTTTTGGTTTTGTTTTGTTTTGTTCTTTTAGATAAGGTTTTAATTGTGTAGCCAAACTGGACTCAAAATCATAATCTTCCTGACTCACTCTGCCTAGTACCTGAGATTGTGGGAGTGTATCAGAATTTCCATCTTTTTTCTTCTGTTTTACCTTTTTTTTTTTTTTTGGTTTTTCGAAACAGGATTTCTCTGTATACCCCTGGCTGTCCTGGAACTCACTCTGTAGACCATGCTGGCCTCGAACTCAGAAATCCGCCTGTTTCTGCCTCCCAAGTGCTGGGATTAAAGGCGTGTGCCACCACTGCCCAGCTATCTGTTTTACCTTTTTAAAGACAGAGTTTCTCTGTGTAGTCATGATTGTCCTAGATAGAACTCGCTCTGTAGACCAGGCTGGCCTTGAACCCACAGAGATTCACCTGTCTCTACTGCTGAGTGCTGAGATTAAATCCACAGAGGAAGAAGAGAACCAACTCCTGACCACTGTGCTCTGACTTCCACAGGAGCAAACAAGCATCTTTGCCCATTGAGCTGGTCCCAGCAAAAGATTTTTATGTAAGTGAAATACCAGAAGATTAAGCTACATGTGACAGTAGTTACAGTCCCTGGCTGAGACAGGAGGATCACCTACTGTCTGAAGCCAACCCGGTCTCCTAAGCAAGTTCCATGCCAGCCTAGCCTACCACATCTCAAAAAAAACCAAACCAAACCAAACCAAAAACAATGTTCTACTAAGTAGGGTGGCCCACGCTTATTGTCATAGCTACAGTAGACTGAAGCAGGAAGGTGCCTGGAGAGCCTCTGCAAAGCAGCAAGCAGGACCCATCCAGATACACTCTCCCTAACCCATGCAGGCCTTCGGTGTGCTCTGCAACCTTGGATGACCTTGAACTTGACTTTCTTCTTCCACCTCTAGGATGCTGGGATTTCAGGCAGTCATCACTGTGCCGATTTATGTGGTGCAGGTGTCATGAACACTAAGAAAGCACTCTACCACGTGAGCCACATTTCCTACTCAAGACCCCGTATCTTAAAAAAAAAAAAAAAAAAATTTTTCCCAGGGATATAAAGTTAGGAAACCATAGCTGGGCAGTGGCAGTGCACACCTTTGACCCCACCAGCTCTCAAGAGGCAGAGGCAGGCAGATCTCTGTGGGCTGGAGGCCAGCCTGGTCTACAGAATAAGTTCCAGGACAGCCAGGGCTACACAGAGAAACACAGTTTCTTTTTCTTTTCTTTTCTTTTCTTTTTTTTTTTTTTTTTTTTGGTTTTTCCAGACAGGGTTTCTCTGTGTAGCCCTGGCTGTCCTGGAACTCACTCTGTAGACCAGGCTGGTCTTGAACTCAGAAATCTGCCTGCCTCTGCCTCCCAAGTGCTGGGATTAAAGGCTTGCATGCACCACCACTGCCCAGCGAGAAATACAGTTTCAAAACAAACAAAGAAGTTAGAAAACTATCATTGGATTAAACAAAGCTTACAGCCTTGTTCTCCCAAAGGACCCTGAGGCCGCTGCTGCCCCCATCAGGAATTTTTTTTTTCTCATTAAATTCGGCTTCTTTCTACTTTTTCTCCCCACTGAGAAGCCATTAGGTGCCTGGAGCTTTTCCCCCTGTGAAAGCAGGCCTTCCTGTCCCTGTGGAAAACTAGTATTTGACTCCTTGCAAGGACTGCATTATCTTTCCCTCAGTAAAAACAAGTTAGCCAACAAAAGAAAGTGGCAGCCGGTGAGACTGCCAAGGAGAGGATTTGCCGGTGTTTGTCCTGCTTGCTCAGGATGACTAAAGCTGAGTCAGCCAGGCCCTGGGGAAGTACTGACTTTCTCTGTGAAGCAAAGCCCCTTGTCAGCTCAAGACCAGCCGCTGTTTTCCTGTGGGTTATCAGTTCTGTTTCCCAGAGTGAACAAGCCTCAACTGGAGTACTTCATCCCTGGGAAGCCTCTGTTTTCCCTGGTTCCCAGGGCAGGACTTCGACCGTACAGTGGACCCCCACTGACCCCCACTGACCTAGGAGTCCTCAGTCAGGACAATGGTTCTCTCTCAGCCCCCAGGTTGTCCAAAGGCCAAGCCAGTCCCTTCAGGGAAGTGACTGGGTGGGGCTGAGCTGCTGTCTTCTGCTCTGGGTCGTGTTTTCAGCACAGATAGCCCTCAGCCCTCCCCACTGGCACTGGAAGCGTTCACCCCACACTCTAAACACACAGCGCTATTTCAGTCCTCTCCCTCCTCAGCTAGGGAAACCCTGATGGGGACATAAAAGAACAGTCAAGCTGGCTGTGACAAGACAGCCCCGACAAGCTAGCAGGGCCTCAGACACAGCAACTTCACAGCCCTACTGATCTGGGTCACATAGTACATCAGCCGGAGAGCTTTATTGAGCTGGTAGGAGTAGCAGCATTGCCCTATCCTGGAGGGACACTTACCTGTCTTCTGGTCCCCACTGACCAGGAACTCAAGGATGCTGTTCATGGCCCCCATGTAGAAGATGAGCCGCAGCTGTGTGACACACATGGTAACCAGGCTAAGCAGCAGGATGGGGCTGAACACACTGTGCATGAACGAGGGGGCCGCTGTGGGAAGAAGAAGGCATGGGGCTCAGGGCCAGGAAGCATGGCCCATCCAGCACCCAGTGCCTGGGGAAGGGACGAAGGCTCAATGTGTGGACCATGCTGGAGGTGAGGGACACAAAGAGCCCTGCTGGGGTCTATGGTCTTGATGCTTATCAGCAGACTCCCTAAGCTCTGTGGAATTCAGTGTATGTGTCTGTAAAACAGGTACCTCTCCCCCTTTCAGACAGAATAGGTATGTAGTGGGAGGGTACCCAGAGTCTCAGCTAAGGATTCCCAATCAAGGGGCTGTGAGCTATACCAGCAGGGTAAATTTGGACCCACCTTCCCCCCAACCCCTATCTCCTGGGCCAACCTGGAAGGGGAGACTTGTGTTTTGGGTACCTGCAGCATCAGGCTGGCACTTCACCTCCAGGTCGACAGTGGACAGACACAGCTTGTGGCCCTCCTGCAGGGCGGCTTGCTCCTTGGCAGTCCGCATGGAGCTGCCCACGCTCAGCCGGCGCCCCACTGTGGTCACCTGCTTGTAGAACTGCTTCCCTGTGATCTTGTGGTCAAAGCCTAGCCAGCTGAACTTGATCTTCACCCTAGCAGCCACAGGAAGGGTGTTTGTTGGTTGCTGCCTGGGACCCTGGCGGGTGTGAGGGTAGGGCAGAGAGAGAGCATGCCTAACTTACGAATAGTCCATGTCCTCTGGTCCTGGGAAGGGCTCTAGTGGCCAGTTGAAGAAACAGTTGAGGAAAACCAGGCCAGAGCAGGCAGCCCAGACCACGAGGATGATAATGAAGGAGGCACCAGCGTCGTAGATGAGCTGTCGGGAGAGAGGGCAGTGCTATCAGTAGGAAGCCAGAATGGGCATCTGGCAGGGGCAGTTGGGAACTCTCACCGTGCTGGGCCATATAGAAAGGTGCAACCCTGTGAGCTGAGCTGTTTGGCTATTAGAACCCCCATGTTCTGACAATCCCAACCTGTCTGAACCTAGAATCCAGTTTGAACCAAATGTCACCATCTTCAAAGGTGACTGAGTTATTGCTGTCATGTCTGTCTTGCTGGATCCCAGTGAACAGTGCTGGCTAGGATTTTTCTGCTGCTTTCCCCTCTCTGTTTTGAGACAGGTTCTCATGTAGCTCTGGCTGGCCTCAAACTCTTTTTTAAGATTTATTTATTTTGTGTATGTGAGCACACTGTCACTGTCTTCAGACACACCGGAAGAGGGCATCGGATCCCATTACAGATGGTCATGAGCCACCATGTGATTGCTGGGAATTGAACTCAGGACCTCTGGAAGAGCAGTCAGTGCTCTTAACTGCTGAGCCATCTCTCCAGCCCTGGCCTCAAACTCTTGATCCTCCTGCCTCCAAATCAGAGTGTTGGGATTACAAGCTGCCTTAGCTACTCTGCTTGACTGTCTAGTTCCCCAAGGATAGGAACCTGCTGACCTCATCCATGTTTCTCTAGCCTCTAACTATACACAGCAGGTGCTCCAGACACTCAGGAGACTGACTGACTTATCTCCTTTGGCTCCTCTGTGAGGCACTTCCAGAGTGCTTCGGCCAGGATTAGTGATGATCCTAGCAGAGGACAGAGGGCAAAGAGCAAAGGGCCAAGCATTTTAGCACCAATTGACACCATTTCTTTTTTTCCTCCTCCCTAGTTTCTTTTCTTAAGTACCAGAAATTGAACGTGGGGCCTCCCGTGTGCTTGCCAATTCTCTGCCAGTGAACTTTCCTCATGGCCCTTAAATCTATGAGACAAGTAGAGACCAACTTGCCCAGGTTGCTCCTGAGCGGTCCATCCCCTCCTGCCTCAGCTTCCTGAGGAGTCAGGACTACAGGCCCAAGCCCTTAGGCCTCTCTTGATCATCCCCACTTCTTCCCAGACCCAGTGTGAGGGTCCTCTAAGTGCCTTAGCATGTATCTGCCCAGCTCCCTAGGCGGAAGCCAGCACATACACACAGAAGCCAAGGAGCTTCGGCTTCCTGCACCATCCAGAAGCAAGAGGAAGTTCACAGGGTGGCTGGCTAGATTCCTACCACATGGACTCCCAGGTTCCCAGACTACATCCGAGCTCCCCTCTCATCATCACAGTACCCCATACCCCTGAAGTGGGCTTCACCTTGATGCCGGCGCTTGGGGAGAAAAGTGCCCTTGGTGACATCCTGACAGAGCAACAGAATAGGGGAGGGACCCGAGCCTAGGAGATTCTGAGCCTCGGCTTCATCCTGATGCCCTGTGACTTCCACAGGCTCAGGATCCTGCCTGGGGGGGAAACAGCTGAACCAACTTGGCGGTCAGCAGAGCTCCGGCTAACAGGCAGTACCAGCCCAACATCAACAGGCTGGAGGCTCCCGAGGCAAGCTTACTCAGCCTACTTTCCCTTCCCCAGGCAGTCTGGGGTCACACACCACAGAACAACGCTCAAGCTCCCCTCTTCCAGGGCCCAGTGGTTTTCTTTCTTGCTCCTGTGGCGCCAGGTGCATCCTGCCTAGGTGGGAGGGGCAGTTGAGGGCCACTCTAGTGTTCACAATGACTTCTCTTCAGAGAGGCTGCAGTGGCCTAGGCAGAGGCCTCTGCCCAGATGCCAGGAAAAATCGTGAGTTGGGAGGTGGAAAGACACTCGGGCTGGCCACACCCTCACCTTGATTCCTGGGAAGGTAACTGCTGAGGAAGCGTAAGATCCGATCATCAAGGCAATAAATGTGGACCGAAGGTCACCGAACATATTGGGCAGCTGAGGGATGATGAAAGAAAGAAAGGCTTAGGTCACAGGTACATCTCACCTTTTGACACTGTGACGCAACACTTATCTGCAAAACTCATACCAGAGAACTACGCAATTGAACTTACAAGAATGCCAGGAAGGTTCTAAGTAAGCTTTATGACTTGGGCTGCATTCATAGCTGTCCTGGGCTGTGTCTGACTCCCCTAAGGGAGAAGGGAAGCAAGCAGCTAGCAATAGCCAGGCCTCACGTCTCAGCGGCTCTCCCTCTGTGGAATTCACAGTATAGCAGTCTAGGCAACTGCCACAAATTAATGGCAAGCTTTCGTTCCTTTCCCGGACAGAGATGGAGAAAAGACATGACTGTCTGCACACTGCCCCACCACTCCTGACACAGACCAGGGCCCTTCCCATAGCTGCCATTTTTGAAGGAGGTGCCAGAGAGCAAAGCTGTGAGCCTTAAGCACCCCTCAAAGGGAGAAAGCCCGTTAAAAATAAGAATCTATTTGAGGAAATAAGTGTCATTTTATAAATAAAATATCAGAGTCCCAGAAAGACCAGATGTCAGCAAAAGCTGCTTTTGGTTTTGAAAGTATGTTTCTGGAAGGCGCCAATCACAGTCCTAACAAGCCAGGTGGCTCCCCAAGTCCTGCCTGGGTTTTGAGTGTAAGTAGAGGATTTGTTCCAACTTGACGCTACCTTGGGAGTTACCTAGCACCTCCAGAAAGCCAAGATTAGGAAGGCTCTGGCTGTTTTTAACACGACCACTCTGAGCATGGTGCAAAGCAAGAACAGGCCCACCTGAAATGATTTCAGGGTCAACCTTCAATGATTCCGCAGAAACCCAGTCCTGCTAAGACACTACAACCTGGGCTGGAGCCACGGCTCAGGAGTTAAGCGCATATTGCTCTTGCAGGGGATCTGGGTTTGGTTCTCAGGACTGACAGGGTAGCTTACAACCATCCTTAACTCCAACACCTTCTTTTGGCCTCTGTATACTGCACACACTGTATACATACATTCATACACAGAGACAAAACACTCATGCAAATAAATAAAATAGCTTAAAAAAATGCTAAGCATGGTGGTGCACATCTCTAATCCCAGCACAAAGGAGGCGGAGGCAGGCAGATCTCTGAGTTTGCACATACACAGACCCACTATGGTGGCCACTCTAAGTCAAGCAGTAACAAGTGTTGGTGAGAATCGGGGGAAGCTGGCATAAGCTTCCAGGAGTAAGATGAAGCTAGAGCCGCTTTGGAACACAGCTGGTTTTTCAGACAGTTAAAACAAAACAACCACATGACCACGACATTCCACTTCTAGGTTCATTCATTCCTAAGAGAAATAAGAGCATGTGCTGCACAGAACTGTCTAGGACAGCATTCTTCACAATAGCAAAAAATGGAAACAACGTAATGCCCATCAAGATGAACAGATAAACAAAAGGTATACACAGTTACAGAAAGGAGAACAGATGCTACAACAGGTGTGGACCCGGGAGACAGTAAGCTAAGAGAGAGCAAGGCCAGCACAGAAGAGCACACCTGGAGGGCATTGCTCCTTCCAGCACCCACAGGGTAGCTAACAACCCCCTGCAACTCCAGTTCCAGGGGATCTGATGCCCTCTACTGGACCCCATGGGCACTGCATCCATGTGGTGCACATACATACATGCAGGCAAAACACCTTTACACATAAAATAAACAATGTTTTCTTTAAAAGCACATGTTATATGGCTCCATTGCATGAAATGCCCCAAACAGACAAACCCAAAAAAGACAAAGAGTAGATCAGTGACAGGCAAAGGCCAGGGACAAAAGGGAGGACTGCCAGGGGACAGAATTTTTTTGTTTGTTTGGTTGGTTTTTTTTTGTTTTTTTTTTTGTTTTTTGAGACAGGGTTTCTCCCTGGCCATCCTGGAACTCACTCTGTAGACCAGGCTGGCCTCAAACTCAGAAATCCGCCTGCCTCTGCCTCCCAAGTGCTGGGATTAAAGGCATGCGCCACCACTGCCCAGCTGGGGACAGGATTTCTGTTGGGGTGAAGCAGGTGGCTGAAGTGATCACACACCCCTAAATACACTAAAGCTCATTGAATGTGCACACTTTATGTGAAATAGATGGAATGTGAATTCTAGGTCAGTAATGCTCTTCAGAATATTAATAAGAAGCAGGATTGTTTTGGGGGATACCACAGGACTAATAAAGAACATTTGCAAATCTGTAAGTCTTATGGTACAAGGCCAGGGTGACCAGCTAAGTTTCCTCCCAAATTCTTCTCCCCAATTCATAGCACACAAATGGCTTTTCCTCATCACTTTACACTTTCTGAGAAGGGTGGGAAGGGGACACGTGAAGGGCATAGGAGACACGGGAACAGTGATATGGTCAGGTGTGCATGAACACACCCAGGTGGGCACGAAAGCTAACTGTGCTCGATGTACACCTACATGGAAGGAATGCTGCAATTCAATGACACACTCAGTTCCCAAATGCACGTAGTCAGGCAGCAAGGCTTACTTGAAGGAAAGGCATCCACCATGGGGAGATTCAAAAGATGATACCTGCCTATGTGGGAAGAGGGAAAATACATCTGCGGGGCATTCTAGTCCAGTCAAGGCAAGTGGAGAAAAGGAAGCACTCAGAGGCATCAGAAGAGCAGCAGAGGCCAAGCGCCTGTCCTTCAGGCAGGGTCAAGCAAGGGAAACACTGCACATGGCTAGCATGCCCTTAGGGAAAATTTCCCACATCAGAATCAGCCCTGGACAGAACCTCTTCAAAGGGCTAGGAAACACCCCAGAAAAGCAGACCCTGTGTGGGTTGGCCCTTTTCTTTCTCCTTTATCTCAAGCCTGCCTTAACCCTCACCCAGGACAGAGGCCGGTATAACAAGGGCTTGAGGTGGATGGTGAAGCCGGCTCTGATCTCCTTAGACTAGACTCAGAACAGGGACAAATAGCAGGTTCACAGGTTCATGATGAACCCATTTGCCCTGGGCAGGATCAATGGCAGCAGGTGAATTATCCCTCTGGTCAACCTGCCTGGAACACTCCTTTTCTGATTCCTTTTGATACAAGGTCTCCTATGATCTTCCAATCTCGCTCCCTGCCCTCCCCTTTTCCCCCACAATCTCCCCATCCCAGTCTCCCACAATGCTGGTATTACCGGTATGGGCCACCACACCCAGCATCCTACCTGGAAGAGTATTACCAAACCGAGAAAACTCAGGTTATTTTGGCCAGTGTGCCACTCCTAGGGCAACACAGAGCCTCAGGGCAAACCACATTAGACAGCTTCCCGACAACATCTATGTCTTGTATTTTAAATTATGAATATTTTTCCTAGTTAGAAAAGGAATGCATATCTATTATAAAACATTTGGAACAAAAAGACAACTTGTGGGAGTTGGTTCTTTCCTTCCACCATGTAGAACCAAGGGATTGAACTTGGGTCATCACCCTTGGCAGCAAGTACCCTTACCCACTGAACCATCTCACCAGCCCAGCGTACTGCTTTATAAACTTTTTCCTTTTAAAAGTAGTTACCCCGGGCAGTGGTGGCACACACCTTTAATCCCAGCACTTGGGAGGCAGAGGCAGGCGGATTTCTGAGTTTGAGGCCAGCCTGGTCTACAGAGTGAGTTCCAGGATAGCCAGGGATACACAGAGAAACCCTGTCTCGAACCCCCCCCCCCCAAAAAAAAAAAAAGTAGTTACCCTATGTTGCCTACGCTGGTCTTGTACTCCTGGGCACAACAACTTTCCTGCCTTAGTCCTTCGGACAGCTGAGACTATAGGATTGCACCACTGAAGCCAACTAACCTTTTCTTCTCTTCATTTTTTTTTTTTCTTTCTTCAAGATAGGGTTTCTCTGTATAGCAGCCCTAACCTCGAACTCATGTAGATCTGCCTGCCTCTGCCTCCCCAGCGCTGGGATTAAAGGCCTGCACCACAAACCCAGCTTTATTCCTTTTGTTAGTATTTTATTTTATTCTATTGTATGGGTGTTCTGCCTGCAAATACGTCTATGGTCCACTTGCGTACAGGTACCCAAGGAGGCCAGAACATGTTGGATACCCTGAAAAGGGAGTTACAGATGGCTGTGAGCTGCCATGTGGGTGCTGGGGATCAAACTCAGGTTCTCTAGAGGAGTAGCTAGTATTCTTAACCACTGAGCCATCTCTCTAGCCCCTCCACACTGTTTTTTGCTTTTGTTTATTTTTAAGATAGGGTCCCATGTAGCCCAGGTTAGCTTCTAACTTGCTATTAGGGTCTGGAGAGATAACTCTCTGCCAGTCCTCCGAAGAGCTAGAATTACAGGCATGCGTCATAACTTTTCCCTTCTAACCTGATATATTATTATAAAGTGTTTTCTAAACGATTTACTCTTCCTTTCTGACACAATTTGAAACAACTGCCTAGTATTTGCGTGCCTGGATGGTCTATAATTTAGAAAAGCATGTGTCTGGTTTTAGACCCTAAGTCCTGTTATATTTATATTCATAAAAAGACTTCAGTCATGGGGTATGGGGCGCAGTACTGGAACTAACGAGGCCATACATCTTAGGCAAGTGCTCTACCACAGAGCTACACCTCTAGCCTGCCTTCCACTTTTCCTTTTAAATGGCCTCACTGATTTGTCCAGGTTGGCCTTCCTCACTCTGCAGTCTAGGCAGGCTTTTAATTTAGCAATCTTTCAACCCCAACTTCCCAAGTCACTAGGATTACAGGCCCTGCACTGCAAGGCCTGTCTAATTTGTTTTAAAAAACAAGGCCTTAAAATATTAGCTGTGTTGGCCTTGAACTCATGATCTTCCTGCCTCAGCCTCTTCAGTAGCTAGATCACCAGCATGAGCCACCACACTCAGCTCAATGACTAGTCTTAAGTGTAGGTGCCTTTTATCTCAAGGGAAACCCTCTCAGCAAAGGAAGAATCATCAAGGTAAAAAGAACACACTTTCTAGGGATTTACCTCACTTTGACAATCTGCCTTCAGAAGAGATGTGCCAACTGATCCCCGCCACAGTGTGCGTGCCTTTAACACGAGCCGCTCCACGAACACTCTTGCTCTAAAGCGTACTTGCCTGGCATGTGCTAGAGCCCACATCCGACCCTCAGTAGCACGCACTCAAGCACCTTTAGCTGCATATATGGATAGAATTAATCACTAATAGTTAATTTGAAGTAATCTACATGGTGAAGGGTGAAAAAAAAGATGAATTCTGCCTTCTTTTATATTCTAAAGACAGTCGTGGTCTGAGAGGGTTAGCTCAGGGATAGAGTCCTCACCTATTGTGTGAGGTCCTAGGTTTAATCTGTAGCACTGAAAAGGGGGTTTTTGAGGAAGGAAAGACCAGAAGAGTAAAGTCGGAGGAGGCACCGTAACGGTGCCTGTGAGCATGACCTAATGAACCCTACTATTTTGTATACCAACTAAAAAATTCGTAAATCAATTTAGTCAGGCATCCTGCATGACCACATATAAGTATGTTTTTCTTTGTCATCTAATTTCCTCTTAATGTATAATTTTGTTTTTGACACAGGGTTTCTGTGTAGCCCTGGGTGTCCTAGAACTTGCTCTGTAGACCAGGCTGGTCTCAAATTCAGTGATTCCCCTGCCTTTGCCTCTCAAGCACTGGGACTAAAGGTGTGTTCCACCACTGCCCTGCTCTTACTATTATTATTATTTTTAATAAAAATTAGCAAAAAGACCTATTTTAAATAGGTGGTCAAGCTGGGTATAGTGGCACATTTCTGTGCTCCTAGCACTTAGGAAACACAGGAGAATAAGAAGAAGCATGAGGCCACTCTGGGTTAAATAAATTTAACTGTTTCAAAAACTGTGGGAAAGAGAGAAGGCAAGATAGTCCAAGCGTGTTCGGCTACCAGGGCTTACACTGGACAAAACTGCTCAGCAAGGAGCCTGAGGCTGACCTTGACTAATGAAACCCAAAGCATAAACATCCAGCAATAGTCAGAGGGCTAGGGAGAGCGTAAGTTTCAAAAAGCCAGGCGTTCCCTGTGGTATTGGTTACCTTGTTTTACCTAAGTGGTAACACTAATTGTGTTCTCTCCTTCAGGCTGGGTCCTTCTCCTGTTTCCAAAGCCGGCAGGCAAGCCTGCCTGCCTGCCTGCCTGCCTGCAGGAGATTTCCCTCACTGGCTGGCTCAAGAGCAGTGTGGTCAGGTTTCCTTCCCAGTAAAGAGCATGTATACTAATAGCAACTATTTTTAGCACCTGCTTTCTATATCTTTAAAACCCTGAAAGCAACTGTCTAAATGTTCCTTGTCCGTCTGTGCTCATTCACATTTGCAAAACTTTCAGAGTCTAAACCAGGCCTGGTGGTGCGCACCTGTAATCCCAGCCTCCCAAGGTGGAGGTGGGAGAATCAGAAATTCATGGTATCCCTGCCAGCCCGAGTTACACAAAACATTTAAGGGTCAAAAGACTCCCTCGAGCTGGTAAAGGTCTACCTTAGGATTCAAAACTCTTGCTAGATGAAGGCCTAGTACACTGACACTTCTGTTTGGATCTCAAGTCATTTCCCCTCCAATGTTGTCTCTTTCCCTTATGTATTCTTTATTAAGCATCCTGCCTGATTCAGCTCACTGGGGATTCTTATATCCCTTCAGACACTCCTCTTAGACCTACCAGCCTCTGCCCAATTCTGCCCTCAGCTGACACCTGTGATCCAGGACCCTTCCGCCCAGGGATATGTGCTTGTATATGGACTTGTCCTGTGTCTTCCCGATCTGGGTCCCCCTCACTAGTCTTGTCTCTCCTTGCTTATTCTGTCTGTCCTCCTGCCCCTGCCCCGTCCTGTCAGACATAATGGTGCTGAGATGGTGGTGTTGTAGTTAGTGCTGTCTGAGTGTTAAGCTGACTGCCTTAGTGAAGCCTCGAGGGCCTGCTGGAGGGGAAAACCAGCTCTGCTGCCAAATAGGAAGCTGGAGCCATGCTGCGCGACAGGTGCCAGGGGGAATGCTCGCTCCGCAGAGGCTGCCTCCTGGCTCCCAGGCACACTCACAGGTAGGCAGCTTAAGCCCCTCTCCCAGCTCCTGGTTTCTACTCAAAGCCGTTTTGCTGTCTCTATTCTGCTAAGCAAACCTGTCCTCTGAGCCTGAGCTCCTCACGGCAGGCCTTTCCTCGCCCTGATGACTCACTCCCCCTCAGTTCCTCAGCTGTACCATAAACAGGCCCAGCTGTGTCACATCCCCAGAGGGGAAAACAGCAGCTGCAGGCAGTCCCTCCCCTGGTGTTCAGGCCACTGGACGAGAATCCCCAGAGGTCAAGGCCAAAAACAGTTTAGACAATCTTCCTTAGGAACCCTAAGATGTCCAAAGATGTGCCTGTCTTTTCACAGGGACCCCCAGGGGAGGTTATGGGATAAATTACAGTCCTTTTTCATATCCAAGCCCTCCTGAATCCATTCACCCTGAGGATAGTCCCTGACTCTCTCATGAAGTCACAGAGCCAAGCAGTGGCTAACATTCTAGGTCTGTGGTCCTTTCAAAGACATGAGCTTTGTCCTCAGCTGCCTGGTATATACACCCTGGGTTCAGTAAAGTCTGTATAGGTCAAGATCCAGTCTATCTATCTTGCCCAGACTATCTACCCAAGAACTAGTCTGGACAAGAGGACTCAGTAAAGCTGGGTCTTTCCCTAACTGAAACAAGCAGGCCCCCCTCACCACAGATCATGGGTCCTCGAGGTCACCTTTCCACTTCACTGGTACAGGGCTGGGGAGGGAAAACTGCCTTCTCCCAGCCACCTCCCATTCCACCTGCCAAGCCAGATCCCGTTGACACCCCCACTGCCTCCCGTCAACCCTGGCACATGTCATGTGGAGCAAATTTATCAGGTAGAACCCCTCTGAAAAAATGGCCAATTTTCCCCAGGCCAATGATCATCCACTGACTGCTCTGGCTTCCCAAGATATAGATGGAAATCAGAGGCTAAGTGGGCTCTGGTACTAGGAAAGTCCTACTTGCCTGGTAGGTATCTAGGCTCTCCAGGTAAGGGAGCAAGTGAAACCCTGCCTGGCTGTAGGACGGGGCTGAGTAGGAAGGCTGCTGGACCCACATCCACTCACAGGGGACGATTTGCTTCCACACCTGTCCCTCGGGTCCTTAAAGAGAAGGATATGTATGTACTCAGCCAATCTAATCCCCCCAGGGTCATTTATTCCTCAAGTTTAAAGCCAAACTCCAATGAATAAAATGGGAAAAGCCCACAGCGATTTTTTCCCCCTGCACATTTTGTAACCACTCTCCTGTAAGTGTTTCAGACCAGAACTCCCCATCCCGCCCACACTGACAAGGGTCAGAGTAATGAAGTGGAAAAGATATGTTCACAATTTTGGCTGCATCTGCTCCCATCTCTAAGCAACCCAGGCCCTGGATTGTGGGGTGGCGACCCAAAGACGCCACCTCAGCCGATGACCGATGTTTGTGCTTCAGCTGATGGAGCGAACTAAAGGGCTGAACAAACGAGAGACACTGAGCAAACAGACCAGAGTGTGCTGACCAGATGTCCGGGGGAGGCCAAGGCTCCACACCACAGGGTGTGTGCTTGCACCAGTGGAAGTCGTGCTCCTCCCTCAGGGATGCCCAGGCCCAGTGCCGCAAGAGACCTGAGCTAACCAGCCACGACTGTCGGATAGCTTCAGAAGCTCCACACTATATATAAGGACTATAGCGTGGAGGTCAGAATGTAGACTCCCAAGGCTCTGTGAGGGGGGAAGGTGGGAGGTGAGGGTGGCGTTGGGGGTGCAAGCTATGGGGCACCTCCTTCTGGATTGTGAAGAAAAGGCATCTTGCCAACTTGGGGCCCCTTCTCCACCAATGAGTGTAACAGCCCACAGTCCTTACAAAGCCCTTGGGCCTGAGAAAGTCCCCAAATGAGGGTTTCCCTGACAACACATTCTCCCACATTCCCAGGTTATCAAGGAGCCATTCTCTGTTTAAAAGTCCTAGTAGATTTGATTTAGGGAGTTCTAAAGGCAACCTTGAAAACTCTTTTGTCCCCAAAATGAAAACACGCACAGGAGACACAAACAGAAAGCGCCATTGTACTGCCAGCGCTGTCTCTGGGAGCTGGTCCTGACGGTTCTGCTTTTTAAAGGCTGCTGCTGTGTCAGAACCAGATTCAGCTCTGCTCAGCAGAAAGCTTCACCAGCCTAGGGACATTGCCTAACAGCCTCCGTCTGTCCTCGATGACCCATTTCCTATTCCCTCTCAGGGTTTATTCTCATGAGCTATCAGGTCCCGTGAGAAGGCTCACAAGACAAGGGAATGTCCAAGGAGGTTCTCCAGCTGGGAAAAGGGGTGAAGACGGTGACTTAAAAAGTGCTTAGAGAGCTAACCTGTACAACATGGGAGGGGGGTGCCTGTGGGGGTGCTGACCCTCTGTCTTCATGTGGAGAACAGTGTAGTGTCTTGGGGCCTCTAGACACAAAGTTGGCAGATGTTTTTCCATGAAGGGCCAGACAGTAAACATTTCTATCTTTGTGGGCCATATGGTCTCTGTCATAATAGCCCAAGAGATCCTGTGGCATGAAAGCTTCCACAGACAACACGTGAGCAAGCCGGCATCATGTGGTTCAAGCCAAACCTTGTTTATAAAAAACAGACGTTTGGAGTTGGCCTGGGGTAGCAGCTCACTGACCCCCCAAAATCTAGGTCCAAGATAAAGACCTCAGAGGACAAGCCCTATACCTCCCTTACAAGGATGGATCCTCTCCTACCAAATAGTGCCCACTCACCAACTAGTCTGGGCAGGTCCCTGAGGTGGATAGGAGAGCCAGGAGCTACCAAACATGCATGCATGCATGCATGCACACACGTAGGCATGCACACACATGCATATACACACAATGATGCTGATAGCAACTAACACTCTACAATGCTCGTGAACAGAACATGTATGTTCACTGCTTGCTTGGAGTCTAAGTGCATAGTTTTTCTGGAGCAGACTCATGGACCATATAGAAATCTAAAAGCCCTAGGTAAACCCTTTACTCCTACAGAGAGATTATTTGTATTTCAAAGAGAGTTTTACCAAGTATGACAAAGAAAAAAACAATACAAAGGAAAATGAGATAAATGATACAAAGAAGCAATCCACTGAAAGGACACACTGATGACAGTGGCCAGGGACAGGGAACACATCTGTAATCTGAGCACTTGAGAGGCAAAAGCAGGAGGGTCAGGACTGAAGGCCAGCCTGGGCAACATGGTAAGTTCAAAAGCAGCCAGGGCTACATAACAACATAAAAATGGTAAGAGAATGTCTTATTAGTAAAGAAAAAGTTTATGATGTATTATTTTTCATGGTGTCAAATAGCCTAATCTTTAAAGGATGAAACATTTAAACACCCCTTTAACCCCAGCACATAGGAAGCAGGAACAGACTCTTGTGAGTTTGGGGCTAGCCTGGTCTACACAGCAAATGCTATGCCAGCCATGACTACATTAGTGAGACCTTAAAGAAAACAAAAAATGAACAAGACAAAAGAGGGCCAGCAAGATGGCTTGGTGTAGCCGGGCAGTGGTGGCACATGCCTTTAATCCCAGCAATCGGGAGGCAGAGGCAGGCGGATTTCTAAGTTCGAGGCCAGCCTGGTCTACAGAGTGAGTTCCAGGACAGCCAGGGCTACACAGAGAAACCCTGTCTCGAAAAACCAAAAAAAAAAAAAAAAAAAAGATGGCTTGGTATATAAAAAGGTATTTGATAAGAAAGTTCATTCCCCAGAACCCACATGGTTGAGAAAACCAACTCAGAAAGCCATCCTCAGACCGCCGCCACACGAGCTTCATATGCACATGGAACAAACACACGCAACAAACAAACCAAATCAAACAAATAAATGTAAAAATATGTTAAAGATGAATGATGTAGTCTTGGAGGGGTGATGAAGAAGGCACTTTCAGACGTGTTTCTGGGACTGTAACTGTAGATAGTAGACTCCATTCTAGGAGTCCTCTTGAAAGCATGTATTAAAATTTAAAACATGCTAATCCCGGGACCTAGAAATTCTACTTCCTGGAACAGTGTTCACAAAGGGAAGCACTGGGAACCAACCTGAATGTCTGTGAGTGGGGAACTAACTTCCTGAATTACAGTTTGTCTCTGCTGCAGGGTAGCACTGACCCAACAATAGCATGGATAAAGATAAAGAATTCGGAGCTCTGGGTACTGGCAGGGAGATGGGAGAGGAACCGCGTAGCTGACGGGGCTAAAGGCGGGGAGTGACGCGGAGTGTACAGACCGAGGAACACTGAGGGATGGATTCTGAAGTGCACGACAGTAGAGATGTAGGTTTGGGTGGTTTTTTTGTTTTTGTATTTTTGTTTGTCTGTTTTTTTGGTTTTTTGGAGACAGGGTTTCTTTATGTAGCATTGGCTGTCCTTCCTAGAACTTGCTTTGTAGACCAGGCTGGCCTCAAACTTAGAGATCCAACTGTTCTGGGATTAAAGGCGTGCACTACCACTGTCTTGGAACTCACTCTGTAGACCAGGCTGGCCTCAAACTCAGAAATCCACCTGCCTCTGCCTCCCAAGTGCTGGGATTAAAGGCGTGCGCCACCACTGCCTGGCTTGGGAAGGATTTCTTAACAGAACACCCACAGTGTTTTTCACTACTGTTTGAGATGGTCTTGCAGAGCCCAGGGTAGCCTTGAACTTCCTCTGTAACCGAGGATGGATGCTGTTACTGTCTGAGAAAAGGTAACCGAGGATGGCCTTGAACTCCTGATCTGCTGTTCCTTCTAATCATAGGGATTACAAGAACGCGCTACTGTTTGGCTATCCTTTTTAACATTTCAGGGAAACGGGCAAAGCCTCATTCTGTAGCCCAAGCTGGCCCCAAAGTGCTGGGATTACAAGCATGTACCGCCATACCCAGCTCTTCTTGTTCTATAGATACAGTGCTGGGGTTTGGTACCCTGAGTCATGTACAAGCACTCTAACGCCGAGCCACGCCCCAGCCCGTATTTATCCCATGTTTCATGCTGAGTAAGCACTGTTCTGCATCTTGGTGCTTAAGCTCAAGTCCCAGGACCATCGCAAACTTATATCCCTGAAATTCAGATCTGCCCTAACAGGTGCCCAGCGTTTCTACAACAACAAGGGCGATGCCAGGTTTATATTTTTCATCTTGATAAAAAAGGGCTGGTGGTTGTCGTGTTGTCCAAGAACAAACAGGCCTGTGCAGGACTCCTGTTTCACATTTACACAACACAGTGGAATCTGTGTACTCTTCACAGTATGAACATATTTCTCACTGTTTAAACATTTGTTTTCCTCCAGGATTATGAGAGAATATATCTATTTTTATTTTAAATGCATCTGATTTAAAACAAACAAATAAAATGCCCCAACAGATACAAAGTAAACCTCCCTAGCACCAGCAGAGGTAAGGCCACTGAGCCCCCAGATTTCTGTGGGTCACTCACTCTCAGACACCCACACCCGGGGCACACAACTCAGGCTGCCTATGCTGGGTCTTTTTCACTGAACAGAGACCGTAGTGAACTTTCTGTGTCCACAGACATAGGCCCACACAGCTAATCCTCCCTGCTGGGGCAAAGCTTAGGAAAAGGGAACAGAAGATGTGGGACTACAGGCAGGTCACAAAGATGCCCGAACCTTCAAAGGACTAGGAAGGTCCCAGGGACTTCACAACAGCTCAACTCCTGACTTAAGCGTAATGGAAAATCAGAACCAGATTTCACTGCAAACAGTAACTGCAGCTGGTGTACCCCCAGACCTTATTCACAGGTAAACTGAGTAGGGCGATGTCCCTGTTGACAGAAGCCTCTGAGTGATACCCTTGCCTGGCTGGGCAAGTCTGCAGTCTTCTCTCTGGCAAAGAGGTTTCTATATCTTCTTTAACTTCCTTCAGCTCCCCTCCAACCCTCCTCCTTGCTCAAAAAGAAACCCCTTTTGTGGCATCCTGGAGGCTCTATGAAGAGCATGCTCAAAGTTCCAAGAAATAGTCCCACTTATCTGGCCAGACATCTGTGCCCTAGTCAAGAAGAATGTGACATTGTTGCCACTCAGTTCTAGGCATCCACAAAGGTTGGGGCTGAGTAGTTCTTGAATAGGTTTGTCTACAAATGGCATTGTTAGCTGGAGTTCCTGGAGAGCCTAAGGACAGCAGCCATGGACCATGTTGTCTTCTCTGGACACACGGTCAACAACCTGCATCCTCCATGCCAAAGGCAAGGCCAGAAGCAGCTGCAAGTCACCCGGGGAGGTACAGCTGCCCACTTTAGAACCCATGGGATTTGCTGTCGGGCACCCAAAGCCCCTACACTGCTTGGGACACTCAAGTAAGTATATCTGAGAATGTAAGGAAAGGCCCTGGAAACCAACAAATATGCCCCAAATTCAGTTTACTCAGCTGAAAATGTTCCTTAACAAACCTGTACTTACTGTTAACGAAGTGAACGTCATGCACATCCCCCCAAAGCCGTTCAGAGCCAAGGCGATAAAGATGAGCACAGAGAGCGCTGTGGGCAGACACAAAGGTATAAGTAGGAGAACCCAGCAGCACAGAGCTCCATGCTGAGAAGGCTACAGAGGAGCTAAAAATAAGGGGCGGGTCACTGAAGGTTAGCGACACCAGGAGAGTTCTCTTTCTCACCCTTGTCCTCTTTCTACCTCACAAAGTCTGAGCTCTAGCAAAAGATCCCACCCACTCTCTTTTCTGTTAACCTAGCAGCAATCAAACGGCCACAAAAAGCTCCTCACAGACACTAAAACCCTAGGTTCCTGAAACCCAGTAGAGGAGCCTGCTGAAGATGTTAGTGAAATTCAGGTCCTAGTTTGGTGTTGTTCTAAAAGTCCTTAAACTCTTTGTCTAGGGATGGGGTCCAGAAGGGAGCCGTCCCTAAGCTGTTTTTCAAGGACTGGCTGAAGCTGCCTTGAGGGCTCGGCTCAGTTGGGTGTGAAGTATCATGCCTGTAATCCCAGCCCTCAGGCTGAGCAAGGAGGACTGCAGGCTTAAGACTAGCTTGGGTTACCTCAGGCACAAGTGTCCAAGTGTTGGGAGTGGTTTGCTCTGTAATAGAGGGCTTGCCTGGAATTTGCAAGCCCTGGGTTCAACCCCCTCCCCCCCCAGTACTGAAGGAAAAAAAGAGAAGGAAGAGGAGATATCTCAGCCTACCGAGTCTGTACCAGGGAAGGCCACATCCTGTGGCTGGGCTTATGGCTTAGGGATGAGATAGGAGCTTCGCACACCCTGCAAACACCTCTCACACTTTTGCTTGGGACGATTATTCTCTTACTATGCATCTGAAAGAGCTAACCCTAGGCAACAGACGACCAGAAAGCTGCCACAGCCACCCATGAGCTTAGTGATAATGACGAGGGCCAACATGTATCCCTTCCGGCTTGAACAGGTGATACGAAGCCTAATATACATCCAAGAGCAGGTGGGCCAGTGAGCACCTGTGGATGGTGGATCTTCCCCCATGTTTCTGGCAAAAAGGGATAAAAAGTGTACTCACAGTCTGGGTTACTTGCTCCATATGCAATCAGCAAGCAGGAGACAGCAAAGCAGGCACTACAACCAAACAGAAAGTGTGCTATTTACGCCATGTTATCAACTTCTACTGTTACATAGTTATGTGGGTTACTTACTATGTGTTACTTCAGAGTCTTTTACAATCATTACTTAACAACTCTAGGGAGACCCGGGGCAGCTGCCTTATGAGATACGAAGCTAACCCGGGAGGGTGCTCATCTATCAGGACTTGCTCTCAGTGCTGAGATTTGAACCTTGGCTAGTCTGTATGCTACACAAGTGCTCTACTACTGAGCCGCATCCTCAGCCTCATCTTAGAACTGTTAAAATTTCATTCATTTTGCCAGGCTGTGGTGGCAAATGCCTTTGAACTCAGCGCTCAGGAGGCAGCTCAAGGCCAGCCTGGGCTACAAAGGGAGTTCCAGGACAGCCAGGGCTACTCAGAGAAACCCTGCTCGCAAAAACAAAACAAAACAAAAAAACTTCATTCATTTTAATTAATTGATTAACTTTATTTTTTGCAGTGCTAGGGTAGAACCCAAGGCCATGCACCTAAGGCAAGCACATACTATTAAGAATAACATATGTGGGCTATAATTCATGTGTACACATAATTCACACTAGTCCAGTACACATTAGGTAGAATTTCATGTGCAGCAACTCTTCCTCGTGTACACACACACACACACACACACACACACACACACACACACAGATATACACAAACACGCACACATGGACACAAACCAGACACATACATATACCACAGGAGGAGGAATGACACATGATCAATAATTTACATTTGCATATATTTATATTATGTTTTAAAACTATTTTTTTCTGGACAAAGTGTAAGGCCAGAAGCCTTTGAAAACCAATGCTCTTTTCTATATTTTACTTAGTGTGTGTAGGAGCACATACATGTTGGTGTGTGCATCCCATGGCACAAGGATAGTGGGCAGAGGGTAACTTGCAGGAGTCAGTTCTCTAGCTTCTACCATGTAGGTTCCAAGGATAGAACAAAAGTCATCAGGCTTGGTGGCAAGTGTCTATACCTGATGAGCCACCTTTGATGGCCCCCAAAAAACTAATGTTAAAGACAAGTTCGGATCTTGTGGCTTGCATGTAGAAGACAGCAGGGTCACAGTATCTACTAATTCTATGCCAGATACTATAGCAACCCTGTCCAAGGCAGGCATTCAGGGAGCCCCACGGTGCGCTGCTACCATCTTCCAAGATTCCCTACAGCCAGGAATGCAGTTCAAGGTATCACCTCTTCTGATACAGCCCTCAAGGGACCCATACTGACCTGCCCAGCAGCCTCAGTTTCCTTGGACCATACTTGTCCATGATGATGCCCAGGGGCAGGGTGATGGCACTGAGCAGGAAGGAGCCCACGGTGAATGCCAGATTCAGAATCTCATCCTGGGCCTTGCAGCTGAGCCAGCCGTTCACCAGGCTCACCTCCTCATGCTCCGGCTCTGCGGTACTCCCAACTGCAGTGCTCCCGACTGTGCCATTAGTGACATTCTCTGTGTGTATAAGGAAGGAGAACATGGTAGGCTTCCCCAGAGAGTGAAGAGACAGACTCACCTTCAGGATTTTACCACTGAGAAAGCCAGAGCTCCCTCTGAGAGCCTAAAGGCTCTGGCAACTGACAAGACGTGGCTAGTTCGCCCAGACCCCCTGCAGCAATAATGCTGATGTTTTCAGTATTTGTAGAAACCAGAGAGCAGTCAAAGAATTCAATAAGGAAGTCATTCCTGAGAAACACAGCCCTGTCTGCACTTCCAAGGGCTTCAAGGGTCCCACGGCACAGCATTTGTCCGAGACTAAGATTCCCACTCCAGCTTGAGGGCAGCTGCCTATTATCCAAGCACTTTAGAGCTGAATGCAGTCAGATCAGGGGCCCAAAGTCATCCAAGAGGAGGAGTCTGACAGCAATCTAGGCTTCAAGAGACCCTGTGTCAAAAGGAGGAGTGGGTGGAGGGACAAGATGACTTAGCAGGTAATGACACCTGCCACCACGCCTGGGGACCAGAATTAGATCCCCAGGACCCTCATGTTAGAAGGTGAGGACCAATTCCCAGAAGCCCTCCTCTGACTTTTACTTGTGTCCTGTGGTGTACACGCGCACACACAGTAAATACATGTAACAGAGCAGCGTTGAAGCTGCGGGCACTGGCGTACGCCTTTGATCCCAGCACTCAGGAGGCAGAGGCAGGAGGATCTCTGGCAGTTCTTGAGGCCAGCCTGGTCTACAGAGTGAGTTCCAGTACAGCCAGGGCTACAGAGAAACCCTGTCTCAACAGAAGAGAAGTGAAGAGTCAAGTGGGGAAGACAGAGAAAAGTGGATCCTTGGAGCTCAGTGGTTGGCCGGCCTAACCTTACTTGGCAAATTCTAGGCTAATGAGAGACTCTGTCTCAAACAAACAAACAAACAAATCCAAAGTGGATGGCCCCCAAAGGAACAATACCTAGGGCTGTCTCCACATGTTTATGTACATACATGTACATACATACATGCAGTGGTCATGAGCACACCCATGCACATACACAAGGCCACCTGGGCTCCAGAGTGAGACCTTGTCTCAAAAAACGTGATTTCTGCCAGGTGTTGGAGGTGCACGTCTTTAATCCCAGCACTTGGGATGGATCTCCAAGAGTTCAAGGCCAGTGTGATTTCCATTCTAGAGTATACTATACTCAACACCCAAGAACAGTAGCTCAGGGTCTAGCCTTGGCTGAGGAGCCGCACACTGTCTCAAACATTCTCAGTAGTGCTGTCCACAGAAACACATACAGCCAGTGTAAAGGACTTGGAAAGACAAGGTGCGGGTGTCTCCAGAACACCAGGTTCTTCCTCAGCCAATCTGGGCAAACTTAGTGAGCCTGTAGTTCCCAATCGCAGCATACACCACATGTCATTTCCCACCACCATATACTGTAAGTCAGAACCAAAGGGTTGGAGCTCCCATTCTGTTTTTGAGGTAGTGGGGATTGAACTCAGGTCCGAAAGTATGTAAGGCAAGCTGCCTACCACTTAGATACACTCCCTGCCTGAGCTTTTGTTTTGTTAATGGCAGTTATTTTCTTTGATTTACTGACAGGCACCTCTCTAACGGTTCTTACAGGCTGCTCCCTCCCATGATGACGCCCATTGCCTGCTGTGTCAGCCATACCTTGCACACATAAGTGCCCCCACCAAAGTTCAGCCAGGGTCAAAACAACACAAGGAGGCAGCACTGGCAGGAGGGAGGGTGGGGGACAAGCTGGGAACCAGACTGAGGAATACTCATGGCTGGGACGAGCTCCTTAAGTGATGCTGACTAATCCTGCAGAAGCAAGCTTACTGATTAGCTTTGAGGCTTCACCAAAGAGCCAAAGAAATTCTTCCCCAAACTGCCTGCTTCCCCGCCTTCCAGTTGCAGCCCTTTGGCTGCCAGGGCAGCTCACACAAGATCTACAAAGCCTGCTCAGGGCCTCTCAGAGCCACCCAAGGTAACTAAAAAAGAAAGCACTTGGGGTGACTAACGGCATGTGCCTACCTCCTCTGAGCTGTGCTAGGGGCCTGCAGAGACCACAATGGCCGACCTGCCTCTGGATTCTAACTTTCCTTCCCCTGCTTCCTGCTGTATATCCTTGGAAATATGACTTGATCCTGCTTGTTGGTTTCCTTATCTGTGAACTAGACACAATGTGATGATAGTCTATACCTCTAGAGTTTGGGGGAAGGTCATGAGAAAAAGCAGATAGCATTCTAGAGTTCCCAACAGGCATACAGAGCATGTGGCAAATAACTTCTACTTGTGCTAGTGCCAGCCTTACTGGGCTCAGGATGGGGGTGATTTAATAGTATGGCAGCTTCTCAACAGTGGCAAGCAGCACAGCACTGGTCCAGCATGTGATAGTATGGGTGTGTGTTTAGTGTTGTGTCCTGGCCTCAGTCTGAAGCTAGGAATTATTTTCTGGCTACTGTGCAGTGTTATCTCAGTGGGCCCTGGCCATCTTAGATGCTTACTGAATGAGTGGAAACAACAAACCAGATCCCAGTAGCCAAAAGGATCGAGATGGGTATGGAAACATGGCGTGCGGAACCAAGCTGAAGACAGAGGGATTTAAGGAGATCAGAGCCACGGGCTAACAGCCTAAACCCTCACACAAACAAAACCTTTTAGGCCAGGCTCCTGCCCCTGCCACCTTCAATCCCCTTTCCAAGACATCCTCCACACTGACAGCTGAAACACAGGGCAAACAGGGTTTTCCGAGCCCATTGGTCCCATGTGTTGCTGTGGCTGGCAGGTGTAAGACTGCTCCTGGAAGGGGAGAGGCTGGTTTCGGGTGTCAGCCCTGCCAGAACAGGAACTGGACCTACAGTAGGGGACAGGGCTTCCACCCAGCAATGAGCATTCCTCAGCATCATGCAGGTATGGGGCAGCCAGCACAGATGAGATACAGTGGGCAGCTGGAGGGGGCACTCCGCCCGCTGAGAAAACTGACTGTGGCCACCAAGGCTCTGCAGTCAGTTACTTGTGCTCAAGAACTTCAAGTGCCATGAGTTCCCTGGTGACACAGAACAGGGGAGAAAGGAGGGTTGGTTTTTTTTTTTTTTGGGGGGGGGGGTGGCACAAGGCCGGTATAGCCTATTGAGAGGCACTCTCCCAGAGTCCCCCAGAGTCCATCCATAACTCTTCTTTTTTTGTTTTTTTAGTCAGGGTTTCTCTGCGTAGCCCTAGTTGACCTAGAACTCGCTCTGTAGACCAGGCTGTCCTCGAACTCAGGGATCAGCCTGCCTCTGCCTTCCGAGTGCTGAGATCAAAGGCGTGCACTACCATGTCCGGCTTCCATTGACTCTTGATGGACAGAAGATAAAATCTCAAGGCACTGGCTAGCATGTGGCTCAGAGGTACAATAGCAGGTCCTGGGTTCAGTTCTCAGCATTGCAGTGTAATAAAAATAAACTGCTAAGGGCTGGAGAGATGGCTCACTGATTAGAGCACTTGTGGCCCTTGCAGAGGACTTAGGTTCAGTTCCCAACACCCACATGGTGGCTCACAACCACCGAAATTCTAGTTCCAGAGGATCCAATGCTTTCTTCTGACCTCATTACGGCACCAGGCACAAATGTGCTGCACATAAATACATTCGGGCAAAACATTTGTACACATAAAACACATCTTTAGAAAAATGTTTTTTAATCCTAAAATAGGCCAGTGGTCAGCAGATTAAGGCACTTGTCACCAGGCCTGACAGCTTGAGTTTAATTCCCTGCACCCTATGGTGGAAGCAAAGAACTGACTCCTGCAAGTTGTTCACTGACCATCACAGCACACTGTGGTTCATGCTCACACACACACACACACACACTCACTCACACACATTCACACACAAATATATACACATACACAGACACATACAGAGACACAGACACACACACACTCACACACACACACAAACTCACACACACACACAAATATATACACATACACAGACACACACAGAGACACAGACACACTCACACACACGCAAACATATACACAGACACATACACAAACATATACACACAGACACACACAGAGACACACACACACGCACACACATATACACATACACAAACATATACACACAGAGAGACAGACAGACAGACAGACAGACACACACACACACACACACACACACACACACACAACTGAATGCAATTTTAAAAGATTAAATCCCAAGGCACTGGCAGGCTCCTGACATGATAGAAGTAAGCGCATAAAGACAAGTATCTGGCCGGGCGGTGGTGGCGCAAGCCTTTAATCCCAGCACTTGGGAGGCAGAGGCAGGCGGATTTCTGAGTTCAAAGCCAGCCTGGTCTACAGAGTGAGTTCCAGGACAGCCAGGGCTACACAGAGAAACCTTGTTTGGAAAAAATAAAACAAACAAACAAGACAAGTATCTGAAGTTATGTGATGGTCTGATCAGTCTACAATTAGACACAGGGCTTCCAAGGAGAGGGCCTGGGGCGGAAGTAAGGGTGTCTAGCCTTCATTTATGCTAGAGTCACTATGCCCAGGAGCAGGACCAATACTTCAAGCCACCAGTATCTGTTCTTAAATCTCTGCCAACAGGGCCACCAGACCTCTACTCACTTGCCTTCAGAAAGTGATGTCTAGCAGCAAATGACCTGGGGGTTAGGGGACCAGTTAGGGCCTCTTTCCTCTGGGGAGGTGAGTGTCCCTTACATAGGGAGGAAGCTGAACTTCCGGGAGCCTAGACGTCTGTTAGCAATAAACAGTCCACACAGATCATCTCGGTCCCAATAGGTGCCCACTCATACCCAGGCTGCTCCTGTCTTCTCTCCTCCCACTTGGCCACAGAAAGCCAGGAGAGGGACCAACACTAGGAAGTGTCAAGCCCCAAGGTGTCCCCTGCTCAGTCTAGAGTACAGCCAGCGCCAACCCAGCTCCAGCCAGCCTGTCTGGGTCTCCCCTGCACCTGTTTATTAAACAGGTGCCTCCACCATGAAGTGGTCAGAGCAGCCCGGGCTAGCCCCTCCAGGGAGGGCAAACAAGAAGACAGGCAAGAAACTGGTGTGTCAATGTGCTGAGAAGGACTGTGCTGCCAGGGCCAGGAAGGGAGAACAATGCCCTGTACTGTTGGCCCCTCACAAACAAAATCTTAACAGAGAAGGCAGAGGAGGCATGAGGGTTCTGTGACCCCACTCGGCTCCCCTTGACTTCTCTAGGGTCAGAGAGAGTCCTCCTCTCACCCCAGGCAAACAAAGAGAGTGGGGAACTCCAGAATACCTCCCTAATAGTGCTAAGAAAACAAAGAGGCACACAGATGAAGACAACCCCTAAGTTCCTAAGCAGTCCTTTCTCTGGCTGGTGACTAAGCCCCTCCCCTCCATGGTGCTGACCCCTGGCCAGCCCTCCTGAGGGTACCTGCCCCAGCATCCCCTGCCTCTCTTCCATCCTTAGTCTATCCGGCAACAGGAAGCAGCATGTCAGCCCAGCAGGGGAGATGTGGGTGAGAGGTCGCCTAAGCCACAGAGCAAGCCGGAGGCAGGACTCATAGAGTACCACTGGGCTGGCCCTCTTACGGAGGTCCTAGCAGCAGCAGCCTCCTGCAGGCAGCCTGTGAGTACTGGCCACTGTGTTCTGTAGTGGGCATTCCTCAAGCCACTAAGTGTCCTCTCGGTCTGACCCCATATTCCGCATTCCAGAGCAGGTGTGTATCTTGTGGAAGGTCTGTCAAAGCTGGAGACTCTGACTGTGCCGTCCTCGTCCCCATGGGTTAGATAGAGGCAGTCTGGAAGGCTGAGAGAACAAAGCTGGGAAAAAGCCGGGTAACACCAGAGGCTCTTCCTATCACCCAGTGAGGACGGGGCTGTCCCTCCGCTCTCTCACAAAGGCATGGAAAGCCAACCCTAGCAGACAGGACCTTCATGAGACACTAAGACAAAATAGGCCGACAGATGTCAGGGAGGGAAACCAGGTCACAAGTGGGTGAGGGTGGTGGTGATAGCCAAGGGTATGCTTTGTGAAATGATTTAGAGGCTTTTGGGCTTTTTCTGAATTCAAAATAAACTAGGGGTGAGCTAAATAAAGGTGTGGCTAAGTGGTAGAATTGGCATGTGTGAAGCCCTGCGTTTGATGCCTAGCACTAAAAAAAAAAAAACAAAATAAAACACAAATAAAAAACAAATGGGTGTGTGTGTGTGTGAAGTTAAAACAACCCCAGTTAAAACAAGTCCGGGGAGGTGGTTTACAACTGTAATCACCACATTTCAGAGGCTGAGGCAGTTCCAGGCCAGCCTGGTCTACACAGTGAGTCTTCCAGAGGTGAGGGTCTTGCTTCTTGCTGTTAGGGTGAGAGGTGTGAGTGCCAGGAACACAGAACTGAGGCAGGGGAATAAAGCACTCTCTATGCAAACACTGAGCACTAGCATCTGATCCCCAGAACCCATAGAAAAGCTGTGAGCTCTGGGCTCAATAAGAGACCTTGCCTCAATAAATAAAAGGGCCTATGGAGCAGGTGACAATGGTGCATGCCTTTAATCCCAGCACTGAGAGGCAGAGGCAGGCAGATCTCTGTGAGTTCAAAGCCAGCCTGGTCTATAGAACAAGTTCCAGGATAGCCAAGAACACACAGAGAAACCCTGTCTGGGGTGGCGAGTGGGGACTGGAGAGTGACCGAAGAATAATCCTGGCATCGACTTGCACATGTGCACGTGTCCATAGATGTGAGAGCATTCACATGTACACAGATAGCGGGGACCCACCTTCCTGTTCAGAGCTAGGCTGAAGTCTAGCAGGGGCCACGGAGTTTTTGTCCTCAGTCCTCATTCCACCCACATTCATGACTAGCATGGAGCAAGCCCTCAGCTGTTCACAGGAGCCTCTGAGAGATTAACTGATTCTGGCAGTCCTCTGCCTCCCTGGCTTCTTTCCGGCCTTGAGAATAAAATCCAGTTTTCCCTGCCTCCCAGCCCTTCCACCTGCCTAGTCATTAGTTCCCTTCTGTGCCAGTCCTTTCTGCCTTCCTCTCTGGGGTACAGGTATATCCTACTCTAGCTCTCCCCCCACACAAGTGCACCCTTCATTACCCTCTGGCTTGTGCCTTAAGTGTAGGGAGGCTTCCCACTTGGGTACAGCCAGATCTCCACCTTATTCCCACTCCCTATTCCCCCTACCCCCACCCCAGGCTCAAGGAGGCAGAGGCAGGTGGATCGACCAGCCCAGTGACACAGGGAATTCCAGGCCAGCCAGAGTTCTTTGATGAAACCCTGTCTCAGCCCGGCAGTAGCGCACACCTTTAATCCCAGCACTTGGGAGGCAGAGGCAGGTGGATTTCTGAGTTCAAGGCCAGCCTGGTCCACAGAGTGAGCTCCAAGACAGCCAGAGCTACACAGAGAAACCCTGTCTTGAAAAACCAAAAAAAAAAAAAGAAAAAGAAAAAAAGAAACCCTGTCTCAAAAAACAGCAACCCCAGACCCACCAAAGACCACCAACAACACAAAGAGGTCATGTCAGGTGAATGGCCATGGTGGTCATAGAGAGGCCGAGGGACTTAGCTTGGGAAAGCCCCACTCTTCCCAGACTAGACACTCAACTGTCCACACCAGGAGGACAAGAGAGGTCTCTAGTTGCCATTACAGGAGAGTATTATACAAAATTCATGAAATGCCCAGACCCAGCTCCCGAGCTCCTGTCTACGAGACAGAAAGAGCAAAGCAAGCTGCTGGGCCACAGAGAGGTTAAGGGGTTCCTTTCCTTTTTCTACATCACCAAACTGGGACCCAACACCATGTCTGTAGCCAGATTCTGGCTAGAGTCCCAAACCTTTCAACAGGTTCAGGCAAATTTCCTTTGGGGAACAAATTCAGGCCATCAATCTTAAAGACAACAAAAGCTGAGACATTCGAGTCTCAATCAGCTGTACGCAGGTTAGCTCTTTAAAGCCTAAAGCAATCAACTCAGCCATCCACCAGGGCTGACTATGTTGGGCCACACTGCAAACCTTGACCCTAGCTTTACCAGACACTCCCAGTCAAGGAAGCACAGAGGTTTCTGCCCCCAAAAGTCAACAGGTTCCCGGGACAACACAAAGCAAGGAGGCTGGAGAGATAAGCTGTGTGGAATCAGCAGGCTTTCCCCACTGAGGATGCTGGGTCAGCGCGTTTGCCAGATAATCAGAAAAACCAAAATCAGACACAGGAGCAAAGGCATGGGATAGAGGTTGATGTTCAACCCGTGACCCTGACCCTCCCCCTCCACTCTGGTTTGTAGCAGTGACCTGTCAAGTCTCTCAAGGACTTAATACCAACTCAGCGCTCTGCAGGCACAATCCCAGGACTCCCCTCGCCCGAAAGAAGGAAGACAGGGTTTCCCCAGGAAAGCAGTTTCCAGCCCCAGGGTGCCCATACCATCCGAGAAATTGTGTAAAAGTGGACAATTTGATGTTACCAGTGCCATGAGTCAGAAGAAAAAAAAAAAAAAAAAAAGAAAAAGAAAAAGAAAAGAAATCTGACCACAGCAGCCCTCCCTCTGTTCCGGATGAGGTACTAAAAGTTTTGACTGGGGTTGACGATTTTTTTTTTCTTTCTGTTTTTTAAATCCTCAGTGTGTCCTGTAACAAAGGGAGATGAAAGAGTCAACACTCCCACCTGTTCCTTTCAGAGGGGTTTCTCTGTGTAGCCCTGGCTGTCCTGAAACTCACTCTGTAGACCAGGCTGGCCTCGAACTCAGAAATCCACCTGCCTCTGCCTCTCAAGTGCTGGGATTAAAGGCGTGCGCCACCACTGCCCAGCTAAGGTCTGACTCTTGTCTCTCAAGATTTCTTGCTGATGTGGGGAAAGATCTGCCAAGAACCCTTAGGCTATTAGGAAATATTTTTGAGTGCTAAAGGCTAAAGGTTGGTTATAAACCATAGGCTTTCTGCCCTCTCCCAGGTGGCCTTTGGATCCCTCCCTTTCTCCCGCCTTTACCCTCTCCTGCTAAGCTCTGTACATTAAGGATACTCTGGGCAGAACAGAGAAGGGAAGTGAAGACTGACTAACTCAGGTCCAGGCAGTGGGAGTGTGTCCAAATCTTTCCCTTCCTGCTAAGAATGAGAGGCTGGGTGAGGAAGAACAGTATTGTCAGCCTGTCCATCATGGGAAAAGGAGATAAAATGATTACAAATTGAAGGCTAGCCTGGGCTACATAGCAAGATCCTGTCTCAAGAACAAAAGACCAAACAAACTTACAAACAAAAAAATCTTTAGAGCACAGCAATAAAGGTGAAAGCCTTTGATCCCAGCACTCAGGAGGCTGAGGCAGGCGGGTCTTTGAGTTTGAGGCAAGCCTGGTCTACTACGGGAGCGAGTTCTATGACAGACAGGACTACACAGAGAAACCTATTTTTGAAAATAAAATTAAATAAATAAATAGCAAGCCCACTTCTTAGAGATGACACTCAGGACGTTGAACCACTTGCCACCAAGTCTGTCAACCTGAGTTTGACCTCAAGAATTCACATAGTGGAAAAAGAGTGTCAACAACCAAAAGTAGTCCTCTGTCTTCTACAGTTCTGCCCCCCATAAATGAATAAATAAATGTAAGGAAAAAAATAAAGTAAAAAAATAAACTAATGGGACTCTAGAAATAAAAAAGCATGCTAGCAGTGACCTACAGAGTCAAGCCTGGGCCAGCTCCATCAAACAAGACTGAGGTATGGGGTGGGGCACAGACAAGAGACAAAGACAAGAAGCAGTTCTTACCAAGGATGTCTAAGAAGGGGAGAGGACCGCAGCTGACTCGGCCCTACTGATGGCCCTACTAAGCTACAGCAGCCAGGGTGGGAAGACAGGAGTGGAGGAAGGAAGGGGTGGGTGGTGGAGGCCAGCCTCAGCCTGCCTCCAGTCGTTACTGGAGCCAGAGCATCTCTTCACCACTGTCTCCCTTCTCCTCCTCCCTACTATGTTCTGAAAGCCACTGAGATGTTCTCACAGTTCAAGAGAGGAAATGGCCTTTGGAGAATCATAAAGCAGCAAAAATAGACAAGAAATGATATCTTGGCAAGCCTTTAAGGAGACTCCATAATGGCCTGACTTAAAAACATGTAGGTCTAGATGAACCTTCCTTCGGGTGGAGGTGAAGCCACTTCCTCTCTCTTGCTGCAACCGGCCTATGAGAGTTCCTCTTTCTTACAAATGTTTACTGCAAGGCAAGCAATGCTGCAGGCCTTGGAAGACCAGGAGGCCAGCGATGTTCCTGACTGCATGCAGGGGTCTAGTAGTCTGCAGCTTGGGCAAATGGAAGACTTGTCCCAGCCTCACTTTCTCCATCCACAAACAGGGACGATGATAATGATACGCACCCAGAGAGCTGGATGAGAATCAAATGGGCTTTTTGGCACTCAGGCGCTGTGCAGCAAGCAGGTATAGCGGGCTTACTTCTTCACCACCAACCGCCCTCTCCTAAAGACCCTCTGCAAGAACCTGCCCCTGACCGATGCGCCCATCTCACCTGGCTTCGTACACAGGTAGGAGTAAAAGCCCTCCGACTTGAGCATGATGAGCAGCGAGCCCCAGCCCAGGAGGACTGCCGAGAAGAGGAGGTTTTCCAACACAGCCGTGCAGGCCATCCACCAGCGGCGCCGATGGGCAGTGGCCAGGGTGGGCGCCATGGTGTGGTGTGGCGGTGGCCGGGCTCCGACTCTGCAGACACCTGCGCGCAGACCTCAGCTTCAGCGGTGGCTCTACCCAACCCGTGTTGGCGCACAGCGACTAGCCTGTCAGCCCCCTGCAGCCCAGGCTAAGGTGCAAGCCGCAAAAGAAGAGAACCTTAGCCCTGTCAGGGACCTGAACCACCCCGAACCCGCAGCTGCCTGGTACCACTACCTTAGGACACAGTGGAGTCCTGCTGACCAAGAGGAAAGGCTTCTTCCTTAGTTCACTCGGAGGTAAACTGAGGCATGGCAGCTGTAAAAGGGCTAATATATGCTCAAGGACGTAGAGCTGGTCCTGATCCCAAGCAAGACTGAACAGCTACTTTGGGGGCCGGAAAGGGAGGCAGTTCGCGGTAAGGTCACCTGAGCAGAGGCACACCTGAGAGCTGCCACTCCCAGGGACCCTGACAGGATCCCTCCCGCCCGCACTCGAGACCCTTCCTTAGAGCTTGTTCTTTCAACCACAAAATCAGCACAGGGAGCCCCGGAACGGCCCGCCCACGGCGCATTTATTGGCGGGACCGCACAGGAACTGCCGCGCCATTGGTTGGTGTTTAGGTCGCTAGGCGCTACCGCCACGCGAACCCCGCAAGAGAGAGGCGAAGCCGGTTCAAACCGGCGGCGCGAGCCAACCGCGCGACCCCCGTGCCGGGCTGTTACCCCGGAAATTAGCCCGTTTCCATAGAAATGGATCCTGTCCCTCGGTCTTCCTCCTTGTTCTTTTCGTTACGTCTCCCTCCCGGTGTCGTCCCACTGACAAGCATGCACCTTCCCTCTAACCCCTGCCTGTGAGCAGCTTCAAGTTCTCGCACCCTCGTCTGAGGCCCGAATCCTAGGAGTCCAGCTCACCCGACTCCTACCAGTGTGTGTCGGGCCCGCCCGGCGCCTTTTCTGTCCCCTTTATTTCCAGCCCTTTTATTCCTATCCTAAGATGAAAAACACTGCTGCCCGTTGATTGGCTGAGTGGGGCTGGAAACAGGCGTTGGCCAATCAGCAGCTACCCGCCCGCCCCCCGGCGAGCAGAAGCCGGTTCCGGCCGGACTTGGAGACAAACAAGAGAATGGGGGGGCTGGGGGGCGTCTCGGGCAGGCCCAGCTCTATCCAGTTAAACTGGAGTGTCCCTCGACCCGGTGACCCCGCGGGCATCGCCCCACGCCCTTTTCGGAGCCCTCTTCTTTGTCAAGTCCTTGGGTCAGCGTTTCAGGGAGTCATGGTCCACAGCAAGCTGGGCTCCAACACCGTATGGTTCGGCCCGAAGTACAGACCACCGTTCTCGCCCGGAGACAACCAGGGCCGGATGCTCCAGCGCCGCAGGCCATTGCCGCCCTTTTGTGCTGTGTTTCCCGGCCTGCTCCTTGGGCTTTGTGTCCGGGTTCCTCGCTGCCTAGCCCCAGTTGTTCTATCCAGGCGCTGTCTACGGATATCAGAACACCCCGACCCAGGTCCTGACATTATTACTGCATCCCTGCTAGATCTCCTGACTCACCGGGTCCTTACCCTCAGGTGCCTCCTGCCTGGTCTTAATCGGTGTCCCTTAAGGATCTGTAGTCAGGGTTTCAGACTGAGACGCCCCTGGTCCTCCATTCAGACGTCACCATCCCCATCCCGTGCCCTCTTTTCTCGGTGCCCTCAGAGACCGGTCAGTGTTCAGGCCGATCACCTTGGCATGCCCTGCCCTCTTCCTTTTCCAAACGACTCTTTCATGTGGCTAGCACACTCTTTCTTCCACCCTTCATGCTGTGAGCAATCCCGAGCACCTAGTCTTAAGTCTGGCTTTGGAGAGCCCGATAGATCGCTAGGGGTCTAGAGAGCTCGGTCCTTTCTGTAACATCAACGGAGCTGCGCTGCTCTGAGGACCTGCCTGGACGGGGGATGGATCCTCAACTCGAAAGATTTATCTGTCGGTCTGAGTCTCCCTGACAAGAGGCACTAACCTACCCTCAGAAAACACTCGGTATCCCACAGACTCTCCACACTGCAAGGGCCGGCTTGCTTTAGGGCTGAGGGAGTCCCCAGCGCAGCCTGGCTCAGCTTCCCTCAGCTCAAGTGCCCCCCCTGGTGCCCAGAACCTTCGCTAGCGTCCTGTCAGTGCTCCCAGACTTGGTCTAGGCTTGCTGGTGGTTTTGGGGCCTGATGACCCACTGTGCAGAATCTCATACGCTCCAAAATGGACCTACCACCTGCCAATAGATTAAGCCTTTCAATCCTTTCCCTAAGACATCGACTTGAGGACCTTCTCCAGACATATCTTAAATGTTTCTGCCCCCTTAAAATTGTAGCCCCCTTCTCCCTCAGAGGGGTGTGTGTGTGTGTGTGTGTGTGTGTGTGTGTGTGTGTGTGTGTGTGTGTGTGTGTGTGTATGTGTGTCTGGAAGTGTTGAAACAGGATCTCACTATGTAGCTCTAACTGTCCTGGAACTCGCTATGTAGACCAGGCTGGCCTCTGCCTCCTAGTGCTAAGGGGTTCAAAAGCACCCTACTGAGCTAATAACATCTAATGATGTTAGACACTGTGAGCTTAACTTTTCAACAGAATAGTTAGGTTATCTACTGTGAGTCTTCCCCTTCCCCCTGACCCCACTGTACCAGTATAACCTGGTGTCCGTTTATCTTATCTGCCCATTTCTGTCCCTGGGACACACTAGTCATCCAGCGATCTCTGCATAACATATCCACTCCGCAGTGAACTGTGGGAAATGTAAACCTGACCTTGATAAGTCTGAACTATTACTAGGTCCTGCAGAAACCCCTAACCTTGTTCTTGGAGATAAAGTTCCCCGGCTGACTGGACCATGCTGCTCCCTACAAAGCAGCCTTTTCCTCCCCCCAGGTCCTGGATGCCCACTCCTGTGGAACTGCTGTGCTTCTGGCTTTGTGCTGCTCTCAGTGGCCCTTTCTTGGGCAGCGCCTTCTCTGGGAAGCCCTCCTTAGCCATCTCGATATTGGCTTTTTCTTTCTTTGTCTGCTGATTGTAATGCCCTGTACTATGTATCCTCATTTTCCACTGGCTCTGAATTCCTTGGGGGCAGACATGCCTTCGTCCTAGGTGCCCAATATGAGTTGTGGAAGGAAAACATGAGCAAGTTAAAAGTACCAGGTTCAAGGATAGAAGCTCACAGGGTGCTGGAAGGATGCTGGAAGGATCAATGATAGCTGCCTTTTATTGATAGCTGAACTCGTACTAGAGTCTTTGCCACCACGTGTCACTCCATTCCTACAGCTGCCTGGATATAGCCATCATCCTTACATTCCAGATGAAAAACTGAGGAGTTAGGTGGCTTGTTCAAATGAAACATGACGTCACTGTTGAGATGAAACTACTACTACTTCTCCTCCTCTGCTTCCTTCTTAATTTGTTTTTTTAAAAGATATATTTTATGTATATGAGTACACTGTCACTGTCTTCGGACACACCAGAAGAGGGCATCAGATCCCATTACAGATGGTTGTGAGCCACCATGTGCTTATTGGGAATTGAACTCAGGATCTCTGGAAGAACAGTCAGTGCTCTTAACCACTGAGCCATCTCTCCAGCCCTTATTCTTATTCTTTTTAAATTGAGAGTGCCCAGGCTAGACTTCCAGGACTTTTGACAAGTCTTTTTTTTTTTTTTTTTTTTTGGTTTTTTGAGACAGGGTTTCTCTGTATAGCTCTGGCTCTGTAGACCAGGCTGGCCTCGAACTCAGAAATCCGCCCGCCTCTGCCTCCCAAGTGCTGGGATTAAAGGTGTGCGCCACCACTGCCAGGCGAGAGCATACCCTTAATATATAAAAGACACTTACAAATCAGTAGAACAAGGACGAATGCTGCTCCATTTGAAATCGTGAGTCCAAGCCAGGAGTGATGGCACTTATTTAACCTCAGCACTAGAGAGATAGAAGCAGGAACATTTCTTTAAGTTCAAGGCCAGCCTGGTCTACACAGAGTTCCTGGCCAGTGCTGACCATGGTTATCCAGTGAGACCCTGTATTAGTCATGGTTCTCTAGAGTCACAGAACTTATGGGTAGTCTGTATATAGTAAGGGAATTTGTTGATGACTTACAGCCTGTAGTCCAACTCCCCAACAATGGTCAGCAGCAGCTGTGAATGAAAGTCCAAGGATCTAGCAGTTGCTTAGTCCCACCATGCCAACCATGGTTATCCAGTGAGACCCTGATCTTTATTTGGTTAATTTGGTTTGGTTTTTCGAGACAGGGTTTCTCTGTGTAGCCCTGGCTGTCCTGGAACTCACTCTGTAGACCAGGCTGGCCTCGAACTCAGAAATCCGCCTGTCTCTGCCTCCCAAGTGCTGGGATTAAAGGCGTGCGCCACCATCACCCGCTTGGTTTGGTTTTTTTCAAGGCAAGGTTTCTCTGTGTAGCCCTGACTGTCCTGGAACTCACTCTTTAGAACAGGCTGGCCTCAACCTCAGAGATTGTCTCTGCTTTCCAAGTGCTAGGATCAAAGGCGTGTGCCACCACAGCCTGGCATTTAAAAAACATTTAAGGAAAAAAAGGTAAAGAGAAGTTGGGGCAAGTGGTGTGGTAAACAGAAGAACAGATGCCAAGTAGGAATGAGAGCCTGGCCCGGTCTCCAGCACCGAAGGAAACAGCAATGGCGGGAACTGCGCTGTGCTGTTAGTGACTTTATACTCTCACATCCAAGTTCTCAAATCTTTAAATGTATTTCATATGTATGTGTGTTTTGCATGCATGAGTGTTCTGTAAGTGACTTTATGCCTGATGTCCTCAAGAGGCCAGGATTGCTGGGAACCAAACCCAGCTCCTCTGGAGGAGCAGTTGGTGCTCTTGCCCTCTGAGCCATCTCTCCAGATCCACCTAGCAAATATTTTTGAATAACATTTTGTAGCCACTGTGTAGAAACCAACTGTAAGAAATATCTGTTCAGTTGAGCTGATGGGTAGCTCAGTTGGTAGTATGCTTGCTTAACCATGCATGAAGCCCTATGAAAACAGACAACTCAGGTTGTTCAGGCCAGCACTTAGGAAGTAGAAACAAGAGGATCATAAACTCAAGGGCATTCTCAGCCATAGAGCACGTCTGAGAGCAGCTCTGGCTGTAAGAGAGACCCTGTCTCAAAAAAGGATGGCTAGTGAGATGTCTCAGTGGTTAGAAGCACTTGGGTCACAGACCCCAGTTCCATCCCCAGATTCAGGAGGTGACAGGAAGGAACCACCAAGAATTGGCCACTGACCTCCACATGCAGGTCGTGGTACATACCCTCCCCCAAAATTAATTAATTTTCTAAAAGAAATACTTATTTAATCAATTTTTTTTTGTTTTTTGTTTAATCAATCTTTATCATCAAACATCTAGGGGTTTTTTTTCCATTTCAGAAGAAAAAAAAATGTTTTGAAGTGACGTAAAGAATAGTCTTGGGGGCTGGAGAGATGGCTCAGCCATTTAAGGCTAGACTTAAAACCAAAAATATAAGAATAGTCTTGGGACAGAATTCAGGACAGCAGAGGAAGAGAACCCTACAGCCAGCTCCTCCTTCCTCTGACCCTGTTACAGGGGTTCTCCGCTCAGGCCTTCCAGTCCCACCTGGGGACACCGCCAGGGCCAGACCCACAGCCAGCTGGCCTCTACCCCTTGCCTCTTCCAGGGCAGAGTTTCTGTTTAGTTTGTCACAGTTTTGGCATTTCCCCAGCACAAAGCCCGATCTGGTCCACAGCAGCTTCAGCATCCCGCTCTCCCTGCATCCCTATCCACAGTCTTCCCACTCACCAAACTCAAGGTCCTCAGTGCTGTGGTGGCACAGACATAGGCACAACATTCTCATACAGGGGCTCCTCCTGCTCCTTCTCTTCGGCCTGCTTCTGGGGACCCTGTTCTGGGGAACTGCTTCCAGCGACTGGCTCTTGGACTGTCCCTAAGCTCTCAATGCCATCTCCCACACCTCTGGATGCTTCCTCTGGCCTAACTGCGGTGGACTCCATGGCCCCAGAGAGCACAGCACCTGGAGCTGAGCCAGAGCTCTGGGACAGCCCAGAGCTGGCCTGGTTCCGACCCAGAGATCGGCGCAAAGGCTTAGGGATGGCACTCTTTACCTTAGGTGCAGCCTGATCTTTCTGGTAGTTTCCCAAACGACGAAAGACAGACCAGACAGGGGCTTCAGGTTTCTGGGGTGTCCCTGCCAGCATATAGATAGTGGCCACAGACCCTGAGCTCTCCTGAACGCCTCCATCGGTAGTTTCCACACACTCGGCCACTGTCTGGCTACCTGGTGGAAATTGGCCATGACAAGTGGCAGTATCTCCAGAGCTTGTGGCTGTAGGAGCATCCTCCTCTGTGTTTGCTTGCTCTGGACCTGTAGACTCCTCAGCCTCCTGCCCTTCAGGACGTGGCTGAGCACCTCTGGAAAGTCTCTTGGGTTTTCGTATGGGGCTGGAGAGATCCCCTGAGCTTCGGCCATTCTGTGGTGCAAACTTAGTGCCTTCAGCAAAGGAGACAGATGGCCTCTTGGCCCGAGCCAGGCTGGAGGTGCGTGGGATGGGAAATGGTGTGGAGGCGTCCTCAGGGGGAGGGAAGGGGCCTCCAGGAAGGCTGGCTGCTGGTGACTCTTCTTGGGCCATAGGGTCCGTCTCTGGCAGGGGAGAAAACAGAAGACCTTTGGTTGGGTACACTGCTTTAATCTATTCTACCTGGGGCGCAGAATCTCCCCAGAGGCCTCAAGATGTGGCAGGCAAGAGTGAGGCAGGGAGAGGCTAGTGTAGTAAGCATCTCTCCTTCACTCTTTTCTCTCTACCCCTCCTTGCTTTGAACCACTGCATGCTGCATTTTATCCAGAACACCACCACTGCTGCCTAATTTTTGCTTGACCAATTCCTACTGATTCGGTTAGACTCAACACAGCTGCTACTAATAGGCACATTCCTTAGCCCCAGTTATCCCAGGCATGGGTAGCTTCAGAGTCCCTCCTTTTTGTTGCATGCCCCCACTAAAGCATGACAGTTGTGGCCGTCTTCTGAGCCAAGCAACTGCCACGTTGGAGTGTTCATCTGTGCACTTGGAAAAAGATTATCCCAGCTGGGGTTGCTGACGGATACGTCCCCGCAGGAGAGAGACGCTTACCTGAGTCGCTAGCCCCCCCATCACCTGTTGTATGCAACTCTGCCTTAATTGCATGAGGCCTCTGGGGCATATACAGGAGAGGAGGGCTCTATCACAAGGCTGGGTAAGCCCACATCCCTATGGGGAAAGGCCTATTGCAGGGTGGAGTACCCGTACTCTGTAAATAACCCTTCGTTTATGCTCTGTATGAAAACCCAATTGGGTCCCAGAATGAGCTTTGGTGGCATCGTGTCTCGGTTTGTTGTTGGGACCTTCGTTTTAGGAGAAGGGGTAGAGGTTGCTTATGTCTCCTCCTGGGAAGGAATTTTAGCAATGATGACCCATTCTGTCCTCTATTGTCAGGTTCAGGTGACATATCTTTTTATATCTATCTATCTATCTATCTATCTATCTATCTATCTATCTATCTATCTATCTATCTATAGACAGGGCCTCTTTACATACTCCGGCTCACCTGGAGCTCACCATGTAGATCAAGCTGGCCTCGAACTCAAACTTACAAAAATCCACCTGCCTCTACCTCCCAAATGCCGGGATTAAAGGCCACTGTACCCAGCATGACATGACATGATCCTTTTTTTTTTTTTTTTTTGGTTTTTCGAGACAGGGTTTCTCTGTGTAGCCCTGGCTGTCCTGGAACTCACTCTGTAGACCAGGCTGGCCTCGAACTCAGAAATCCACCTGCCTCGACATCCTTTTTACTGTTCACTACAATCTTGGTGAGGACAGGATGTTCCTTTGTTCTGAACTTGTTCTCAGAGCCAGAAACAACAAGTGGTAGAAAATAAGCACAGACTGACATCTGCCAAAGGAACACGGAAGGTGCCACCATGGTGCGCAAGGCTTCCTGGGCTGAGCAAGTTGTCTGGGGCTGGGGCTACCTTCTCGAGGTGGCATGAAGTAGGCATGAGCTTCGTCCTCTTCTCCAGAGTCGGGATCGGAAGAGAAGGAGTCGTCAGAGGCCCAGCCGGCAGAGGGCGGCTCGATGAAGCTGTGGTTGAAGGGAACCTCTGGATCGTGGTGAGAAACTGCAGAGGTTCCAGGTCAGGCGTGAGGTCTCATGGGAAGCCTTGTCCCACCTTAGCCCTAGACTCCCAACCCTGACCCCAAGTGCCCACTTACCTGTCACCCAGGGTAGCTTGTAGTTACTGAGGGAGCCACAGGGTAGTGCTGAGCCCAGGCTGGTGAGGGCCCCCCACACCTGCTGCTTCATTCTGAAAAAGGCAGCTCCATTTGTCTCAGGCCTGAGAGGATGGCAAAGAGAGAGTGATCAGTGTACAAGACCTAAGGAAACCCATGTCAGACTGGCAGGATGTGTCAGGTGACTACATCTACTTCAACAGCCCTGATAACAGAATAAAATCCAAACCACGGAGTCCAAAAATCTAAATCCCAGAAGGCAACATAGCTCTAGGGTACTGAACCTGTTTCCTTTCTGCAAACTTCTATCTCCAAAAATATTTGCATTATGATTCGTAACAGTAGCAAAATTACAGTTGTGAAATGGCAACGAAAATCATTTTATGGTTGTGGGGGATGTCACCACAACAGGAGGAACTGTATCAAAGGGTCACCCAGCCTTAGGAAGGTTAAGAACCACTGCTCTAGAAGCCAGGCAGTTCTGAGTAACCATGTTGGCTCTGATTTCACTTTCCCTGGCCTCGGTTGTAAATCTGACAGGTTTGGCACGGCCCAGAAACAAGTACTAATACTAGATACCTGCAATGGTTTCTTAAACACATAGCTCTTAGGACTCTCATCCTAGTGGAGTTCCACCCTTTATCACCTACTCTACTGCATCTCCAAAGTGGAGCAACCGTTTGTCAGAGTTCTCTGACAGCCTTTGGACAAGTTCTCATCTTCTTCTGAGGGTAGGGGGTGGGTTGCTTCCCTACCCCCAGGCTATATGCTCATTATGAATGCCCCACAGCACAGAGGACAGAATCAAGGATCAGGGTCTAGTATAAGGTACATTTCCAGACTCCTAGCACTCATGGCTGAGGTATGAAGATATCCAGTTCATGACAGCCTGAGCTACATAGTGAGGTATTTTATCAAAAAGCAAGCAAACAAACAAGGCTGCGGGTGAGCTCAGTAGTAGAGCACTTGCTTAGCATGAGCAAGCCCCGGCTCTCATTCTTAGCATGATGGAAGAGCACTGGGCAGGCGGGGCCTCTGTGAGCCTGAAGCAGCTGAGACCCCATGAGCCTCAGCATCTTTTTTTTTTTTTTTTTTTTTTTTGGTTTTTCGAAACAGGGTTTCTCTGTGTAGCCCTGGCTGTCCTGGAACTCACTCTGTAGACCAGGCTGGCCTCGAACTCAGAAATCTGCCTGTCTCTGCCTCCCAAGTGCTGGGATTAAAGGCGTGCGCCACCACTGCCTGGCTGTCCCTCTCTTTCTTGATGGTTTGAAATCTAGTCTCTTCTCTGCTGAGCTGTGTGGATTCTCCTGTCCCAGCTCTTGCAGCGCTATCACGAGCTCAGCCTTCTGCTGCAGGTTTGACTGAGTCCCCTGCCACCCAGTACCCTTGTCATGTTCCTGTGACTCAGACACTTCCTTGTCAGGAAGACAAGTAGTTCCAGGCTTCAGTCTGTCTCATTACCTGAAGAGTGACAAGTTCAGCCCTTCCCCACCCCAAAGGAACATGCATAACGGCCAGGGTTTACCTGTCCTTAGGGTCCAGCCGGGTAGCTGAGCAGCAGTAGGCACAGCAGATGATGCCCACGAGGAGCAGCAGCAGAGGTACCAGGATGCCCACAATGAGGGCGTTTTTACCATGACGGCCTAGGAACATGGGAGATGGTCACACATTCAGGGCCTTTGGAGCATGCCCAATCCTTCCCTGCTGCTGAGACTCCTGCAGCCCACGGAAATGACCAAATGTTCCTTCATGCTCTCTCCACTTACCCAGCTGGCAGGTCCCAGACACAGGGTGGCAGAGCCTCTCTGGGCATTGGCAGGGGGTAGAGCAGTTGTTTCCATGGAAACCAGATGGGCAGGAACTATTGCAGCTAGGGATACATAACAGGAAAGGCAGGCTAAAGGCACCACAGAGTGGAAGGTAAAGTATACTTCTAGATACTGTCCCTGGATCCTGCCAGGAGACTCTTCTGACTTCTAAGTCACATCCTAAGTGGCCCTGTAGTGTTGAGAGTGCTTAGGGTGACAGCCCTTCTCCCTCTGCCTTAATGTGGGAGAAGCAAGATGCCTTGCATCAGGACCAGCCCCGCCCCTAACTCCCTGGACCTCCATCCCTTTCTTTGTAACACAGGTCTCCTCCACATGACCCTATGTGTTGTTCTGTAGGCAGACACCTGTCTGGAGTCGCTGACTGTTTGACTGAAGAACTAGAGGAGCATCAGTGGGATCTGGGTCCACACCCCTAAGCAAATCCTCGTCAGAATGAGGCACCAATTCCTTTTTTTTTTTTCTCCAGATGTTTTTCTTTCCCTTTAAAAATTATTTTTATTTTTTCTTTCCTTTTAAAAAGTCTCATTTATTTTTTAGTCCTTTTAGATTAACCTGAGTTTCCTCAGAAGATGCCACCTAACATGGGAGAACTAACTTCTTCATTACAGGGTGGGAGAGAGGGTTTCTGGGAAGTGAAGAGGCTCAGTGGGGGAAATTTACGAAACGTTTCACAGAGGTCTGACCTCATCTCCCATAATCCTGTGTCCCCAAGACCCTCATCCTTACCTGGTCCCCCAGTAGCCAGCACTGCAGACACATTCCCCAGTCACCGCATCGCAAGTTCCCTGAACACAGGTGGGGCAGGTAGAGCTGCAGCCCTTCCCAAAGGTACCAAGGGGACAAGGGTTTTCACACCTGAGGTTACATGAGGGAAGCAAGACTCAGAATTGGGGGGGCAGGAAGGTCCTACAACCTCTTCCTGGACATGGGGTCCCAAAAGGGCCGTTCCCCTGCTGCAAAGCTCAAGTACACATGGCCTTGAAGCTGGAGCCAAACCCAAGTGAATGACAAACTACAGGTCCCTGAGGGAGAAGGAAAGGACTGGGAAGGAGGCACCTAGATGCACACCCTTTCCAGAGCCCCTCAGAACCTCCTCTTCACCTCAGCCCAGCTAGGATGCAGTCCCTGGGCTGTGTGAATGTGGACTTTGTGGAACTGGCAGTCCTCCCAGAAGAACATCTGAGACAAGGGATCGAGGAGAAAAATGTGTTCAGAGCAAGGTAGCCCCTCACCTGTGCCCCAGCCAACCAGGGTCACAGCGCTGGCAGTGCCCAGTTTCCGCTTGACAGGGCTCTCCAAGCCAGCAGCGGGGGCACTGCCCAGTGCACCTCTCACCAAAGGTGCCTGGAGGACATGGCTGCTTGCACTGAGTTCCGTTCCAGCCCGGCTTGCAGGATTCACAGTTGCCTGTGACTGGAGAGCAGGTGGCATTCGGCTCACAGTGGCCACAGCTGGCAAGAGAAAGGGATCATGGGAACACTGGGATCAGACTGAGTGCCGCACCTTCCAGCCTGTGAACTGCCCACATTGTCAGGCCTCAGGGCACTGGAGAAATCTGGGTCCCAGATGGACCACTCAGGCTGAAGCCTGAGTTTCTCTGTGTTGTACACTGGAAGGTTGGGCAGATGATCTCTGAGGGGTCACAGGTCTCTAGCTCACTCCTGACTCCTGCTCTGTGACTCATCCTTCCCTGGACCACAAAGGATGCTGGGAGCCAGCAGCTGAGCCAGAGCAGCCAAGTTACCTCCCACCCCTCACTTCCCTCCTACTCAGCCCTCTTCCTCCCTTTCTCTGCTCTGTTTCCCATATCACATAATCTCTGAGGCTAGGACTGAGTGGCTGTGGGCAGAGACACATGTCGCATAAGAAACTGCTGAGGAGGCTGTTGAGAGAAGTCACTTGAGCACAGGAGTTTGAGACTAGCTTGAGTAACATACAGAGACTCTTTTCTTTTTTATTTAATTTTGAAGGGGATATTAGTTTAACTGTAATGAAAAAATCTACAGAATCATTCTTGAACACACACATGGTACAGCTTTCAGAGCTGTAGAAACTTTCCTTTTTTTTTTTTTTTTTTTTTTATTAAATGTGTATTGGTATTTTGCTCGCATGTAAGTCTGTGCACCGCTTGAGTGCTTGGTGACCAAGGAAGCCGGAAGAGGGCTTCAGCTCTCCTAAAGCTGGAGTTCCAGATGATTTCAAGCCATCATGTGTGTGCTGAGAATCAAACCCTGGTTCTCTGCAAGAGCAGCCATGGCTCCTCACTGCTGAGCCATCTCTCCAGCCATCCAAGATTCTGTCTTTTTGAAAGATAAACAATGCTGGCTGTGATGGCACAGGTCTTTAATTCCAGCACCAGAAAAATCAGGTAGCAGGGCAGAGGTAGAAGCAGGCAGATCTCTGAGTCGGAAGTCAACCTGGTCTACACAGTGAGATCTTTTTTTTTTTTTTTTTTTTTTTTTTTTTTGTTTTTCGAGACAGGGTTTCTCTGTGTAGCCCTGGCTGTCCTGGAACTCACTCTGTAGACCAGGCTGGCCTCGAACTCAGAAATCCACCTGCCTCTGCCTCCCAAGTGCTGGGATTAAAGGCGTGCGCCACCACTGCCCGGCCGCAGTGAGATCTTGTCTCAAAAAGAAATACACAGGTGCTGGAAAGATGGCTCACTAGTTAGGGACACTTGCCGTTCTTTTTTTTTTTTTTTTTTTTTTTTTTCCTATTTCATATATTTACAATGTTATTTCTTTTTTTTTTTTTTATTTTTGATACTTTATTTACATTTCCAATGTTTCCCCTTTTCTGGGTCTCCTCTTTGGAAACCCCCATCCCCTCCCCAACCCCACTTGCCGTTCTTGTCAAGCAACAGTAGGTCTCAACCTGTGGGCCACGACCCCTCCAAGGGCATTGACAGAGCCTTTCACAAGGGTCACATATCAGATATCAAGCATACCAGATATTTACATCGCAATTCATAACAGTAACAAAATTACAGTTATGAAGTAGCAATGAAGATAATGTCACGGTTGGGAGTCACCACATCAAGAGGGACTGTGTTGAAGGGTGGCCGCTTTAGAAGGTTGAGAGCCACTGTTGGCAGAGGGTTCAGCTTCCAGCACCCACATGGTGACTTACAGCTGTATATAGCTCCACTCTAGGGGATCTGGTATCCTTCTCTGGACTCTGCAGGCATTTAGTGCACAGACATATATGCTGGCAAAACACTCACATGTATAAAATAAAAATAAGGATTTAAAAAGATATTAAAAATACATAAATGAAAAGATAAAGAAAATAAAAATTATTTCATCATGATAGTTTCAGGATTAACTCATCTTAATTTTCCAGTGATGCTAACAGGAACTTGATTCCTCTCTGCTGATACTCAATCATCTAGGATCCATTATCAGGGAGAAAGGTGATCATAAAATCAGTTTAGCTGAGCTGGGTGTGGTGGCCCTGTTCACAATCCCAGCACTTTGGAGGCAGAGGCAAGAAGACCTCTGCAAAGTGAACAGTGGCTGAGATACGCAAAAAGACCTTGTCTTAAAAAAAAAAAAAAAAAAAAAAATTCAGTTTGTCTGATTCTGACTATCACTGGAGGCAGTGTGTGTGTGTGTGTGTGTGTGTGTGTGTGTGTGTGTGTGTGTGCACGTTATAAGCTGGGAGTTGCAGCTTGGACCTGAAATCCCAGCGCTCAGGAAGCAGAGGAGGGAAGATTGCCTGGGTTATAGAGTGAGTCCCAGGCCTATCTGGGCTACGGAGTAAGACCCACAGATCTCAAAAATATCAAAGAAAAGGGGTGGGGAGGAGCTGGCTGCTGCGGTCCATGGGCTTGGGAGGTGGAGGCAAGAGGATCGGGAGTTTGAGGTCAGCCTAAGCCACAACAGATTGGAACCCACACCAAAACCAAACCAAACCAAACCAAAGGAAGGAAAGAAGCAAGCAAGAAAACAAAGAAAAAGACTGCAGTACATTCTTATTCGTTCTTAAGAAGGGCTGAGTTTGTGTTGTCTGCTTACATTTTGACTCAGGTTGTTTCAAATATTCACTACGAATTATGGGATATAATGTCTTTTTTTTTTTTTTTTTTTTGGTTTTTCGAGACAGGGTTTCTCTATGTGGCCCTGGCTGTCCTGGAACTCACTCTGTAGACCAGGCTGGCCTCGAACTCAGAAATCCGCCTGTTTCTGCCTCCCAAGTGCTGGGATTAAAGGCGTGCGCCACCACTGCCTGGCCCTGTCTTATTTCTTGCCCACCCCTTACCCCGTTGCTGGCTCACCTTTCTTTGCACTGTGCCCCATAGCGGCCAGGGTTGCAAGGCAGCTCACAGTGGACTCCATGGAAGCCAGGAGGGCAGGAGCAGTGGCCGGAAGTAACGCTGCATTGGCCTCGCACACACTGGCACCTACGACTACACTCCGGACCCCACCAGCCTTGCAGGCAGGTGCAGCGGCCAGAGTCCTGCACGCAGGGCGAGGTGTGGCAGTTGCAACTGAAGCTGCAGCGGCGTCCCCACCAGCCTGTCGGGCATACACAGGCCCCAGTGGCCTGGTCACAGCGCGCTGCCGGGTTACACTGGCATGGGCGACGACATGTGGGTGACCACCAGCCGGGGTCGCAGTGGCACAAGCCTGTCTTTGGATCGCACTGTCCGTGGGGGCCGCAAGTGCAGGGGAACTCACAGAGACTGCCCCAGTAGTTGGGCTGGCACTGGCACACACCGGTGGCTGGTTCACACTGGCCACGTGGATGGCAGGGGCAGGTTTCACGACAGTCGTGGCCCCAGTACTGACCTGGACAGCCTGTTAGGTTAGGAATGGGAGATAATTGGGTTCAGGGCTGGGCACAGGTCCTTGCCCTGACCCTTCCTCAAGGAAGAGGACACAGGCTTGCTCTTTAAGAGTCAAGGACAGCAGGGCAGTGGTGGCGCACGCCTTTAATCCCAGCACTTGGGAGGCAGAGGCAGGTGGATTTCTGAGCTCAAGGCCAGCCTGGTCTACAGAGTGAGTTCCAGGACAGCCAGGGCTACACAGAGAAACCCTGTCTTGAAAAACAAAACAAAACAAAAACCCAAACAAACAAACAAAAAGAGTCAAGGACAGACCCTGAGAACATTTGGCAGCCTCTCCTCCTGGGACTCAGCTCATTTCCGGCCCCAGATTCAGATGACAAAACCATTAGTGTTGGCTTAGACTCCATTTCACATTCCAGAACACAGATCTTGAGTTTGACAATGATGTGCCCAGGCTCACAGGTGGATGGGATATCATTCATGTCCCTTCCTGCTCTCTGTTAACATGTCCCCCTGTCCTGGGCCATCACTAGCATCTGAATTTTAGGTAGAAGATGCCTACCAGGGTGGCAGGAAAGTACATATATCCCCTTCCGACCCAGGGATTCTTGGTGCCTGCCACTTACCCCTTGAGAGCCTAGTTCTAGGCACCTTCTTCTACCTGCCACCCAAGTATGAGGTATAGTTAGTAGAGAGTCACAGGTCCGTGCCCTCGGCATCTCTTCATTTGTCTTTACAAAGAAGTTAAAAGTGAAGGTCCCGGATGAGCAGGGTTTTCTGGCTATGGGTTAAAACCCAGGGCCATTTCCAGGATTACTTCTCATTTCTGAGCCCATTTTCTAAGCAAAGCTTGGGTAATTTTGACCTTACCATTCTCTGTTCACATCTCTTCTTGCTTTGCCTACTTCTTGCCCCTTACCCAGTTCCACCCAGAAACGTCACCCAGTCGTTAAAACTCACGGGAGCTGCACTGGGCTCCGAAGAATCCAGGTTTACATCGACAGAGGCCCGGCTTCACACACACCTCATCCTTCCTGCAGGCATCAGGTCCCTCACAGATGGCTGAAAAATACCCCACCTAGGCTTGAAAGGACTGGGGGACAAACAAGTAAGGGGTACCCCTGGCCCTCTCACCCACTCCTGGGGTTCTGCCCCCTTCAAAGCCATCCTTAATGCTGGACAGGGATAATGTGTCACAGGGTGGGCACTGCTTCCAGGGCTCAGGAGGGGACAGAGTAGAAGGGTTGCCATTGGGTCACATCCTTGCTTTTCCTTGGCTCAGGGACTGTCCTGGCTACTCACGGATGGTGCATTCTTGATCTTTCTGCCTCCAACCGGGACAGCACTGGAGCTCAGAGGGGCTGTAGGGTAGAAATGGGGCAGCAGAGCCCCATAGCGTGGGTTACTGATGCTGGCTGAGATGTGGGAGTCTTCCCCAGCTCCACTTAGGAAATCTAGCCTGGTGTCACAGGCCGTGAGTCGTAAGATCCATGTCCCAGCCCTTCTTTTTTCCTTCCCTGACCATCTGCGTGACTATCATCTGCCAGGCTGCCTCTCAAAGTCCCTTCTTGAGGCCCATGACCCTCCCATACACCTCTTTATTTTCAAAAATGACCCAACACTAGTCAGCCACCATATCAGCCAGACTCCCACAAGACCCACCTGCTGCCTCTACAGACGTGCTGACCAGTTGGGTCTAGTGTGGATCCCTGGGTCCCCGGAGTCCAGAGCAGCAACAGTGAGAACACCAGCCCCAGTCCCATGGCGGCCAGCATAGTAGGAGGGCCTGGTTTGATCTGGTCCCCACAGCTCCCAACCCCCTCCCTGCTTCCTCCCAAGGCTTTTCCTGAGGAAGTCAGGATAGAGGGCAGGCTGCTATGAGGCACCTCCCTGAGAGGGCAGGCAGCTTAGCTCACAGAAATGAAAGGGAAAATAGGGCTGATAGCGAAAACTGAGGGGATTTAGCTAGGAGGAGGCCTAAAGATTGAGGCCAAAAGATTGAAGCCACAGGTTCCCTAAACACTGGAGACAGGCAAAGGTATGGGGTGGGGGTAGGAGCCATACCTCCCAAATAAGAAGACATTTCTTATTCTTAGTGAGGAGCCAAGGAGACCTTATAATGAAACATCACCATGCCTCTGTTCCTGGCAGGGCAGGGAGGTAACATGGACCACCGACAGACAGACCAAGAGCATTTTTAGGGGTATTATAAGTATTTATTACAGTGATCACTTGCATAAGCCCCAGGGGGGCAGGCAGGCAACCCTGTCTCACAATGGGGGAAAACAGAGCTCAGAAATACCTTTACCTCTGACTCTGAAGTGTGGTACAGAGATGTCAAGAAAGGGAGACAGGCTGAAGTTCCATCATACCCAGTACAGGCTAGGTATGGGGGTTTAGGGGAGCCTCATCCTCATTTGAGGTCACACACCCACGCACAGTTAGCTGGAACCCAGAGTTAGGCCTCCTGCATAGCTGAAGCCCTCAAACCAAGATGTTCATTGAAAGCAGAGAACCAGTCAGGAGTTGGGGGCTAGAAGGCTGTCTGCAGGTTGTGGGTGGGGTTGCTGTGGGGCCTCTTCTCCTTCCCGTAGCCTGCTGGGAGCTGTGTTGCTGGTCTCAGCCTCAGGGGCCTCAGTCTCACCCCGATACCATAAGCCAAAGCTGGAAGGAGAGCCGAGAGAGCTACACTGAGCCAGGGGGCAGCGATGTCAAGGGTGAGCATCAGGGAAGGTAAAAGGGGACAGCACAGGTCACAGGGAAATGAAGGCACATAGGGCAGAGAAACAGGAGGGAAGACAGATCTTAGAACAACGTGAAAGGCGGTGGAGCAGAAAGGAAGGGTGGAGAAGAGCCAAGCCCCTGCTTCACCCTCCTCCCTCTCCTCCTTCAACATACAAATTCTGGATTCTGGACCCAGGAACTAGGGGAACATCTTCCTTGTCGTTGGAGAGCAGGAGCCACGAGCCATCCTCATCATCACTAGGATAAATGCAAGGGCTGTATATCAGGGCCTAAGGGATACTGAGTCCAGCTCAAGTGGCGCCTCCTGAAGGACTTTTGGGAACATCAGGGGAGGATGGAGTGACTACAGAGACCTCAGGGCTGGAGAGGGGACACTGAGGAGATGAAGGACACTTTATAGCCAGGCAGACAACAGCCCCTCACAAGGCTGCACAGATTCCTTTAGTAAAGAGATCCAGCCAAGGAAAGAAACACAAGTAAGGAGAAAAAGCATGACAGTTTCTTCAGCAGGAGGCACAGCGGCCAGGGCAAGTGGGAGCAGTGGGTTCCAGAGGACAGGACGGCAGCAGACAGCAGGCTCAGTGAGGTTCAGGGCACAGCTAAGTTGCATCATTGGGCACAGCAGAACTGCAGCAGGCCAAGGGGTCTGTTCGGTGGGCACAGAGGCAGGATTTTACCTGCTCTCTGCTTCTTCTGGTGTCCCCAACATCTTGGCTTTGATTTTCCTCCTCTGTTTCTTGACTGCCACTTTCATGGCTTCAAGCAGAAGCCCAGGGACCCGGTGATCTGTGAGCAGCTCTCTAGAGAAGAAAGAAGGGAATAAAGTGGGAATGTCAACAGGAGGTGTCAATCAAGTACCTGAGCTCTGCTCACTGTTTTCCCTGGAAACCCAGGAAAGCTCTATACTGCCAACACCTCTGAACTGAGCTTAGATGGCCCCTCCTAAGGGTAAGGCTTGCTGCTTCAGCTTGGTGACCCCTGGTGCTGCCCTGTTTGAATGAGGCTCCAGAAGGGCCAGGACTGTGGAAGTTACTTCTTCCCAGTGCCTGAGCAGGACACTGGCGGTTGTCACTGCTGATCTATAAATGATCCAAAGAATAAGGTGGGGTGGCCAGGAACAGGAATCCTGGCTTCCAGTCCCTCACCTCTGGAAGTACGCCAACTCCTCCTTGAGCAAGAATACATTGGCTTTGAGCTCATTCCGCTCCTGAAGGATCTGCTCAAGCTCTTCCCGGCTGAATCCACATTGGACAGCCTCTGGAGGGTTCCCCGGCTGCTTCTGAGTGTCCATCTGCACAAGGTCAGGAATGGTCAGACAGCAGTCTCTCTTAGCCCTTCCCTAAGTCCCAGCAACTCACAAAAATGTTAGGGGAAGTGTGTGCTAGGAAAACTTAGGAGAAAAGGTTGCTGCTACATAGGTGGCAGACAACTGCTGTTGCTACCTTCCATCTTCCTGGGTACCTTCTATACTGCATGGCTGGGCATATCCAGGCTGGGCCACCAACTGCTGAATGCTGTGAGCTCTGGGATATATTTTGACTCCGCTCCGGCTCTTACCAGGTCATCTGGGGTTGCCGCATCGAGCTCCAAGCTCTGTTCTTTAGCCAGCTGTTGGGAGCCATCCGGAGCTATCTGGCGCTCCCTCTCCCGGTCCTGAGCCGCCCTCAATTGGGTCTGCACTGCAGCCAGCTTGTGACGCAGCTCAGAGTTGACCAGCAGGAGGCGCTGCAGCTGTTCCTGCAGCTGGGGGTGGAGCGAGAGAGCTAAAAGGCGGGGCTCCGAGGGCCGCAGCGGCCCCGCCCCACTCTACGCTCCCGTCTGGCCCCGCCCTCACCGCCTCGGTCTCTTGGCTTCGGCGCAGCAGATCTCGGTTGTGTGCCCGAAGCTCATCCCGTTGTCTGTCTGTCACCTCCTTGAGTTGTCTGAGCAGCGCGCGCTCCTCTGAGGAAGGAGTGTTTTTAGCACTACCGGTCTCTGGGGTACGCAGGCGCCGGCTACCCCCAACTAGCTCTGCTCCTGTGGGACCCTCACTCACCCTGCGGCCTGGAGCCTAGCTCCTGGCGGAGGCGCTGGTTCTCCTCGCGCAGCCGCCGCAGCTCCAATTCGGCCTGCTGTGCGGACACCTGCAGCTGGGGGAGCCAGGGGTCTCAGGGTTAGGCCTGCCGGCTCCCGGGGGTAAAAGGAAGAGCCGGTGACTCACCGAATCCGGAGCCGGCCCCACGGCGGCCTTTTCCAGGAGCTCCAGCGACCGCACTACTAGTGGCACTAGCCCAGCCGCCGCGTCGGGTCCGAAACGGCGTGCCAGTTCCTGTAGCTCAGTGCCCAAAGCCCCCGCTAGATGGTACACGAGCTCAGCGGCTGACCCCGCGCCCACTGAAGAGGCCTGGCTGGGTAGCCCAGGCGCTGCCCTCCTGGGCTCCATTTTTTCTTCTCTTAAGGTCAAAAGCTACCCACACCCTCAACTGGGGCAGGAAAAAGCTTAACAGTTCCGGGCCAGAAAGTTTAGGGCCATAAGGGGCGGGGTAGAAGCCACAAGGCAGGAACAAATAGGGAAGAAGGCCCTGGGGGGAAGAGTGCTCTGGGCTCCTTGAGCCCCACAAGGTCACTGGATACAGGTCAACCACTTCCAGGCAGGTATCCAATAGTGGACTAGGGCTATAAGTGGTCACTTTAGGCAAGCCCTCCCCACAGCGCCTGATCCAGGCTCCACCCCTGGACTTGGCTGCCAAGCACTCCAGAGAGGTGAAAGACTGAAGGTCAGCAAACAGCCTCTACTGGTCTGCAGGGACAGTCACTTACCTATGTTACCCCACCAGGAACAACACCAAGTTTACAAATGTACTAGGCTGGGCACCACAGCTATAGAAGGACCACATAGTCCTAGAAGTGATGTTGAATGTAGGTAGTTTCCAAGTACTTTTACAGAGAAACCAGCAAATATGCTCCAGGTAATAAGCCAGCCAAACTTAGCTCCCTGAGTCTAGGATATATGGAGCCTCAAAGCCTTGAATGGAGAGGGCCTCGAGGCCCTGAAGGCAGAGCCCAGTACCTTGCTGTGAACTGCCCAAGCTAGTCCCCAATCCTCAAACATCTACACCCAGAATTTGACCTCACAACAGCAAGAAAACAAAAGCATTCCTATTTATAAAATTTATTACATTTTGTTCAGGATTACAATCTATCAATAACACAAGCACAAAACACAAAGGGGCAGGCTGCTGAATGTCAGCAGCTTGTCTGTGGGGAGGGCATTTAAGAGGCTCCAGACTTTGGGAATCCGAAGCCGAAGGAAGTAACTAGGCATAGAGGTCCTCTCGGTCTGCAGAGTAGACCTCACCCTCCTGCAGGAGGGCAAAGTTGAGGAAGTGGGAGGGCCTGTGGACCTCATGGTAGAATTCCTTGGGGTTTGCCAGCTGCAGCTCGTATTTCATGTTGGGATCATGTCGAACACCTTATGGGAGGGGAAAACATCAGATGTTAAGGGTCTGCCTGCCTCACCCAGCCTGGGCCCCGGGGGCCATTTCCAAGGCAGCCAGACCCCAAGAGCCCAGCATGCTGATCACCCTTCTCCACCCCCGCACTTCCTGGGCTGCTGTCCACAAGCACGTACCCATAAAGTTGTAGTTCCAGGAGGACTGGGCAGGGACCATAAAGAAGCCAAGGAACCGGTCTGACAGGAGCATCTGAACCCTCTCATAGTGCGAAGGGAGGTAGCCTTTGGGGTTGTTGCCTTTGTCTGTGTTCTGCCGGCCCCACTCATACCCACTGGGGGTCAGCTTGTAGGCTGTCAGTGTGCAGGAGCCTGGTGTGAAGCTGGGGGGAAGGGGGGTGAGGGACAGGCTAAACACTCAAGCCACCAATCCAGGTCCTGGCTTGCAATGCCTGCCCTATAATATTTCCACCTAAGGAGGCCCACACCAACCTGCAGGTGATGATAATAGTCTTCTCCCCATCCCAAGATGGGTTGTCAGCCATGATTTTGGCATGAGTGGTGACATCTTGGGGTGATAGCTGGGGGGATTCATTGGGCTGAGTGTGGATCCAACCTAAAGGTTCCATCTCCTGTAGGCAAAGAGCAATAAAGAGATGTTCAAGCCATCTGCAGACAAATGTTACCCATTAGGGTAACAGACAATAAGTGCAATCCCAGGCTCCACCACCATCACCAACCTTGAGGTACTCATGCTGGGGCAGCTGGCTAGGCAAGTGCACAGTCTGGTGAGTGCCCCACTGTGGCACCATCACAATACAACGGATCTCCTTCACCTGAGGGTTATCTGGAGGGCTCACCCCATACAGGTATCCTGCAATCTAGAGATGAGATCAGAAGTTATACTGTGGTACCAACCCAGAATGCCAGAAGTTTTAAAAACTTTATAGTTGGGGCTGGAGAGATGGCTCACTGGTTAAGAGCACTCGGTGGCTGTCTGTAACTCCAGTATTAGGGAACCAGACACCTTCTTTTGTCCTCTAAAGGTACTGCATGAATATGGTGTACAGACATACAGACAAAACACCTACATACAAAAACCCTTTTTTGTTGTTGTTGTTGTTGTTGTTTTTTTGAGACAGAGTTTCTCTGTGTAGCCCTGGCTGTTCTGGAACTCACTCTGTAGACCAGGCTGGCCTCGAACTCAGAAATCCGCCTGTCTCTGCCTCCCAAGTGCTGGGATTAAAAGCGTGTGCCACCACTGCCCGGCACAAAAAACTTTTTTAATGTACTACTCTATATGTGTATATAATATATATGTATATTCTACATGTGTGGCATTGGGTGTGTGTGAGTCAGAGGATAATCCTATGGAACAGGCTCTCTCCTTTTACCTTTACAGAGGTTCTGGAGCATCAAACTCAGGTTGTCAGGCTTCTGTGAGAAGTGCTTTTACCCACTGAGCCATCTCAGCAACCTCAACACAAGAAACGGAACCCAGGTATGCATAGGTAATGCACACTGGGTAAGCATTCTGCCTTTGAGCTTTCTCTATATCTGTAGCCTTTTTCTTTCCCTTTTAAATATCCCCCACCCCCCAAACAGGGTCTCACTATGTAGCTCTGGCTGTTCTGGAACTCACTATGTAGATCAAGTTGGCCTTGAACTCACACAGTACTCTGTTACAAAAGGAGCTTTTCTTTCTTTAAAAAAAAAAAAAAAAAAAAATTAATTTATTTTATGTATATGAATACACTATAGCTGTCTTCAGACATACCAGAAGATGGCATCGAATCCCATTACAGAAGGTTATGAGCCACCATGTGGTTGCTGGGAATTGAACTCAGGACCTCTGGAAGAGCAGGCAGTACTCTTAACCTCTGAGTCATCTCTCCAGCCCCCTCTTTCCTTTTTACTTTAGTATTATTATTATATATGCACATGTGGACGAATGCATGCCATAGTGTGCATGTGGAGGTCAGAGGACAACTCTGAAGAGTTGGTTCTCTCCTTCCACAGTGGGATTTGGGGACTTAACTCAGGCTGTCAGCTTTGTGCAGCACACTTAGCTGCTCTGCTATCTGTTGTCTAACATTTTTAAAACATGTATGTGCATGTGTGTACATGTGTATCACACTGGATATGTGGAGGCCACAGGAAAGTTTACAGGAGTCAATTCTCTTTTTCTACTGTGTAGATTCTGGAGCTCTAACTGGTTAGCAGACTTGACAGCAAGCACCTTTACCTACAGAGCCATTTCACCAGCCTGTCATTTTCATGCAAGTTTTTGTGCATTGTTTTGAGGAGGTTTCTTTGGTACCTGCTGACTAGAACCCACAGATGCTGGTGTTGAACTCCTGACCATCCCACCTCCACTTCTAGAGAATCTGGGTTACAGACCTGTGTCACCACATCCTGCTAAGATACAGCTGTTTCAGTTTGTAGTTAAAGTTTGCCTTTAAACTCAGCAATCCTCTCACCTCAGCTGTCCTGTACTGAGATGAAAGTGGGCATCACCATGCCCAGCTGTGTTTAATGTTGTGTTTAAAGGTTTTCCCAACACTAAGGTCATCAGTATTTTACACTCATGTTTTACTCTACTTAGATTTTATTTTTGTGAGTGGTGTGAAGGAAGGGTCCTGTCCTTTCCTGTCTTAATATTATAAAGCATGCAGTCATACAAGATTTGACACAGCATGTCAACTAAATACATATCTGAGCCTATGTTACTCTCTGCCAATAAATTCTACCCCAATAATATTTTCTCTTAATTGCCCTAGCTTTATGAAATGTTTTGATAACTTGTTTGTGCTGTGTTTTTCAAGTTACTCATTCATACATGAATTTCGAAATCAGTACCTCAAAGTTTCTGGAACTATCAAGTGAATTTTAGGCACAGACTAAGTGGGCTCACACTGTGGTCCAGGTGTGTGCCACAGCCACTCACCTGGGCACGAAGATCAGATATGCAGATGAACTTCTTAAGCACATTTTTGGGAAGAATGTATGTATAACCAGTCTCCTTGATGTCATCAGATGAAACGTAAATGTGATTGGTCCGTAGATGCAGGTTGGCAGCAGAGATGGCCCTAAGGGACAGACAGGGAATGTCAGCATCTCAGCACAAGCACACTCAGCAACCCCGACAGGCCTGTCCACCCCACCTTGGTGCCCTCCACAGTACCTGACTCTCCATTCAGTCTTTGATGAGAAGGTCTGGGTCTCATAGTTGCTAGTGGTTGAGGTGATAATCTCATCTCCATGCTTGTTGACAGTTCGAGTCTGTGTGGCAGTGAGCTGGGATTGTTCCTTGGTCTGCTTCTCAATCTCAGCTATCTGCTGCCGCTGCTGCGATGGTGCCGAGATCTCCATTCCCAGGATGATGTCTCGGATTTCTGATTGTGTCAGTGATGCGACATTCACACTGTGGGGACACTGAGAGTTAGACAGGGCCCTCCCCACTAGTCACTTTTGTCCTGATGGCAAAGTAGACTTGGGTAGACAGGGTGTGCTTGGCCAAGAGGATCCTCAAGTAACATTTCTTTTTAACTTTTAAGTGTATTTACTCTGAGGAGGGTGACCTATCACAGTGCAAGTGTAGAGGTCAAAGGACAACTCATAGACCATCCTTTAAATGGCACTTCTAAGGAGAGCATGAAATGGAGACACTGACACTGCGAGGACTCCCAGCACCCAAGCAGCACGACAATGGTGCACATGTACTTTCAGCTACTTCACACCTGTAACTCTTACTTTTTTCCACAAAAATTGCCCTGACACAGGACAACTCTCAAAAATGGAAATTCCAAATTGGGTGTAGTGAGACATACTGATAATCCGGCAGTTACAAAGTTAACGCAAGAAGGCTTGTTGGAAGCTTGCCTGGGATACAGAATGAAACCCTGTCTCAAACACAAGAGAAATGCAGACAGCAGGAACAAAAAAGAGTGAATCTGTTGAAAAATGGCATCAGTGCCTTCACTGAGAACTGCGTTTCTTCCTAAGTATCCAAGATGTTATTTTTCTTCTGAGACATGACCATATGTAGCCCAGATTAACCTCTAACTCATGTAGTTGAAGATAACTTTGAATTCCTGAATCTCTTGCCTCTACCTACCAAGTGCTGGGATTACAGGCACACATTACCAAACACAGGTAAAATATCTGAGAAACTTGTAAGCCTAAATGTTTCCAAACTCCAGAACCTATGTCCTGAGCCAGCCTTGCCCTTGCTGCGCTGCCGCCTGGCCCCTACTCACTTGTTTTTCTTGCCATAGTCAGCCAAGATCAGATCCTTGAGCTGCACCTCCACCTTGATCCACTCTTCGTCAGTCAGCGTGGGCCAGATGTGGTGGGGTTCCGTAACAGTAGTCTTGTCTGGCTTCAGGATCACCTTTGCTCTATCATTGTTCACATGCAAAGCACGCAGAATCAGGATGAGACGGGAGAAAGCCTGGGATAAGATGTGCAAAGCATGACTGTCAGCTTTGTGAGAAATTTCCCTCCTTTACCCTATCCTCACAGGAAAGCTAGTGCTGTCCCCAATTTCTTAAGGTCCCAACCCCTCAGCAAGAGTTCTTGCCCTTTGTATACATAGGTCAAGAGTTTAAAAATGACCTCATCACGTGGCTTCTGGAGAACCCTGAGACACAGTATCTTCTCCTGACTCCAAATTGCCCCAGAGAGACCCTCTTCCTAAGGTATCAAATTACCGTGTAGGATGAGATAGTCTTGAGCCAGTCATCATAGAGGTTGAAGAGAACCATCTGTGGCTCTGTGGCTTTAAGGATGAGATCCCCAAACTTCTCCACCTTGAGACAAGCCTGGAAGGGCAGCTGGAGCTCCGATCCTTTGATCACAATATTGGGGAAGTCCAGTAAATGTACCTAAAGCAAAGCCCGAAGTCAGAGACACAGCCCAGAGGGCTCGCGCCTACCCCCTACTGCGTCCACCTCTCACCTCCAGTGGATCCAGCATGCCCTTCCGAGTGACAATGATCTGTTTAGGCTGTTCCTCCACAGGCAGAGATCGGATCAGGGCAGCCACTTCCTCAGCAGTCTTCCACTTGGCCAACTAATAACCAAGAAAAAAAACCAAAACAAATCGAGTCTACCTTCCTCAATTATCTAGAAAAAAAATCTTGAAATAAACTGTTTCTATAACGAGGAACATGAGCGCTAAACATAGTAATTAGAAAAGGTTAAGACCATGCTCTTACAGAGGACGTGAGGATGTGGTTCCCAGTGTCCACGCCAGGCACTCTAGCTCCAGACCTGATGCCCCTGGCTTCTGTAGGTGCCCTCCCCCACACACAATTAAAATAAAATAATTTTGTTTTGTTTTGTTTTTCAAGACAGGGTTTCTCTGTGTAGTCCTGGCTGTCCTGGAACTCACTCTGTAGACCAGGCTGGTCTTGAATTCAGAAATCCACCTGCCTCTGTCTCCCAAGTGCTGGGATTAAAGGCGTGCACCACCACTGCCCGGCTAATATTTATTTTTGAGAGACATGATCTCACTATGCAGTCCTGGCTGGCTTAGAACTCAATATGTAGAAGAAGCTGGCTTCAAACTTGCAAAGATATACCTATCTCTGCCTTCCAACTACTAGGATTAAAAGGCATGTACCACCATGCCCAGACTAATAACATAATTTAAAAAATAATCTAAATAAAAGTTAAGACAACTAAAAGCTGCACAAAGAAATGAGTCTTCCTGGTTAGGGCTGTGGTGAGCACAGTGAAATGAGAGCTCTTCTAGAGACAGACATATGGACAAAGCCCTGGAAGTGAGATGGGTGCTGGGATTTGGAGTAATTACAAGAGGACTTGTTAATGATTATACTATCCTTACTACAAGTACAGAAGTGAGAAATGTGGCTGGGTAGGAACAGCCCAGCCAGGTATCAAATGGTGAGGACGCCAAAGGGTGTGCATTCCCTTTATAAAGAGGATGTTTAGTCTCTCTTTCAAGACAGAGAACAGAAGTGAGAGGCTCAGGATGCAGGAAGCCCATCTCAGAGGTAATGAAGGCCCTCATATGCTTGGACCTCCTCCATGGGCACATTTCCCTGGGAGGCCGAGGAACGGATTCGCTGAGTCAAGTGCCTGTGGCCAGAGTAAGCAAAGTAAGCTTTTTTGACTGTGTGCAGCCCTGGCTGGCCTCAAACCTATGGCAATCCTCTTCCCTCGGCCTCTTGAGTACTGAGATATATGCTTCCATACCTAGCAATACTGTCTCTCAATAGAGAACTAGGTATTTTTTATCATGTCCCTTTGCCTCCTACCAAGAATGTGAGACAGCCCCACTATCATTTAAACTTCTTACCTGACCCAAACGCTTCTGTCCAGCCCATACGGATGTGTGGATTATCTTGAGGAACAGCTGTCCTGTGCGTGGATTGAAGATGAAGATGGCCCCATTGATGGGTTTGGTTGTCAAGTTCCCCTCAAAGGTCTAAAGAACAATTATATTGGTTAGTATGGCCTAGACATAATCACCCTGACTTCACCCAATGTGCATACATACTTGTGTCTTACTCTCTCAAAGGCACTTGAAGCCTGCATGCCCACACTGCATCCAAGACTCACCTTGTGGATAGTCACTCTATAGACATTGGTGTCATCCACAAACCAGATAATCTGGTTAGAGAAGAGTTCCCCATAGTTCTGAGAGGACAGGTAAGGCTCAGTGGGCTCAGATGAATACAGCTGCAATCCTTTGCGTATCCGCTCACGTAACACGTACAAGGCAGGGTTTGCCTTCATAATCTTGGCCATGGCCTGCTGTATGAGAGGCTTGCTGCCCGGGAACCAGTTTCCATAGGCACTGTGGGGATGAAGGGAATCACAAGAACTGAAGCATAGGCAGAAAGCCCAAGTACAACAAAGGGACTAAGACACTTGGCCAGGCTTATGTAGTAATCTAACACATGCGCATAAGGAGAGAATCAGTTAGCGAGCGACCCAGAAGACAAAAACCTCATCTTAGCCAGGCAAACTAAAACTGGTGTAAAGACTAATGTGTAGGGTGTGGTGGCACACACCTTGAGAACCAGCACTTGGGAGGTTGAAGCGGGTAGATCTCTGAGCTTGGGCCTAAGCTGGTCTACATAGTGAGTTCTAGGACAGCTAAGGCTATATAGTAAGACCCTACTTCAAATAAGTGAAACATAACATAGAAAGTACAGGGCTAATGGAAAACCCATGCTTCTGAGTCCTAACTCACCTGTGTAGATTATAGGCCAGATCAATGGCAATGAGCACACCTGTGGGCGAAGGGTAGATACTCATGTTGTCTGTGGTGTAATCCAGGAACTTGGCCCGGGCATAGCGCTCAATATCATGGGAATCATAGTCCCCCCAGCGTAACTGGATGTCAATCCAATACTTCTGTGTGGTGGTGCTGTCCATCACATCCCTAAGGGTGGAGAAAAAGTTCAAGTTTCCAGGAAACCACAGCGTAACCAATGTCTCAGAATCATGAGAACTCCCAACACTGCACTTAAATCTCAAAATCCCCTTCTTCACTGTAGATCAGCAAGACCCTTAGCCATGCAGTGGTGGCGCACACCTTTAATCCCAGCACTTGTGAGGCAGAGTCAGGTGGATTCCTGAGGTCGAGGCCAGCCTGGTCTACAGGGCAAGTTCCAGGACAGGCAGGGCTACATGGAGAAACCCTGTCTCAAACAAACAAACAAACAATCAAAAAACCAAACAGATCAGCAAGACCCCCAGAAAACGGGCAGGTCTGGCTGCTGATGGGTTCCAGGGGTTAACATTGCCTCCAAGTTTAAAAGAATGTTAGCAAAAAGCTGGGAACGGTGCCCACTTTTGTACAGCAAGCATTGAGGGGCTGAGGCAATAGGATTATGTAAGGTTAAAGCCAGAATAACAAAACAAAAGAGGCCGGGCTAATCCCTTAAGTAACATGCCTACCACAGCAACACCAAGGTTCCTCACGCCTAAGGCTGGGCCACAAAACACTTACTTGGAGTCTGCCAGCAGCGAGGGACGGGAGACATTCCACTTATAGGAAGCAAATAGTAGTATATCTGCACAGGAAGAGTTCATCTTATAGGATTTTCGGGGATGGATTGTCTCCTTTTGTACTGTCTCAATTTCCAGTGCATCCAGTTCCTGGTCAAAGACCTAGAGGTAAAGATGAGAAGGTTATACCTCGTTACAGAAATCCACTTACACGGAGAGCTGAGAGAATACAGATGAGGCAATAGGAGTCTAATCCTTGGGTGTCCAGGATAAATTTCCCATTCTCAAAAGAGCAAGCTGGCTGTGCGTGGCAGTGCATGCATTCAATCTAAGCCCTTGGGAGGCAGAGGTAGGTTGCTGTAGTTCAAGGCCAGCCTAAGGAGCTCTAGGCCAAGGCCACATAGACTTTGTCTCAAAAAAAAAAAAAAAAAAAAAAGCGAGCTGATGTGACTCTGATGTCAGCCCTCAACTGCAGCCCACCTGACACAAGTCCATCACAATGCTCTCATGGATCTTCTGCCACAAGTGAGCCCGGAATATCTGGATGAGAGAGATCTTCAGCGTGGGGATCTTGCCGTGCATGAAGATCCCTGTCAGGTCCAGCTGCACCTGGAAGCCTACATACACCTGTTAGGAAAGAGAGATGGCTTTAGGGACCCAAGACCACAGGAGGCCAGGTCTGAGGACAAAGATGAAGGAAAAAGAAACCCCTTTCCTCATCTCCTCTGCTGAAGAATCACACTCACATTGGCTCGATTGATTGTTGGGGACCACCACAGAGTGAATCTACGATTAGGAATCTGGTTTAATCCTGATCGCTGGGCATTGGTCAGCTTCTTCCACTTCATGGATTCCTCAAAGCCACTGGCTTTCTCCCTGATGAGCAGAGGAACTAAATGAGATGCTGCCTACCCACCTCCCAGAGGTGCCTAACACTCACTGGGGTAAGAAGCAGCAGGCCACTACAGCACAGAAGTGATGAGCTCAGGTAGTTGTGACCGGTCCCTGCAAAGGGGCAGAGTCCTTACCAGAACAGACCTTCCCAGGTGGGGAAGTAAGTGCCCTTGAAGAGAGTGTGCTCCAAAATGCCCTCCACACCGCCCAGCGCCTGAATCATATCTGTGCGGTAGTTGTTGAGGTTCCAGAGCTTGCCATCATGACGCTGATGTGTCCACCAAAAGGGGTTCTGCTTCAAAACCTAGACAGTAAGGTAAGGCCAGTGAAGCATCTGTGTGTCTACCACTTTAAGTGATAGGGATGCCAAAAGCGATCCTGATTGGGAGAAACTTGCTCTACTCTCCACTCCACATACCTGGTACTGCTTAAAGTCAGTTCGGACACGCCAGCCTTTATCATAAGCCAATGTGTGCCGGTCTTTCTGGAAGAGGGTATTGATCCGGGGAATGCCTCGATCCCATGAATCTTCTAAATCTTCTAAAGTCAAGCGTCTGCCAGAAAAAAAAGTCAACATCCTTTCTCACAAAGAAGAAGCATTCAACATTCTATGGCCAAGAATAAACAGAATCAGTCTTAACTCCTAAAAACATACTCTGCCCATGACCTCTACATAAGATTCAAAATGTTGTGACCCAACCCCCAGCTCTGTGATTGGCACACCCTCCGCATGCTCACCTGTTCTGAGCAATAGCCTCCTGTCTCTTGAGTGCATACTCAGCCCAGACCCTTTGGGAGTCAATGAACTCGCTCTCCCATGGCTGTATGTAGCGGTACAAGTTGGGAATCAGTTGGTCTTCTTCATGACTCATTCCTGAACGGAAGTGTGTGATGCCCACATCTGTTTGCTTGGACCACCTGTTTAGGAAAATTGAGACAAGAGATAAAAATAAAATCAAACATAGCCAAACACCCATTTCCCCCAGAGCTGAAACAATGAAGCTAACACTGAAGGTCAATCACACCATACCTGAGGTCAGACTGGGGGATAAGCACATGGCCCATAGAGAGCATGCCAAGCCCACCCAGCTCCTTAGGGGTGTAGAATACAACAGGAGGGAACCGACTTGGCATCTTGGAGTTCAATCCAATCTTGATACGTGTCTGGATCTTGTTTTCACACTTCACCAGTAAGTCTAGGAGTTCCTGTGTATTCACTACAGCCTCTCGAAAATATGTCATAAGGCCGATGAGAGCTGTATTCCACTTATTCACAATCTAAAATTAGTGGAAAGGAGTAAATTCCACATGAGCAATGCAGGTCTTGCAGTTACTAGTTAGTTACTTACATCCCTACTTCAAGGATTGATCTTAAAATCATAAGTAATTACAGAAAATAAAAAGCATAGTAAGATATTACTTCACACCCACAACAATCAAGAGAGAGATGACTGGGTCACTCTGATGGCTCAGTGGGTAAGACTGTCACCAAGCCTAAAGACTCAAGTTTAATCCCCAGAACCTACATAGTGAAGGAAAGAACCCACTTCTGCAAGTTTCTTCTCTAATCTCCACAAGCACTCTGTGGTCTACATCCACCCACCCACCCAAATAAATGTAATACAAAATATTTTTTAGTGCTGGGCATAGTGGTACGAGTCTTTAATCTTTATGAGTTTCAGGCTAGTCAGTGATACATGCTGAGACCTGTATAATGATTTTAATTTTAAATACAATATTCCTTTCAAAATAACAGAAACTTGGGGATGATCAGACCAAAGAAGGAAAACAGCATTGCTGACTGCAGAAAGGGAAAGAACTAATCAGGAAGGCAGCCTTCTGCCCTTACAAAGCAAAGCAGAGCTGTCAGTCAGACTACCGAAGCAGGTGCATTGCTCTGTTTTCCTGGACCTCATCAAGGTCTGTATGTCAGTTAGGACCACGGCTGAAGAGAAGGGTCATATGCACGCTTGAGCTAAATGTACCACATATACCTAAAGCAGAAGTGGTGACCCCGGTAGGAAAGACAGCATGACTCTAAGAAAACTGGAGGGAAAGGAAAACTGAGGACAGTAAAGGCCACAGCAGTGAAGGACACCCATAGTCTCAGCTATTTGGGAGGCTGATGTCAATGAGCCCAGGAGCTCAAGACCAGTCTGAGGAACACAGGAAAACTTTAATCTCAAAATATGGGGCAGTGGTAGAACAGCTGCCTAGCACTAAGTTCAATCCCCAGCATAGCAAAAATCAAGAACTGAAAAGACAAATCGGTTCAATGGAGTTAAGGGTTCTTGCTGCCAAACCAGAAGGAACTACCTTACTTTAACCCTGGGACCCTGCATGGAAGGAGAAAACCGACTCCTGTAAGTTGTCCTCTGATGTCCACATATAGGCTGTGGCATGTGTATACTTGTGAGCACACAAGACACAACATAAATAAAAAGGAGGAAGAAAAGGAGCTTTAAGGTCAATCCACCTCCAGCCTCCTGGAGATTTTCCTCCTATAACCCAGGGAGTGGAAGGGGGGAAGGGTTTGGGGGTTTTCTCGTGAGGCCATATATATGATGCATACACACATCAGTGTAAGTGTGGATACATACACATGTGTGGGGAGGCCTGACATCAGTGTCAGGTGGCTTATGCCTGTAATCCCAGTACTTCGGAGGCTGAGTCAGAAGGATCAGGAGTTCTGTGTCAGCCTGGATTATATATATAAAGCTTGTCTTAAGCAAGCAAACAAATGGGCAAAACAAATAAAAGCAAAGGAGAAAAAGTAAACAAGTTCAAATCCAACAGTATGCTCTTATCATAATCTCTGATCTAATTAATAAAAGCCCTTTATAAAATATGGCTTATTGGACTACTATATGCATTACTTAATTAATTTTTACAAAAGCCCTCTGAGCTAAGAACTATGGTTATACTCATTTTATAGATAATGAAGTGGAGGGTGGAGGACCTCCCAAAGTCTTAACTAGTAACAGACTCAACAATCCAATCTGACTCAAGATCATGTATGTCTAACCATGAGTGTGAAGCACCTCCCCCAACTCTCATCACTCCTCCTCCATAAGGCTCTGAGCAGGGCTGAGACAGGAGGATTGCTGGAGCTCACAGGCTTCTAGAGCTGCAGGCTCCAGAAGAGACCCTGCCTCAAAGGAATAGGAAGAGGGTGATGGAGCTGCACAACACTCTACCCCCATCCTGCCTGCCTCCCCCCCCATACACCTTATTAAAGGAGGGGGCAGCAGGAAGGGGGGATTGAAGAGGGTAACGAGAGGTTGATTATGGTTATAATGCATTGTACACAAGTAAATTATACAAAAAATAAAAGAAAGAAAATAAAAGTAAAAACTCCCAAAATAAAAAGCCCTGTCCTGCTGTGCAGCTCCCTTTAGAAAAGGGAGCTTCTAATGCATCCACTCCAGTCCTGGCAAGCTCGCTGTCTCCACTCACCTCCCATGAAGTTTCATCCACACCATCTGGCTCCCATCCCAACACTGAAATAGCTCTAAGGTCACCAATGACGTCCTAACTGCCAATCCCACTGGCTCCCAATCAGTCTCATCTACTAAACTGCTCTCAGGCCACCTGCTCGGTTCTGGGCCTTAGTCCTGGTCAGTGCACCTCAGAGCTTTCTTCCCATCACCCTCATCTGTCTCTTCTCTTCTCACTCTCCACTCTTCCAGACAGTCTCACTCATCCTTGAGCTTTCAACCTTTACACCAGAATCAGAAAACTGCCTGGTGGTGGTGATGCAGGCTTGTAATCCTAGCACTTGGTTGGCAGAGGCAAGTGGGTCTCTGTGAGTTTGAGAGCAGCCTGTTCTACAGAGCAAGTTCCTGAACAGCCAGTGTTACATGAAGAAAAACCATGTCTTGGAAAAAAAGTATAAAATTAAAGAAGAGAATGCCATATACTTTTATATTTGCTAAAAATTCTTTTTCTGGGGATCTAGAAAATATCCAACTCCACAATTTACTGCACTGCTTATAGTTACGCAAGCACCATGCTAATTAAGTACATCTCCACACCGCTGCTAACACTGACAACCTTCACCTTGTTTCTTGTAGAAGCCTTTCTTCTTCCACACTCAGACAGGACCTTAACTCATGAATTCTAGTATTCTCAGCTTCCTAGATAATGCAATGGCTCCATAAACATCACATGTTAGTGGTTCTTTGATCATGTACCTGTCTCTCAAAGGGAAAGGGCTCTACTTTGCAGCTAGCATCTAGTATGTGCAAAATACCTATAGCACAGAAGTTACCAAAGATGGGGAGATTAACCTAGAAGGGCAAGCTAATTCCTCAGAGCCACATTTAAAAATTTTCATTGTGGGAAATCTGGCCTTGCAAGATTCTAAATATACACAACAAATCTCCAGCTTCCTCAGCTGTTGTTAAGTGGGCCCCAAAAACAACTTAAGGAAAAGTAAATATAAACCAAAGACCCTGCACTTTAATGATATTCGATGCTGTTCCCTAAAATATAAGCTGTTTGACTTAGATAATAAGCCCAAGGGAAAATGCAAAATAGATACTTTTATTCAAATTCTAGACTCCACTTTTGCTTTGATTTAAAATCATCAAAACCCCACAGATGAAGCCTGTTAAATTCTTGCAGGGAATATTCAGAAATAAACCCCAATAGAGCTAACATTCTAAGTTGTCATCCCAAAATAATACATGGAGATTAGAATACCAGGCGAAGTTGGGAAAGAGAGAACTCAAACCAGGGAGGAGCTGAAGGGATGCCAAGACCCAGAGGCTGGCAGGGAAGCAAAGCTTACGGCCCTACATACCTTGGTGAAAGTGGTGGAGCCAGAGGCCATCAGAATCTGCCGCACACGGTTATGGAAGCGTTGCATTGACTCATCATCCACACGCAGGAAACACTGAGCTGTCCGTTCCTTGGTAACCTAAACCACAAAGTCAGTGTTGACTTGTCTCAGAAACTTTCAGAGGGGCTGGTGAAATGGCTCAGAGCAGGCAAAGGTGCTTGTTACCAAGCCTTAGTTGCTTACTTCAACAACAGACTACAAGTTGTCCTCTGACCTCCACACAAATGCCAAGGCATAAATAAAAGTGAAAAGCCAGACATGGTAGTGTGTGCATTTAATCTCAGTACTCAGGAAGCAGCAGAGGTGGGGTGGATCTTGGTGAATTCAAAGCTAAGCTGGCTAGCCAGAGCTACACAGTGAGATGCCGTCTCCAAAAAAAAAAAAGGAAAAATAAAAGAGTAGGGCATGATAGCACATGCCTTTGATCCTTACACTTCTTGGGAGGTAGAGACTGAGGCAGGCTGATTGCTGAGACAATCAGGGCCAGTCTTGTCTACAAAGTGAACTCCAGGCCAGCCAGGGTTATAGAGATACTGTTTAAACAAGCAAGGATTAACTGTGATTAACCCTGACAGGGATGATAATGAAAAGCTGTGACTGCTCCTCACCTCACTGACCCCAGAGCTACAGGAGTGGAGGTAAAGTGAGGTCCTTCCAAGACTGTACCTCATTCTGTAGGTTCCAGACCCCGTCCTTGTGGGTGAACTCCTCATAGCTGGTACGGCACTTAGGCAGGATGCGGCACTCAAAGCCACACATGTTGAACAGCAGGTTGGGGTTGTCTTTACTGTACACAGACACAAAGCTATTCTCCCACTGTACTGTTGTCACCGATCGAGGCAGCCGGTTTTTGATGTCCCAGAACACTGCCCGACCCCTATCCACAGAGAACAGAGGCATTTTAGTCTGTTGAAGACACTTGCATCCAAAGACCAGGTAGATGATACCCTAACAGGCCTATATTCCTCCTACCCAACACAACCTCCTCAGTCTTAAATGATTTCTGGGTCCCTAGGACTAACATCCTTGTAATTCCCACAGAGACTCACAAGTTGACATCATGCTTCATGAGACGCATGCGGGCATCTCGGGGCCAGCATTTCTTGTTATTGTAGCCAACAATGTTTTCATTGTTGGGGTCTGGATGTTCTGTCAGGTAACGCTGGATCAGATCCCGAGCCTCATCTGCTGTGAACCTACATTAAGACAAGGTACATGGCTGAAGTCCAAATATACTAGGACCCTTTGAGAACTCCAGCTCCAGAGTGGGGACCCTATGCCACGCTAGGCTTCATTTCACTTTACAGCCCAAAAGCAATTAGTCACCTAAGCTACAGCCACTGCACAGGCAGAACATGGCCCCCTGCCCTATTGGTTAAAGGAGCTGTGCATCATTACCTGAAGAAAATATGGATGCGATCAATGTATCTACAGAAGAGTCGGATTGGGTGTGCAGCCTCAGTAGCTATGTCCTGAAAACTGAGAAAGTCGTTTGGCATCTGAGGAGGCCCAGCCATCTCACTGGCCCGGTGCAATCCCAGTACAAGCAAATCCATCACCAAGCCATAGTACTGTACAATGAATGAGGCAAACTGCAGGCCTCTGATGATTCCATATGAGTTTGTATGGTTCATGTCCTAGAAATGAAAAAAGGAAAACAGAGAACCACAACTCTTAGCTATGGCTATGGTTGGCTGTGTCCCAGGCACTTCAGGGTCCAATCTCCTTCATTCTCCCTCAATGGGTTAGACAAGCCCTTAATACATTTCTTTGCTCCTTGCTCCAGGACAGACCTTATAGTTGATGACTACATTGTTCTTGGCTGTCATGTAGTCTGCTATGTTGTGGTCCACAATGAGTCGCAGCAGCCTATTAAGCAGGGTCAGGTCAATCTTCTCATACATCTTCTCAAACCGAGACTCCAGCATGACGTTGCACTCACCCTCACTCGTCTCCCACACATCCTGCAAGTTATTGATGCCTAAAAAAGCAAAACGCCGGAGCTATGGCACATTACAAACTTCTTTCAGGACTAGTAACAACCACAGCAGCTCTCAACACATTCCAAAACCCTCTAACTTTCACTCACTCACTCATTCATTCCAGCTGCTATAAGTGTCAGCTCTGCTCAACATCAGTAGCATTCACTCTTTTTATTTATTAGACAGGGTCTCTCTGTATAGACCTCGCTGTTCTGGAACTCGCTCTGTAGACCAGGTGGTCCTCGAACTCTGAGATCTGCCTGTCTCTGACACCTGAATGCTGGGATTGCAGGCTTGTGGAACCACCACCCAGCAGTACTAGTCACCCTTATCATGTAATAAAATGGACCATGCAGCCTAGGCCTGAATTTTTTTTTTTTTTTTTTTAAAGATTTATTTGTTATTATATGTAAGTACACTGTAGCTGTCTTCAGACACACCAGAAGAGGGCGTCAGATCTCATTATGGATGGTTGTGAGCCACCATGTGGTTGCTGGGATTTGAACTCAGGGCCTTCGGAAGAGCAGTCGATGCTCTTAACCGCTGAGCCATCTCTCCAGCCCCCTAGGCCTGAATTTTTATACAGAACTCAACTTATCCCCTTGCTCTGCGGAGGGTAGCTCAAGCGAAGTTTTACCTTGGCACCACTTGTAAACAAGCAGTGGAGGTGGTTCTGTGTCAGCAGGCTTGATCCAGGGTGGGAAAAGACGGCGTTTATCTGCTTCATACCACAGGTACTGGTCCAGGTAAGCATCAGTTATTTTCTCCAGTGGTTCCACGTCATACACTGGCACAAGGTGGCTATAGAGATCCATAAACTCAATGCCCACCTGTCGGGGGAGGAACCTGGCTCACATCAGTTCACCTAAGCCAATCTGCCACCCACTAGAGGCCAAGAATAAATAGCACAGACCAAAAGAAAGCTTAGGGAGCATTTCACTCACTTCCTTAAAGGCTCTCTGTGTGAGGAGGTGACGCTTGATGCGGGACAAAGCCTCATGGGGGTTGTCATAGGCTTGTTCAATCAGACCCAGCTCCTCCCTCTGAGACTGGTTTAACCTAGACTTCACACTGACAAAGCAGAAAGACAGGTGAATGAGAGGCTAAACGAGAAGGGACTATACCTTTCTTTAACTCTGACCATGATGTCATTCTCTCTGTTACCCTCCCAACAGGACCCCTCCAGTCACTCCTTACCTATAAGCTTCCTTGAGACGCTCCAGAGCCAAGATGAGCAACTTGGTGTCATGCTTGTAGGAGAGAGGGGGGAACGGGATGGGAGAGAATCTACGGCTTTCCAACCAGTGCACAGTGGTGGTATACACCGCCACTGCCTCCTCTGCTGTGATGTACGGCCCATCCTGGAAGGTGAACATCAAGTTAGTCTCCCCACCATTGTCCAAAGCAGGACAAAGTCTGATCCTCATTCTGTAGTCCACCTTACAACACCCATCCCCTACAACCAGTATAGCTGGCCCAACCTTCAGGTAATTGTGCTGCCGCTCCTGTTCTGCCTTCAGATATAGGCGGGTGAGGCGGCCCAGGTTCTTTTTGCAAACAGTTTTGTCTACAGTAGCCCCACGACGGATCCGTTCACGGTTGTAGTGGGCAGTATTGGTCCACCAATCAGCCTTGGCCTTAACATAGCGAAGAATCATATTCTCTATAGGTGTTGGCAGTCCTGGGACCTGCGGGTACAAGGAAAAAGTAGTAAGAACCAAGCATATTCCTCCACACCTGCCCCCCACCCCCAGCATAAAGGCAGAGGCAGATTGATCTTGAGTCTGAGACCAGCCTGGCCTGCATAGGTCAGCCAGGATAACACAGTGAGACTGTCTCAAGAAGGGGTAGGGGATAATAGAAGGTGGCCAGCCCTCTGAGGATGTGGTAATCCTAACCTCAGAAGGATGAATGGTTATGCCCCGTTGGAGGTTGAGGAAAGCCTACCTTCCAAGGAATGTTGGCCTTCCAGCAGCGCCAGGCTTCACTGAGGTGCTGCAGAATTGTTCGGGCCTTGTTCTGTTTGATACCTTCAGGCATCATGTCCAGAATATCATGCATCACAGCTGCCCTAAGCTCGAGGTCAAAATGGGACTCTACACGTTGCTTTGTTACTGTCTTTGCCACCCCCTTTGAGTGACGTCCTAGAAGGGAAGGGACAGCCCAGAGATTAAATCAATAACTAGTAACAAGTGTCCATAAGTGTCCACACATGCAAAAAGACAGCCACCTCAGACAGTCACAGACATACAAACACATGACAGACAGCTCGAAATCCTGGACAACAGCCCGAGAACCAGAATAGATCCAACTCATTTAAACCAGACCCAGGACAGATGACAAGCGCAGACGCAGACACAGACCGTCAGGCACACAAGCTTGGGTAATGCAAACCACTTACCTTCAAATTGTCGAGCCAGAAGGTTGCCCAGCCACCGCTCTAGCAGAGGGGTGATTCCACGCATAAAAAACAGCCAGACCCGCCAGCCAGCAGCCCAGAAACCACAGCCAGGGCCTTTCCCTACAGGACCCTACAGTCAAGCAGAAATCAGGAACATAAACGAACAATTCCTTTAGGAAAATGGTAGAAAGAAAACGGGGCAGAGGGAGAAGGAAGAACATGTGTCAGGCTGCTGTGCAACAGGGTAACTGCTGTTTGGGTCCTCACAGTCTAGAACAGGGGCACACATGAGAACTTCAAGGCAGAAAGTGAGGCTCCTGCACGGAGTCAGTGGTAGGTTTGAGGAGAAGGGCTGAGATTCGTTGAGTATAGTAATGACATAGTCAAGAGATGCTCTCCAAGGAGGTCCTGGGAAAGAGCTCTAACTGCAAAGAAAAAGCGAGTGTCTGAGGGCTGGCAGTGAGGGCGGGCTCTCACCGTGTTGAAGCGGTAATAGATGAGATGTTTCAAGTCCTTGCACATGCGGATCTGCCGCATCAGCTTGTATTTATACCGATACATGCCTGTCAACTGTCCCACGTGGGCAAATATATACTGCAACCCATCTGCCAGCTGCAATAAAATCACCCATTAGACCCAGAGCCAGCACAGGCCTCACCCTGTCTCTCCATGTGGGCAGGGGTCCAGGCAACACGGCCTCACCTGGAAGGCATCTACGTTGCCCAAGCGATACTGCACATGACTGTCCACAACCAGCTTAGTTAATCGCAGCACTTCCCGACACAAATGGAAAGCATTCCCAAAACGAGATTTCTTTCTCTCCTGAAGAGGCCAAGAACACAAAGAACATTAATGATGGTGGCAACAGAAGGAAGTGTGCCACAGTGCACCCGCCCCTAAGCCCAGCAGAGCTGGGAGGTCCCCGACAGGCACCTTGGTGGTGAGTGTCTTGACAGGCTTCAGGTTGAAGTTGTAGTCCAAGTGCAGGTAGTTGAGGTTCTTACGGTGAATGAGAAGGTTGAGCATGTTGTAGCCCTGGCGGCAAACCTGCAGCCCTACCTCCACCCAGTCCAGCTTGGTGGACTGAAAGAATTTGGTAGCTTTGAAAGAACGGAACAGATACCTGGGTAAAAATAACGAAGAGAGTTAGAGTGACATACTGACATTTTTGGAACACAAGGTGTAGCAGGGGCCTCCTGAACCTTACCTCTTCTTCTGGGCTTTGGGAGGCCGATGCTTGAGGGCATTCAGCACATAATACTTAAGCAGCTTCTGATAGGAGACTCGAACTTTCACAGGTTGACCAGCAGGACAGTGCTCCCGATACCTGGTTAAATAAGCCCATCAGAGCCGTGCCCAGCTCTCCTCCCAGACACTCTGGGAAGGTCGCATGCCATCCAGACAGCCTTTTCTCCTATACTACCTACTATCTACTACCCCTTAGGGAGAAACCTCACCAGTTCTTGACAAGGGGTATGTCCAGGGCCCTGCGGGTACGACCAGAGCGCAGGTTGAAGGGCCGTGGCGCCCAGAGCAGGGCGATGCCATTGGCTGTATTGTCTGTATAGAGAGGCGTGCCCTTCAGGAAGGGCTCCACGAACTCTGGGAGCTCAAACTCCTCCTCGTCATCAGGCAGTGGCTCTTGACTCTGAAAAAGAAATCCTCCAGGGCTCATTTCCCACTCACTGAGTGCAGAACTGAGATGAGCAAGAAACTCTCTGCGATCAAGCATAGTGGTCACACAGGCCACAAAAAGGGATGCCTGACAGGAGAAGCCTAAAGAGCTAGACAGAGGAGCCAAGGGAGTAGAGAAGAGAGCTAAGCAGGAAACCAACCCACCCACTTACCACTAAGAGCCTCCCAAAGGAGCTCCAGTACCACACCATGGGAAGTACCCACTGCAATCAGTTCCTGACCAAAACTCCTGAGCTCAAGGAAGGAGGCCGAAACCCCAGTATGTAGGAGGAGGCTAAGACAAAGGGACTGAATGAGCAAGACCAACCTGAAAACACACAGTAAATTTAGGCTAACCTACACTATATGTCCAAAAAGAAAAAAGTGGGGCATAGGCTGCTGAGTGGCAGAAACCTTGCCCAGCATGGATAAGATCGCAAGCTCAATCTTCAAGCCTCTCATTCCCCGCCACCCTCCAAAGCATGTGCTTTCCTCGTACCTTGACTGAGTGTCTATGGGAGATTGGGTTGATCAGAGGATCAAAGTAGAAAGCAGGCAAATCAGGATCCTCAGTCTTGATGAAGACAACGTTCGGAGTGTGGTACCTATAACAAAAGAAGAGTCAGCCAGCGTTCTTGTGCTCTGGCCTTCTCCGTCCTAATTGCTATGTTCCAAGCCTCTTACCAGGTCAGGTGGACGTGGTGTGGAAGGTTGTTATACAGGTAAGGAAAAGCAATCTTGTACTCAGTACGGATGGGCTGACGGATGATAATCTTATTAATATCGTTGAATTCATTCCAGTCTTCATCCCTAGAACAGAAAGTCAAGTGAGTAGTCCAGTTCCATCGTTAGACAGAATCTTAAGATAAATATTAAATTTACATACACAAGATGCCTAAAATCGATATTCTCCCAACTTACTGTAGGTTGATGTCTCGAACAAGAGGTTCAAATTTGGGTCCCCCAGGAATGGCCATGTTGAGTGCCTTGGATGTAAAGAAGGCCTTCAGATCAAAGAGATAGAAGTAGTTGTCATCTACGAGGTCAGTCAGAAGCTGATTGGCCAGTCGGTACAGAGTGGACATCATAGGCAATGTGAACTGCCAGCGCTGGTAGGTGGAACCATTAACGTACCTAGGGAAAAGATGGAGGTCACATCAAGTAGGTATTGAGCCAAGCCACTTACTTACCTACTGCTTTCCCACAGCTCCTGTTTCCAGAACTCTCACAGAAATCAGTTCCACTCACTTCCTACTGTCTCTCAATGGCTGGTGGTCATAGAACCAGTCCAACACAGGGGCATCCTCCTCAGGGTCCAGCTCTAGCTGAATGGCTTCCAGGGGCTCAACATCTAAGATATTGTCAGCATAATCCAGGGGCGGCTCCTCATCATCGAAAGGGGGAAACCGCATCCTCTTGAAATGCCTCCTGTCTCTTTTTTCTCTACGCATCATGATCCACATTGACCTGGAAGGCAAGAGCATCATGTCCACTGATCTCAGCTGCCAACACCCCCCCATGACACCCCAGCAGGCCCCAACCCCCCCCCCCACTTCAGCCTTCTCACCCCCACTGGGAGATGTAAACCGGCTCAATAACCCAAGGAATCTCGTTCACAAAGGAAATGGCCCCAGTGATGTGGTACAGCACAGGCACATCCCGGATCTGCTCCCAAGGCATGGGCATGTTCTCCAGGAGCTTGAGAACCGCATGGGGCATGTACTTGAGAGCTCTGCAACGTGAGGAGAAGAGGTAATTAGGAACAACTAAGTGTTCTCTTATTTGTTCCTTGCTGACAAGCCAGAAGTTATCACACGTTCCACACAAAATGCTGCCTTATACTCCAAAGCCCCAAATTAGGACTCAGGCCCTACATGACTATGAGTCCTGCCTCCTCTCCACCTTCATCTGATAGCAGTCTCCCATTTAAATGGCTCAGTTCCACAACAGTATAAATCAACACCCGTCTCTTTGAAAGCAACGTCTGTCTGCCTTCCCTGTAAATACCAGCACATTTACTGTTCTGTGTGGTAACCATTTGTCTCTCATCTACCATGCCACTAAACTTATACTCCTGAAAGGAAAGCACCAATACTGTCTATTCACTGAGGACCAAAAGCAAGTTTCAATAATAGTAATAATAATGTTTGCTGTTCCTCTCATCTCTTTCTCTTGCCTGTCTCTTACTTCTCTTACCTCTCCCCATTCCCTTCCCCCCTCTCTCCACGCGGTCGTGGCCGGCCTCCACTTCTCTATCTCTACTTCTCTACTCTCTCCCTCTCTCTGCCTTTCTCTGCCTCTACTACCCTCTTAACTCCCCTTCCCATGCCCTAAGTAAACTCTATTTCTATACTCAGAGGGAAGGGATGCCTGGGCTCGGGCCTACTGAGGCACACCCTTCCCCCACACCTACCTCCCCATAACCCCATATAACATATATCTCTATATATATTTTTATAAACACAACATTGGTGCTGTGACTCAGATTAGAAACCTTGTAGGTTTGCTTCCCAGCCACCATGAGAGATCCACGCTCGCTAGCTCAAAAGAACTGTCCAGGCGTTTACTACACCTAGGACAGCTCCAGAGAAGCAACTGTTAGATGCTCCAATCTCCTCTCAGACACAGACGCTTCTACTGGACCTGTTCCTTCTGACCTACCCTCAGACAGCTCCACAGACCCTGGATAGCAAGGAAACTGCCAACTCTCCTACTACTGGACAAACATCCCCCACCCCCATTCTTCTAGGTTCCCCAGAGACACGTCGCCCCCAATGCCAGCATGAAGCAGTCAGATATTACGACGCCCCATTCCTGTTTTACCATTGCCTCTTTCTAATTTTTCTTTTTAATTAAACCAAAACGGAGGAATGTTGGCATTCTGTCTAAACTTCACCCCACAGCTACCTGGCAACAGACAGGTATGCTCCTCCCCAGAGTTGCCTGGCAACAGCCAGGTGGGCCTAGCCCACTATAAAAGGGGCTGCTTGCCCCCTCTTCTCTCTCTTATCTCTTTCTCTTGCCTGTCTCTTACTTCTCTTACCTCTCCTCATTCCCTTCCCCCCTCTCTCCACGTGGTCATGGCCAGCCTCCACTCCTCTACTTCTCTACTCTCTCTCTCTCTCTCTCCCTCTCTCTGCCTTTACTACCCTCTTAACTCCCCTTCCCATGCCCTAAATAAACTATTTCTACACTATTAAAAAAAAAGCCGGGCAGTGGTGGCGCACGCCTTTAATCCCAGCACTTGGGAGGCAGAGGCAGGTGGATTTCTGAGTTCGAGGCCAGCCTGGTCTACAGAGTGAGTTCCAGGGCAGCCAGGGCTACACAGAGAAACCCTGTCTTGAAAAACCAAAAAAAAAAAAAAAAAAAAGTTTGCTGTTTGAGACAGGGTCTCATCATATAGCCCTGGCTGGCCTGAAACTCACTGTGTAGAACAGAAGATTCACCTGTCTCTGTCTCCCATGCACAGAGACTAAATGCCTGTGCCATCACAGCTGGCTTCTGTTGTTGTTTTGAATGGAGCATCTCACCGAGTAGTCCAAGCTGGCCTAAGCCTGTGATGCCCCTGCTTCTGCAGCTCAAGTGCTGAGATTACATGTAAACACTACCACGACTGGCTAAGAGTTATTTCTTTGTTTTGTTAGGACAGGGTTTCTCTGTGCAGCCTTATCTGTTCTAGAACTCACTCTGTAGACCAGGCTGTCCTCAAACTCAAAGTAATCTGATTTCCAAGTACTGGGATTAAAGGCATGTGCTACTACCTTGCCCGGCAAGAAATTATTTTTGAAATAAAACTTCCAAGGCTTTCCCACATCAGTTAATTAACCAAAGTTTTGTATCCAAATGGAATGTTAAGAATCTCTGCAACTTAAGTTTGAAGAATTAACAATAAAAGAGAAACCCCAGGAATTAAACATCCTAAACCCCCAAATACTAGTGACCCAAAAGGCATCCAGTGTGCCTGGTGTCTTCATTTGAGCTTCAAACAGTTCAACAATACCAGACATTTTACAATGACACCAGCAGGGCAAAGCAAAACAATAAATGGCACAGGCAGAAGATCTGGAAATTTTCACGGAATCCCAGAGGTCCTTGCCTTACAATCATCCTATGTACAGTCTAGAGCCATGTTCCACACCGGACGTGGTGGCATCTGCCTTTAATCCCAGCTCTTATGACATAGGGGCATGGGGATCTCTGTGGGTTCAAGGGCAGCCTGGTCTACAGAGCTAATTCCAGGGCTGAAAGGCCCACACCGGGAAACTGGGTCTCAGTTAAAAAGTCTCGTTCCAAAATATTCTATCCAACACTGTCAATGAAGGGGCAGAAAAGGAAAGAAGCCAAACTCCATATGAAATTATCCTGGGATGTTACTTACCCCAAATAGACCCTTTTGTCATGACGGAACTTCCTGTTGGTCATGTCTCCATGGTCTCGAATGATCTTTCTGACATGTTCTGGGGGCATGTCTTCCTTCTGAGCATCCACAAACCCAAATTTCCGCTTCTCTGCATAGCGCTTGGCCTGCAACTGCTGCCACTTTCGAGCTATAAAAGCGCCTCAGTTTAAAGGGCGGCACACATTTACCCTAATTATCCCCAACTCTTGCCCCTGGGGTAACCCTCGGCATGCTGTGAAGAGGAGAAATACTCACTGCCAAGTATTCTAACATTTTACTACCCCAAACCACTTAACCACTTGACATTTTTGCTAGAGATGTTTAGGGGAGGGTTGCTGTCTAATGCCTTCATAGTAATGCAAACTCTATAAAGGTTTTTATCACCATTGATGCATTATACACATACACACATACATACACATACACAATTAGGTCCTGCAAATAACAGACGTTTCCAAACTTTCAATGATTTGACTAAATTTTTAAAAATGTAAATACTACTAATAAGTACACCCCCGATGACCTGCCTATAAAGGGAAGAAGTGAAACCCGCCTGCACGTTCGGGCCCGCGCGCGCCATTCCCGTTCGCCTCTCACCTTTCTCCTGTAGCTTCTCCTCTGACATGTAATCCGGCAGCGGGGCTAGAGGGCCGGGCACCGGGTTACCCGGCCCTCGGTAAGGAAACACTCCCGCCATGCCGGGCGAATCTGGGATGGAGAGAGGCAAGCCAAAACTAATCAGCTAGGCCCCGTCCCACAGGGGGCAGATGAAACACGTCTGGAGGCCCCTGGCCTGCACTCTAGCAGGGCTGAGCGCTCGCGACCCGGGCCTGGCGCAGCTCCTTAGGCCGCTCGGCCTACTCGACCGCCTTGCAGCCCAGCCTCAGACGCCCGCCACCCACCTGTCGCCCCTCACTCAGGTAGCGGCAGGGATCGCAGAGCAATGGCGGAAAGGCGACGTCCGCTCCGCGTTCCCAACTCCAGGAAGTACGCAACCGGGTTCAGAAGCTCACCCAATAGCCGCCGAGATGCTCTGATGGATTAGCGATAACCCCAATTGACATTGCAGCCTGCACCGGGGAGGCGGGTCTAAAAGCGAGGGGTGTGGTCGGGGTAGGCTCACGCCCCGCCTTCCGCCAGTCGGTTCGGTTTAGGAGGCCTCTAAGAAAACTGACATTTAATTGTCTATTGACATTATTCCCCAAAAGCCAAAGCCAAACAATTTTAATAACTTTGCCTACGTTACTCATTTCCCCTGTATTTATTCTCATGAATTCAGAGCTGATATGTAGTACTAGCTCCTACTCAATGAATCCTTTGTTCTTTTATTCCTTCTTAACATTATGGTTAAGAGTGCTCAATGTGTACCAAAGAGTTAAATAACTCTTGGAACGTCCAAGGCAGAGGGAAGGCTGGCAAAAATGTATGATGATCTGGGATGGGAATGTACCTCATTGTGCCTGCCTAGTGTACAGGAGGACCTTGGTTCATTCATTCCATATCTGGCAATACATAGACCTGTAGGATCTCAGCAGTCCAGGGGTAGGAGGAGAGGGCGGTTGAAGGCAGTATGACCATAAAAATCAAGGTCTGGGCCTGCAAAGATGACTGAACGATTAAGAGCCTTGGCTGTTCTTCCAGAGAACCTGGTTTGATTCCCAGCACTCACATGGTGCCTCACAACTGCCTGTAATTCTGATTCTAGGGGATCTGATACCCTCTTCTGCCCTCTGTAGATACAGAACACACATGGTACACATACATATATGCAATCTAAACATCCATATACATAAAATACTTTTTTTTTTCCAAAAAGAAATTCAAATTCTTCCTTGGCTATGTAGAGTTTAAGACCAGACTTTCCTACATGAGACCATACCTCAAAAGCAAAACATACCAAAAGATCATTTTTAAAAATTAATGTTTGGCCTTCATGGACGTCTGTGCACCACAGACATGCCTGGTACCCAGGGAGATTAAAAGAAGACATTAGATCCCCTGGAATGGAGATAGGTGTGATCTACCACTTGGGTGCTGGGGACCTGGGTCCCCTGCAAATGCAGTAAATCTTTTTAACCCCTAAGCTGTCTCTCCCAACCCCTAAAGAGTCTTGTAACGAGGCATGATGGGCACTGGCCAGCAGAGCATGGTAACTTGACTTTGGGGCGGGAGCTTTTGAGTTCAATGCTTGCTTATTGTGAGTAAGGTACTAGATTTAATGCCTGGCACTGTAAACAATAAACTAAAGAATAAAAATAAAAACCCTGCCAGTCATGATAGTAATCCGAGAACTTGGGAGGCAGAGGCAGGTGTGTTTTCAAGGCCAGCCTGGTCTACATAGTGAGTTCCAGCACAGCCAAGGATACATAGAGAGACTGTATTAAAACTTCAATAAAATAACAGTTCTTCCTTGGGAGATGGGAGGAGATAACCTAGAAAAAATTTAAAATATCTCTGGGGTATTTCACTGGGAATGACTTTCTTCTCTCATTTCTCTTTTCTATCTGGCAATGATCATTCTAACGCATGCTATAGACAAAAGCTGTTCAGTCCTATAAAGGCCTTAGAAGGACGCTTAGAAAAATATAGGAGCAGGACTGAGGATGGAGCTGGCAGGAGAGCATTCCAAGTATTGCAAGGAGGGTCAGGATTATAGCCTAATGAAGAAAGGTGGATGAGGATTTGACCTGAGCAAAAGATCAGAAACAAAGTAATTCCAGGTGGCTAGATCGGCTACAATAGAACTCTTGTGTTTACTTTTCTTTCCATGGTGTTAAGAATTGAGCCCAGGACTTGACCCAGGGTCCCTCTCCCACTGAGCTGTCTCCAGACTCCTAGCATGAACCTGTGAAAAGAGTATTTTCCAACATTGGGGAGGCTGAGGCAGGAAGGTAGCATCTGGGCTGCATAGCACAACCCTGTTAAAAGAGGAGAGGGGAGGGGAGAACAAAGTAGAAGAGGGATAAGAAGAAATGGCAGAGGGAGGGAGGAAAGGAAGGAAACAAATTTAGAACGAGAAACTAACATAACTCCTTAGTAACAGCCGGCAGACATGCCTGGCGGTGGTAGCAAGTCTAGCTTCAGTGCTGTCACGGTCACTATTGTAAAGTCCTTGCAGTGACTTTAACTATGTGTTAGACATTGCTCCATATTCTGGTAACAGTCCAGGAGAGTCTGTAGTTTCATTTATAGTATTGTAGGAATGTTGGTTTTCCAGTGTGACTGTCACCCTATGGTTATGTATAACACATTTTCTGAAGATGGAGAGATGGCAGGGTGGTCAACAGTACTTGTTGATCTTGCAGGGGGCCTGGCTTTCCTTCCCAGCACCTACACAGCATCTCATAAGCACTTGTAACTCCAGCTCCAGACATCCAGGGCCTGCTTCAGGCCTCTACAGCCACCTGCCCGCAGGTGGTGCACAAACATACACACAGACACTCACGCAAATACATAAAATAAGAACAAATCAATCTTTTTTAAATTGTTCCACTTTTTATTTATTTATTTATTTTATTATTTATTTATTTTTGTTTTTGTTTTGTTTTGTTTTGTTTTGTTTTGTTTTGTTTTGTTTTGTTTTGTTTTGAGAAAGGGTTCCTCTGTGTAACCCTGGCTGTTCTGGAACTTGCTATGTAGAGCAGACTGGCCTTGAATTCAGAGATTTACTGCCTCTGCATCCTGAGAGCTGGGATTAAAGATGTGGGCCACCTCTGCCCAGCAAAAATGTTAAACTTTTCAAAATAAGTGTAGAGTGTAGATAAACTAGTCATATTGTTTTTATTATCGTTACTGTTATTGTTGTTGTTATCATTATTATTATTATTAGATGTAGAGAAACTTGTCATGTTGTTTTCATTATTTTTATTATTGTTATCTTTTTTTTTTTTTTTTTTTTTTTTGAGAAAGGGTTTCTCTGTGTAGCCCTGGCTGTCCTGGAACTCACACTGTAGACCAGCCTGTCCTCTAAGTCACAAAGACCTGCCTACCTCTGCCTCCCAAGTCCTGGGGTTAAAGTGCTGGGATTAAAGGCATGCGCCACCACAGTCCAGCTAAAATTGTATTTTCAAATGCCATGCCAAGAAATGTTTTCATACAGCCAGGCAGTGGTGGCGCATGCCTTTAATCCCAGCACTTGGGAGGCAGAGGCAGGTGGATTTCTGAGTTCGAGGCCAGTCTGATCTACAGAGTGAGCTCCAGGACAGCCAGAGCTATACAGAGAAACCCTGTCTCAAAAAAACCAAAAAAAAAAAAAAAAAAGAAAGAAAGAAAAGAAACGTTTTCACACACACACACACACACACACACACACACACACACACACACACACACGTCTGTATATCTTCTAAACCACATTACTGAGACACATTTTATTACATTCATTTAAAGTGTACAATTCAAGGCGTTTTAGTTTATCTGCTGAGTTATCACCATTATTTAGTTCTAGAACATGCTCATTATTCCAGAAAGAAATTTTGTAGCCATTAGAACTCCCTACACCTTCCTCAGCCCCAGATTTCTGTCGTAGAGTTCACATATTCAATATTTCATACAGATATTCTTTTTTTTTTTTTTTTTTTTTTTTTTTTGGTTTTTTGAGACAGGGTTTCTCTGTGTAGCCCTGGCTGTCCTGGAACTCACTCTGTAGACCAGGCTGGCCTCGAACTAAGAAATCCACACCTCTGCCTCCCAAGTGCTGGGATTAAAGGCGTGCGCTACCACTGCCTGGCCATACAGATATTCTTGAGCAGAGAGGTCTTGTGTGGCTGGCTTCTTTTACTCAACATAACTTATTTAAGGTTCGCACTTGCTTTAGCTTGTGTATCTTCTTTGAAGAGATGTCTAATTCAGAGACAAGGCATAGTATCATATACCCGCATTATTAACGTTAGGGGACAGAGGCAGGAGGATTGCCAAAAGTTTTTAAAAAGGGAGAGTAAAGAGATGGCTCTTGCCGGGCAGTGGTGGCACATGCCTTTAATCCCAGCACTTGGGGGGCAGAGACAGGCGGATTTCTGAGTTCGAGGCCAGCCTGGTCTACAGAGTGAGTTCCAGGACAGCCAGGGCTACACAGAGAAACCCTGTCTTGGAAAACCGAAAAAAAAAAAAAAAAAAGAGATGGTTCTTTCAGAGATGTAGATTTGATTCCCAGGAACCACATGGCTATTCACAACCATCTGTAACAATAGTTCCAGGGGATTCAGATGCCCTCTTCTGGCTTCCTTGGGTTCCAGGCACAAAAGTGGTGCACAGATACGCATGTATTCAAAACAACCATACACGTTAGGTAACAAATACAAAGAAAAAATGTAAAGCCTCATCTACTCAGATCCCTAGCTTTTGTTTGTATAGTCCAGGCTGTTCTCAACCTCACGGCTATCCTGTCTCAGTTCTGGATGCTATGATAACTAGACACCACCATGTGCAGCTCTGCATTTAAAAAAAAAATACTTATTCATTTTATTCTTCTGGTATAAAATCCCTATGTGGTAGCTGCAGCTGGAGCCTGGGTCCTCTGAACAGAGACTCTGGGGTAGATTTTCATAAGATGGTCAGTGAATTCCTGATAAGGGGACTTGATGAACACAGTCTCTTAACAGAGGTCAGAGGTAAGACAATCATAGGAATTCTTCTTTTCTCTTTCTTTCTTTGTTTCTTTTTTTTATTTATTGAGACAGAATCTCAAATGGACCAGCAGACCAGACTGGTCTCAAATTTTCTATGTGACCAAGGATGTCACTGAACTTTTGATCGTCCTGCCTCTACTTCCCATATACTGGGCTTATAGGTGTGTGCCACCACAATCAATTTATCCCATGCTTGAATATGCCATGTGAGTACTGCACTGACTGAGTTACATTCCCAGGCTGTAGTTCGAAGGATCTGTACTTTTGGTTTCATGATCTTTTGCGGTGATGGGGAATGAATCCAAAGCCTTACAGTGCCTACTAGGCAAGCATTCTACCTCTGATCTTCAGACCATTCCTGATTTCTTGTAAGATATTTCATAGTTTTGACTCTTACTTGTAGGGTTTATGATTCACATCAAGTTAATTTCTCGATATGGTATGATGCAGGAATCTAACTCTTTTTTTTTTTTTTTTTTTTTGGTTTTCTGGGACAGGGTTTCTCTGTATAGCCCTGGCTCTCCTGGAACTCACTCTTTAGACCAGGCTGGCCTCGAACTCAGAAATCCAACTGCCTCTGCCTCCCAAGTGCTGGGATTAAAGGCATGCACCACCATTGCCTGGCTTGATGCAGGAATCTAAATGTCTTCTTTTTCATGAGAATATCTGTAATCCCAGTATGCTGGCTATTTCTTATGTCAACATAATACAAGCTAGAGTCTTTTTAGAAGAATGAACCTCAATTGAGAAAATGCCCCCACCAGATTGGCCTGTGAGCAAATCTGCAGTGCATTTTCTAAATTTATGATTGCTGTGGGAGGGTCTAGCTCATTGTGAGCATTCCTACCCCTGGGCTGGTACTCCTGTGTGCTAGGAGCAAGCCAGTAAGCAGCTCCATGGTGTCTGTATCAGCTCCTATCTTGGGCTCCTGGCCTGTTTGACTCTCTGACCTGCCTTCCCTGGGTGATGGATCATGCTGTGGACATATAAGCTGAAGTAAACAGCTTCCTCCCCAGGGTGATTTTGGTCAGGGTGTTTTTTATCACAGCATAGAAACCCTAACTAAGCCTCCCAGCACGGTTTACAGGCAATGTGTTTATTTTTCCTTCAATGTTGTTCACCGAGGACACAGGCGTGCCTCTGTGTTATTGTTGCATGCACGTGTAAAAACCACCTTCAACATAAAAGTTACTAATCTAATTTTCATTTTATTTATTCTTAATGTGTGTATGGGAGGGCTACTCATTCCGTGACACACATGTGGAAGTCAGAGGACATCATAGAGTTGGTTCTCCTCTTCCACCTTTACATGGGTTCCAGACAGTGAACTCAGGTTCCCAGGCTTACGAGGCAGACTTTTTTGCCTGCCAAGTCATCTTGCGGTCCTTGTCTGTACGTTCAGTTTTGTGAAGGCCGGGTGGTGGTGGTGGTGGTGGTGGTGGTGGTGGTGGTGGTGGTGGTGGTGGTGGTGGTGGCGGCGCTGCATGCCTTTAATCCCGAGCACCAACAGGACAGCTCACAATCTCTGTAACCCAGACACTATCGTCTGGCCTTCTCATGTTTCTGTATACACATGGCACACTGATACATACACATAAACACATACTCATATACACAAACATATACAAATAAATAAAAATAAAATCTAAAAGGAAAGAAAGAAACGGAAAAATAGGTCTGGGAATGTAGCTCACTTGGCAGAGCACTTGCCGTTCTGGGTTCAATGCTCAGTACCACAGAGGGAAAGAGAAAGAAAGCAGAAAGAAAGGAGACTAGAGCCAGCTATAGCGGCTCACTATAGTGTAGCTGTTTCTTTTTGGTCAGCCATCGTCACCATTTTGGTCATGGAGTAGACCAGCTATAATCACTCCGGTGAAATCCTAAAGATAAATCACAAGTCTCACCCACCCCACGAGGTTATATAGGAGGCAAACATTTGCTGGTTGAGGTGGTGGGACTCTTTGGTGATGCATTTTTTCCTGAGTCATCCAGGCCAGGGATGGAGCTCTTAGAAACACAGATATCCCAGAGTTACTCTTGCCCTTAAGAGCAGTCCTGATAACACGAGGTCACCAAGCTAGCCTTGAACAGTATCCTTTCTTTGATTTGTCAGTGTCCTCTCTATCTGGAGTAGACAGACATAACAAAGAAAAAAGACAAAGCTGGGCTGGCAGGATGACTCTGTGTGTGGATTAAGGAGCCTGCCACCAAGGCTGACCCTGAGTTCCACCCCGGAGACCCACACAGTAGGAGGGAAAAACAAAACTCCCTCAAGTTACCCTCTGAACTCTACACACATGCTATAGTACTCACATACATGTGCTATTGGTATTCATACACATGTGCTGTGGTGCTCACACACATGTACTATTGGTGCTCACATGCATGTGCTTGCTGTTGGTGCTCACACACGTGTGCTGTGATGCTCACACACATGGGCTGTGGTGCTCACATACATGGGCTATGACGATTAGGCTTAAATAAATATGATAAAAAAACAGAAAGAGAAAGCAATAAAATCTGATAAAGCTTGTGACAAAGATTTGCTAACAAGGATGGAAGCTTCTGCCCTGACTCCTTATTTCAGCCTGTGTCACAGCTCGTATCAGTAATTCAGACATGGAGAGTTCAAAAGTGCCCTGGGCTACAGACTATGTTTTAAGGTTGCTCACTGACTTAACTGATTATTTAAGTATATATTTCCACATCACATTTACAGTATTTTCCAACTAATAAGTGTGGCTGTTTTGTGGGCCTTCACTTTCAGGGGTTACTTATTCACCTTCCACTATAGAAAAGGGATAGTTCCTGTCTCAAAACAAAACCAAAAAAAAACAAAAAACCAATCAAACAATCAAGAATGAGCAAGCACTGCATCCACCTGTAATTATGCAAAAACAGACTTAACTTTGTTTGAGTCAAGGTGTCACTATGTAGCCCTAGCTTTATAGAGCATCTGGTCTTGACCTCACAGATGTCTGCCTGCTTCTGCCTCTAGAGTGCTGGGATTACAGGTATATGCTACCTTACTTGACTTCAAACTCTAGAAGTGAGGAGGATCTGATCATCTGATTCTGCTGCCTGTATTTCCCGAGTGCTGGGCTTATAGCCCTGCACCACCAGGCCTGGACTATGCATCTTCATAATGCTGGGGGGGGGGTGTGTCTAAGGCTTAGTGTGTGCTAGACAAGTACTCTACCAACTAAGCTACATCCCCAGCCCCTCACTAACACCATCAAAGTTTCAGTCATATTAGGGGAAGTTGTGAGTGGATGGGAGTACGCGAGAAGCTGGAGAAGAGCTCTCTCAGTGCTCAGGGGACTGAGGTAAGAGATTTATTTCAAGTTTGAGATGAGTGTGGATACAAAGAGAACCTCTGTGGGGGGGAAAAAGGAAGGAAGGAAGGAAGGAAGGAAGGAAGGAAGGAAGGAAGGAAGGAAGGAAGGAAGGAAGGAGGGAAAAAGGAGGAAGGAAGGAAGGAAGGAAGGAAGGAAGGAAGGAAGGAAGGAAGGAAGGAAGGAAGGAAGGAAGGAGCATGAGATAGTTAATAAACTGAAGAAAGCTATACTAAGAGTAAAGCAGACACTAGCAAGCGTGAAGAAAGACAAACTACTTGGTGAGCTTTGCTTTTGTCCTACGAGGAAGCCTGACAGGATGCACTTTAAAAATGCAGGAAATTGGCAAAGGACACGTTCAATAAGTGTTAAGGACAAAGGGAGGACAATGGGTTCCGTGTCTGTGGTGGGACACGTGTCAGAGGCTCTGGGTATCCTGTTCCTGACACACAGGCCACTGGATGTCTCAGGCAGAGAAAGACATGATAGATTGACTTTTTAACAATCACAGACTGTGGGAATATCTGTAAGGCTGTCATTGTCACCCAGGCTAGAGCTGATGGTTATTCAAATGAGGATGGGACAGCAGAGATGGAGAAAGAGAGAGGGATGTGAGAACCATTCTGAATGGAGGGGGGATTTACTGTGCATGTGTATAGGGCCTACAGGGGGTGGGATGGCTAGAGGAGGCCTATGTTCCTAACTTACGTAGTGAGCTTATTACAGTTGCTATGGACAGCCTGGAAGATACTGGAAAGGGTGCAGGCTTGGATAGAAAGGTACTAAGGGAGGGGCTGACAGCCCCTTGGATGTGAGGATGCGGAAAGCCTACCTCTGTATGTAATACATTCCTTCCCAGGCTAGGGGTCCTATGGATTACCTGGCTCCATCATTCCTGGTTCACCCCCTCAGTGGCTCCCGCTTATCCAGTTTAACGAAATGCTGACTGCAGGCTCCTGAGCCCAGGGCTCTGGCTTCTTTACTCATTGTTACTGTACCTCACCCAGTTCACTTGGGATATAGCGTGTCCTTTATAAACATTTGTTAAAGGGTGAACGGAGAAGAAAAAAATTAAATAAGCCTCTTGGAATGGCAAAATAAAATGACACTGCTTTCTTAGATCACAGTACTTGTAGCTGTGCTTGACAGTTTGTAAGTATGTTAAAAAATCTCAATAAACAACAACAACAACAACAACAAATCAATTTAAGATGGATCAAAAACCTTCATTTAAAACCCGAAACCCTGACACTTCTAGAAGAAGACATAGGGGATTATACCCTTCAGGATATTGGTATGCAAGAACTTTTTGAATAGAACACCAACAGCACAGGAAGTCACCATCATCAACAGACTGGACTCTGTGAGAAAACAAAAAGTTTCAAAGGAAACAATGGGCAGAATTAACAAACAGTACACAGGCCGGGAGAAAATCTGTATCAGCTATACTTCAGGCAAGGGGCTAATAGCCAGAGATGACAAGAACTGCAGAAACTAATACCAAGGAAATTAACCTCCAGCCAGAAAATGGGCAAATGTTCTGAATGGACAGTTTAAAAACAAACAGGCAAACACAACGCCAACAAGCGCAACAAAACAGCCAACAACTATTTTTTAAAGTGTTCAATATCCCAGCCATTAGGGAAATGCAAATTCGAACTACTCTGAGATAGCATCTCACCTCAGTCAGAACGGCTAACATCAAGAAATCTGACAAGAGACGTTGGAAAGGATGTGGAGAGAAAGAAGCCACTACTCACTGCTAGGGGGAGTGCAAACTAGTACAGCCATGGTGGAGATCAGGTTGGAGATTTCTCTACCTTACGACCCCACTATTTCAATCCTGAATCTATACCCAGAGAACAACACACCCTACCGTAGAGTTATCTGCACCCCCCTATTTATTGCTGATTTATTCATTAGACCAAAGAATTGGAGCCAGCCTAGCTGTTCCTCAGCAGATGAATGGAGAGTGAATTTGTCTGTACATAAAATGGAATCCTATTCAGCTCCGAAGAAAATGTAATCACAAAATTTGTGGAAATAAATGGAAGGACTTGTATAATATTGAACAGGTTGAAGGCATAAATTTTTTGCAACCTACTTTTAATAAGGATTCAACCTCTCCTGTAGCCCACCACCCAGCAGAGGTAGTGGAAGAGAAAAGTTATTAGGATAAGGGAGAAGTGGACCTGGTCAGCAATGGTTCTTTGGGGGTGAGCTTGATCTTCTTGGGCAGTTCAGTCCCGCAGCAAACACCAAATACGACTTAGCAGTTGCAGACCAGTCCTCTAGGCAGGCAGACACCACCCATGAACCGGCAGCTGCAGTCAGTCCTTTCAGCAAGCAGACACCAGACAGCTGTAGTTCAATCCTGGAGAAACCACCAGGCTTGGCGAGGTCACAGAAGCAGCAAGCTGTCACAGGAACCTCACGAGCAGTTCTTGAGCAAGTTTCTCTCAATTTTTAAGTCATCACAAGTTGAGCTCAAGAATGCTATTTAAAGCAAACCAATGCATGCATGTCTTTAACGAAGAATAGGAGGCGGAGCAAACCAAACCAATTCTTAGCGCTCATCTCCCACTGTCTGTGGGGTCATCAAGTGTCCTTTCATGTCTGCTATAGCCAAACATCCTTTCGCCTGTGTCTGCTTCAAGGAAACAGTCTTTGATATGTTTGCTTTAGCAAGACATCCTTTCACCTGTGAGCCCCAGCAAAACATCATTTGACATAACTGACTTTCCAAAGAACTAGAAGTTTCCACTTCATGACGTCACATAATCTTAGAAAAAAACATGCATGTTCTCCCTCATATGCAGAGTCTATGTGTTTATGTAAACAACCATACATGTGGATTCAGTGTAAGATGGAGAAAAGGGGGCAGGGATGGGGTAGCACTAGTGCAGGGAATGGACCGAGTTATGAAAGAGGACCAGAGTTAACTGGCTTCCCATTCTAACTCTCGCATGGGTGTTTTGTTTTCAGTACTGGACAGGTGCATAAAATATATTCTACAAAGAAAGTATGGGATTCAATGTAAAGGCCACAGCCTCCACTCCAAATGGCTACTGTAACTGTGTACAAGTTCACTGAGCCCTACAGTCTTTTGGGTCTGGTTAATTTCATTATGTGATTTCTTTTTTTTTTAACTTGTAACAGGTTTTTTTTTTTTTTTTTTTTTAAAGAAATAACATTTAAATTTTATTTAAAAAGTGAAAGACATTTTAAATCAAGTATTGAAACTTTTCAATTATTTCAAATAGCATTTTGAAACATTTTGCTGTTGCATTTTGTGTTGAAACAGATGGGGTTATGTTTAGAAACAGAACACAAAGTTTATATGAATTTTTAAGACTCAATATACAACCGGGCAGTGGTGGCACATGCCTTTAATCCCAGCACTTGGGAGGCAGAGACAGGCGGATTTCTGAGTTCGAGGCCACCCTGGTCTACAGAGTGAGTTCCAGGACAGCCAGAGCTACACAGAGAAACCCTGTCTCGAAAAACCAAAAAAAAAAAAAAAAAAAAGACTCAATATACAGCAAAGAAGTGCAGCTGCAGCTGCCTTAAGCTGTACCTGCCTGTTGCTCCCCCATCTCTCTAGGGCCCCAGCGACCACTGGAGTACTACGGGGGAGGAGCACATTTGGAGTGGGCAAAGACTTAGGTTTAAGAGAAGGAAGGGCGGGAGGTTGAGGCAAAGTATGCTCAGCCGGTGGCTAGAAAGAACAGGTGAATTCATAGCACTCAAGTTTATTTGTCTCTTGTACCACTTGGGATCTGCAAGTCTCCCACCCACAACTGGCCAGTGAAGCTCAAGGAGATGAAGAAGTTCTCGGGGCATGAGCAGATGGAACTGAGTGAGAAGGCAAATTAACTGGGAAATCTGGGGCTGTAGACATGGCTCGACAGTTAAGAGCACATACTGCTCTTGCAGACAGACTGAGTCTCATCCCCAGCACACACATTGGACTGCTTACAGTTGTTTGGGACTTCTTCTCCAGGGGATCCAACCAACACCCTCTCCTGCTTCTGGGGCACCAGGCATGCACATGGTGCACATACATACATGCAGGCTAATATTTGTACACATAAAATAAAGCTAAGTAAATCATGAGCCAAGTATAGTGGTGCATGCCTCTAATCCTAGTTCTCAGGAGGCAGAAGCAAATAGATCTCTGAGATGTGAAGCCAACTGGTCTATGCCGCGTTCCAGGACAGTCAGGGCTACATCATGAATACATATATTCATTCCCTGGAATGTCAGACATTACCCAACGGTTTGAGCTTTCGGTGGTGGTAGGGGCAGGGAGCCCTTTCCAGGGACCTTCACTTTGTTCTCTAAACACACATGGCTTGTACCCTCATCTCTGTAAAAAGAGCTCCCTGAGGTTGAGAGTCACATGGAGACCCAACAGATCAGAGGCAGGTACTGCTCAACAATGCCAACTCCAGTGGCAGCCATGCCTGCAGAGGAGAGCTAGAGTGACATCACCCTAGACAGAGATGGAAGTCTTGGAAAGGGCAGAAATCAATAGTCGCTGCATCGGGCTGGCTGGCCGTCAAACCGAAGCACCCTGATGTGGAAATGGCATTTCAGAAGTCATGTATCTGACCTGATTGATCTTTGTCATCAGTTTCCGTCTGGCTCGTCTGCTTTGGTGTTTCTCCGCCCTTTTCTCCTCTCGTACCTCTTAAGCACCTCTGAGGGACTTTCTCTTGAGTTTCATTTTTCCAGAGTCATCTTCACTAAACCATTCTATCTCTTTTTCTGTAGCCCAGGCTAGCCTTAAACTCCTCATCCTCCTTGCTCAGCCTCCCAAGGGCTTAGATTACAAATGTGTGTCCTCAGGCCTGGTTGGATCGGATCTTTTTTGTTTGTTTTTTGAGACAGGGTTTCTCTGTGGAGCCCTGACTGCCCTGGAACTCACTCAGTAGACCTGGGTGGCCTTGAACTCAGAGCCTCCTGAGGGCTGGGAGGGTTTGTTTTTTAAAAATAATTTTTTAGAAAAACCAAAAAAAAGAAAAGAAAAATAAATCTTTAGCCAGTAGTGGTGGGACATCCTTTAATGGGAAGCAAAGGTAGTTGGATCTCTGTGAGTTCAAGGCCAGCCTGGTCTGCAGAGCAAGATCCAGGACAACAGCCAGGGCTACACAGAGAAACCCTGTCTTTAAAAACAAAACAAACAGAAATAATATTTAAAATGTTCTCACATTTCATGGTGTAGTTAGTTCTTGTGTGTATGGGTGTAGGCGCATGTCTATGGCACGCCTGTGGAGGCCAGAGGGTAGCGTAAGAAGGCTATTTGTTATCACCAGGTGGTTAATTTTGGTGGAAAATACTTTTACTTGCTGAACACAGGACCTGGGTTTGCTTTTTTTTTAATTTTTATTTTTATTTTTTTTTATTCTTACATTTTTTCTTTGGGGAAGGAGGGCCCATGTTACAGGGCACGTGTGGAAGTCAGAGGCGAGCTTGTGGGAGCCTATTCTATCCTTCCACCATGTGGGTGCTGAGGTTCACACTCAGGCAGTTAGGCCAAGTGTGGTGGCACACACCTTTGGTCCTAGCACTTGGCACTTGAGAGGCAGAGGTAGGTGGATCTCTGTGAATTCCAGGCCATCCAGAGCTACACACACACACACACACACACACACACGAACAAACAAAAAATGCAGGTTATCAGGCCTGAAAGCAAGTGTTTTTACCTACTGAGACATTTCCCTGGCCCCTGGGTTTGTTTTCTGATCATAGAGAATCTAATACTCTAGGTATTTGTAGGCATAGAGAATGTTCTAGCCTAGCCTGGTGTGGTGGTACACTTCCATACTCACAGCGTCTAAGAGGTAGAGACAGGAGTATTCAGAGAAATCTAATGCCAGCTTTCACTACATCCACGCCAACTTCCAACACACACAGACACACACACACACACACACTCACACACACTCCCCAGAGAACCCCACAAGACAAACAAAACAAAACAGGGAGGAGAGGGAAAGAGACAGAGGAACCTTAACAGGAAACCCTCCCAACTCAAAGCTTCCACACGTCCACATGGCATCGAAGACCAGGATACCGCTGGAGCCAAGAAAAATGACTCAAAGCAATCACACTCACAGGAGACTGATGAAGTCATTTGCATATCAATTTATTCATATACAATAGAGATAGTGTTCTGAGACCTTGAGGCTCAATGTTCATTGTGCAGTGAAGCTCCTCCCTTTTGCTGGAAGACAGAATCTATCAGCAAGTTGCTGAGCAAGATGGTCAGTTAGCCATGGTATTACCAGGGTGACCACACCCTCATCAAACAACACACGGCCAACCTGGCTTTGAACCCAGGACCTCATGAATGCTAGATAATGTTCCGGCTGCCACATCCAGTTTATTGTCTTTTTCTTCTTTGGCTTGTTTGTTGAAACAGGGTCTCACGTAGCCCAGGCTGGCCTTGAACTCCTGATCCTTTTGCTTGTCATTCCCAAGTGCTAGCATTTTCAGCATATGCCACCTTGCCAGGCTCTAGTCTTTGTTATTTGCCCCTCTTTGCTTCTGTTTTTCTTACTATAATGAAGATCTCATACAATGTCCTCTCTCTCCCTCTCTCCCTCTCTCCCTCTCTCTCTCTCTCTCTCTCCCTCTCTCTCTCTCCCCATCCCTTTGTCCTTCCTCCTTGTCTCTTGTCTTTGCTTCCTTTGGATGTTACCTAACTACCCCCACCCCCACCCCCGTTCATCTCTGCCCTGGCTTAGCCTTCTATCTCACTGCACATCCCTGACTCCGACTCCCCTTCCTCTTCCCAAAGGTCTCTGTCTCTGTAGCCTGTCTGTATGTCTCACCGCTTGTGCTCTGTCCTTCTGCCCATCCTACTTCCTGTGTCTATATAGCAACGCCTCCCCTTGCCTGCCTCTCCCCTCTAGGCCCCCTCTAATCCCCCTCAGCTCCACGCCCACCTCCCCTCACTGTAATCCCTCTGTTTGCCGCTGACACTCATCTCTCCTGAGTCTGCTTTTAGCATTTGATGTCTACGTGAACTGGTCCTTTCTTAGAGTCTCTTTCTGCCTACATTCTTATTTTTCTCACCTTTCTGTTTGTAATCATTTTACCAGTGCTATGATATGGGTTCCACTCCACCTCTGTAACAACTTTTCCCAATATGTCTGCTGAAGCTTTGCTCTTCCTTACCCTCGAGATCTCTTGGCCTGGATTCTCTATGGGTGTAATCTTCCTCTTATCTTCCAGACCTCTATCTGTGCACATCTGTCTTCCTCATCCTCTTTTTCTTTCTCTCCCTTCACTTCTTAGCAGTGCTTTTCTTTTTTCCTTCCTTTCTTTTTCAAGACAGGGTTTCTCTGTGCAACTTTGGCTGTCCTGGAACTCAGTCTGTAGATCAGGCTGGCCTCAGAGATCCGCCTGCCTCTGCCTCCCGAGTGCTGGGATTAAAGGCGTGTGCCACCACTGTCCAGCTTGGCAGTGCTTTTTAAAAGCCCTTCCTGACTCTTCTTTTTGCTCCTATATTTTTTTCATTTTTAAAAAAAGATTAATTTATTTTATGTATGAGTACACTGTAGTTGTCTTCAGACACTCCGGAAGAGGGCATCAGATCCCATTACAGATGGTTGTGAGCCACCATGTGGTTGCCAGGAATTGAACTCAGGACCTTTAGAAGAGCAGACAGTGCTCTTAACCGCTGAGCCATCTCTCCAGCCCTCCTGTACCTTTCCTACTGATGATGAAGAGTTACCACTTCTACCCTGCCATTCAGGAAAACGGTAACCTTAACCTTCTTTACAGTTCTGTATTCTAGGCATTCAAACTAGAAAGGGAGTAGGTGTGCAATAGGAGACTTGCTGCAGAGACAGGGAGGAGAGAGCCTTCCAAAGACTCTGGAAAAGGGTCAGCCAGCTATCCTGCACCTCTGGAGTTGTGTGACAGACTCCTCTGTCCTGCTGCGCCTCTGCCTCAATACTCAAAACCCCATAAAGCCATGAAAAGCTTTGCACTGGTGATCACGCTGGATACTTTAGTCTGTGGTTTGGGGTTTCTGTGCTGCCTTAGGAGACATATCATGTTCATCTAAGAATTCACATTTCTTTTTTTTTTGTTTTGTTTTGTTTTTTTCCAAGACAGGGTTTCTCTGTGTAGCCCTGGCTGTCCTGGAACTCACTCTGTAGACCAGGCTAGCCTCGAACTCAGAAATCTGCCTGCCTCTGTCTCCCAAGTGCTGGGATTAAAGGCATGTGCCACCACTGCCTGGCTCACATTTCTTTTAAAAGGTCAGAAGATACACAAGAATTAGAAAGGCGCCGGGCAGTGGTGGTGCATGCCTTAATCCCAGCACTTGGGAGACAGAGGCAGGCAGATTTCTGAATTCGAGGCCAGCCTGGTCTACAGAGTGAGTTCCAGAAGAGCCAGGGCTATACAGAGAAACCCTGTCTCAAAAAACCAAAAAAAAAAAAAAAAAAAAAAAAAAAGAATTAGAAAGGCTGTACACAGCAGAGGAGGGTTGAATATAATTGGGGACCTGCAGTCTGACTAGGGGACCGAAAGGATCAGTAGCAACTACAGTCGACTGGCTTCTTCTGTCACTGGTAACTGCCATGCCCCTCCCTCTTGGCAACAAATAATGTTTCTTGTGCTCTTATCTCATTTCCAGAATTTGATTATAAATGAGGTCTGCTTCTGGCTCTGCCCCCCCTCCGCCCCCATGCCACGTCTCTCTGATTCTAGAAGGACCTCTCCCATTGTCTGTCCTTACACAGGAGCAAAGGAATTCAGTGAGCAGTAGCCCAGGTTCTCATGTAGCCACTAACATCCACATTTCTTCTTGGAACTTGGAGAGGGGAGAGAAGTGAGTCATCTGAAAAAAGTCCTGCGATGCTGATGATACAGTCTAGCCCTTGCTACACAGTAGACTATGCAGTGAAGGCTACCATCGCCTCTTCCCAGCCCCACCTCCCTGAGGGCTGACAGAAAAGAAAACCTCCACGCCTTTCAGACTGAAAGTAGAATTGTTCCTGGTGACATGCTCACATGTCTTGCTTGGTTTGCTGAGTCTCCTTGTGCACAAGGATAAATGGGTAGGGCCGAGACCGCAAGACATCCTTGATCAGAATTTGGATTCCTAGTGAGATGCTTATGCTACCCACTGTGACCAGTCCAGTTCCACAAAGGATGACCAGAGCAAGAGACACCTGGTAGTGCTGCCGAAACAACCACAGACTCATCCATCCCAGAGGCAGAAGGCGGAAGAGGACCAGGGTGGTCAGGGTAGCCCAACTGCTTACTCTGAAGGCCAAGGATGAGGCCTTATGGGAGAGCAGCAGTAACTTCCGCAGATGCAAACAGATGGAGTTCAGCTCCAGAAGTAGAGATACCATAGAGAAGCCCACAAAGTGGCCAGACACAACAGCGGTGCTGAGGCAGCTCACTACCTGCAAGCAAGGTTCAAAGTCAGAGGGCTTTGCATGACCTGTACCAACAAGTCCCAGCATCCTAATCCTTATACTGGGGATACCCAAGCATTTTTCCCCCCACTTTCTGCCTCATCCTTCCAGGTATCAGCTTTTTAAAAATTATTATTTATTTATTTATTTTAAAAATTTATTTATTTTAAAAATTATTATTTATTTATTCACTTTAAATTACCCAAGCATTTTTTAGGACTCCCTCTAATCCTGACCTTTCTGCTGACCCTTATCTAGGGGGCATGAGCAGCCCTGGACCAGAGGCTCTCTCACCCCGAAGTAACACTATTCACATAGCACACCCTAGCTTTCCTTCCTGGCCTTTTCTGCCTCATTCCCACACCCTAAACCACAATTCTTCCTTTTCAGTAAAACTCTGGATTCAACAGTTTCATGATCAGCTGGAGGTTTGTGAGAGATCCAAACTCCTTAGGCAGTGCCCAAGTAGCTAGCAGTCAAAACCTTCCTCCAACTCAGTCCAAGACCAAGAGGATAGGTTTTCAGGGGGCTTTGTGGGAAAGTCAGAGGACAGAACACTGAAGAGAGGGGTTGGGCCCTCAAGTTGGGCATGCTCCCTTTCCATCTGGCCTCTCCCTTCAGAGTCTTACCACCAAATGATGACAGAGAAGGTCCCAGGCCTGGGCTAATGTCTGATTCCACAGAATGTCAACTCCATCTGCCATGAAATAACCTGTGGGCACCGGAGAGGGTTATTATCCCTCAGAGCTGATGCACAGTCTAGAGAGATGTCTCAAGTCCCACTTTTCTCAGGTCCTTAATTCCTCACAGCGAACCTCCAGCAAAATCTGCTCCATTCCAAAGAGGGGGAGGGACCTAGAATTCCTGGTCCAACAAGGTCTTTCCTGATTCAGTCTTTTCTGTACACTCACCCACTGACACTGCTACTAAGACCCGTGCCCACGATGGGTGACCATGAATCGGGTCGGTGACCATCTGAGGAAATAGCCACAGCCTGGAGAAGATGAAGAGCTAAGGTTAGTTTCTCCAAGACCTAGACCCATTCTCCCACTGGGTACTCCCACCCATGTACAACCGGACCCAGTTCCACACTTTAAAGACCTCTCATCCATTCCAAAAGGTACCCACCCAGTGTTCAATCTCAATCTTCCAGGCCCTCTTCCCACCACCACCCCCCGCCCCCCCGCCCCTCAGTGCTTTGTCAGTCCTCAAGTTCCGCACCCGACCAGCGACCCTGATCCAGAGAGTAGGCTGTGTATCAGCGAAACGAAAATGTTCCGCCACATCCAGTGGTCCCGAACAGATTCCGGGGTGGGCAGTAGCTGCAGCCCCCAATGCAGCCCCCGAAACGCTGCGAAGGAAGCGCCAGCCACAAGGAGTCCCCCGGATGCCATGGTCTGGCGGGTCAGCTAGGTTTCAGTCTGTTTCTTTGATCCTGGTGCCCGATGCCCGGGACCCAGGCGGAGTCGGGATCTGGCTTTTCCACCCGGCCGTGCTGGGGTGGCGTGGGGGGCTTCCTGGCCTGCATTATCTTTCCAGCGTGTTGTAACTTTCCCTGGCTTGTCCACGCCTCTATCTCTCGGCTGCGCAATGATTGGCGCAGCAGTGGGGCCATCGCCTGTGGAGCCGTGGAACTGATGGCGTCTCGCCCCTGCCTGGGGACTGCAGTTTGGGGGCTTCCTGGCATCAAGTTCGGCCACTGAGTTCAAAGGCCTTCCAACACAACACTAGCGGTCTTTTCAAACGCCACTAGTCTCCAAACCCTTTGGAGTTCCAGAAAGCCATCTAGTTTACCCTCACCTGACAAGTCTGGGGCTCCGCCCCACTAACTTTCACCTTCTGTTCTGGTTCCCTCATCTCTCACCTACTGGTCATCCTTACCCACAGACCAGAAGGTACAAGGCCAACGGAGCCAACCCCTAAGGGCCCAAATCTTGCACCATGTCACCTTTACCTGAGAGCACACCAGTCAGGCAGAGCTGCCCTCTGCCCACCCATAACTCCCTTACATAGTACTCCCCAAATGGAGCAATCCCCATTTTGGAGGAATCCCTTCTTGAGTCCCGCTCCCACCTCCCACCCCACCCCCACACACACCACCATTAAGGATCTTTATTAGGGGCCGGGCAGTGGTGGCGCACGCCTTTAATCCCAGCACTTGGGAGGCAGAGGCAGGTGGATTTCTGAGTTCGAGGACAGCCTGCTCTACAGAGTGAGTTCCAGGACAGCCAGGGCTACACAGGGAAACCCTGTCTCGAAAAACCAAAAAAAAAAAAAAAATCTTTATTAGGTAGGGGAGCCAAAGGGAAGACATTACTACTACATGCTCCTCCTCTCCCCAAGCCTCAAGAAAAAGGCCGACTCAAATAAGAAAAACAAACAGGGTAACAATAAGACCGTTCAGGTTTTAGACCCCTTTGGCCTTAAGAGGACCATCCTTTCCAACCGCAAATCCCCCCAAGAATGACAGGTTTTGAGCATTTCCCTTCTTTCTTACTCTAAGCCACACCTCCTTAGCTGGCTGACAGCCAGAAAGTCAGAGGCATGCTTCCTGCGTGGAGAGAGTAGGTGGATTCAGAAAGTAATGAAGTTCATAGAACTGACTTTAGTGTGGTAGAGCACCTACCTTGCTTGAAAAGGCCCTGGATATGATTCCCAGCTCCCGGTGCAAGGGCACGAGCGCGCGCGCGCATACACACACACACACACACACACACACACACACACACACACACCTTGCTTGAAAAGGCCCCCGGTGCAAGGGCACAAGCGCGCGTGCGCATGCACACACACACACACACACACACACACACACACACGCACGCACACGCGCGCGTGCACACACGAGCGCGCGCAAACACACACACACACACACACACACACACACACACACACACACACACACACACACGAAGCAATAGGTACCCCAAAGCAAACATTATCACCTGGTACTTGGTGCAGCCCATCCTCCTACAGCAAATTCTCCAAAGTTTAAAAATTACAATGAGGACTGGAGGGAGAAATGACTTTAGTGTCTGGGAGCATTTGCTGCTCTTCTAGAGGACCTGGGTTCAATTCCCAGTATCCATATCAGAAGGTTCAAACAACATGTAGCTCCAGCTCCAGGGAACTTGATGCCCTCTTCTGGCCTCTGCAGGCATCCACACTCAGGTACCCATACCCACACAAAGACATATAATATAAAATACAATTTTTTTTTTTTTTTAAAGTACATAGAGGGTGTGAAGAGATGTCTCAGAAGTTAGCGGCAGCTGCTCTTGCAGAGGACTATGTTGGATTTCCACCACCCTCAGGCAAAACATTCATACACATTAAAAAGTAAAAATTTAAAAACATTTGTCCTTTGTATTTTATTTAACATGTGAAAACAATATACAATTAATATAAAAAACTTAGAAAGACAGAAAAAACAAGGGGAAAGTTCACAATTGTACTGTCCCAACATACAAAAACCACTCTTAACATTGTGAGTCAACTTTCAGCGTTTTTTTTTAAAACAATGTGCTACAAGTATGCACTGATATTTTAAAAACAAAATCAGTCACAAACTCATACTTTTTATAATCTTTTTAGTATTCAATATTTAATATTTCCATTTAATTTTTCTCCTTCAAGACTTTGGATGGCTGTGTAGTACTCCATCATCAGATGAATATAATTTACTTAGGCAATCCCCAGCTATAAATTTTCATGACAGCAGAAAAGGAATGGATTTCCAAACAAACAGCTGCTTCCTATTTTTCTCTATTACAACCCTGAGATGAACATTTTATAACCAAATCCTTATTTTAAGATACATTTCTGCCGGGCAGGGGTGGCGCCCGCCTTTAATCCCAGCACTCAGAAGACAGAGGCAGGTGGATTTCTGAGTTCGAGGCCAGCCTGGTCTACAGAGTGAGTTCCAGGACAGCCAAGGCTACACAGAGAAACCCTGTCTCCAAAAACAAAAACAAAAACAAAAAAAACCAAAATGACAAAAAAAAAAAGAGAGATACATTTCTAAGACAGAAAATGACAAGGTCAAAAGGCACCGTGCACAATGGTTGATGTGGCCACACACGGGCACAGGGGCCCTCTTCTGGCTTTCATTTACTTGTATTATTATCAGGGAAAATGATTTCAGCAACATCTCCTTCTTTGAATTACTAACCAACGCTTATTTTTTTTTTTTTTTTTTTTTTTTTTGAGACAGTTTCATGTAGTCCAGGCTGGCTCAGAACTCACTGTGTAGCAGAGGATGACCTGGAATGTAGGCTCCTTTGCCACCACCTCCAAGGTGCTGGGATTACAAGCCTGGGCCATCATGTTCAATTTTATGCAATGTAGAAGACAGATCCAGGGCTTGGTGCATGTTAAGCAAACCTTCTACCAACTGAGCTACAGCCCCAGACATAAATGTTTTTCCATAGTGTTACACATTTGAATCTCCTTTTGAATTTGCTGTGTATTTCCTTTCAGAGGTGGCTCATGCTCCTTGAGGCTGCTTATATAGAAACTGCAGGGTAGAGAAGAGATGGGACCATACTTCCTTGAGGCCCTTCATCTCCCAGGGAGGTAGGTCTGGAGAGGAGATGGCTGGAAGTGTGTCTTTCACTGAGGCTTGCTGGCTGTTCTCTTTCCTGGTGTTCTCCAGGCTTCTATGTGCCACTCTGACCAATGTCCGGATAGGCCCTTGTGGCTCCAGGCCAGGTCCATCACTGTCTTCTGCCTGCCTCTGTTGTTTCCAGGCTGCCCTTCCTCACCTCTGAGGCTCCATTTTGGATGAAGACAGCAGAGCCATGTACCCAGTGCTTGAGGGACACACTGTGGCCAGTGAAGTCAGGAGGAAAGAAAGCGAGGTGGAGGGACAGGGCAATCTTTGTTGCAGTGTGTGAGCAGACTCAGCCTCCCCACCCCGTCTGCTACAGTCCCTTACACATCCTACCCCTCATCTCAGACTGCAGTGGGGCTGGGTCACATGATCTAGTCTCCCATGTGACTTTCAGTTTCTCATAAATGGGGAATAGGCTAGAGCTCCTTCTCCTCCTGCCAAATAGAACAAACAGCTTCCTGTACCCCTGAACCCATCTTCTGTTAGGAAGACTGGGCCAAAGGTGAACCACAATCAGAGACCAAGCCCATACATGAGAATGAATCAGAAGCTAGAGGCAGCAGAAGGGACTCATATCATACAACCCATCTCCCCTGATGGCTGCAGGAGACAATTTCTTGCCTGCACAGTATTGAGCAGAGTCTCACTATCCTGGAAAGCAAAGGCAGAAAATAAATGGCAGTGGTTTCTAGAACCCAACCAGGAGCTACAGTTTTGCTTTAGGCAGAGGAAAAGCCTTGGGCCACCCTGCATGGTGAGGAGTCGGGAGCGGACTAGCCTTCCTTCCATCCCAATGCCCCAGAGCTGGGTGAGTAGTCGGGGCGGGGGAGGGACAACAGTTCATGTGAAGAGCCCAGGCTCTGAGTCACCGCTGGTGGACTTTTGATGCCCTCCTGCCTACTTATCTATGGGATTCCCCATTGTACGGGTGGAAAAATCGACAGGTGTAAGGGTAAGTACCCCTAAACACAAAATCTGGACCAATCTAAAAATAAATAGAGAAATGTAAATACACAAATAACTACTTAGATCGTAGTTTCAGTGACCCCTTTCCCTGAGTACATTTACTTTTGGACCTCACAGAGAGGAAAGTAAGTGTGTGTGTGTGTGTGTGTGTGTGTGTGTGTGTGTGTGTGTGTGTGTGTGTGTATACGCGCGCACTCAAGCTGGGATGGTGGTGGTGAAGATAAAAAAGTCTAAATAAACAGACAGATTGTCCTTCTATTTCTTCCCATTGCCACACAGAGATCAACTAACCTTGGGGAGGTGGAGTCACCTATTCCCCAATTTAGACAGTGCCTTTAACCTAAATCTTTTGCTGGGCCAGTGTGGGTAAGGGCTCCCCAGAGGACCAGGGTTTCCCTCCCGTAAAGCCATCACCCCAGCTGTCCAGATCTTCCCAAGCCCAGTTCTGTCACCTTCCAGATGATAGGCAAAGAAGCCGCTCCTCCTCTTCCTCCTCGAAGCCAGGGGCAGAGGGCAACAGTTCTTCAACTGGCAGCTTTAGCTGGGTCAGGACATAAAGCTTGCCACTGAAGAACTACTGCGGCTCAGCCAGGTGAGGGTGTGGGAGGCACAGGTTCCTAAAGGGAAGGGGAGGAAAAACAGGACAGCTGGGTGACAGGGGCAGTGACCCACTGGCCATTCAAATCTAGCTCTAGTTGACTTTCAGTACCTTCTAACGAGGGCTTCTTGAGTAAGAAGTAAGAAGCTTCTAAATGCACTTGTCTTGTGCCCCTTTACAGACCAGGAGGCACTAGCAACTCTTGGCAACCTGCTAAGGACTCCAGCATCTTTAGCATTCAAAGAGCAGGGTTGAGATAATCCAGGTCCCAAGTAAAAAATTGTACTTCAGAAATAAGAGTTCTGTGATCATCTCAAATTTTTTGTTCTTAGGGAATTCAGCTGCAAGGGGGGGGGGTTGTGGAGGGTTAGAAAGGGGAGGGGGGTCTATAATATGGAAGTTCAGCAGGGGCTCTCAGGAGTATGAGGGAGAGGACAGCTGACCAAAGGCAGGAGGGGAGGGAGGAATGGGTAGGGTGGCTGGGCAGCTTCCTCAGGACTCTGAGATGCCAGGCATTCCGCTTGCACATTCTGGGTACATCTGGTATGAATTCCAGGCTGTCTGCCGGCCCCTCCACGTCTGAACTTTGTTCCAAGTTCCAAGCCCCGCCCCCACAGTTCCAACGCATGAATCAGCAGGAAAAGCTAGGGCCCTGCAGCATGGCCCAGGGAGGGGGCTGGGGGCGTGGCAGGCTAGAGGGCTGGGAGCTGGAGGGGGTGGTTCTGCACAGTCAGTCCAAGGGCATGGCCACGGCCAGATAGAAGGGCCAAGGAGATTTTGCCTTGGGATTTCTATTTTCAGAGAGTGGAAAGATTACAGTAGGGTGGGCGACTTTCAAATTCCAAAAGCCTCTTGGGAAGCATAAACTTTGTGGTATCTTTCTTCTTCTAGGTGATCAGTCTCTGTTCACTTCTCTCTGCCCAGGATGGCTCTGTTCAGGCCACAGGGTTCATTGGCTGCTGAGAGTTTGTGCCAAGCAGGTGCCCTTGGCTGTCGGGTGGGGTGGGCCCAGGGCACTGACCCTCTGACCAGCTGCTCCATCAACCCTCTGGCACTATGACAGCTTCTAGCCTACTCTGACAGCCAGGATGACAGGCCAAATGAGTTGGAGGCTGAAACTAGGGCCAGAGGGAGGTGGGGACATTAGCCTAACCGGAGGCCGTGGGGAGGGGCCAAGAGTTGGCCAGAAGGTGGGGAGAGAGGGAGCCCAGCGATGACTAACCCAGGCGCCCCACCCAGCCAGCCGGCTTCCCAGGCGGTCAGGCCAAGCCGGGGCTAGGGGCCTCTCTACCGGACATACTGGGGGGAGGTGCAAAGGTGACCTTCTCTCTGTCCAAGACAGCCAGTTAGGCTGGAAGGGGGGTGCGGGTAGAGTTTCCAGGCACTCCTCCTGTCCGCCCCCCCAACCTCCGCCCAACCGCGGTGAAACCCTAACCTTTGGGTTGCATAAGGCCTCCGCACCGCCGCCCCCTACTCCTTTCCCCTCCCCCCTTACATAACATCCCCGGGAGGGAACGAGAGGAGGGGCCGGACCGCCCAGCGACCCCTTCCCTGCCAGGGACTTGAACTGGCCCTGACCGAGTCAGCGCCGATAGAAGCAGTGCACCTCCACACCACTTGCTCGTCCGGATCCTCCCTAGGCTAAATGGTCAGCTCCCGCATCCTTAAACCAGAGGGCGTTGGGGTTAGACGCCCCCGGCCCTCTGGCCTCTCATATTCCTCCTCAGTTACTTCTCCAGACCTTCTACCACGACTCCTGTCCGGCACTCTCTCTTTAAACGTCTAGACACACTTCTCGGGCGAGTCCCGGCTCCTTTCCCAAGACCACCCCTCTCCCTGCGGCCCCCTCTCCCCTCCCCCAGAAGGGCAGGGTGTGGCCGTCAGGACCCTACTTTCCCCCATCACCCGATTACTGCGATTCCCCCCGGGATGACCGGGTTCCCAGATCACACCCACCTGATGCTGGGTGCGGGGGTTGCTGAGGACAGAGAAGCAAAATCACTGCGACCGCTCCTCACCGCCGACCGCTCTGTCTCTTCCCAGCGCCCAGCACACACCGGCTCCAGTCTCCGATCAGCTGGCAGCGTCGTGACGCACGAGCTGCGAATGCACCACCCAGGGCCAATCACCGCCCACTGCTGGGCAACGTGACCACACCCACTCGGGGGAGCCAGCATCTCTGCTTACTCCCGCCCATCCAGGCGTCTGGGCTCTGATTGGCAAGGAGGCCACCCCCTTGCTTGGAGGAGCTGCGCTAAGCCACGCCTACCAACTAACCAGCTGGCCAATAGCTGAAAAGGTGTGGCTAGCCCTCGGCCTGGGCAACTTGCTTAGACCAGTTTTACGTCAAACTACAGTTTAAAGAGCAGAAGGAAGTGAAGGCGTGTGTTTTTGCAGTGCATCCTGGTCAATGAAGTTCTTACGGTGACACTCGGCTTCCCAGAATGCAGCGCGCTCTGTGAGTTGGCATTTTTAAACTGATCTCTGAATCGGTCGCGGGGAAGTCCTTAAAAGGCTACAGCCCCTCCTTCTTGGAACTTCTTTTAGACAACCTCAAAACTGATTCACCAGCCTTCACAGGAGGCCTAAGCTAAGCAAAGGTGGAGCATGCGAAGCAACAGGAGTGGGTAGAACTGAAGATGGAAGCCGGCCGCCGATGCAGCAGAACTCCCGACGTCTTCGGGGTATAGGGACGACTGTCACTCGAACAGTCCCAGTCTTCACTGGAGAGCTAGCCCGAGGTCTTCGGGGTATAGGGACAGTTGTCACCTGCACAGGCCCACTCTTCACTGGAGATCTAATCCATCCCTCGTGGGTTTAGTGAAATCTTTTCTAGTAAATGTCTCGTCCTAGTCGCCGAAGAGCCCACGGCCTCTCAGGGGGCACCTTCCTAACAAAGGATGCATATCACAGCCCTCACTTTTACAGAGAAAGCATTTTTTTTTTTTTTCAGACATTAGGGAATGATCTTTACCAAAGTAGTATCAGCCGGAAACCCCATCTGAAGATTAACACCCATTCGGTCCCGCCCTCCGAAGCGCTTCTCTGACTCAGGCCTACTTAGGGAAGTGATTTCAAAGGTGGAGACCAATGAAGAGGCGGCTCCTTCCCTAGGGGCCAATCAGAGTCTGAAAGGCGGGGGATGGGCAAAAACTGAAATGAACCCAATGACTTGGCAAAAGCTGCTGAATTGCTTATTTAAAGGGACAAGCCTGGGACCACCTCATCACTCCCTCCCCATCCCCAAAGAGAAACTTGTGGCCTGGGTTTCATGACTTTTGCATCTTCTCTAAGTTGAGGGTGAGAGCAACTGAGCCGAAGAAATGAGAGGGGAGCCTGAGATAGCTCCTTCTGTGTTAATTACGTTTATGGGCTCCACTAAGATGACTGCTAAGGTTCCTTCAAATCCTGAGTTCAACGTTCAGAATGTTGTGTCTTTAAGGAGACTTCCTGCCTTCCGCCCCAGTAACAGCTGATTGTTCGACCCCAGGGGACGAATCAGCTTAACCACATCCTCCTTCTTCTTACAGGTCCTACTCCATCTTCTTCTTTCTGCCCTCCCCCCTCAACCCCGCCATGGGTGGTAACTGAAGCTAATGGAACCCCAAGCATAGGAGGCAAAATTTATGCTTTTTTCCATGATCTTTTCTCCATCACTCCAAAAGTGCAGCTTCTCCCCACCATCTGCCCCTTACTTAGAGTTCTGAGGAGATTGGAACGGGAGATATTTCCTGTCACCACGGTCAATTTAGTGGGGAAGCCACTACTACTGGGGAGCCTGTTATGGTGGTCAGCTGAATGTGGGTGCTCCAGAGTCTCCTGGGGATGATACAGGGAAACTGAGCTCAAGCCTAAAAAGGAAAGGCTGTGGAAAATAAGCCTAGTGGGTCAGAATCCTGTTTTTTGGACCAGCTCCCCATCTTCAATGCTTCAGTTGCTCTCTTCCTTCCTAGGTCAGGTGACTGATGGGGTCCTCCTGCCTTTACCCACTCACCCCACTTCTAACTTCTCAGATGCCACTTATCATTGACTTTTAGCCCACTCCCGAATCAAGTGTGCCAACATTTTGTTAGTTCAAGTACAATAGGTAGAACCCACTGGTCCTAGAAGCCAGGAATTCCTACAGGAAGACCCAGGTAAATATATTGCCCCAGCTGTGAGCTGGAGTCAGGGTCACTCCAGGACAAACTTAGTGTGAAGTCCCAGGACTGACTTGGCAGAGTTGGGGGAAATTGAGCAGGTCTCTGGCCAAGCTTGGAAGAAAGAAAAGTCTCAACAGGCTGCCCTATTCTCCATTATCCCTACCATAGCAGCCTCATTCCCTCCGCACTCACGGCCCCTGTGGTGGCCTTTCTGATTTTATTCCACTCTCTAACCTCCTCCCACCCACCTCAAGGCCAAAAGCACAGGGGTTCAGCCTGAGATTTCTCAACCTTAGCACTGTTGATGTTTTGAGCGAGAGAAGTTCTTATGTACATGGCTGCCTTGTGCGTAGTAAGAAGGTCAGTACCACCCTGGCCTCTATCCTAGGTGCCAGAAGCACATGATCCCAATTATAACTACCAGAAGTGTCCCCAAATATCCCCTGGGGAGTCCAAGTCCACCCTAGTTCAGAGCCACCGAATTAGCCAAACAGATTCCAGTTCCAGTGCCGACTGTCAGGGAGCTTAGGAATGGTGTTTTCTTCATCTACAAAACAGTGTAGATAATAAATTTGTGGTTTCTTGCAGGGGGTTAAGAAGAAACTTCTTGAAACCACTTAGCACAGTACAAATCTAGCAGACCCACAGTTGGCACACACGATGTCAGCTTCTTTCTTGCTGACCTCACTTGGCATGAGCTGGTGGCTCACAGGCAGCTGCAGTTTTCCTCAGTGACTAGCCAAAATGGGTACTTCTGGAAACACAATATTGAAGTAAGCAAAGGGAAGTGACTAACGCTCCGCCCCAGATTCTGCAAACCCTATGGGTGCTCAATCAAGGATTAGGTAGATAACAGCTAGGTTGAGGTAGAGGGAAACAGGGAGAGCAGTCACAGAGCGTTATTTTAATTATCATGATTGTTATTCATGGGAAACACGTCACTGAGTTATAGCCATGTGCACCCAAGGCCTTACTTTTTCTAGAAGGACTTTGAATAACTGTTCATCAGAGTACTACTACTATTACCACCACTATCACCATCACTACTACCCAGGGCGCTCAGCAAAAGTGCAGGCTCCAAGGTCTCATTCCATACTAAGTCAGAAGTACACCTTTAAAGTTTGAAAATCCTTTCTTGGGGGTTGGAACTGGGGGAATTAGTTCAGTGGTAGAATACTTGCTCAGCTAGCACACACAGAGCCCTGGGCCCCCAATATAACAAAGCCAAGAAGTTTTCTAAAGTTCAGATGGAGGAAGGCACAGTGCTCTAGAAATTTCTGAGCCAGGTCCCGGCCTTGAAAGGACATCTCAAGTGTAGGCAGAGAGAGAACAAGAGGTAAATACATTCAAGATCACCACTGTAGTATATACAACCAGCACCACTAGAGGTCAGGGAATACAGATTTAGAGAAAAAAAATAGTTTTTGATCATGTAATAATGTAAATTTTAGATAAACCGAGACCAGAGCAAAGAGCAGGCTGATCCAATTCTGTGGGTGGCAAGGTCATCCCAGTGGTTCTTCAGTGGAGGATGGTGATAAAGCATACCTGAAACCACAGCACTTGAGAGATGGGGAGGAGCTTGAATTCAAGACACACCTTGGATAAATATTAAGATTCTAATTTTTAAAAAAGACTCTTTCCTGGGTTCCACCCCCTACTTCCAAGGTATGTGTGGGAATAAGCAAAAAACAAGCAAAATCTCTGTGTCCTTTGGTTTCAGGCTCTCTTGTCTAACATGAAGATGGAGAATTGTCTTGGGCCAATCTTGTTTCTCAGTTGAAAGACAATAATGTCCAAGTACAGGAATACTTTATTTAATTAAGATGTTTTAGTTAATTAATTTAAAGAGAATACAAGCTTGCTTTCATGTATTCTCTCTCTTTCCCTCTCACTCTGACCTGGGACTCACAAAGATTCTCCTGCCTCTGCCTCTCTAGTATTGTGATTAAAGGCAAGTGCCACCATGCCTGGCTCTCTCTTTAAAAAGAATTGTTGTATTGCGTGAATATTTTGACTGCATATGTGTATTGCACCATGTGAGTGCCTAGGGCCCTAGAAGAAGGTACCAGGTCCTCTGAAACTAGAGTTGCAGACGATTGTGAGCCACCCAGTATAGGTGCTTAGAGCCAAAGCCAGGTCCTCTGGAAGAGCAGTGCTCTTAACCACTGAGTCAACCTCCAGCCCCTGACTTATTTTTTTTTTTTTACTGAAGTGAAACAATAATTATTCCCATTCACTTTATTTTTAGATTTTTTTTAAAGATTTATTTATTTTTATTTTATGAGTATGGGTGTTTTGCCTACATGTGTGTCTGTGTACCTCTTGTGTGCAGTGCCCATGGAGACCAGAAGAGAGGTCATCAGATTACCTTGAAACTGGAATTACAGACAGTTGTTAGCCATCGTGTAGTGCTGGTAATTGAACAGTGTTCCTCTGAAGCCCCCTCGGCGCTCTTAATCATTGAACCATCCATCCTTTAACTTCACTTCATAGTACATAAAAATATGCTTGGAAATGACTTCAGCAGACTCAGGCAGTGACTTAAGGAGAGCTTCAAGGCTTTTCCTGCTGCAGTGATTGATGGGTGGTCTCATGTGGCTAGTGTGGCTCTCCCTGAGTGTCTATGGAGTTGCATTACAGCCTTCAAGAGTGGGAGAGATGCAGGCAGATACAACCAGAGCAGGTCTGCCTTTGTGTGATGTTTGAAAATCCACCTTCTAGGTCCTACTTCAGCCATCTGTATAACAAACGCCAACTAATCTTTTCTCTTAACAGTTCAACCCAGGGCACGTTAAAAATGAGAGTCATTATCATTTGTGCATACCTTGAGACCCTCACAATCCACTCTGAGGTCATAGGGATGGTTGATCAAGCAAGCTGACTTAAGTATTCCTTTTTCTTTGTTTCATGTCATGGTTGAGGATACTCAATCTGTAACAGTTACTTTTCTGTTGCTGCATTGCTGTAATAAAATACCATAGCCAAAGGCAGTTTAAGAAAGAGAGTTTAGCTAGGTATTGAGTCCTACGCCTTTAATTCCAGCAATTGAGAGGCAGAGGCAGAGGCCAGCCTGGTCTACATAGTAAGTTCTGGACAGCCAGGGCTACATAGAGAGACTCTGTCTCTCAAGAAGAGGAAGAAGAAGAAGAGGAGGAGGAGGAGGAGGAGGAGGAGGAGGAGGGGGAAGAGGAGATGACAGTGAGGAGGAGGAGGAGGAGGAAGAAGGGGGAGAGTAGTTTTTTTTTTTTCCCCAGAGAGATAAGAGTCCATCCTGCCAAGAAGACAACATAATAACAAGCAGGAAGCATGAGTAGAATCAGGAAGCCAAGAAATCAATCAGACCTTTAACCACAAGCACAAAGCAGAGAGAACGAACTGGTCTGGTAGTGAGGCTAAGCTTTAAACCTCAAAGTCCATCTCCACCAGAAGGCAACACCTCCCTATCACCTCTCCAAACAATACCACCGACTGGGGACCGAGTGTTCAAGTGCCTGGGCTTATTGGGAACTTTTCTCATTCAAACAACCGTATCATCTCTGGGGGTAGGACCGCTCACAGACCTTGTGGGTACACCTGGGTTTCATAGCTAGGTAAGCAGAGTTGAGAGGAGACTTAGGAAAGACACCATACCATGTCTGACATTACTGTTAGGATTCACATTTTTGTTAAAAGTCATTGATGAAGTCACATGTCATCAAGCTCAACCTATGAATAACTGTAATCCCAGCACCTGAGGGGAGAACACAGAAGAATCTGAAAGTTCAGGGTCATCATCTACACAGCAGTTTCAGGCTAACCTGGGATAGATAACACAGTTCATCATGGCAGGGAAGTTCTGGTAGCAGGAACTTAAAACAACTAGTCCTGCAGGGCAGTGGTGGCGCTCGCCTTTAATCCCAGCACTCAGGAGGCAGAGGCAGGTGGATTTCTGAGTTCGAGGCCAGCCTGGTCTACAGAGTGAGTTCCAGGACAGCCAGGGCTACACAGAGAAACCCTGTCTTGAAAAAACAAACAAACAAACAAACAAACAAAACCCAACTAGCCCCACTATCTGCAGTCAGGAAGCAAAATATGATACATTTATTTCTTTTTGAGATAGGGTATCATGTAGCCCAAGTTGGTCCTCAAACTCACCACATAATCAAGGATGACTTTGAATTTCTAATCCTCCCACCTCCACCTCCCAAGTGGAGGTTTACACCACCAGTATATCATCCCATCAGTAGGCAGAAGCAAGTTCAAGGCCAGCCTGATTTACATATTGAGTTCTAGAACAGCCAAGACTACATCATACCATGTCACAAAA
>CM052710.1:43017977-43031166 GCA_028551405.1 Uromys caudimaculatus
CCGGGGGGGGGGGGTTGAGACAGGGTTTCTTTTATAGCCCTGGCTGTCCTGGAACTCACTCTGTAGACCAGGCTGGCCTCGAACTCAGAAATCCGCCTGCCTCTGCCTCCCAAGTGCTGGGATTAAAGGCGTGCGCCACCACTGCCCAGCCTTCCTCATTCTAAAATAGGTGTGAAAATAGCTCCTAACTTTGTTTTGCTTGATATTTTGTGACATGGTATGATGTAGTCTTGGCTGTCCTAGAACTCAGTGTGTAAATCAGGCTGGCCTTGAACTTGCTTCTACCTCCTGCTGGGTTACAGTTTTGAGCCACGGTTACAGTTTTGAGCCACCGTGACAGGTTTAGCAATAGCTTTGTAAAGCCAGTGTCAAGATGGATATGATGGCACATGCTTATAATATTAACCTCAAAAGATTCCCTGAGCTCGAGTTGGTGAAGTGGTCCTTCAGGTAAAAGAGCTTGCTGCACAAAACTGAGTTTGAGTCCCTGGTCCCGTGGTGTAAGGAAAGAATCAACTTTCCAAAGTTGTCCTCTGAGCGCCATGTGTGTGCATTACAATGCATACTCGCAGCCACCCACCCACACAAATGCACTGTCTCACACAGAACAGCAAACAAACAAGCCAGAGAGAGAGAGATTGAAACACAGAGGGAATGAAATGAAACAAGATATGTAAAGCTCTTGGCAGGTGGCTGGCTCCGGGTAAACACTCCATAAATGGGGAAGTTACCACATGTGAGGTCATGTGACTAAGTACATCTGGGGCTCCAGCAGTCCTTGAAGAAGAAACAGATGGAATCTGTCCTATCTAAACCATTGTTGTCCTATCTCTGGGCAGTCTTTCTTCTTTCCTTCCTTCTTCTCTTCCCCTTTCTCTTTTGAGTTAGGTCTTTTGTAGCCCTGGGTGGCATTACCTTAACTACACGGGCTTTGAACTTGCAATGGTTTTCTGCCTGATCTGTCTTATTCATTTTGAGAGGTCTCACTACCTAGCCTTTGCTGGTCTGGAACTAACAAGAGATCTGCCTGTTTCTGCCTTGCAAATGCTGGGAATAAAGTTGTATATCCCCACACCTGGATTTTAAGTTTTAAAACTGATTTATTTTTTTATATGTGTATATGTATTGGTGTGTGGGTGCTTGTGGAAGCCATGTGTCAGATCCCCTGGAGCGGAAGTGTTCTTAGCCACTGAACCATCTCTCCTCCCTCTTCTCTAACCCTGCTTTTAAAGGCCTGAACCTCAGCACCAAACTCTTAGGTAGGAGACAGACAGACACACACACACACACACACACACACACACACACACACGCACGCACATGAACACACAAACGCGCCCAAGCACACAAAGTGGTTTTATTGCTGGTCTGGCCTGTATATGAGCCAGAACCAGAACCTTTATCGGGAGATCCGCAGTTTGAGCACGGGCTTTCTGGTTTCTGTTCTCTGTCCTGTGCCACACCTTGCCTAGAGCCATAGTAGCATCTGCAAGGCTGTGACCATGCTAACTGGTGCTCTGCCATCTACATTTTCAACATGAAGTCTCAGGAGACTATTTCCTTTTAAGAACTCCAGGCTTCTGTGCCTGGGCCACGTCTCTACTTCCCAGAACATTGTGGGCCAAGTGGCAAGTTATTAACCAAGTGCTTTGGAAAATTAAACTCCTTGGTTTGCAGAGTAGCATAGGAGCATTGAGAGGGTTTATGTCTAAATGCTCCTGGCAGAGCTGACTTTTAGCTAAAGGGCTGGCATTTCTGAGATGAGCCTCACTAGATCTGCTTCTCAGAACGCAGGAGAAATCAGAGAGGGAAGAGAGGTCCAGGGGCTTGTTCAGGAGGGTCTAAGGGCGGCTGGTTTGCCCAGGTAGCCCCAGAACCAAACGAGGCTGGGACAAAGCCCCCTAAGAGCAGCAGGAGAGAGGGCGCCTAGGCTCATCAGTAGGGGTGGGGACAGGAGCAAGAGGCGGGATCTCGCCCGGCCCTTTAGAGACACGTGCGGTTGTTTCCGTGTCTGAGAGATCACATGACCCGCATCAGCTGACCCGTCACGGTGGAGCTCAGCGCTGGCGCTTCGCGCTCCCCGCCCTGCTGCGTCTCCGAGCGCAGGACCCTGCGGAGGGGTAAGAACACCCCCAGGCCTTCTCTTCTTTATCGCTGGTTCGCCCAGTCACCTGCACCCCACCCCCTGCTCCTCGCCCATCCCAGTCTTCTCGGCCTGGCACCCCGGAAGCCACTGCGAGGAGGGCCGTGGCCAGGCTCAGCCTTGCGCTGCCCCCAGGCGGCCAGGACCAAATGGCCCAGGGGAGCAGAAGGCGGAAAGTGGTTCTTACAGCAGGGGCGGAGGGCTGGTCCCCCTCCTCAGGACCTGACATGGAGGAACTGCTCCGGAGCGTGGAGAGAGATCTGAACATCGATGCCCAGCAGCTGGCCCTGGCGCCGGGGGGCACCCACGTGGTGGCCCTAGTGCCCACGCGTTGGCTGGCTAGTCTCCGCGAGCGCCGGCTGGGACCCTGTCACCGGGCTGAGGGCCTGAGTGAAGCGGAAGTCAGGACTTTACTGCAACGTTCGGTACAGAGGATGCCCCCGGGCTGGACGCGAGTGGAGGTGCACGGGCTGCGGAAACGGAGACTGTCCTACCCGCTGGGCGGAGTCTTGCCTTTTGAGGAGGGGTCCTGTAGTCCTGAGACTCTCACTCGTTTCATGCAGGACGTGGCTGCCCAGAATTACCGGAACCTGTGGCGCCATGCATACCACACTTATGGGCAGCCCTACAGCCACAGCACTGCCCCCTCAGCTATACCTGCCCTAGACTCTATAAGACAAGCTCTACAGAGGGTCTATGGATGCACCTTCCTGCCAGTGGGTGAATCCATCCAGTGTCTATCAAATGTCAGGGATGGGCCCTGCCCCTCTCGGGGCAGCCCTGCCTGCCCCAGCCTCTTGCGAGCTGAGGCCCTGCTGGAGTCACCCGAGATGCTCTATGTAGTACACCCTTATGTGCAGTTCTCCCTACATGATGTAGTTACCTTCAGCCCTGCCAAGCTGACCAACAGCCAAGCCAAGGTGCTTTTCATTCTCTTCCGTGTTCTGAGGGCCATGGATGCCTGTCACCGCCAGGGGCTGGCCTGTGGGGCCCTGTCTTTGCACCACATTGCTGTGGACGAGAAGCTATGCAGTGAGCTCCGGCTGGACCTGAGTGCTTACGAGATGCCTTCTGAGGATGAGAACCAGGAGGTCTGTGAAGAGAAAAATGGGACAGGTGTTAAGTCTGAAAAAGAGGGGCAAGGGAGACCTGGGTGTTCCACCTGCCAGAAAGAACTTCAGGGCCTTGTGCTAGATTGGGTCCATGGCCGCATCAGTAACTTCCACTACCTCATGCAGCTGAATCGGTTGGCTGGTCGACGGCAGGGGGATCCCAACTATCACCCAGTGCTGCCCTGGGTGGTGGACTTTACCACGCCTTATGGGCGCTTCCGAGACCTTCGTAAATCCAAGTTCCGACTCAACAAAGGAGATAAACAATTGGACTTCACCTATGAGATGACACGGCAGGCATTTGTAGCAGGTGGTGCAGGAAGTGGGGAGCCACCTCATGTTCCCCACCACATCTCTGATGTGCTCTCTGACATCACATACTATGTATACAAGGCCCGTCGCACACCGCGCTCGGTGCTCTGTGGACATGTCCGAGCACAGTGGGAGCCCCACGAGTATCCTGCCACCATGGAGCGGATGCAGACCTGGACACCGGATGAGTGCATACCCGAATTCTACACGGATCCCTCTATCTTTTGTTCTATCCACCCTGACATGCCTGACCTGGATGTGCCAGCCTGGTGCAGTTCTAACCAGGAATTTGTGGCTGCCCATAGAGCACTGCTGGAGAGCTGGGAGGTGTCCCAAGACCTGCATCATTGGATTGACCTTACTTTTGGCTACAAACTCCAGGGCAAAGAAGCTGTGAAGGAGAAGAATGTGTGTCTGCACCTGGTGGATGCTCACACCCACCTGACCAGCTATGGTGTGGTACAGCTGTTTGATCAGCCACACCCCCAGCGCCTGGCTGGGACTCCTGCCCTGGCCCCTGAACCTCCACTCATCCCCCGGCTGTTGGTTCAGTCTATTCAGGAGGCCACAGGCCAGGAGGACATTTCAGGACAACTTATAAATGGTGCGAGCAGGCTCGTTGTAGAGGCCACTCCATGTGAGACTGGCTGGACTAGAGATAGGCCCATGACAGGGGAAGATGATTTAGAACAGGCTACAGAAGCTCTGGATTCCATCTCCCTCCCTGGGAAAGCAGGTGACCAGTCAGGTTCTTCCTCCAGTCAAGCCTCACCTGGCCTGTTGTCTTTTTCTGCATCCTCGGGGTCTCGACCAGGCCGCAGGAGCAAAGCTGCTGGGTTGGACCCTGGGGAGGGCGAAGAGGGCAAGATTGTTCTTCCAGAGGGCTTCAGTCCCATACAGGCCTTGGAAGAGCTGGAGAAAGTGGGTAACTTCCTGGCCAAAGGCCTAGGGAGCCAGTTGGAGGACCCTGAAAAGCCTCAAGCCCAGCCACCTGTGCACCTACAGAGCCTCTTCCATCGAGACATGCAGGTACTGGGTGTCCTGCTGGCTGAGATGGTGTTTGCCACCAGGGTCCGGATACTGCAGCCTGACGCACCTTCGTGGGTACGCTTTGAGGCTGTTAGGGGTCTCTGCACACGCCACTCCAAGGACATCCCCGTATCTCTGCAGCCTGTGCTGGACACACTCCTGCAGCTGAGTGGACCCAAAAGTCCCATGGTGGTGAAGAAGGGCAAGCTAGACCCACTGTTTGAGTACAGGCCTGTTTGCCAAGGTTTGCCCCCTCCTAGCCCAGCCCAGCTCCTCAGCCCTTTCAGCTCCGTGGTCCCCTTCCCTCCATACTTCCCAGCACTGCACAAGTTCATCCTTTTATATCAGGCCCGGCGTGTGGAGGGTGAGGCTCAGGGACGGGAGCTGGTGTTTGCTCTGTGGCAGCAGCTGGGTGAGGTGTTAAATGACATCACTCCTGAGGGCTTGGAGATCCTCCTGCCTTTTGTGCTGTCGCTCATGTCTGAAGAGCACACGGCTGTGTACACAGCCTGGTACCTATTTGAACCCGTTGCCAAGGCCCTGGGCCCCAAAAATGCCAATAAGTACCTCCTGAAACCTCTCATCGGTGCCTATGAGAGCCCCTGCCGCCTGCATGGCCGCTTCTACTTGTACACTGACTGTTTTGTGGCCCAGTTGGTGGTACGGTTGGGCTTGCAGGCCTTCCTCATCCACCTGCTGCCCCATGTCCTACAGGTACTGGCTGGGGTGGAGGCCTCCCAGGAGGAGGGCAAAGACCTGGTTGGAACCACTGAGGATGAGGAAAATGAGCTTCCGGTGTCTGGGCCTGGCTCCTGTGCTTTTGGGGAGGAGATTCAGGTGGATGGGCAGCCGGCTGCTTCCTCGGGCCTGGGGCTCCCAGACTACAGGTCAGGCGTCAGCTTCCATGACCAGGCCGACCTGCCAGACACAGAGGACTTCCAAGCTGGACTCTATGTGACTGAATCTCCACAGCCCCAGGAGGCTGAGGCTGTGAGCCTGGGCCAGCTGAGTGACAAGAGCAGCACCAGTGAAGCCTCACAGGGCGAGGAGAGGGGTGGGGATGATGGGGGTGCCCCTGCAGACAAGAACAGTGTGAAGTCGGGGGACAGCAGCCAGGACTTGAAGCAAAGCGAAGGCTCTGAGGAAGAGGAGGAGGAGGAAGGCTGTGTGGTGTTGGAGGAGGAGGAGCAGGATGAAGCCACAGGAACATCCGAGCTCACTCTGTCTGACACAATGCTGTCCATGGAGACGGTTGTGGCTCCTGGTGATGGGAGAGACAGAGAAGAGGAAGAGGAGCCCCTGACAGAGCAGACAGAAGGCAAAGAGCAAAAGATCCTCCTTGGTGAGCCCTTGGGCTGAGGGGACATGGGTCAGCTGCTTTTCCTTCAGTGTGTCACGTGCTGATCCCTTGTAGCACACGCAGAGTTCACAGCTACGGTCAATGGTCTGATACAGTGTGATGTGGTAGTGCTATGTATGAGTGGAAAGTGGTACTTAGATTCAGCTTTCAGAAGTCAGAGAAGGTGCCTTTCAAAAGGACACTTTGGGCTGGGGGTGGAGTTTAGTGGTAGAGCACTTGCCTGGTGTTTTTGAGGCCCTGGGTATCTTATCTCTCTAGCCCCAGAAAAAGAATTAAGAAATAAAAGCAAGCAGTGGTTGAGGTGTAAATGGAGCTGGAACTGGCAATAAGAGTCGGCTGTGAGGTGGGAAGAGTATTTCAGACAGAGGGAGCCTCTGAGGCTCTTATGGCTCCATCAGAGAGTCAGGGAAAGGCTAATGTAGTTTTAAGAGAGGCCAGAAGGGTAGTATCCAGGGACAAGCCTGTGTTCAAGAACTTGGGAGCATTGCTGAAAGGATGACCTTCCTGCAGGTCCTGCCTGAGGAGCCACTTTCCATGGGTCATTGGCTAGGGACCTCCACCATGGCTAAGTGAATGGGCCCAGTATGGTCAGGCTCGCTAGCAGAGCCACAGCCAGAGTTGGCTGGGTGGGGTAGGGTATAGCGGGTGGGGTGGAAAGGGTGAGTTATCTGATGAGCTCAGGACCTTTTCCTGCCCTGTAGATACAGCCTGCAAGATGGTCCGCTGGCTGTCTGCCAAGCTTGGCCCCACAGTAGCCTCTCGCCATGTAGCCCGGAACCTACTGCGCCTGCTGACATCTTGTTATGTTGGTAAGGTCTGTGGTTAGTGCTGGACACCAGGTTCCCCACCCAGGCTTCTGTTCATCCTTAGCTCTCTCTAGGAGACTTCTTCCCTAACTTCCCATCACTTCCTGGGCAGGTCCTGGGTCTCACCCAGTAAACTTCTTTTTTTGGGTTAAGAGTGGGGAAGAGCCCAGTGTAGAGTGAGCAGAAGCTGCCCCACAATCTCAGAAGGCCGGCTTCCCTCCTGCCCTCCGCTAGCTTCTCAAGGCTGCTGGCCCTTCCTTGGCAGGGCCCACTCGGCAGCAGTTCACAGTCAGCAGTGATGACAGCCCCCCACTGAGCGCCGGCAACATCTACCAGAAGAGGCCAGTTCTAGGTGACATCGTGTCGGGGCCTGTGCTCAGCTGTCTCCTCCACATCGCCCACCTATATGGAGAACCCGTTCTCACCTACCAGTACCTGCCCTACATCAGCTACCTGGTCAGTGGCTGGTTTATCAGGCCCCAGATTGGGGAGCCAAGGATCCAAGGACTGGCCTTAGATCTCTGGGGTTCCAGGAGGTCTGTGGGGTGGCCTGTCCCTCCCTCATCTATTCTATGGTCCTAGGTAGCCCCAGGGAGCAACTCAAGCCCCAGCCGACTGAACAGCCGCAAGGAGGCGGGCCTGTTGGCGGCGGTGACGCTGACTCAGAAAATCATCGTTTACCTCTCCGACACTACCCTCATGGACATTCTGCCCCGCATTAGCCACGAGGTCTTGCTGCCTGTGCTCAGCTTCCTCACCTCCTTTGTCACAGGGTAGGCCCCTGCTCCTTGGGAGAGCCACCTGGCTGAGGGGCCCCAGGAGGGGCTAGGAAGCTCAGGGGAAAGGAGATAATACTGGACCGAGTCGTGGTTCTGATGTTGGGTGTAGTGGCACAGGCCTTTAATTCCAGCACCCAGAGGAGGGCAAGCTTCTGTGAGTCTGAGGTTAGCCTAGTCTACAGAGAGAGGTCTAGGCTAGCTAAGGCTCTAAAAAAGAAAGGGAAAAGAGTCCTGGTTCTGGGTTCTGGGTGTGGCTTGGTGATGGGACACTTTCCCAGCATGCAGGAGGTGCTATGTTTGAACTCCAGCACCTCAGAAAAACAAAAATGGGGGCTAGAAAGTATAGCTCAGAGCTTAAGAGCACTGGTTGCTCTTCCAGAGGATCCAGGTTAGATTCCCAGCAGCCACGTGGTAGCTCACAACCCTCTGTAACTGCAGTTCATTGGGACCTGACACTCTCTTTTGGTCTCTGTGGACACTGCAAACAGGTGCACAGACACACATGCAGGCAAAACACCCATACACATAAAATTAAACAAGCAAAAAAGTTCATGTTCTATTCTACCTGTAACTCTGACTAAGTTACACTGTTCCCCTGTGCCTCAGTTTCCTCCCCTGGTCTGGACTGGTCAGCCTTACAGCTCCTTTTATTTGAAGTTCCTGGTATATTGATCAAGTCCTTCAGGGAAGGGCTTGAAACTCATGTGCTTTGTTTCTAGGTTCCCCAGTGGGGCCCAGGCCCGGACTGTCCTGTGTGTGAAGACCATTAGTCTCATTGCTCTCATCTGCTTGCGCATTGGGCAGGAGATGGTCCAGCAGCACCTGAGTGAGCCAGTGGCCACCTTCTTTCAAGTCTTCTCTCATCTGCATGAGCTTCAGCAGCAGGTAAGCAGCTTCTGGGCTGGGCAGGCCAGACCAGAGCAGGGCAGTGGACCCGCTGAATCTGTGGGCTTCCTACCTGCAGGATCTGCAACTGGCTCCCAAGGGCTGTACTGAGGGCCAGCTGCCAGAGGCGACCTTCTCTGACGGGCAGCGACGGCCAGTGGACCCCACCCTGCTGGAAGAGCTGCAGAAGGTGTTCACCCTGGAAATGGCGTACACAATCTACGTACCTTTCTCCTGCCTGTTGGGTATTACCCATCACGTTCCTTTGCACAGAGTTGGTGACTACATCTCTTCCCTGGGGTGGGCCCCAGTGCTTTCACCTCCAGAGCCAGCAGTGGATTCTTTTTTTTTTTGACATGGGGTCTCATTTAGCCCAGGCTGACCTTTAAGTCCAGCTCCTTCCAGCTCCCACCTGTCTCCTGCTGGCATTATAGGCATGTGGTGCCACTCGGGCTTCTTCCTGTTCTTTTTAAAAATGACCTGTGTGTGTCTGTGTGTGTGTGTGTGTGTGTGTGTGTGTGTGTGTGTGTGTGTGTGTGTGTGTGTGTGTGAGATATCTGTGTGAGTGTAGGTGCATGTGTACCATGGCATGCATGTAGAGGTGAAAGAATGACTTCGGGGGTCAGTTCTGTCGCACCATCGTTGGTTCTGTGGACTGCACTCAGGTGATGGGTCTTGGCAGCAGATCCCTTACCTGATGTGTTATCTCTCTAGATCCAGTTTTTGTTTTTGTGGGCTTTGTTTGTTTGTTTGTTTTCTTAGGGTCTCTCTGTGTAGCCTGGCTGTCCTGGAACTCACTCAGTGGACCAGGCTGGCCTTGAACTCACAGAGATTCACCTGCCTCTGCCTTCCAGTTCAGGGATTAAAGGCGTGTGCCACCACTGCCTGGCTTTGTTTTTTTTGTTTTTTGTTTTTTTTGAGACAGGGTTTCTCTGTGTAGCCCTGGCTGTCCTGGAACTCACTCTGTAGGCCAGGCTGGCCTCGAACTCAGAAATCCGCCTGTCTCTGCCTCCCAAGTGCTGGGATTAAAGGTGGGCGACACCACTGCCCAGCTTGGTTTTGTTTTTTAAAGATGAAATCTTACTGTGTAGTCCTGGCCACCCTCATACATACCATCCTCCTGCCTCTGCATCTGCCTCCTTCTGTGCTGGGATCACAGGCGTGCACTACCACACCCAGCCTAACAGTGGATTTAAATTTAGGAATTTTAGGATCAGAGCAAACAGATTTGGCCCCAGAGTCCAATTTCCATGGTGATTATCTATCCTATTGTTTCTATTGAACATCATGATAGAATATTATTACCAAAAGCAACTTGGGGAGGAAAGGGTTTATTTCATCCAACAACTCCCAGGTCACCGAGGGAAGTCAGGGTAGGAACTTGAGGCAGGAGCTGAAGCAGAAGCCATGGAAGAACTCTGGCTTGTTCCTTGTGGCTTGCTCAGTCTGGTGCCCGTCCCCCAACCCCACTCCTGACAGTTTCTCTGTTTATTCCTGGGCTATCCTGGAACTCACTCTGACCAGGCTGGCCTCCAACTCAGAGATCCCCCTGCCTCTGCCTCCCAAGTGCCAAGATTAAAGGCATATGCCACCACTGCCCCAGGGGTGGCACCACCCACTGTGTGTTGACCCCCCTCCCACATCAATTGTTAATTAAGAAAATTCTCCCACAGGCCAATCTGGTGGAGGAATTTTCTCATTGAGGGTCTCTCTTCTCAAATGACTGTAGCTGGTGCCAAATTGACCAAAACAAACAAACAAACAAACAAACAAACAAAACAGCTAGCCAGGACTGACTTATACAGAGAATCTGAACATTTTCCAGCAGGGAAGGCTCAGGAGCTGGCCTTACAAGTCTGGGGAATGGAATGTAGGGAATATGATGGTGTCCAGAAGCTACCTGCAAAGGAATGAGCAGCCTGCCGTTTTTGTGGCTTCCTTATGGGATGGGCACTGTACTGGGCTTCTCTCTGGATAGGATGAGCAGCCCTGGGGTTGGGTGTGTTATGCTCCTACAGAATTCTAAGCTCCAAGAGGCAGGACACATGTCTTATTCTTCATTGTGTGTCTGTTGCCAGAATGGTGCCTGGCATATATATGTGTCTCTATAGAGACAGAACTTATGTCTATATATTGAATGTATATCATGTATATGTATTGATAAAGGAAGCTGTTTTGGGGGGAGGAAACTGAGACTTACAGACAAGGACTTAATTACCCAGAATAGCCCAGTTAGTACCTTGCCTTGGCTTCTGTGGTTTCTAAGCCCTGGGTAAGTAGCAGCCACCTGCCTTCTTCCCTGATCTTAGGACTTTTCCCACTTCCCTGCAGGTGACATCATCCAGAAAATCATCCCCAACCACGAGTTGGTCGGGGAGCTGGCAGGGCTTTATCTGGAAAGCAGGAGCCCGAGCTCTCGAACCCCAGCCTGCATGGAACCCACCATGCCTAGTGCCGGCCCTGAATGGGACCCTCAGAGTGGGAGCTGTCTCCAGGATGATGGCCACTCAGGGACCTTTGGAAGTGTCCTGGTTGGAAATCGCATTCAGATCCCTGACTCTCAGCCCCAGAGTCCTGGGCCACTGGGCTCCATCTCTGGAGTGGGTAGTGGAGGCCTCAGCAGCAGAAATGAAGACAATGCCCTGAAGCGGGAGCTGCCTCGGAGTGCCCATGGGCTGAGTGGGAACTGGCTGGCATACTGGCAATACGAAATTGGTGTGAGCCAGCAGGACGCTCACTTCCACTTCCACCAGATCCGACTGCAGAGCTTTCCGGGCCACGCAGGGGCTGTCAAATGCGTGGCCGCCCTGAGCAGCGAAGACTTCTTTCTGAGTGGCAGCAAGGACCGTACTGTGCGCCTCTGGCCACTGTACAACTATGGGGATGGGACCAGTGAGACAGCTCCCCGCCTCATCTATGCCCAGCACCGCAAAACTGTCTTCTACGTGGGCCAGCTTGAGGCCCCGCAGTATGTGGTGAGCTGTGATGGGGCAGTGCACGTCTGGGACCCCTTCACAGGTGAGCCGGCCCAGGTGAGGCCTGTTCTGCAGCTGCTGCATTGTGCTTTAGCCAGGCCTCTGGGAATGCGACCTAGTGGGAAACACAATGGCGTGTTTGGACGGGGAAGACTCAGTGAGGCGGGACAGAAGAACAGTTAGAACTTAGAATCTGCGGATCTGCTCCCCCAGCTTACCAGCAAGCAGCTCAGCTTTCCACCTGTAAGAACCAAAAGTTTAGAAGATTCTGAGAGTATGGCTTTGGCTTCTTGTACAGCATCACCTGTCATCATGGAAAAGAGAAATATGAATGGAGGAGCGTCAGGGCAGATGGAGGTGGCAGCTGGTTAGAGCATGCTCTATGAAGAGAGCAGACTGCTTTGGGGGTTGGCCCTTGGCTTCACTGTGGAAACAGCAAGATGAGAAAGCCCTGAAATTGTTTGTGTTTTCTGAGGGTCACTGGGAAATAGGATGCAGGTGTGGGGTGTGTCGGGCTTGAAGTAGCCAGGGCTCTTTGATAGCCACTAGGTCCTCAAATGTAGTATGTCCTTTTTCAGGGAAGACCCTTCGAACGGTGGATCCTTTGGATAGCCGGGTGCCTCTGACTGCTGTAGCTGTCATGCCTGCCCCCCATACCAGCATCACCATGGCCAGCTCTGACTCCACCCTGCGCTTTGTGGACTGCCGGAAGCCTGGCTTGCAGGTCAGGAGGCGTGCAGTTCCTGTGCTGCTGAGGGTCTCTAGGCACCTGTCAGGAAAGACACTCAGAGGGGACTCCACCAGGAACACTGCAGTAGCAGCCCTGTGGGTGGGGCTCTGGCATGGACTGGGGATTTTCCCTTCCATGGATGGAGTGGGAGGGTCAGGCCTGCTGGTTTTGTGTGCCTGAAAGGGTGGGCTGCAGAAGGCTGGGTGGTGGTGATGGGTAGACCTTGAATAGTCGCCTTCCTCCTACAGCATGAGTTCCGACTGGGTGGAGGGCTGAACCCTGGGCTTGTTCGCTCCTTGGCTGTCAGCCCCAGTGGCCGGAGTGTTGTGGCTGGCTTCTCCTCGGGCTTCATGGTGCTCCTGGACACCCGTACAGGCCTGGTTCTACGAGGCTGGCCAGCCCATGAAGGGGACATTCTACAAATCAAGGTGACTGCCTGAGTTCCCATCCTTTTGTTTCTGCTTAGGGCCTGGCCTGAGCGAGGACAGGTTTATGCTGGTGTCCCTTATACCTACTTGGGGACATTCAATGGGTGGGAAAGTGGCCCTTGTAGGCCCGCTCAGGAACCAGCAGCATAGGAGGCAGGCTTGGGGCAGGAACCAAGGCTGGAACTGACCCTGATGCTCCACAGAGATGTTCTAATGAGTAACCCTTGTCCATATTTGTCTTGCTTGGAGGATCAGGGGTTGAGCCCTGTCCATGACCCAGTTCAGGTTAAATAAAGCTCAGCCTGGAGGCTGTTTACTGCCTGGAGACCACTGAGCAGAGTCCATGCCTCCTGCTGGGCTGTCCTGAAGGGGGCAGGAACAGGCCCAGGCCTGGGCATCATATTCCTGCTTCCTGTATTCAATCATAGGCCTCAGGGCATGCTCAACAAGTCTGGGAGGGGAGAAATGGGGCTGCTTGTGGGAGGATTTCTCCCAGCAGCTGGAACTCTCCTCCTTAGCCCAGATGGAGGTGCACTGCTGCTACTAGGGAAGGCAGGTTGCCCCCAGCTCTATCCAGGACCCCAGGGGACCCTGGGTTGCAGTGTCTCTAAATTCCAACATATAAGATGC
>CM052710.1:43031266-43068080 GCA_028551405.1 Uromys caudimaculatus
TCGCTACCCGCCATGTCCTGGAGAGCTCTTCCAGGATAGGCTAGCGACTAGGTTCGAAGCCAGCGGGAGCTCCGTGCTGTAGAGAGAAACCGTCGGTTGGGGAAAGAAGCAGGAAACAAAGGACACGTTGGGAGCAAGACGAAATTCCGTTCAAGCTCCCTTTAATTTTTAATGTTACATATTTTTAAACACTTTTGGGCGGGAAATGGCAGAGGGAGGGGAAATTCCATAATGCATATCAGACATAATCTCTGAGTAGAAGGCCAGACGTCTACTCCCTACCTGGGGGCAGTAACACTGGGGAGGAAACAAAGGGAGGCCTGCTGGAACACCTTGATTTGCTAATCCAACCAAGCCTAAAGGTCAATAATCTGATATCAGGAGGAAAGGAATCAAAGGGATGCCTGCTACGAGATAGCTAGCAAGATTAAGTCAAACCTGGGATCAAGCAAACAATGCCAAGGTCAAAAGCCTTTGTCTCCTACATAAGAAAGTGTCAGGATGAATCTGGGATCATCCTGGGTGTCAGTCCCAGACCTCTCGGAGGCTTCTCTGAGCCCCAGTTTTTTTCCCATGTGAAGTGGGGGCAGTGCCAGGTTCTCTTTCAGAGGACCTGAGTTTGGTTCTCAGCATCTACACTGGGCAGCTCAGCACTGTCTAACTAGCTCCAGGATAGTCTCTCTTAAACATTTTGTTTTTGCTTTTTGAGACAGGGTTTCTCTGTGGCCTGTGTGGACACATATCCTTATGTGACCTGCACGGACACACTAACATGACTAAAAATGAGCGTTAGAAGAGAGCGGGGCACCTCGGACCTCACCTCACACGTTAGTAAGATTAGATGTGGCGCTCCCTCACAGAGTCCATTGGTTTTTTTTTTGTTTGTTTGTTTCCCTTAAAATTTTAAAAGATTGGTCCAGGAGTGGTGGCACACACCCCTAATTGCAACACTCAGGAAGCAAAGGCAGGTGGATCTCTATGAGTTCGAGGCCAGCCTGTCTACAGAGCAAGTTTTAGGACAGCCAGGGTTACACAGAGAAACCCTGTCTCAAAAAGCAAAAACAAAATGTTTAAGAGATTTATTTATTTGTTTGTTTGTATGTTTATGTATGTATGTGTTTGAGCTAGGATCTATTAGCCCTACTTGTCCTAGAACTCATTATATAGACCAGGCTGGCCTCAAACTCACGAAGATCCTCCTGCTTCTGCCTCTTAAGTATTGGGATTAAAGTAGTGTTGCACCACGCCCCACTATTTTCTTTATAGATTCGGTGTTTTGCCTGTGTGTGTGTATATGCACTACCTTCACGCAGTGATAACAGGGGTCAGAGGTGAGCATCAGCTCCTGCTGGAACTGTAGTTCTGATGATTGGGAGTCGCCATGTGGGGGCTGAGTCATTTCAAGAGTTACAAGGACTTCGGAGCCACCTCCAGCCCTCTGGCTGTCCTGAAGTAGAATCGTCCTTAAATGAAAGTGATAGTTACAGGTTTGGTGTTTTGTTTTTGGTTTTTTGGTTTTTTTTGAGACAGGGTTTCTCTGTATAGCCCCGGCTGTCCTGGAACTCACTGTGTAGACCAGGCTGGCCTTGAACTCAGAAATCCGCCTGCCTCCGCCTCCCAAGTGCTGGGATTAAAGGTGTGCGCCACCACTGCCCAGCCTTCTCTTCTCTTCTCTTCTCTTCTCTTCTCTTCTCTTCTCTTCTCTTCTCTTCTCTTCTCTTCTCTTCTCTTCTTTCCTTCCTTCTTTCCTTCCCCCCCCTTCTTCTTTTGTTGTTGTTGATTTGTTTTATTTGTTTTGAGACAAGGTCTCACTCTGAACCCCTACGTGGCCTGGAGCTTGCTATGTAGACCAGTTTGGCTTCAAACTTGTTTTCTGAGTGTTGGATTTATGGGCTTGTGTTATCTTGCCTAGCCTCTAATGGTTGTTAATAACAATATATTTAGTTTTTCTTTTGGAGACAAGTTCTCACTGTATATCACCCAGACCTTGGCTGACCTGGAAATCACTGTGAAGACCAGGCTAACCTTGAATTCACAGTGATCTGCCTCCTGAGTTCAGAAATTAAAAGCAGTCTGGAATGGTTTTGGAGTTTGGTGAGTACCCAGGCCCCCACTGAAACTATCTGTCCCTCCCACTCTCTGCAGGCTGTAGAGGGCAGCATGCTAGTCAGCTCCTCTTCTGACCATTCCTTGACTGTTTGGAAGGAGCTGGAGCAGAAGCCCACGCACCACTACAAGTCTGCGTCCGATCCAGTCCACACCTTCGACCTATATGGCAGTGAGGTGGTCACTGGCACTGTAGCCAACAAGATTGGTGTCTGCTCCCTGCTTGAACCACCCTCTCAGGCCACCACAAAGCTCAGTTCTGAAAACTTCCGAGGTACACTCACTAGTCTGGCTTTGCTGCCCACGAAACGCCACCTCCTGCTGGGCTCGGATAATGGCATCATCCGCCTCCTGGCATAGGTCCAGGCGGGAATTGGCTGAGGGCAGGGTGAGATGACACCTCTCAGGTCCAGCTCCTCATCCTTGATCTCTCAGCCAATTGATTGTTCTAGGCAAGTCCTAGGCTCTGGGTACCCACATGGCCTGCTGTCTGGGATTGCACAGCTCCTGAATTCCCAAAGCCATGAAGTGGCTTCATTCATGAAACTCGGGAGATGCTGTTCCTAACCAGCAAAATGGGGGACAGGGAAAAGCACTGTGATCCCTATTGCTCCCCAGCTCTGCCTTCTGGATTCACATGGGGACAGGGAAGTTCCAGGAAATGGAAGGCGATGGCCTTTGCTCAGCCAGCTTCCTCTAGCCAAACTCTCCTTAGCTCTGCCTCCCTATCTAGAGTTCTGATGGTACTGGGACTCCAGCCTCAGGAAGGCTGGCCATGACCGAGGCATTTCAGGGCTTGGTCTGGGGCTTTAGTATCTATTCAGCCAGGTCTTCCCGTGTGGGACCAGAGAAAAGGGGAGAGGGGGGAACAGGGCCAGGGAAAGAGTTATATGGGCCCAGCTGGTCCAGGAATGAGCCCATGCCTTGGTACCCCCAACCACAGCGTTTGTGCCTTCAGCCGGGGAGGCAGCCCTTGGGACCAGCACCCCTAGGGAGAAGAGGCAACGGGAATCATCTCTGTATCTCGGGTTCCTCCCAGGGGATGGGAAGACTCTGGCATCTCTTGAGTCCCCATTTGGAGAAGAGAAGTCTGAGATGTGGCCCTGCTGCCTTCTCACTATTTGCAATCCATGTAAATAAGGTCAATAAATTCTTTGGAAGAGTCGTGGCGCTGAGTGAGGCTGTCTTGTGTTTTGTTTTGCCTAGGCTGGGCTCAGGCAATTCTGCCTCAGCCTTCTAAGGAGCTGGTATATGTCACCGTGCCTAGCTTATGTCTTGTCTTTGCTTTTTTCAGATGGTCTCGTGTGTCTCAGGCTGGTCTTGATCTTGGAATGACCATCCTGCCTGAAACAGTACTGGGCTTTTATAGGCATGACCCACCAGGCCCAACTTTTATTTTTTAAAGACATTTATTTTTGTATGTGTATGATTGTTTTGCCCACTTGCATGTATGTGCACCATACTTGTCTCTGGTCCCTGTGGAGGTCAGAAGAGAGCATCAGATCACCTGGAACTGGAGTTTATGAATGGTTATGAGCCACAACTGGATGCTGAAAATTGAACCTGGATCCTTTGCAAGAGCAGCCAATGTTCTTAACCACTGAGCCATCTCTAACCCCCATGCCCAGCTTTTTTTGATACAAGGTCTGGTAGCTCAAACCACTGGCCTTGAACCTGATACATAGCCGAGGTTGACCTGTATTCCCTACCCTTTTACCTCTACCTTTCTTTTTTTAAAGATTTTATTTATTTATGTGAGTACACTGTAGCTGTCTTCAGACACACCAGAAGAGGGCATCAGATCCCATTACAGATGGTTGTGAGCCACCATGTAGTTGCTGGGATTTGAACTCAGAACCTCTAGAAGAGCAGTCGGTGTTCTTAACTGCTGAGCCATCTCTCCAGCCCTTACCTCTACCTTCAAGTGCTGATATTATACATAGGCTTGTACAATCATGCCCACCCGTTTGTCTTGATGGCACCAGAGTCAGGAAAGCCAAGACCTGGTAGTTTCCAGAGCTGTGAAGAGCAGAGCAAGAGGGTAGAGAGGCAGCCATTGTCCTCTGGACTTGTGCCTTGGATACAGGGCTTCTGGTTTGAGTGGCCCCAGGTCAGTTTTCCAAATGGCTCATCCTTGGGGAAAGTGAACATTGCTGAAGAGGTGGGACCCTGGAAGGGCCGGCCTCCATCTGAGTCTCTCCACCCCTTGCCTTGAGGCCTAGGCTGAAGGGAGCCAACCAGGATCCTGGGCTTGCTCCAGTTGGGTGAACAGGCTTCTACAGCTTACCTATGGTAGCTGGGGGATGGGGGTGGGGAGGACTTCTGGTTGTGACTCTGGAGCCAGTTCTGTGCCCTTACACTGGTCACTCAGACTCACTGAGCCTAACTGACTGGATAATCCCCATGTTGAGGGATCACTAGAAGGCTTGGCAGGCCCCTGAGCTTCCTGGATCTACCCTGCCTGGCCAGACCCAGCCTCCTCAATTGTCTGCTCCTGCAACCCCCTTCTCCAGGTTTAGGCAGGGTTCTGGGTAGCTGTTTTAGGATTAGCAACCTTGGTGGGAAAGGGGCTTCTGGCCCCCATATCAATGTTTAACCGGATGTACAGGTCAATATTTACCAGCGCAGAACACGGGCTGAACAGGGGTTGGCTAAGAGCAAAGGTCCTGTGGGAGGAGAGAGCTAGGCCGGGCTGGCTGCACAGGTGGAGCGTGGGGAACAAGTGGGTCCAGGAGGACATTGTGTGCTGCGCTAAGAAGCCTGAAGAGGTAGGATGGAGGGGGTGTGTGTCAGCCTGCTCCTTGGGTAGCAGAGGAAGTGGGGAGCTGCCCCCGTGGCAAGGAGTCTGGCTGAGTTTATTCAGGGAGCCAGCAGCTTCACAGAGTCCTGAGGTGGTGAAGAGTGGAGGTACAGTCAGCTCCCGGAGAAATCTCTAGAACTTCAAAACCTGGAGGCCTGTTCTTGGCGGGAAGAAACATATCTCCACATTGGAGATAAGGCCCTGTCTGAAAGTTCTTGGACACAGTTGGGGGGTCTGGGGATAACAGAAGGACCCTTTTGAAGAGCTGGCCCTGAGATAAGGCCTGGGTAGGGGCTGAGGATGGGAAGGAGGCCTTTGTTGAAGGCCTTAGGCTGAGGGCCTCCCCCATCCACCAGCTGGGCTTCCCCAAAGCACCCTGGAGCAGAACTTGGGACAGAGGTGGGATGGGGCTTGCGGTTCCCGTAAGTCCAAAGGTGTCTGGGCCAGTCATTCATTGGTCAACAAAGCAGTTTCTGGCTGCCCTGCCACCTCAGATTAGCCCTTGGAGCCTTTGGGTAGGACCAGGGAACCTGAGAAAGGCTGGATGAAATGAACAACAGGGTGAGTGGCTTTGCCAGGGTGGGAAGCTTTCCCAGATCTAGCACCAAGGGCCAGGCATCATACTCAGTATTTACAAAGATTCTTATTGTGGTCCTCAAAATCTACATGGGAGTAGGAAGGACTTATACCATGAATTTACAAGACAAGGTAAAGCCAAAGGCATTAAGGGAAACGCACAAGGTCCTCTTGCAAGATGTGGAGTCTAGATTTGAAACCAGGACTGATCCACAATGTAAGACCTAAAGACTGAAGACTAAATGAGAAACTATATGGGGTGAAAACAATACTTATGGAAATCCCACCTCTCAGGGTGAGGTCTACAGCTAATATGTTTTGAGTCCAGGTTCTGTAGCCTGGTGTGGTCAAGGAGCCTGTGGGTAGCAGTCTACTGCCTGGTCTTTGAGTGTGAGGTAGGAACTAACCTTTCCTGTTCTGGATACAGGAACATGGCACTGCTCCGGGGGCTCCTGGTACTCAGCTTGTCCTGCCTGCAAGGCCCCTGTTCCATGGTGAGGCAGAGCTGAGGTCTGAGTGGGAAGTGCTCAGTCGGGCTGAAGAAGATGCTGGGGGAAGGGGCAAGTTTGGGAGAGGCCAGAGGGGTGGAGAGGAAGGAACGCTGAGTCCTCTGCTAACTCTTTTCTCAACAGTTCTCTCCTGTGAGCACCATGGACCTCCAGGGCCAGCAGGTACTCAAAAGTGAGGGGTGTGTGGGGAAGAGCCCAGGGGTCTCACCTCTGTCTTGGACAAGTTGGGGACGCATGGGAAGGGCCTTTTCTTTATCTACTTTCTCCTTTCTACAGCCAGTGAGTGAGCAGGCCCAGAAGAAGCTGCCCCTACCTGCCCTCCTCAAGTTGGGCAACCAGGTACAATCAGGTGGGGCTGGGGAAGAGTAGGTGGGGCCAGAGGGAGGATGAAGACCAGATCAGTGGAAGCAAGGGAATTGGGGTGCGGGAGACATAGTTATGGGGCTGATGTTCAGGGGCTCAGAAGGGATGAGGTAGAAGGACTCCAGCTGACTTCTTTCCTCAGATCTGGGACAAGGCCTTTGCTGCCCTGTAGCACCAGGACTGTGAGGGACACAGAGAACCTGGAGCTGACCCCTTGACCTCACTGACTTCTGATCTGTCCTTGTAGGATCTTGGTGACTATGCTACTGCAGGAGACTGCAAGAGTACCCCAACTGCAGAGGAGACTCGCAGGCTGGCTCAGGCCATGATGGCTTTTACAACTGACCTGTTCTCCTCGGTGGCCCAAACATCCACCAGCTCCAACCTTGTCCTGTCACCCCTTAGTGTGGCCCTAGCACTCTCTCACCTTGCACTAGGTACTGGGGTCACACCTGTCCAGAAGAACTAGGAGACCGCAAAGCATTCAGTGCTACAAAAGTTGTCCATGGGTGGTTCCTCTGTCAGGGACACATGGAGATTTGGTAGAATGCAGGTCCCCGAGCTGTCACCACTCTCTATGAGTCAAAAATCCAGGGATAGCCTAAGAATGTGGTGATTGACAAGTGCCCCTAGTTATTTTAGCACAGGAATTTGATGGCTGCAATATCTTCCAGTAGACATGAGTGTCTCACTGTGAGACACTAAGGTCCAGAGAGGAAAGGTACCTTGAGTAAGGTGACATTGTCCAGCTGGTTAGCTGCAGAGATGAAAGTAGAATCTGGGAGTCCTATGGCTCCGTGGATCTGGGAGGGGAACAGAGTAGTGGTCCGTGGCCACGTTCATCGTGGGGATGTGAGAGGGTGGGAGTAGGCAGTGGGGCCATGAAGAACCCATGGCCCGGGTGTCAGCCTGCTTGGTCCCCTTAGGTGCTCAGAACCAAACACTGCAGAGTTTGCAACGCGTGTTGCATGTGAACACAGGATCCTGCCTCCCACATCTACTGAGCCATTTCTATCAGAACCTAGGTCCTGGGACCATCCGACTGGCTGCCAGAATATACCTGCAGAAAGGTAGGTGCTGATGGCAGCCAGCCGCCCAGAAAGAGCCCTGCCTCTAGTGCATAAGGGTGAGAGGTGCTCGGCCTCGGGTGGTGACTGGTGGATGTGGAGGCCCTGGGATGAGCTTGTGGCTCATTGTGTGTAGGATTTCCCATCAAAGACGATTTCCTGGAGCAATCGGAAAGGCTCTTTGGTGCGAAGCCTGTGAAACTGACCGGAAGGCAGGAGGAAGACCTGGCAAATATCAACCAATGGGTGAAGGAGGCCACAGAGGGGAAGATTGAGGATTTCCTCTCTGAGCTGCCAGATAACACCGTGCTGCTTCTCCTCAATGCCATCCACTTTCACGGTGCACTGTTCTTCTTAAGCCGCTCATCCTCACAGCCCCACCCTCCCTGTTGACTGTGCAAGCTTTGCTCTGCGGTTGCTAGGCTATGAAGCAGGGGATTGTCTGGGTGTGTGAAGAAACTCAAGCTGTAGAGGCCAGGCTGCCTTGAGAGAAAACTGGGGCTACAGAGGGATGGAGAAAGGCAAATCCAGATGTAGGGAAGATACCTAAGATCAACTAGATGTCAACTGGCCAGTGCCTCTGGGAGCTTGGCTTCCATTCCTTGTTCCTTGAATGCGTTCTAGGCAGGACAGGCAGGAGGCTGTCTTATGTTACATGGCTCCTGTTCTCTGCCTGGCTGCAGGTTTCTGGAGGACCAAGTTTGACCCGAGCCTCACCCAGACGGACTCCTTCCACCTGGATGAGCAGTTCGCCGTGCCAGTGGACATGATGCACGCACAGTCATACCCTCTTCGATGGTCCCTGCTGGAGCAACCCGAGATACAGGTCACTCTGGATTTTGGCTTTGGCTAGCAAACTAGGCCTGGTGCTGGGAGGTCAAGTCTGGTCCCTGGGGTAGGTAGCTCCAGAAGGGTCTATGAGGCCTCCACCCAGGACACAGCCTCTTTGAGGTTCATCTGCTCAAAGAAAATATATTGAGTTTTTGTCACATACCAGATAACTGTTCTCTGTGCTAGGGTTTTAGCAGAGCCCAAGAAGACTAGGCCCTGCTCCTAAGGGAAGATTTAAGTTCCCACACAGTACTTTAGAGATGGGAGTTGATTTTCAAAGCTTATTGTTCTGAACATTCTGATAGAATGCAGCTCCATGCCAAGCTGTCTCAGCTAAGGCATCTCTTGCTTCTACCCTAACTGTGACTCCTTGGCTAGAATATTGATCCTTGGGCCCATCATCTGTGGCTGAGATAACAGTATGGGCTAGTTTTGTTTGTTTGAGGGTCTGACAATGTTACATGAGCTGGCTTTGAACTCATGACCCTCCTGCCCCAACTGTCTGAGTGCTGGGATCCCAGGTGTGTGGCACCACCCCTGCTCATCCATTTTGTTGGATAGTTTTACTAGGCAAGCCGGGCACAGCATTGCCTGTTCTGCCGGGAGGAGCCATGTGGACAGCCGGGCTTCTCTAGCCCGTAGTGAGAGGATGAGAGCCTGCTCAGCTCCACTTAGCTCTCACCTTCCTGTTGCTTCTTCCTTGAAGCCCCGTCCTACTCACTGTTCCTTCTTCCTCTGGCTCCATCTCCCCATTCTCCTACTGGCAGAGGACCTGCCTACAGGCACTGTGCTGGAACCCAGGGAGCCCTGAGCCTAACGATTTCTATGCTGCCCTAACTGCAGGGATTCTTAAAAAAAAGGTCATGTGAGCTGAGTGTAGTAGCTTACACCATAATCCCAGCACTCAGAAGGCTGAAGCAGGAAGACTGAGGTTGAAGATAGTCAGGGCTACATAACCAGACCCTGTCTAAAGAGAGACAAATCTCATTCCACATCTTGGCATATATAGAAGACTTTCTGGATGAAGGTGAAAGGCAAGGGGCAAGCTTCCTACTCTTTTCTGTGGCTCCTCTACAGGTCATTTTGAAAGCCCCACTTATCACACCCAGGGATTACTGAGAGGCAAAGACAGAAAGGCCCATAGCTTGTTTGTACAGCTTGCTGATAGCAGATGGAGAACTCAGTCTGTAGTAAAGACACTACTAGAAGAGTCAAAAGTCTGGCTGGATATGTAGCTCAGTGGTTGAGTGCTTGCCTGGCATTCACAAAGCCCTTTGTTCAACTCCTAGCAAACACAAGAGCCAGGCACACTGATGCACATCCGCCATCCCTAGTACTTTTAGACAGAGGCAGGAGAATCAAAAGTTCAAGGTGGAGAAGTGGCTCAGCTTACTTACTGACTGCTCTTGCAGAGGACCAGGGTTTGATTCCCAGCACCCACCATGACGCTCACAACCACCTGTAACTCCAGTTCTAGGGGATATGGTGCCCTCCTCTGGACTCTGAGGGTACTGCAAGGACATGATGCACAGACATACACTCAGGCAAAACACCCATACACATAAAATAAAAATAAACCTTAAAAAGAAGTTCAAGGTCATTCTGAATTACATAGTGAGACTGAGGACAGCCTGAGATACATTACCTTGTACAAACCAAACCAAACCAAAACTTGAGCTTGATGTACAGCTCTGTAATCCCAGCATTCAGGAGACAGAGAGGCAAGAGAGTCAGTAGTTCATAGCCATCCTTAGCTAAACAGTCATTTCAAAGCCAGCATGAGATCCTGTGCCCAAAATAGAGGGAACTATGTGTAGTTATACACATCTTAAATCCCAGCACTCAGGAGGCAGAGGCAGGCGGATCTCTGCGAATTCAAAGCCAGCCTGGTCTATAGAGCAAGTTCCAGGACAGCCAGGGCTGCACAAAGAAACCCTGTCTAGAAGAAATAACAACAAAAAGATGGCAAAAAAAAAAAAAAAAAAAAAAAAAAAGGTGGAGAGCAATGTAGGAAGACAGCTGATATCTACCTACTTCTCTTCCATATACCTATGTGCAAACACTCACCCATAAAACATGCATGCTTATGTATGCACACGCAGAAATGTAAAAACATTATCTCATTTGGTCCTGTGTCACCTCGAAAAGGGGCAAGTGGTATTATTCCACTTCACAAGTGAAGTGAAAGCATACTAACCTTGAATTTCTGGCTCTTGCCTCAAAAGTACAGAAGTAATTTTGGCCCAGACTCCAGACAGGCCCAGGTGCTGTCTGGTCCTCATGTTCTCTCCTTTTCTTATCTGTAGGTGGCTCATTTCCCCTTTAAGAACAACATGAGCTTTGTGGTCATGATGCCCACTTATTTTGAATGGAACGTGTCTGAGGTACTAGCCAACCTGACCTTGGACACTCTGTACCAGCCCTCGATGCGGGAGAAGCCTACCAAAGTGCGGCTGCCTAAACTCCATCTGCAACAGCAGCTGGACCTGGTGGCCACCCTCAGCCAGCTGGGTAAGGAGTTTGGGGATAGGGTGTCCCCAGGTGGTCTGGGCAGAGTATGTGAGCTGCCAGTGTGTCTGAGCAGAGGTGGCCCTGCTTCCTGGATGGAACCTTTGCTATGCTCCACTAGACTTTCTGTCCTGGGGTGGATTGGGGTGAACTATTCTGCTGCCTGAGACTGAGCACTACAAAGAATCCTGGGTAAAGAGTTCAGGGCGATATGAATCTCTCTGGCTAGCCTGGAAAGGGAAGAGGAGAGCCTGGGGTCACCATGTTGAAGGGTTGCAGCTACTTTGCACTAGGCACTGAGCTCACTGTGCACAAAGTCCAATGGAGCGGGCACGTGGAGACTCAGATACTCACAGTCTAGTATGAGTGGTAAGTCCGAGGGTGTCTCTCCAGTCTACCCTAGAGAGTATCAAACCAGTACCTAGTACAGACCCTGATCAAAAAAAGGCTTCTAGAAGTGTTGTCTAGGCTGAGACCTGGAGGTTTAGCAGATTCCAATCAACCTCTGGGTTCAAATGTTCCTTTAGCCAGGATGCCAGACACATCCAAATAGCCTTGGGGCAGCACTGACCAGTCATCTGCTGCTCTGGGCAGGCCTGCAGGAATTGTTCCAGGGTCCAGACCTGCGTGGGATCTCTGACCAGAGTCTGGTGGTGTCTAGCGTGCAACATCAGTCTACCATGGAGCTCAGTGAGGCTGGTGTAGAGGCAGCCGCAGCCACCAGCACAGCCATGACTCGAATGTCCCTCTCCTCCTTCACTGTGAACCGACCCTTCCTCTTCTTCATCATGGAGGACACCATAGGCATGCCGCTCTTTGTGGGCAGTGTGAGGAACCCTAACCCCAATGCACAGCCCCAGCTCCAGGAACAGCAAGATTCCCCTGACAACAGGCTCTTAGTCCGGAATGACAAAGCTGACTTCCATGGAGACAAGACCTTTGGTCCCGACTTGAAACTTGCACCCCGCCTGGAGGAAGATTATCCCCAGTTTAGCTCCCCCAAGTGAGGAGGGGCCCTAGGCGACAGCATCCTGAGTCCCCACCTGGATCAGCCTCTCAACTCCTGTGACTCTTTCCAACCAGCTTTGTGGGATAGGGTGGGACCTGAGGGACAGTCACCAGGGATAGGAGTGGGACCTGGAGGAAGGCAGGCACAGGGAATCTTCATTTCTTCCTAAGGGGCTCAGGGGGAGGAGACCTTTTGTGGGCTGGCGCTCGTGGACACAGTTTTGGCTAGAGGTAGGTTAGGTGAGCAGTTAACTTAAGAGTCCCTCCACATTTGTAAGCAGAGGATGGAGAGGCCATCTTTAGACATGTCCCCAAACACCCTGGGTGGGAAAAGGAGAGCCAAGTGTTGATCTCCTGAGCTTAGACTGGCCTTGGTGTTATACTCCATGGGTAAAGGCTGACCTACCCTGACTCTGATGTCTCTTGCTGAAGACATTCGGGTCCCCAACCCGTGTCCTGCCACTCAAGTCACCCCTCTGGTTTTTGGAGATGCCAACACTGCCAGAAGCCTTCCTCCTTCATCTCTTTCTTGTCTTCCTCTGCCAGAAAGCTCAGGGGCTGAGACAGAGAAGGACCCCTTTAGCTCCCAAGACTCTTTTGTAAAGTTTTTGTAGTGATTTTTATGCCACCTGAATAAAGAATGAATGGGCCGGGCTGGTTTGACGTCACAGTTCTGGGCAAGTGGATGTGGCTGGGAGGCACCCACAGGGCAGATTGCACTGAGCCCTCTCTGTGCCACGTTTGATCTCTGGCCACATGCCAGTCCTCCCTAGGTCTACTAGGTCTACTTCCATGCCAGCCTGGCTCAGCTCTCAGCCCTTCCCTCTATGTGTGCCTCAGGCAGCCAGTAACAAGGACTACTCAGAACTGGCAATTAGGGAGCTAGCGGGTTTCTAATTACACCCTAGCTGTTATGCCAGGAGCAGGCGCCCGCCAGCCGGGGCCAGGCTGACAGCTGGAGGCTGGCAGTGTCTGAGGATTTTGGGGATGTAGTTGGGGATACTTGGCACCAGACTGGCTACTTCCTGTGAGAGAGTAGGAGCTGGAGGGAGAACTGGTGTGCACATGGATGGTGAGGGCTGCCCTCTGGGGTAGGAACATCTCCCTGATGGGATCTCATGTGTGTCCATGTGGCAATAGCCCTCTGGAGCCCTGATGTCCCTGGACAGGGTTGGGTAGGGAGGATGAGGAGGGTAAGAGGTCCCCAGTATAGGATCCTGACACTGCTAAGGATGTATGTGTGCATGGGGGGTGTGGACAGACTGGGGAAATGTGTATGTCAGAGGGTGAAGGGCATGAACAGTGGAGCCAGGAGCAAGCCTTTCCAGCAGGTGACATCAATCAGAGCAGGAGCCAAAGGAGGTGATGGAGAGCACCTCAGAAGTTCCCAGAAGAGAACTGGAGAGCTGCTGGGGAGAGGAGAAGCAAGAGCAGAAGGTCTGAGCTGAGATCATGCCCAGAAGTTCAGGATGAGCTGAGCGTGGGGCTGGGGAGGAGGGAGCTGAGCGTGGGGCTGGAGAGGAGGGGGCTGAGCGTGGGGCTGGGGAGGAGGGGGCTGAGCGTGGGGCTGGGGAGGAGGGAGAAGGAGTCAGTGGTTGGGTACAGAGCATGAAGCACTCTAGGACCATGCAAAGAGACAAGAGATCTGCTATTTACTTTTATTTTGTGTGTTTTAAGTATTTTATCTGAATGTATGTTTGTGTGTCACACGTGTTCAATGGCTATAGAGACCAGAAGAGGGCGTCAGGTCATCTGAAACTGGGGTTACAGGTTTCTGATACACCATATGGGTGCTGGGAACTGAACCTGGGTCACTGAGAGAGCAGCAAGTGCTCTTACCTGATGAGCCATCTTTTCTCAACTCCCCCTCCTTCCTTCCCTCCCTTTTTCCTTCCTTCCTTCTTTCTTTCCTTCTTTCTTTCCTTCTTTCCTTCCTTCCTTCCTTTTCCTTTTTTGTTTTAGACAGGGTTTCTCTGTGAAGCCCTGGCTGTGCTGGACCCCCTTTGTAGACCAGGCTGGCCTCACACTCACAGAGATCTGCCTGCCTCTGCCTCCCAAGTGCTGAGATTAAAGACGTGTGCCACCGGTGCCTGGTATTCCCTGATTTAAAAAAAAAAAAAAAAGATTTTAATTTTAATTTTAATTATATGTAGGTATGTATATGTGTGTGTGTGGGGGGGTATGTGTCTGTGAGTGCAGTTGTCCTCAGGGGACAGAATAGGGTGTCAAATGCCTGGGGATGGATTTCCAGGCGGTTGAGAACCACCTGATGTAGGTGCTGGGAACAGAACTGCAGTCCTCCATAACAGCCTACACTCCACTGAGCCAGCTCTCCAGACCCCGTGTGTGTATGTGTGTGTGTGTGTGTGTGTGTGTGTGTGTGTGCTCGCGCTTATGCCATAATGCATAAGTAGAGGTGAGAGAACACGTGTAAATATTAGTTCTCTTATTTTACCATGTGAGTTTCAGGATCAAACCCAGGCCCTCAGCCTTGGCAGCAAGTTTCTTCACCTGCTTAGCAGTCTTGCTGGCCCTTTCCTCCAGCTTTTCATTTTGAATAAATGAATTATAAAGTCTTTTCCTCTGTCCCCATGCCCTGCCCCAGCCTGGCAGTTCTGGGGATTGAACCCAAGGCCTCGTATATGAAGCAAATGCTCTATCACTGAGCTATGTTTCTGGCTCAGTTTCTAGTCTCTTGTATTTGTCGGGTTTCTTGCCTCACATTTTGGAGGTTAGCCTGTGTTGTGTACAGCAATGCCCCTTCGCCTGGAAGCCTTGAACTTGTGAGATGCTGGGTCTGGGCTTGGCTGTGAAAGGCTCACGTGACTTCTGGATGGGATGAAGAGGAAGCAAGAAGACTGGTGGGTTCACCCACCCAGGGTGCAGATCAAAGCCATAGAATTCCTGGCTAGACCACAGGGGATAAGAGAAGGAAGCACTCGAGGATGATGGGATTGGTCCTTGCAATTCCCAGGTTCTTGTAAGAAATGGGTAGGCTTGGTGCCTTTGACTGAGCCAGGAAGCAGAAAGATTGCAGGGTGGTTGGGAGATTTGCTCTTTAAACACGTTTTAATGGCAATGTTACACTAATACAGACCAATCACATGCCCTATTTTGCCTGGGAAAATTAGAGTTATTTCTTTCACTTGAGCTAATTAGTAGCATCCAGTTTTGCTGTTGGAAGTGTCTGTCCTGTGAGTTCATTCCTGGTCCACCATATGGATCTGGAAGGCATGGGACCACTAACTATGGCTTTGAGGTTACCCATTTTGAATGTCAAGGAGTTGACTGAATATTTTGGTAAGGGCTGGAAGTGTTTATTTGACAGCATACAGATGCTTTAAGTCATGGAGCTAGGGGCTGGGTGGAGTTCCAGCCGAGCATGCACAAGGCCCTGGGTTTCATCCCCATTGGGGGTGAGGGGTTGCTGAACTAGAAGAAATCTCTTAAGGAGAGATTCTGTTCATAGAAAGGAAAAGGGTCCAAGGATCAACAAGCAGAGACAGAAAAGACAGGGTGCTTAAGGCGGGAGAAAACGCCAAGGAGAGGGAAGGGGCTTTGAGAAGAAAGAACTCTGCTCTGCTACCTGCTGCTGAGTAGAGTTTTCATGTGGCAGGCAGCACAAGTCACTTGTAGTAGTTTCAGAGGAGATGGACACAGAAGCAGAGGTGAGGAGGAGTGGGAGCCAGGCTGTGTAGACATCAGAGCAAACAGCTCTTTACATCAGGATGTCAAGGGAGGTGGGCAGTGACTTTAGGTGTGTACCATAAAAAAGGAGAGTTTGAGGGCTGGAGAGGTGGCTCAGCGGTTAAGAGCACTGACTGCTCTTCCAGAGGTCCTGAGTTCAATTCCCAGCAACTACATGGTGGTTCACAACCATCTGTAATGGGATCAGACGCCCCCTTCTGGTGTGTCTGAAGACAGCTACAGTGTACTCATATAAATAAAAATGTTTTTTTTAAATAAAGGAGAATTTGAGATAATCGAAGTTCTTTTCCTCTTTTTTCCCTCACTGTTCAGATTGAACCCAGGGTCTTGTACATGCTGGGGAAAGGCTCTACAGTAGACTATACCCTCAGTCCTAAGAGTGTCTCCTCCTACCTTCTCTCGTTTTTTATTATGTGGGAGTAGCTGACTCCATATTGTCTGGCTCGGCAGCAAGTACTACCAGCTGTGCCCTGGAAGTCTTGAGTAACTTCTGGTAGGAGACTCTGGAAGAAAGTCTAGGAGTCTGTTTGGTAGACTTCCGATGTTTTTTAATTTCCTGGAATCCCACAGAACCAAGATTGAAACAATGAGCTTTCTCCACCCTTCCAGTAGAGGGTGCTCTCTTGTCAGAGCCTTTGGCAGCCAGTGACTTCCAGAAGGCTTTCCCGTTATGCATCTGTGGCGGTTGGCTTAGTAGGAGCAGTGGTGTATACGGAGCCCTCTTAAGCAATCGCCTTCTTCAGGTGCAGCCCCAGGAGGCCCTGACACAGGAACAGCAGCAAGCGCGAACACAGTGGGTTGAAAGCACTGTAGACAGCTATAACGTTCCTTATGCTGTTCCTGCGGATAATGCCTCGTGTCCACACATTCGTTTTATTCTTCGGTGGAGTGGGGGATGGGATCTAGGGCCTCGTGCATGCCTGGCAAGGACCCTATCAGAGCTACACCTCTGGTCCTGTGGGAGGCTTTTGGTGCATGCATTTAGAAGTAGAACACTGGGCTTTCGCTTCGGGCTTGTTCACCTTTAACGGTCAGGGTTGCTGCATGTGATCACACACAAGGTTAGCATTAACTGTCACACTGTTCTTCACAGTTGCCATATGAACATACACTTGTGATGTTCCTCATTTTCCACACTCATGCGGACGCTAGCGTTGTCATGTGATTAATTAATTAATTAATAAATATTATTTTAGAGAAACGTTGTTTAATGGTAAAGCTCAGCACACTCCAGCACCAGGACTGGCATGGAGTCAGAGCATCAGGACGGCTGGGTGACCCCATGGAGCCTCACGTGGCAAAGAGGATGAGGAAGGCGACCATCAAACAGAGTCCCATGGCCTCAGACAGGACAAAATCCAGAATGGCATAGGAGAAGAGCTGCTGCTTGAGAGACGGGCTCCTGGCATAGCCGATAATCAAGCTACCAAAGACTGTGCCAATGCCAGCCCCTGATCCAGCCACACCAACGGTGGCAGCCCCAGCACCAGACTTTTGTGTGATGTCCTGAGAAATAACACCGCCTGGCCACCTGGAGGGGGAGCTGCTGCAGGAAGGCTCTTTAGATGGGGTGTACTCAGGAGGAGGCAGACACAGGCCTGATTAGACCCCTGGTACAGGAGCCGATCAGAACTGGAGAAATGAGCAGTGCCTTGATGGTCTGCATTTTTCAATCTCCCAGCTTTAGCCATTGGTCTCAGCGATGCACGTGATTAAATTTTATCAACCTGATAAGAGCATACAACAGGGGCTGGAGAGATAGCTCAGCACTTGAGAGCACAGACCTCTTCCAGAGGTCCTGAGTTCAATTCCCAGCAACCACATGGTGGCTTACAACCATCTGTAATGGAATCCGATGCCCTCTTCTGGTGTGTCTGAAGACAGCTACAGTGTACTCATACATAAAATAAACAATTCCTTAAAAAAAAAAAACCGTGCAACAGGACTTCTTATGGTTTTGATTATTAGTGACGATAGCATTTTTTTCTTGGTGATTTGGGGAATCAAACCCAGCGCCCCCCCCCCCCCTTTTGGTGGGGCTTTAGGTAGGGTGTCTCTATTATATCTCCCTGGCTGTCCTGGAACTGGCTATGTAGACCAGGTTGGCCTTGAACTCACAGAAGTTCTTCTGCCTCTGCTTTGAGTACCAGGGATTGGATTAAAGGTACCATCCCCAGCTGAGGGACTTTTCATACACCAGGGAAAGTGGTCTCCACTGAGCCACATTTCAGCCTTATACACTTATTGTCCTCTAGGAATTCTTCCAGGAATGACTTGACTTATTTTTCTCTGAGATTATTAGTTAAAACTTTTTTTTTTTTGGCTTTTCAAGACAGGGTTTCTCTGTGTAGCCCTGGCTGTCCTGGAACTCACTCTGTAGACCAGGCTGTCCTCGAACTCAGAAATCCGCCTGCCTCTGCCTCCCAAGTGCTGGGATTAAAGGCGTGCGCCACCACTGCCCGGCTTATTTTTATTTTTATTGATGTGTGTGCACACACCTGTGACTGATGCTGGTGGAGGCCAGAAATGGATATTGGATCTCAGGGAGCTGGGGTTACCGATGGTTTTGATTCCATAGGCTTGATGCAGGTACTGAGAATGTAATTCAGGTCCCCTGCACAGGCCCCCAGTGCTCTTACCCACAGGTCAGCCGTCCAGCCCCCTCTTGAGTTGTTTCTGGTTTCCTCGTTGGTTTACACTGTCTCTTCCCTTACGGTATCTATACAGTGTGAAGAGAGATTTCTAACTTGAATGCCGCATTGGTCATCCATCCTTTTCCTTTTTTTTTTTTCTTTTCTTTTCTTTTTTTTTGCTTCTTTTTTTAAAAATTGGATATTTTCTTTATTTACATTTCAAATGTTTTCCCCTTTCCAGGTCTCCCCTTCAGAAACTCCCTATCCCCTTCCCCTCCCCCTGCGTCTATGAGGGTGCTCCCCCACCCACCCACCCACTCCCATCTTCCCTCCCTGGCATTCCCCTACACTGGTGCACTGAATTCCCTCAGGCCCAAGGGCCACTCCTCCCACTGATGTCCAACATGGCCATCCTCTGCCACATATGTGGCTGGAGCCCTGGGTCCCTCCATGTGTATTCTTTGGTTGGTGGTCCAGTCCCCAGGAGCTCCTGGGGGTCTGACCTGTTGACACTGTTGCTCCCTCCATGGGGCTGCAAACTCCCTCAGCTCCTTCAGTCCCTTCTCCAACTCCTCCATCCGGGATCCCCGCGCTCAGTCCAATGGTTGGCTGTGAGCATCCACCTCTGTATTTGTCAGGCTCTGGCAGAGCCTCTCAGTAGACAGCCATATCAGCAAGCACTTCCCAGCATCCACAATCCTGTCTGGGTTTGGTGGCTGTATGTGGGATGTGTCCCCAGGTGGGGCGGTCTCTGCATGGCCTTTGCTGCAGTCTCTGCTCCACACTTTGATTCCATATTTCCCCCTGTGAGTATTCTGTTCCCCCTTCTAAGAGGCACAGAAGCACCCACACTTTGGTCTTCCTTCTTCATCCTTGTCCTTATAGTTTGCACTTCTTTGGGTGTAGGTCTTTATGTTGGCCTGAAATTTCCAACAATTCTGCTTCTGTCTCCTGAATGCTGGAATTACATGTGCACCAACCATACCCGGCTACGTAGTGTTTGTTGGTGTGTTTCTGTGTGTGCCATGGATTGCATGCGTAGATCAGAAAATAACTTGTGGGAGTCATTTCTCTCCTTCCACCATGTGGGGCCTCATGCTTAGTGATAAGTACTTTTTACTTTCAGAGCCAACTCCTTTCTTTCTTTTCTATCTTTTGCTTTCTTTCTTTTTTCTTTTTTCCTTTCTTTTCTTTTTTTTTTTTCTTTTTTGGAGACAGGGTCTCATGTAGCCCAGGTTAGCCCCCAACTGTTTTTTGTTTTTTGTTTTTTTTCTTTTTCTTTTTCGAGACAGGGTTTTCTCTGTGTAGCCCTGGCTGTCCTGGAACTCACTCTGTAGACCAGGCTGACCTTGAACTCAGAAATCCACCTGTCTCTGCCTCCCAAGTGCTGGGATTAAAGGCGTGCGCCACCACTGCCCGGCTAGCCTCCAACTCTTATATGGAAGATTGATGTGAACTCCTGATCTTCCTTCTACTTTTCAAGTCCTAGGAGTACAGGAGTCTACCGTCCTGCCTGCCTAGATTTGATTTATTGAGCATGGTATTACTTAAATAACATGGTGGGCATGATGGGCTCATCTTACAGAAGCAAGAGGATCACTGTGAGTTCCAGGCAAGCCTGGGCTAAACCAATGGATCGACCAACCAGGAAAGATATCAATATCACCTGTGCTCAGAGTGTGGCACTGGGTGATGGGAGACTGAATGAAATGTTCTCACAGGGCATCTCCTGTTGCTTTTGACACTGTGTGTGGGTGTGCACACATGCATATGTGTGTGTGCACATATGCACATGTACGTGTGTTCGTGCACTTGCACACGTGTATAAATCAGAGGACAACTTTGTGGAGTCAGCACACTCCTGGGTTCCAAGGATTGAACTCATGTCACCAGGTTTAGACTGCAAGTGCCCCCTAACACAGTGCTTTCCTGGAGGCATTCCACAGGTTTTATTGAAAGCTGGACTCTGACTGTTGATACTCTTCTTCCTACAGAGCTGAACCTTGCCCACTACAAAGCCTCACTGGCCCAAGCTCTGCTTTCTGTGGCCTTCCTGAGGATGCTTGTAGAGTCCCCTAAACTTTCTCTCTTTGAGCCTTCTCTGAATGGCTATTGGGCTTTGTTAGGCAGCCTAGAAACATTTGTTATATAAGCTTAGAAAGGAAGATTTTGTTTTTATTAGTGGTTTTCAGAGACAGGGTTTCTCTGTGTAGCCTTGGATATCCTGGAACTCACTCTGTAGACCAGGCTAGTCTTGAACTCACAGAGATCTACCTGCTTCTGCCTCCCAAGTGCTGAGATCAAAGGTGTACGCCACCATTACTCAGCCCAAAAAGCAATACTTTTAATCAGAGTAGCTGCAACATGAAACATTCCAAAATCTTTAGCTTCCTGGAGCAGATCCCATACCACACAGTCAACAGTTCAATGTACATGAACTTTGTCCATAAACAAGATTAACAAAAATATTGTTCTTTAAAAAAATCATTACAATTATTTATGTAGTGTGGGTGGGTGGATGTGGGTGTGTGCACGAGCCATGGCACACACGCAGAGGTCAGAGGTTCACATGTTGGAGTTGGCTTTCTCCTTCCATATGGGTGCTGTGGATACAACTCAGGTTTTCAGGCTTAGAGGCTAGCACTTTTACCCGATGAGCCACCTCACTGGACACTTTTTCTTTTCATTGTTTGATAACACAGGTTTTCATGTAGCCCAGGCTAGCCTCAAATTCACTGCATAGCCAAGGCTGCCTTTGAACTTCTGCCCCAACTTCATGAGCACCACACCAGTATGAAAATATTAAGACTACCTTCAACCTCTTTGTATTCAGAGTTATATGAAACAAATGAATTTAGGGTTTAGAATTGAGTTTCATCCCCAAGATTTTATGAAGATGCAAATATTTCAGATCCCAAATCCCAAACACTTTTGTTTGGTTGGATTTGTTTTTTTCTTTGTTTGTTTGTTTTTTGTTTTTGTTTTGGTTCCTACTCATTTTGGATAAGGGGGATTCAACCTGGGGTCCCCAGTCACCGTTCCTGTCAGTGCTTTAGTTTTGAAACTGCATTCTGAGTTCTAACACCCCAGGGCAAGCTGCGTGCAAGTGTTGTCCTGTGTGGACAGCCTCTAGTGAGGGCCTCCTCTGAGGCTGGGGTCCTGCACACCCCATTTCTTCCTGTGCTCACATGTTTCCTCACCATCCTTTTCTTCTTAAAGATCTTGTTTATTTGCGTATTTAACAGAGTTTCTCTGTGTAGCCCTGGCTATCCTGAAACTTACTCTGTAGACCAGGCTGGCCTCAAACCCACAGAGATCCACCTGCCTCTGCCTCTCAAGTGCTGGGATTAAAGGTGTGTGCCACCACCACTGGGCTAAGCTTCTCTCCCTCTCCCTCTCCCTCTCCCTCCCTCTCTCTCTCTCTCTCTCTCTCTCTCTCTCTCTCTCTCTCTCTCTCTCTCTGTTTGTATGTGGTACCTGAGGAGCCCAGGAGATGGTGGCGTCAGATTCTCTGGAGCTGGAGTTACAGGCAGTTGTGAGTCCTTGGTGTGTGTACTGGGAACAAAACTCAGGTCCTCTGCAAGAGCAGCCAGTGTTCTGAAGCACTAAGCCAACTCTCTAGTGCCCACCCCACCATCCTTAGCGATCTTCAGAGAGCACAGACCTTCAGAGCAAACAGTCTCAGTCCCATTCCGTCATTTTCCAGGAAAGGGAGGAGAATCATCTTGCTCCCTAACTGCAGGTAGAACCAGAGCCAAGCACTTGGAAGGACCCAGAATCTTCACACCGGCTCACTTTCTATCTATGCAGCTTGTCTCTCAGCCAGTCCTCTCATGTTCAAATTCACTCATGAGCTACCCCAGGCTGGCCGAAATGCCCCTGAAGTTAGCAATCATGTGGAGGGTCCCAGTGAAGAGAGATAAGGGCCCAAGGGAGATGTGGTGGAAGAGGAGGGTGATGTGAACATGTGGTCTTGGGGCCACATGGCGGAAGGGCAGCAGTGGGTTAAAGTTAACACAGACAATGATGCAATCACAGATTCCAAATGGAGTCAGGTCACTTTAAGAAAGGAGTAGCTGTAATCTGAAGCCTGCTGGGTTGAGAGGCAGCTACTCCCTTCACTGCTTCCTGGAGCCCCTCAGAGTGCAGGCTGTGAGAGGAGCTGCTGCAGACCACAGGTAAGGCAGCTCCTGCTCTAGCCCGGGGAAGACAGATATGGGAGAGGCTCCCTGGTTAGAGGGCCTGGGAGTGGCAGGGGCACCCCAGAGAGCAGAAAAGAGGGGTGCAAGAAGGTGGAGGTAGGGTTATAGTAGCCCCTGCAGTTTAGGAACCAAGGTGAACAGCTGAGAGGGAAGAGAGAATGGGGGACAGAGGGCCAGGACTCTGTTAGCCACTCACTATATACCACTGCGAAAACAGGAGAGGCTGGGCAGGGTTTTGAATGGAGTTGGGAAACAATGTGGTGGTGGGTAGTGGAAGCAGGGAGCTGAGCTCTGGGACTGGACTCAGCAGTACCCCTATAGGTAGGGTTCTCTCTGGAGTTGCTTCCACCAGCAGTGAGCAAGGAAGGTGATCTTCCTGCAGCCCAGCCTGGCTCCGTTCAGATTGCTGCTTCTCAGAACCATGGGTGCTGGTTCCCTTACAGCAAGGAGCAGCGGGCTGCCTGAGTCCTGCTGGGAATGGGATGGATGCCCGCTAGGTTCTCTGTCCAGCTTCCTCCCCATACTCTTACCAAGCGAGCTAGGAGACAAATGAGGTCATGGCCTCTTGCAAACAGTAAGCACCATTTAGCCTAGTTTGTGGGGTCTGGCTGCCCTCCTGCAGCCCTTTTGCCTCCTGAGGCAAGCCATGGCAGGGAGTGGTCTTAGTCAAATTAAAGAGACAGGCTTTCCAAGAGTCAGCCACTGTCTGGACCTTAGCTGCCCATCAGTTCAGCCCTTAGGCTGAGGGGGATGGGTGGGGACCAGAGAGTTCTGTTCTCCAGGGCTGGCCTTCCTGGGGTGTTGGGAGGTACAATTATGGGGTGTCTCAGACTGATTCGGATTCCAAGATTTCAGGAAAAAAAACCCCAAACTGTCCCGGGCAGAGGGGGTGAGTGGTGTAGCCATAAGCCAGCCAGACTGGACCCCCGGAAACAGTCCTTGAGCCAGTGGAGAGAGAGGTGTCCTCCCCTGCACTGTCCACATGGTCATGCCATGTGGCTTGAAGGCAGCTTGGCTCTGGGAGGAGGAGGAGCAACATGTTTGTCTCCCGACTGGGTTTAATCTGAAACACATGTACTGGCTCCCATTTGTCTTCTCAGCTTGGATGTGAGGCCACAACATCCCAGTTTCTATGCCTCTTGATTTGGGGCACATGGGAAGGCTGACTTTGGCTCAGAGGGGAGAATCTTGACCCCCCCCCCCAATACCCTCCTCCACCTGTAGCCTAGAAATCTGGCTTGAACACTGCCCTTTGGACAGGATGGCATCATTGTCTCGGTGCCCCTGGCTACCTAACCAACCCAGTTATTGCAGCCAGGACTTTGCATGTGTCCCGTGCAGCCCTTGCCGCAGGCTCTCAGTTTCCGCCCTTTAGGGTCTCCACTTCCCTTATTCCTGTGGCTTGGGGTGGCGGAGCATTCAGACATTCTACTAGCACCTGTCCCTGCTTATAGCTCTTGGGCCAGCATTGGACCTCTGTGTCTCCCTAGGCACACCAGGTTCCTCACTTCAGATTCAGTCCTCAGCCTAACCATGTGGTAACAATGATCTGTGACTTAGACCCTGGAGGAACCCCAGGAGGTCCCATCTGCAAGTGTACCTCATTTACTTCCTGGAAGAGGGTGCCGAGGATGACCATCTCCTCCCTTCTCAGTTGCTACCTACCCGGAGGGAGCAGAGGCGACTTTCCGTGCACCTCTCTGATAAATCAGCTGCTTGAGGCTCAGTCCAGGGAGGCGGCTGCGTGGGATGGGTGGGGCCGGGAGTGGAGGGCAATAAGCCTAGATCTGCGTCGTTTCCTCTGTTGTTCTAATGGGGTTCCTCCCTGAGCAGCTGGGTGGCAGTGCCCCTGGACAAGAACACAGGGGTCCCTAAAATTCCCACTGGGAGATCTGCTATAGCTGAGGGGTTAGGAAGAGCCAGGTTGGTTCCTGTGGTGGTGCTACCGAAACGCAGAGTCTTTCCCTACCGCCCTTCATGCACTACAGTGGATTGTCTGACTTGATTTTAAGGACCATAGCGGACGATGGCAGACTCCTAACTTCTCAGATCAAATGGTTTTTTTTTTCTGGGAAGTCAGAAAAGTTAGTGATGCGTGTGCCTGGTGGGGGGGGGGGGGCACGCACACATGAATGGATGGTGATGGGGCGGAGGGCGCGTCAGCGCGTGCGTGCTACCAGGACAGCCAGGGTTCTTTTCTGATCCATGGGCCCTGTTCCTCTCCCCGAGACCTGACTCCAGGGGAGCACAGGAATGATGTGTGAGGACACACAGCCGGGGTTTCAATTTTGTTTTGTGGTCTAAGTGCTAGACTGGAGTCTGAGCAGAAAAGGTCGTTGCTTAGGGAGATAGAAATGGGAGGTCCCATCAAAAACTGGTGTTGCTAACCTGAAGGAAGGAAGGCTCTGGGTTAAGAGCAGTCCATGCTAGGAAGGGGAAGAAGACGTGGCCTTCACAAGAAAAGTCATCGAAGGGCAGTGAGGGCTTGCTGACCCCTAGAGCTGCTAAGGGCTGCTGAGACATTGTCTAGGCAGATATGACTGTGCACATCTGTAACTTCAGCACTTGGGAGGCAGAGGCAGGAGGATCACAGGTTCAAGGGCAGCCTAAAAAGAGGAAGATTGTCTCAAAAAGGAAAAAAAAGAGAGATGTTCTAAAATTTAACCCTCATAGAAGTAGGTCAATACTACTACACTATATTCAGAGAAGTTGTATACTATACTATACTATACTATACTATACTATACTATACTATACTATACTATACTATACTATACAGGCTTTATTCTTTAGCTAGCTATGAAGACCCAGAGTCAAGGTTTGATCCCAGGCAGTGCGGCCTTGGTTCATACCCTCTTAACTAAGAATTGCTCTTGAAATAGAAGAAGGGAGTCCAGCCAGGCCCGGTGGCTCACACCTGGCATTGCAGCATTCAGGAAGCAAATGGAGGAGGGAAGCTGCAACTTCAAGGCTAGCCTGGGCTACATACACAAGAACCTACCTAAAAAGAAGGTGTGTGTGTGGGAGGGCAAAGAGGCAGGACCAAGTGTCTTTAGCATAGGCTTTAATCAGAGAACTATTGGTGGATAGCAGGACTAGACCGGATGTTCTGTAAGTCCACGACCTGGGCTCTGCTCCCATCCTGAGTCAGGGTTCCAAATCCTACCAAATGAGCTGGCTGTGTGCCTCCATGGAAAAGCCTTGGTGTGTGTTTGTGCTAAAGCATTTTCTTGAGGCCTAAAGAGCCTGCTGCTGGGTCTTCACTGCTCTGGAGCTTAGAGTGGAAGGTGGGTCTCCTGATAAGAACCACCATGGAGATACGGCTCACAGTGGAGAGAAGGGGCAGGAGAGGGATGGCAAGCCTCAAGCTAAGGGTCCACTTCAGGGCTGAGAGCTGGAGGGAGGGAAGGTGCTCACCCTGCCTGGCTCTTGTCCCTGTGCAGTGTGCAGTGGCAGGGGAGAGTGTGGGTGAGGGGGTCGCTTGCTCTCTTGTTTCTCTTGTAGTCCTGGGATGCAGACCCTGGTGCTACTCCTCTGGATTGGAGCCCTGCTCGGGCACGGCAGCAGCCAGAATGTCCCCAGTAGCTCTGAGGTCAGTAGGGTGGGTAGGTGGGGTTAGCAGCTCTCCCAGCTCCTCCTTGACAGGCAGCAGAAGAGACAGGGAGCGAGCACAGGGAGGCAGCCCTGGGTCCAGGGTGGGCTCTGGCCTTCACTCTTCTAGGCCTTGGTTACTTAGTCCCCACCTACTAACTCCCCCTTCCCTGTTGGGGGTGAAGCCCAGGCCCTCACACATGCACCGCACATGCTGTATTACTGAGCTCTATCCATGGACACTTACTCTGAGGTTGGTAGGTATGGATCGAAATAGAAAAATCCCAGCACTCGGGAGGCAGAGGCAGGTGGATCTCTGAATCTAAGGCCAGCCTGGTCTACAATAGTGAGTTCCAGGATAGTTAGAGCCACATAGTGAGATCCTGTCTCAAAAAACCCAAAACCCAAAAACCAAACACAAAACTAAAACAATCCCCCAAACCAAAAAGCAGTAGGGACCAGAGACACAGCTGGGTGGGCAAGCACTTGCCTGATGTATGGAAGAGCCTAGCTTTGACCCAAAGCCCTGGGAACAAAACAAAAGGCAGAAAGTCCCTCACAACAGCAGTTAGCGCATAAGGAAGAAGCTGACACTGAAAACCGGTCAGAAAACTACAAATTCCTCTCAGGTCTGGTCAGAGAAGATGGCTTGTCAGGAAAGACAGGGAGGGTGTCACAGCAGAACCTAGGCAGACTAGGACCAGTCAACAAGCTGAATAGGGAAGAGTGGTCTGAGGACAGTTTTCTTTGGTGGTGGTGGTGGGGAGGTTCCCTGCTGAGGGAAGGGGGGGGGAAGAGGTATGGAGGGAGGGAGGGAGGGAGACAGACAGACACAGACACAGGCAGACACATACACAGAGTGTATTTGTAGGCTAGAAGTCAACCCAAAGTCATTCCTCAGGTCCGTCAGCCTTGGTCTCTGAAACAGGACCCTCACTGATCTGGAACGCACTGGTTAGTTCAGGCTGACTGGCCAGTGAACCTCAGGACCTGCCTGCCATTCTGCCTCCCCAGTGCTGGGATTACAAGCATCCATCCCATGCCCAGCTCTTCTCCCATGGCTTCCGGGGACTGAACCCAGGTCCTGGTACTTGCACGCCGGTACTTTATCAACTAAGCTCTCATCTCCCCAGCCCTACGGTTTTTATTTTAAAGTAGGCCAGGCTTCAGGCTCAGGTCACAGTCCACGTTTGGCAAGGCCTTTTGTGTTGCCTCCACCACCGCCCCACCCTCCAGCACAGAGCTTATGTAGTCAGAGAGCACACACGCATTCTGCCCTCAGATTAATGGCCCCAGGGACCAGAGGACAACTCCAACCCAGGAAGTGATGCCATTCATTGTGCCTCCCTACTGGTCCTTGTATTCCAACCCAGGGTTCCCCAGTCCCTGAAGGCACGGGGGAGCCAGTGGAGGAGGAGGACCCCTTCTTCAAAGTCCCTGTGAACAAGTTGGCAGCAGCTGTTTCCAACTTCGGCTACGATCTGTACCGCCTGAGATCCAGTGCCAGCCCAACCGGCAACGTTCTGCTGTCTCCACTCAGCATGGCCACAGCCCTCTCTGCCCTTTCTCTGGGTGAGTGTCAACTGAAGAAGGCTACAGGCAGATCTGAATTTCCTCTACCCAGAGTCTCCATGCCTCTGCTGCCAGGGGAGCAGGAAAGGGGGCGGTGTGCTACACACACAATCCCTACCACTTTGTAAGTGGCACTCAACCCTTGGTTCCTTAAGTGGCCTCCTATTGTGTTTTAGTCATTTAACCAGGTTCTAGGGGTACAGCTGCTGTGAGCAGGCCTGGGTTCCTCCTCAGAACTTCGGAACCACACCCCACTTTTCTCTCTGTAGGTCTGACGACCTTGGCCTATCATAGAGATTTTCTTAGCAATGCAGTTATTATTTCTTTCCATGCCCTGAAGCTCTTGTCCAACTAGAGCATCTGCAATATCAGCCTCCTCAGGCTCTCAGGGGACAAAAAGATGGGTGTCTAATATCCCTGCCCTGATGTGGGCCCCACAGGCAGTTATGAAACTTGCCTTCCTTTTCTCTCTGGCAGGAGCTGAACAGCGAACAGAGTCTGTCATTCACCGGGCTCTCTACTATGACTTGATCAGCAACCCTGACATCCATAGCACCTACAAGGAACTCCTGGCCTCTGTTACTGCTCCTGAGAAGAACCTCAAGAGTGCTTTCAGAATTGTGTTTGAGAGGAGTCAGTAGCCCACCCCCACCCCATCTCTCAAAGTCTATGGAGTTCTAGTTGGTCCCCCAACTCATAATGCTTCTCTGCTTCTGAAGTGCAGGCACACACCATTATGCCTGGCACTTAGTTGCTTTTCTGTATGCTCCATGCTGTCTAAACAATAGGCTGTGTGTGCTCAGGCCAAGCCTGGCACTGGTGGGCAGGAAAGGGCCTGTGAGACCACAGAGGAACAGAAAGAGGAAGTGGTCTGTGGGAGACAGCAGGAGGGTCTGGAAGGGCAGTAACATGAAGGGGAAAGCAACAGGTGGGATCCATTGTTCCCTAGCCAGGGTTTGGGCAGGCCAGCAGATGCCCCAGCAAATCAGGGGAAGATGCTGGGCAGGAAGTTGGGGTCTGGCGTGCTTTCAAAGTGAGGGTGCTGGTTCAGCTCTCATCTTTGATCTGTTTCCTCTCAAGAACTTCGAGTAAAATCCAGCTTTGTTGCCCCTCTGGAGAAGTCATATGGGACCAGACCCCGGATCCTCACAGGCAACCCTCGAATAGACCTTCAGGAGATTAACAACTGGGTGCAGGCCCAGATGAAAGGGAAGATTGCCCGGTCCACAAGGGAAATGCCAAGTGCCCTCAGCATCCTCCTCCTCGGTGTGGCTTACTTCAAGGGTGAGAGCTTCCTCACTTGTCTTTGGTCAAGGGAGGACAGTGTGTGTGTGTGCATGTGTGTGTGTTGATGGTGGTGAACATCAATGCAGGTACTAGGCCAGAGCAAGATCTGAAAGCCACATGTCCAAGTGTTTCTGAATTAGATGACGAGCAAAATGGATGCCTGGGGCTGGGCACAGATCTCTGGCTTTTGAATCGACCAGGTTTAATCCTGGCTCTGCCCCATGAGCCACAGAACCCTGTGGAGGTTTCCCCTGAGCCTGTGTCCTCATCGTTACTGTAAAGATTACACATCTACCTCTCAGACACTCTACAATATATGCTGTTTTGCTCTCAGAGCAGCCCTGTACTCCTGGAGTCCCACCCTGCTCAGGAACTGCTGTCACTTACCTGTCAACATCCTTCTAGGCAGTGGTAATGTGTCAGGAGACCCTTCCACAGGCCTCATCTGAGATCTACTTTATTCTGAAAAGGGTTTGGGGCAGGAATGGTTTGACCAATTTCCATTTTAAATTGCTTTGTCACCATCTTATGGAGTAGTACCAAGAGTGGATCCTAACCTAGAGGAAAGTCCTGGGGCTTCCTACTCCAAGTCCACAGGGGATGGGAGAGCAGGCATATTAAAGGCCACTTTGAACAGAAGGAGCTTGGTGATCCAAGTCAGAGAGAGAATGCCCACTTATTTCTGAGCTTGCTAGAGGAGGGAGGACAGCCAGCACCTGTGGTGCATGCAGACTATGATCCTCACCACACATGCTGGGACCCAGTGGCTCCTGTGTTCTTGCTGCTGACAGATCAGGTTGCTTTGGCCAGTAGAAAGGCCTGTGGCCTTTCTGGTGACAGTGGCTCAGGATGCTCCATCTGTTTCCTTCCAGGGCAGTGGGTAACCAAGTTTGACTCGAGAAAGACGACCCTCCAGGATTTTCATTTGGACGAGGACAGGACTGTGAGAGTCCCCATGATGTCAGACCCTAAGGCTATCTTACGATATGGCTTGGACTCTGATCTCAACTGCAAGGTATGCAGGGATGGAGGTGGGGAGGTCAGAGAGGGGCAGGGTGGGTATGGAATGGATGGCCACTAAGATATTCAGGCTATCTGAATTCTGCTGTGTGATGTTGGACAAGTTAGTAATGCTTCTGGGCTTTCCTGCTCTTGAAGAGGAGTGAGTTATCAGAACTCATTCTCCCAGGCTTTGTTCTAAGGATCAAGGTCATGAAAATGGGTTTTCAAGACCTGGTACTCAGAGTTGAGGATGGTGACACACACCTGTAACCACAGCAGTCAGGAGGCTGAGAGAGGGTGATCAAGAGCCCAGTCTGAGTTGCATTTTGAGACCATCTCAAAACACAAGAAAGGGTTGGAATGATGGCTCCGTGCTTAAGAGTACTGGCTGCTTGCCTGGATGTGGTAGCACAGGCCTTGAATCCCAGCACTTGGGAGGCAGGGGCAGGCAGATCTCTGAGTCTGAGCCTACAGAGTGAGTTTCAGGACAGCCAAGGCTACATAGAGAAATCCCCTCTCAAAAAAACCCCAACCAACCAACCAACCAACCAACCAACCAACCAACCAACCAACCAACCAACAAAACCAACAACAAGAGTACTGACTGCTCTTCCAGAGCACCATGCTCAATTCTTGGCACTCACATGGCAGCTCACAACCATTTGTAATCCCAGTTCCAGGGGATCCAACATCCTCTTCTGGCCTCTGCAGATACCAGGCATGTCTGTGGTATATAGACAGGCATGCAGGCTACCACTCATACACATAACAAACAAACAGACTAGGCACTCACCAGGTGTATCTCAGTGGAGAGTGCTGCCTAGTATGAGCAAGGCCCTGGGTTTGATCCTTGGCACTGCCAAAAACAAAGTAAGAAAGAAAGGAAAAGACTTGATACTCAATTGTTTATTTATTCATTCATTTATTTCTTTCTGTCTTTGAGATAGAGCCTCGTGTGGCCCTTGCTGGCCTCAAACATACTAGCTGAGGATGACTTTTTACTCCTGATCTTTTTAACTCTACCTCCCAAATACTGTTATTGTAGGAATGTGTTTTAGTTAGGCTTTTATTGCTATGAAGAGACACCGTGACCAAGGCAACTCTTATAAAGGCAAACATGTAATTGGGGCTGGCTTACAGTTTCAGAAGTTCAGTCCATTATCATCAAGGTGGGAAGCATGGCAGTGTGAAAGCTGACTTGGTGCTGGAGGAGTCAAGAGTTCTATATCTTGGTCTGAAGGCAGCCAGGAGACTATGTCCTCTGTAGACAGCCAGGAGGAGGCTCTCTCTCTGCCTTGGGCAGAGCTTCAGCATAGAGACCTCAAAGCCATCCCCAAATTGACACAGTTCCTCCAACAAGGCCACACCTCTTCCAACAAGGCCACACCTTTTAATAGTGTCATTCCCCATGGGGTAAACATTCAAACACACAAGTCTATTGGGGTCAAACTATTCAAACCCTACAGTACTGGGGACCAAACATAGTTTCATGCCTGTTAGGCAAGTGCTCTACCAAGTAGGCTACAGTCCCAGCCCAAGTCTTTTGACAGCTTCTCTTTAGAATTAAGAGCAAAGTTTTGACAACTTGTCACAAATGCCACACGCTGACATTCTACAGCTCTAAGTGTACCTGATTTCTTTCTGTTCTAAATCAGTACTTATTAACCTTTTCTAGGCTATGGCCTCTTTGGAAATCCAAGTGCTTGAAATAGTGAGGTGTGGTGACACATGCCTTTAATACCAGCACTTGAGAGGCCGAATCAGGCAGATTTCTATACGTTTGAGGCCAGCCTGGTCTACATAGAAAGTTCCAGGACAGAATAATAGACCTTGTCTCAACCCCCCTCCCCAAATCCCAAAATACTAGAAAAATGACATTTGTTTGACTCCATGAGGCTCTGGGAAGCCCTGACACTGTGTTCCATGGGCCCTAGGATCAACATCCCTGTTCAAAGAATCCATTTTACTGTTCATTTCTGGTCCAATGCTCTGCCTAGTCATGGAAGGACTTCCAGTAACCAGTAGCCTACTGCACAGGCTGAGGCTGGGGGAACACAAGGCTGGAGCCCCACCACAGGAGAGGGGGAGACAACTGTTGGTGTATAAGGTTTTTTTTCTAGCTCAAGACTAACCCATGTGTATCTCTGTTGTGTTAGATTGCCCAGCTGCCCTTGACAGGAAGCACGAGTATTATCTTCTTCCTGCCCCTGACGGTGACCCAGAACTTGACCATGATAGAGGAGAGCCTCACTTCTGAGTTCATTCATGACATTGACAGAGAACTGAAGACTATCCAAGCTGTCCTGACTGTCCCCAAGCTGAAGCTGAGCTACGAAGGCGAAGTTACCAAGTCTCTGCAAGAGATGAGTATGTTTGCAAGACCACTTTGCTCTTGGGGCTGAGTCTTGGAGTCTTCCGCCTTGCTGACAGAACTGAGTCCCATGACTTTGTAGGGTGGTTTAGGAAGCATGTGACACTATTATAGGGGAGGGGAACAAAGAACCACCTTCCCATTAGATGCAGTCCTTGGTGTGTGTGTGTGTGTGTGTGTGTGTGTCTGTGTGTATGTGTGGTGTTAATAGAATCTCTCTCAATCTCCACAGAGCTACAGTCCTTGTTTGAGTCACCTGACTTCAGCAAGATTACAGGCAAACCCGTGAAGCTCACCCAAGTGGAACACAGGGCTGCTTTTGAGTGGAATGAGGAGGGGGCAGGAACCAGTCCCAACCCAGGCCTCCAGCCTGTCCGCCTCACATTCCCACTAGACTATCACCTTAACCAACCTTTCATCTTTGTCCTGAGGGACACAGACACGGGGGCTCTCCTCTTCATAGGCAGAATCCTGGACCCTAGTAGCACTTAATGTTCCAGTGCTCTACAGAAACCCCAGAGGGAGGGCTGATTATACATCCCAGGAAGGTGGCCGATAGCTTCAATGTAGCCTCTGCAATAAAAGAGCTTTTCCTTAATTTTTGCTTGTTCCTTCTCCTGTTTGAAGCTATGTTTAGTATGGAGAGAAACTGGTCCTTATGAGTTTACATACTTGTAACTGGAACTGGCTCTGCTTAAGCTCTGCAAAAGTCACCATTTCCTGCTCTCGGAGTGCTGGTGAATGAGAAGGCACTCGCCCCAGGAGGGCGCCTCCACACTCGATTACTAACACTTGCTGTGGGGTTCCTCACCTTTCTCTTACTACCACAAATATCTGGGGAAATCAACAGTTGTGTGAGAGGTCCCAGCCATGACTGCTTTTGGGTATGTGGTGAAGCAGCCTTGTGACTTGTCTTAGGACCTGAAAGCAAAGAGAAAAGATGAAGCCAGAGATTCCCCTTGTTGGCATGCCTTTCCATCCATGGCCACTTCCCACCAGGCCTAAACCCTAACAGTTTTACCAAAAGTGCTACACTGGGACCCAATTTTTGCCTTGGAGGACACAATCCAAACCATAGCATATGTTCCAAAACAATCAGACTAAGTCTACTTTATGTATTTATGTGTGTTTATGCAGGTATGTGTTTGTACATGGGTCATGTAGGGGCCAGAGGACAAAGCTGGGTGTCATTTCTCAGGAGATGTCTACCTTTGAAAGTGAAAGAAATAGTTAGGCAGTGGTGGTGGGGTGGTGGTGGTGGCACATGCCTTGCATCCCAGCACTTGGGAAGCAGAGGTGGGCGGATCTCTGTGAGTGTGAGGCCAGCCTGGTCTACACAGTGAGTTCCAGGACAGCCAGGGCTGTTACACAGAGAAACCCTGTCTCAAAAAAACAAAAAAACAAAACAGAACCAACCAACAAACAAAACAAAATAAAACTTGAAAGTTAAAGAAATATATATTATCTCTCTCTTCCGTGTTGTTGCACTAACCTTTGTATCAGTCAGTTGTTGTTTTAAAGATTTATTTATTTACTTTATGTATATGAGTGCATTGCACTGTCTTCAGACACTCCAGAAGAGGGCACTGCATCCCATTACAGATGGCTGTGAGCCACCACGTGCTTGCTGTGACTTGAACTCAGGACCTCTGGAAGAGCACTCAATACTCTTAACTGCTGAGCCATCTCTCCAGCCCCAGAAATATATATTATTGAGGGGATGGAGAGATGGCTCAGTGATTAAGAGCCTCTTTTGGAGAACCCATGGTTTTGTTCCCAGCACCCACATGGTGGCTCACAACCCTGTGTAACTCTAGTTCCAGGGGATCTGATGTCCTCTTCTGGCCTCCACAGGCACTACACACATGTGGTATACAGAAAGATATGCATATAGGCAAAACATCCATACACATAAAATTAAAAATTTAAATTATTATTTGTATGCATATGCATGTATACAAGTGTGTGTGTGTGTGTGTGTCACAGCATAAAACTGTCAGGAGACAGCTCTGTGGAGTTGGTTCTCTCTTTTCACCTTTAGTAGCCCCTGAGAATTGAGGGTGGCCAGGCTTGTATGGCAAGTATCTTTTCCCACTGGGCCACCATGTTACCTCTTCCTAACCCATTTTTCCTTTTCCAGACAGTCTTTCACTGGCCTGGAGCATACAAGTAGACTAGCTAGCTGGCTGGCCAGTGAGCCCTGTGGATCCATCTGTCTCCACCTTGACAATGCTGGATCACAAGCAAGTGCCACCACACCTTGCTTCTTTTTGCATGGTTTCTAGGGTTGACTTTGGGGTTCTTTTTTTTTTTTTTTCTTTTCTGAGACAGTGTTTCTCTGTGTAGCCCTGGCTGTCCTGGGACTCACTCTGTAGACCAGGCTAGCCTCGAACTCAGAAATCTGCCTGCCTCTGCCTCCCAAGTGCTGGGATTAAAGGCGTGTGCCACCACTGCCCGGCCCGACTTTGGGTTCTTGTGTTTGGGGGGCAAGCTAAATTTTACCAACTGGGCCTATTTATTTTTTGAGAAAGGGTCTTACAATGTATCTGGCTAGCCTGGAACTTGCTCTGTAGACAAAGCTGGCCTCAAATTCAGATATTCATCTGCTTTTGCCTCCTGAATTCTAGGATTAAAGGTATGCACCACCACACTTGGCCTCAGTCCCTATTTTTTGAGACGGGGTCTCATGTAGCTCAGAATGGCACTGAACTTCTGATCCTCCAGCCTCTACTTCCCATGTGCTAGGATTATAGGCATGTGTCACTATACCTGGCATGGTTTTATTTTTTAAAAAGAATTTATATTTATTTTTAGTTATATGCATATGTATGTGTCTGCGTGTGGACACACACACGTGCGGTGCTTGCAGAGGTCAGCAGCATCAGATCTCCTTGGCGCAGGAGTGACTGGTGGTTTGAGCTGCTTGTCACTAAGGCTAGGGACTGAATTTGGGTTCCCTGCAAGACCAGTGTATGCTTAACTGCCGCTTCTCTAGCCCTTCCATCTATCCATCTGTCCACCATCCATCCATCCATCCTACCACCCACCCACCCACCCACCTACCTACCGACAGGGTCTCACTACGCAGCCCTGGTTGCCCTGGAACTCATAGAGATCTGCCTGCCTCTGCCTCCTAAATGCTGGGATTAAAAGTGTGCTCCATTGGGGCTGGAGAGATGGCTCAGGGGTTAAGAGCACTGACTGCTTTTCCAGAGGTCCTGAGTTTAATTCCCAGCAACCACATGGTGGCTCACAACCATCTGTAATGGGATCTGATGCCTTCTTCTGGTGTGTCTGAAGAGAGCAACAGTGTACACATACACACAAAATAAATAGATTTTTAAAAGTGTGCGCCACCTTACCAAGCTTAAATGCATAGTTTTGTTTTATCCTTTTTATTTACTTTGAAAGATTTTCTTAAAATTCTCTCTCTCTCTCTCTCTCTCTCTCTCTCTCTCTCTCTCTCTCTCTCTCTCTCTCTCTCTCTCTCTGTGTGTGATTGAGTGTAGGTGCTTATGCAGGCCAGAGGTGTTGGATCTCATGGACCTAGAGTTACAGGTGGTTACGAGTCATTCAGTGTTGGTATTAGGAACTGAAATGAGGCCCTCTGAAAAGCAGTGTGCGCTCTTAACTGCTGAGATACCTTTTCAGCCCTTTTATTTTTGAGACAAGGTCTTTTGTAGCCCAGACTGCCCTCTAACTCTTAACCATCTAGTCTCAGCCTGCTGAGTGCTGAGATGATAGGTGTGTTCCTACCGTGGCCAGCTCACACTAGATTTTAATATAAGCACATGTATCCTCAAGTTAAGGTCACATGAGACCATGAGAGATTTTTTTTTAATTTTATTTTACGTATATGAGTGTTTTGCCTGCATCTGTCTGTGTACCACGTACATGCAGTGCTCACATAAGCCAGAAGAGGGCATCATATCCCAGGAACTGGAATAATAGAGGGTGTTAGCTGCTGAGAATCAAACCAGGACTTCCAGAAGAGCAGTACCTGCTCTTAACCACTGAGCCATCTTACAAAACATCTACAAAAAGCTTCCATGCATAAAATAAAGCCTGATATGTAGAACGCTAAATATATTCTTTGAGGAAGAGCACCTATTTTACAAAGTGTGACAGGGCTTTTAGGAACAAAACATGTGTTTGGACTGGAGTAACTATAGAGTTGTCTGCAGGACTAAACTTTTTTCCTGAAAAAGCTCTACCCAAAACAAAACAAACCTTTCAGGTCACCTCCTTGTCAGGGTAAGTTAATAGGCAGCAGGAGAATCAAATGCTGCCCGTTTTCAAGTCCACAAATGTTTGAATGCTGTCTTTTAACACCCAGCTTCCTGAAAAATTGCTGCCAGGCACCTTCAGGACTATTTATTTCCTGATTGTAATGCCATGGCAAGCAACAGCTACTTCTTAGGCATGGCCAGGATAGGCAAGTTCTAAAAAGCAGAGTGTACACTTGGGTCTTCTTTCCCACTAATTCATCCAAACAAATTGGTCACCAGCAATAATGTACTAAGGATGAGTCAGAAAACCCCATAGCTATCTGTCCTTGGTGGTCTGGACTACCACTACCCATCCTTGGGGAAAGGGGCAGCTGTCCTTCCCTGTCACAGTTGGAAACCATAAGCAGCAGTGCCCACAACCACAGCACTCAGGGGGCATCTGGAGATGCAA
>CM052710.1:43068180-43090680 GCA_028551405.1 Uromys caudimaculatus
ACCCACAGCTCCTCCAGGAGTGTCCTGCAGACAGACTCACGGCTCCTCCTGGAATGCCCTGCAGACAGACTCACAGCTCCTCCTGGAGTGTTCTGCAGACAGACTCACGGCTCCTCCTGGAGTGTCCTGCAGACAGACTCACGGCTCCTCCTGGAATGCCCTGCAGACAGACTCACAGCTCCTCCTGGAGTGTTCTGCAGACAGACTCACGGCTCCTCCTGGAGTGTCCGACAGACTCTTGACCCCATCCTTTGTACTCACATAGTTTGTACTTCATGTGTGAGCCTGAGGAGACATGACAGTAAGAAGCAGTCTCAAGCTGGGTAAGGTGGCCTTTGCATATAAACCTAGTACTTGGAAAGCTGAGGCAGGAGGATGATATGTTTGAGGCTAGACTGGCTTACAGGGTAAGATTCCATCTGCAAGTGAAACAACCCAAGTAGTCTACTGTCAGATGTGCTAACAAGGAGGCCTATGTGTTAGAGAGCCATGCCTACAAAGTAGACTTGCATCAGTGCTTGGACAGCGAATGCCAAGAAGATTTAATGAAGGCCATCGAGTAAGAATTAGAACCACTGGTAGGAAACAATACAGAGTTGCCATCCCAGGAAGAAACTGCCCAACAGGAAGGCAGCCCCATATTTATTTCTCCATTCACAAATTATACATTACCAGTCTTAATGAAGAATTTAAGGAAGCAGGATCTTGTAAGTGGAATTGTATTTCTTGAGGTAAGGAGTCATACTGATTTCTTGCTGTATATTATTTTTCAATTATGATACAAGCCTAAGAATTGACGTTCCCACTGCAGTGGAACCCAGCACTTCATTACTACTAGAAACCATAGGAATGTCCCAGGGAAACAGACTTGTCGTTTAGTGAGATGAAATCGAGCCAAAACCCTAGGCTAGCATCAGCTGCCTGCAGATCAGCAACAACCCTTTAAAGCATGTAGCCTCTATAGATTGGATTTAAGTCTTTTCTGGGGATGGGGTTTCCATCAGCGGGCAGTTAACTCCTGCAAGCTGCCGGCAGCAGGACAGGTGAGTGTCTCAATCTCTGTTTTCAAGTGCTCCCTGTGCCGGACACTAGGCTAGGGTCAGTTGGGTAGTCCTGTCCTTTCTGATGAGAGCTCCAAGCCAACACAACCTCTAACTCATTGTCAGAGCTCCTTTTTTGAGGGTGAGGACGAATGCTCTACACCAAGGGCCCCACAGGGGCAAATGACAAATCCAGTAAGCAGGACTTCATCTCCCGGAGCTCCTGGACCTCATCACTCTCGGGGCCACAGTGCACCAACAGGATCTCTTCTGCCTTCTGTATGGCATTCAGAGCTTCAGGCACTGCCAACCTGAAGCAAGAAAGGGAAGCTTGTCAGTTCACTCCCTCATTCTAAACAAAAGCTGGCTCCTTTCTGTACAGAGGACACAAAGGATCAGGTTCACTGCATCCTCCAGAGTTTTATGACGGGCACAAAGGGTCTGAGTTCCTCTGCCCTCCAGGGTCTTACCATCTGAAAGTATAGATAAGAAACTTTCAGGAGCATACTGCAAAGCAGATTTGAGAAAATTGTGTATGTATGTGAGAGACTTTGGGATCCTGAGAAAAATGGGCAAATTCAAAACCTTAATCAACGTTTATAAAAGCTTTATACAGAGGTGCTCATTTTGGAGTGCTCGTGTCTAACCTGACTCTCTCTCTCTCTCTGATCTTGCCCTTGTCTCTCAGGTCCTTCCCTCTCTCTGACCAAATATACTGTTTCCATATCTGGGTCTCAGGTCTATGCTTGAATCCCTTTCTCTTACCAGTGTACACCATGAGGTTTTATCAAGGCCAGAGGTATGGCAGCCACACAAAATACTAAATTGGGGATACACTTCACTTCAAGTGACCTCAGTGGTACGCTGGGTGAGGGGCCAGCTCATCAGGCTACTCTTCCTTGTATTCTATTTTTTGTGCGGAGCTAGGGACAGAACCAGGGCTTTGTGCAGGCCACCACATGCTATCAACTGAGTGGTTCCCTCAGCTTCTCTTTTTAATCTCTAAAGCAGGGATTCTCAGCCTTCACATAACTAACTTGGATCTCTCCACTGTGGAGGCTGTCCTGCGCACTGTAGGTTTAGCCTTTACCCACTAGGTGCTGGCAGTGCCCTCCCCTCAAGCCGGCACAATCAAAACTGTCTCCAGACACAGCCAAATGCCACCTGAAGGCAAAATCCCTTCTGGTTGAAAACAACTGCTTTAAAAGGAATAGGAGGCTAACCAGGGAAAGGGAAGAGCCCTGGAGCTGAGAGAGCTGGGACTAAGCCAGCCAAGGGAAGTGTGATTAAGCAAGGAGGAATGCTAGAGGCGGGTGAGGCTGCCTGGAAGTCCTCCCTGGGAAGCTCAATGCAGACCTAACGGGGCTTTCTCCACAGCTCTCAGGAGGAAATTCAAGGCTTAAAGTCTATCAGTGAAACAGAGGGCAAATATCTGCCCTAAAGAGGAAATAAATAAGTTTCAACATGCTTTAAAGCACTGTAGCAAAAAAGCCATACACAGAAGCACCTAGTAAAACCTAGAGCACTGTGTATCCTGGCCAAACGCTAGGGAAAGGAAAGACCTACCCATTGAACAACACTTGGGCCAGTTTGAAGAGCTCATGGCCAATTTCAACACTGGATGGCCCATGGCGAGCTTCAACCACCTGGAGACTCTTCTGTAAATGGGCAGCAGACTTTCTCCAGTCTCCTGTGAGAAGAGAATGTCTCATTCCAGAAAAGAAACACCATCAGCCCAAGGCTCAGAGGGTGAGGAAAGCAGAAAGGAAGGGAGAAGAGTGCCAATTCAGATGGCAAGAGAGAACCAAACAGACTAGGCAAGGGCTGTACTGAATACATGGCAGGGAGGGAGAACTCCAGCCGTACCTAGGGTAGCATAGGCCTGGGCCAGGCTATCTTCAATTTCTCCCAGCACGGTGTGCTCTGCTGACAAGAAGCTCTCGGCAGCCTCCCGGCACCCCAACAACTGTTGAATGGCTTGCTCTATGGATTCAAAGGAAAATGCCTCACAACAGATACAGACCTAGTCCTGGACATGAGAGACCAGGCCACAAGGTCCCTACCGGCTAGGCCAAAGTGAAAACGCCCCTTTATCTCATTGAGTCAACGAGTCAGCATGCCAGGGAAGCTGTTGGTTGTTTATGTTTCTTTTTCAGTAGAAAAGGGTGTTAGATGAGGCCTCCCCACATTTACCCTGGGCTCCTAACATCCATCTCCAGTACAACCAGCTCTACAGTCCTCCTGTAATCATTAGTTTTCCTGACTCTAGGCTAAAGGTCAACTCCAGAATCTAGGCTAAAATAGTCAAAATAGATTCCTACCATGTCAGGGTCTAATATCAAGTTCTGCAAATCCCATTCTGAAAAGAGAGGAGTCCTTCCCTCTCTCTCTCAGCTTGGGCTAGCTACTGAGCTCTGCTCCTGAGCCACACCACTAGCCCAGAGCAGGACTCAGGACTCACTGCTGCTGCTGAGGACAGAGCAACCTTCTGGGAGCTTAGGTCATTAAGCTGGGAATGAAGATGATGTCATCGAACCTCTGGAGCCACACAAAGCCCATGGAGGGAAGAAAGCCTTTCTGTGCTCGAGCTGCTAGAACTATCTGTGCAGCAGACATGGCTTAAACCATCAGGTATACTTTCAAGGGCACCAGGGTAACAGCTGGTCAAAGTCTGGTCTCACTGGCCTACATAGCCATCTTGTGGCTGGTGCTGGGATAATTCAATTCAAGTCCTCAATCATTTATTGAGGCTGCTCAGTAAGGCAAGGTGAAACCAGAATAAACAAGGGAAGGGCTGAGGCTTAGGGCAACGGAGTCAGTCTCACCTGGTTTACCATTTCTGAGAAGCTTCTGGGCCATGTGAACCTGTTGCTGAAGGTCCTGCAGGCGAGAGACCAGTCGGTCCCTGCTGATAGATTCTGTGCAAGATTTGTTGCTACAGCTCAGCACATCATTTCCCTGTGGAAGTCAGTTCTATTTTTATTCCTAAGCCAGAACAGTTATCAGTACTGCATGTTGCATATACTTGAGCTAAAGGGTCACTGATCGGATGAGGAAGAGCCTTCTACAATAATACATGCAAACAAGGCCTGAGTGAATTTGGTCTGATAGCAATTCTAATGAAAGCAATAGCTGATCCCACTCTGAGATTTAATGTTTGAACAGAACTGATATAGTTTGTAATCCTTTTCACCTTAGCAGCCCCTCTCATCTCTTTTTGGGACCAGGCCTTTAGGTGATGAACACATGTATAATAGTTATTTTAAAAGCCATAAGAAAGCCTATACAGAAAGCTGGCTGGGTGGTGGTATCACACACCTTTGAACCCAGCACTCAGGAGGCAGAGGTAGGCAGATCTCAGAGAATTCGAAGGCAGCCTGGTCTACAGAGTGAGTTCCAGGACAGCCAGGGGTACACAGAGAAACCCTGTCTCAAAAACAGACAGACAGACAGACAAACATAGAATGCTGACTGTGGTGACACACTGCAGTAAAGAGGCATTTGGACACTAAAGGCAGTAGGCTGGCAAGTCTGAGGCTAGTCAGCTATGGAATACGTTCTATATCAACCCTGCAGGAAGAGAGGACGAAGCAGAAGAGAGCTATGGCTCAAAGGATAACCATCTTACTAAGAATCTGTCGGAGAAAGCCGGGTGTAGGCTTTAAACATTGCTGTGCTTGAGAAGCTGGGATGCGGGGATCTCAAGTTTGAGGCCAGCTTGGGCTCTGAAGTAACCTCTAGGTTAGTTGGGGATACACAGTGGAAGCCTGTCTCAGGAGTGAGCAGGAGTGAGGGATCACTAATGCAAAGGGTGCCCGGGCCTAGCGTGCTGGCACACCTGGGGGGCAGCGGGCAGGAGCCGAGGCTACACAGTGAGACCCTGTCTCAAACAACAAATCAAAACAAAAAGTGCTAGGAAAGGCTTTATATTTGACCCTTGGGCTTATAATTTTAGCTTCTCAACACAACTAATTCCACTTACTGTATTCCTAATGAGAATGCCACACTCTGGTGTAGAGAACATTCCCTATTGGGATGGGAATGTTATAGACCCCAGTGTCTACGCCATTACCTGGCAACAGCAGCTCTCTAAGGGTCTGCTCTCATGCTCTCCACTGTGGCTCCTTCCTCTGGGTCAAAGGCTGAGGGAAAGCTACATGGGTCCGACTTTCCCACAGTTACTACAGAGTGTGTCTGATGAGGCCAGCATAGAGAGATGGAATTGAGCAGACAGAAAATCCATGATCTGAGTCCCTAGATTAAGCTGAATTGGCTCCTTAGAATGTTGTTCTCTCTCTTTTTTTTTAAAGATTTATTTATTTTATGTATGTGAGTACACTGTAGCTGTCTCCCATTACAGATGGTTATGAGCCACCATGTGGTTGCTGGGAATTGAACTCAGGACCTCTGGAAGAGCAGCCAGTGCTCTTAACCGCTGAGCCACCTCTCCAGCCCTGAATGTTGTTCTCTTAAATGGGGTCTCACTTGAGATTGGCCTCAGACTTGAGATCCCTCTTCCTCAGCCTCCTGGGTGCTAGGAATACAGGCCTAACCTACCAAGTACCAGGCCTGATACAGAACTTTTGATGACTTATTTGAGCTAGTAAATTTCTAGGTTTTTTTTTTTTTTTTTTTTGGTCCCTTTGAGTAAGTTAAGATTTTGTGTCGTTTATAAGGAAACTATTAGGAACTCCAACCTGTGGTTGTTGGCAGGGTCAGGCGACATGTAGGGATGGGTTAGAAGAATGGAAGCAGTAATAGTGCTCGCTATAAACCCTGGGTGGTTTCTCTAGTGATCGACAACCTTTAGCTGGAGCACTGACCCCTGGGAACAGCAGAGAAGATTTACCTGCATGAGCATTCTGCACGTGTTACAACAGAAGGCTTCCCACGTGGGTGCTGCAGCTGCTCTCAGTGTCTCAGCATGACAGGCTGGACAGCTGCAGTCAAAGAAGTACTGAGAACTCAGCCTCTGCTGCCTCTCAGCAACACCCATCCGGCTCTCGTGGGGCCCTGGAGAGAGATTACCCACAGTTCCTATTTACATCAAGAGAGTCAAAGCCTACTCAGCAGAGGGGCTGGGATAGTCATCATGTGACTGACATGGTGGTGCTGGGTTGGGGTTCTGGCTCAGTGATAGACACTTGCCTAGCCTATGTGAGGCTGTATACTATCTCCTATCATCTCAAAAGAAACAACAAAACATGGGTGGAAGTGGACATGTTTCCAAGCTGCTGGGGCAGGAAGAAAAAGAAGCCGAGAAGGTGCTCCTGGCCAGTTTTCAGAATAGGCAGTCTACAAGGCTTCAGCAGGGAGGGTCACGCTCACTGCCCTCAGCAGGCCTTTTTATTATGGCCAGAAGACCTTTTTTTTTTTTTTTTTTTCCGAGACAGGGTTTCTCTGTGTAGCCCTGGCTGTCCTGGAACTCACTCTGTAGACCAGGCTGGCCTCGAACTCAGAAATCCACCTGCCTCTGCCTCCCAAGTGCTGGGATTAAAAGCGTGCGCCACCACCGCCCGGCTCAGAAGACCTTTTTTATTGGCCTAAGAATGCATTGCCTTTTCCAGGAAAGACTCACAGCCCAGTACCTGCTGATTCCTGTCCCCTTATCCTTTTCATTCGAGGCACAGCAGGGCAGTGGAAAGAAAGGCTGGCTCACCATAGCAGTGCAGAACCTCTTGTCCTTTTGCAATCTGCTGTGTTGCCCGGATGGTGGCGACAGTGCTAGTGAAGGACACACTGGTGTTGGGACTGCAGGAATGGTTCAGGAGGCTGACAACAGGGAAGACGCCTGTGGCAAGACGTACCTGCCTGCTGTTGGTAATGATGCTCTCCTTAGACCCTGGAAGTGCAAGAACAGAAGGAAATATGCGTCAGGACATTTGTCCTGTCCTTGTCATCTATTCCTCAGAAGATGAACTGAGCAGCTGGGCCTGAAGCCCATCTGAGTCACGGCTCTGCAGCCGGATCCAGTATAAATCAGATGGAACATGACTCATAGCAAACTTTGGTCTCCAGGAAGCAAAGTGAATGAGCACACAAAAAGTCCGCTGGAGCCTAACCATTATGCCTGTATGCCACTCAAAACCCCAAGATTGGAATTTATATAAAAAAAAATAATCAAAAAGGGATTACCAGTAGGGTGCTTTCTGGACAGTTTCATAATGCTTACAGGACGCAGAACCATAGCACTCCTAAGATTATCTCCCCAAGATGTTTGAAGTCCAAGTGCTTTGGTTTAACTGCTCTTTGGTTGGCTATTGGAATGAGTGTCCTGTTAGTGTAGCTCACTTTATTTACTTATGCAGCCTTAAGTGTGTACACAAAACCCACAGCCTTCTTCATCCTGACCTTTGTCTAAAAATTTTGGAAACTGCTCTGCAGTCTCAGGTAAGCAAATTGTCTGTGCATGTATTATTGAAGGTAGTCTTACGTCCCAGACAACCTCTTTGTAGTACAGCCAGCTAGCAAGACAACTGCAAATCTGGAAGGAAGAAAGGGGGCCTCTAGGCAGTGATGCTGGTCTCCATGAACTTCCATTCACACATATGCGAGTTCTTCATACCACGTGCACAGCTATGCTTAGTTAGGTTAGATTTCTGTTGCTATGGCAAAATCTATTTTGAAAAAAGCAAAGGAAAGGTAAGCTGAGGGATGCATGCTTGTAATTCTAGCATTTGAGAGGCTGGGAAGAGAGGATCAGCCTGGGCCATATAACTGATCTTGGCTTAAACAAAACCAAAACAGGCAGCAAAAGAGGAGTTGGGGAGGTTTCCTTCCACTATGCTCCCCTCCCAAAAGTTAACAGTGGTCAAGGCTTTAACAAATGGACCTGGGTGCTCTAATAGCCTGCATGCTCTTCAAACAGAATGCTAATTGATTGCTTATGTAGTTTCTCAAGCCAGAGAAGTTCAGAAGCAGAGAACCTCCATGTGGGGAACACACAGCAGGCTTTTCTGGCAATGGCAAGACAGTGATAGACTAGAGGCAGAAAACGGCTGTGTGAAACACAACAGCCATGGGGCAAACAAAACGACACCCCCCACTCCAGGTTCATCACCCATGCAACATCTCACTTAACCAGAGGCTCCTGGAAGGACCGCATACCTACGAGGATTTTTGTAATAGGCAAACACATGCCAGGAATAGGTGTGATATATGTAAGATTGGCTACCTAGAAAGGTTAAATTATGATATAGCCTTGGTTTAAGCAGGAGGGAAATAATATTTTCAATAAACTAGGTGAAATGTGCAAAACACTGATACTTAAAGGGAAACGGTTTTCTAAAAAACTGGGAAACGATCAGATAACTGTGGTGTCACTGTTTGCGTGCCAGGAATTCTAACTAATCACTTATCAGAAGTAACTAGTCTGGATACAAATGTAATGAACAAAGAAAACACCACGAACCATCATGTGAAAATGTTTGACAAAGAAAAAAATTAAATATAAGAATTATGTTGTCTCTCTGCAGACAATCCTATTATCTGTTGCTATGGGGGACAGGAACAGGACATGTAAATACAATTCACCGGGAATCCAAATGACTCAATTTTAGTCAATAATTCTACAAACTGCATTAACATCTTTCATCAGAGCTTCTCTAAGTGCTTAGCTGGTTTGAGTGCCTGTCCGCGCCTCCAATGCCTACCTTCTGGAACAAGTGCGAATGAGCACTGAGAATGTTTAAAGGTAGGCAGCAGGAAGGAGCCGTGCAGGCACCAACAATTTGTCGTCTGAATAATCAGTGTCTGCATAATTAAAAGTTGACTTGCATTCTCAACTACTGATAACTGGCAGGCTCTATTAGAACAGTTGCTAAAATTTTCTCAGAAAAAATGCCTGCAACACAGTGAGTAATGTCAGCCTCGTGAGTTATTTATAGATTATCCTCCAGCAGAGGAAGGCTCAGGAACTGAGTAGGGTGCTGGTGTCAGAGTTGAATGTCTCTCTAATTATTTCTAAAAAATTGAGTATTGATTTTTAAAAATTACTCAATATTTCACATTAGTCACCTATTAGTGGATAATAGGAAGAGAGAATATGTATGTACCATATTAGCCACAGTTAATAGTTGACATTTTGTATATAAAAATAAGTGAGTGATTCTTTAGCAAAAGTGTACCTTGGATTGAAGTGTCCCTGGTGCACTTCAAATGGGATTTAAGTAAAAGAAAAACAACATAAGGACTCATTCATACCTCCAGGACATAGCTACCCTGGTAAATAGTCTGCAAAATGAAAAGTGTGTAGGTGTCAGGTAATCAAGGGAAAGCAAAGGGCAGATAGCTAGCTCAGGAGCACACAGATCCTCAGCAAGACTTGTTAAGATAGGAATCCTGATACAACACAGATGTGCCCTTCCCACGGAGACAGAACCACACACATCTGTACCGCAGTCTGGATGCTCAGCAGTGGCCAGACCTACCTACTCCTTGAGATGGGAGCCGAGAGAGGCTTTTGAGGAACTTTGATTAAAAAGAATTTATGCAAAGATAATAAGATACATTCTTATAGTTCTTTGTCAAAGTCTACCCTGGTTAACTCTGTAATCCTTCTTCTGTGCCACTAATGAAACAGCTGCTAATGAAATTCAATGAGAACACTAAACTGGGAGGTGTTGGAACCCAAGGAAACAATAAAAAGGGCTATAACAAGATCAGAGCTACTAATAGACTGAAACAGAATCAGACGGTAGGAAAAAAAGGAAGTGAGCACTGCCGGTGGCATGTAATTGGTACGGCTCACCTGGAGGGCAAATCCGAGGTATACATCAAGTGCCTTAAAAATGTTCATAGGAAAATATTCTTAGCACTTAGATTGTTTCTATTATTAAAAAACTAATTAAAATTATAGAAAGAATACATGGTTGTTATGTAAAAATTAGAAACTGAAAATTACAGAGACAAGGGCAGTCATTTAAAATACAATTAGGCAGGGCCAATTGTTTTGTCATATCGTCTTTGCAGTGGCCTCTTCTAGTTCTATCTATGAAATTATTTCTGTGGTTATTATTCAGACAGGATCTTGCTATGTAGACCAAGCTGGCCTTGAGCTCACCATCCTCCTGCCTCTGCCTCAGGCTCATGAGTGCTGAGATTATAAGCATGGGACTGATGTCCATACTTACTGTATGGAAATTTTAACATAATTTATGACACATGGTAATTTGTAAGCACTTCTTTTTACAGTATATGCCTTGGCCATTTAAAAAAAAAATCCTGATCTAAAATGCATTTAAAATGTAATTAAAAAGAAAACCAACTATCTTAGTTAGGGCTTCCATTGTTGAGATACAACATTATGACCAAAAACCACCTGGGGAGGAAAGGGTTTATTTCCTCTTACAACTCTCATGTGACGTGCTTTCACTGAGGGCACTCAAGGTAAGAACCTGGAGAGAGGAACTAAAGCAGAAGCCATAGAGGAATGCTGCTTTGTGGTTTGCTCAGTCTGTTTTTTTTATATATCCCAGACCATCTCCCAGGGGTGGCACTGTCCATAGTGCCCTTCCACTCACTAATGAGACGTGCCTACAGGCCAGTCTTTCGGAGGCATCTTCTCATTTAAGATTCCTTCTTCCAAGACATGTTTAGGTTTGTATCAGGTTAACAAAAACTAATCAGGACATCAACAAAATGACACTGCCAATCTCATAGACAAAATGGTATCTTGTACTTAACTTCTAGAGAGAGGATATAGACTGTCATTTTTATCACGATACTGTGTGTGATAGTGTGCACTTAGGAAGTTTCATGAAGAGCTGTGGGTGTAGCTCAGCTGCTAGGCAAGCACCAGGCCCTGCATATATCTCAGTATGGAAAGTCTCCTTTATGAAATAAAATCCTTTGTTTTATTAGATATCTTGAGTTCTGCTATTTCATATTAACACCAATACCCTGGTTACTTGTAATTCTTTTTTTGTTGTTGTTTTGTTTTTTTGTTTTTTGAGACAGGGTTTCTCTGTTTAACAACCCTGGCTGTGCTGAACTCACTTTGTAGACACTCAAACTCATAGAGATCCTCCTGCCTCTGCCTCCTGAGTGCTGTGACTAAAGGTGTGTACCATTACACCTGGCTATTTGAGATTCTTGACGTGCCCAAATACTCCCATTATTGTTATAGCAGTCCCTTTTTCTTTTTTTTTTTTTGGTTTTTCGAGACAGGGTTTCTCTGTGTAGCCCTGGCTGTCCTGGAACTCACTCTGTGGACCAGGCTGGCCTCGAACTCAGAAATCCGCCTGTCTCTGCCTCCCAAGTGCTGGGATTAAAGGTGTGCACTACCACACCTGTCGAAATACATTTTCTGGGGCTAGCAAGATGGCTTAATGGGTAACTTTCCATGTGGCAGATGTCCTTAGTTTATGTGGCGGCTGGCATCAGTAAGCTCAGCGTGCTTAGGGCAAGATGAGAGGTGAAAATAGACTGATTGTCTTGAAGTTCACGTACAAAGTGTAGGGGCAGGAACAAGAGGCCGTGCCTCAAAACACAGGTGGAAGGGAGACTCGGCTCCTGAAAAGCTGACTCTCCTACTGGACACATGTGCTGTGTGTGGCCTTTCTACAGCCTCTCTCTCTTTCTCACACACTAAAGTTTAAAAAGCCTTTCCCCCTAAAGTTTCCTAGTACACTGTTGCACCTTGGGGATAGTGTTCTTAATTCAAAGACACAGAGGCCCTCAAAGAAGACAGTAGCAGCCACTCCCATTGCAGAGCTCTGGGTATTCCTCTCTCTATTCTGTAAGGGCAGGAGCACATGCCATGATGTGTGTGAAGATCAGAGGACAGAATGTGTAGGAGTTGGTTTTCTCCTACCGCGTGGGTCCTGACGACATAACTCAGGTCATGTGCTTGTTTCTGCAGCACATATACTACAGTTGGACGTAAAGAGACAATTAGCATGGCCCCTGCACACACGTGACATGAAAATTTGTAAAGTGTTTCATACTTTTTTTTAGTTGGGCAGTGTTGGCACACGATTTTAATCTAATCACTGGGGAGACAAAGGCAGGCAGATCTCTGAGTTCAAGTCAGGGCTGGTCTACAGAGTGAGTTCCAGGATATTCAGGGTTATGCAGAGAAACCCTGTTTCAGAAAATTTAAAAACAAACCAAACCAAATCAAATTAACTCAGGTCTTTAGGCTTAGAGGCAAGCACCTTTACTAGCTGACCCATCTTTCTGGCCCAGATTTGGATATTTTGTCGCAGTGGCTCAAAGAACCAAAGAAGGCAGAAAAGACAATAGACACTTGTTGGGCCCTGCTAATTAAGATCAAAGCCTATCATTGTCTTGAAAGTCTTTTGAAGCTTGGCTCAAAATGGGAGACTTCCTTTACCAGTAGGGCTTCTCCTTCTCTAACTTTGTCTGGGGAGCCTGAAAGCACTATATTCTGCCATACATAACCTTGGTGAAATTATGGCTACCCTCCCACCCCCCTAAGAAACCCATTCAGCAAGCAACTAAGATTCCTGGAATGCATCCCCATACTCATGATGCATCTCAGTACCTTAGCCTTCAGCCAATGACCTTTGCCCACCCTGGATATTCCTATCCCCATCCCTAAAACTATACAACCTTTGGTTTACCTCGAATGAAGTGTATGCATACAAGTTCATACAATATATGCACAATAAAAAAAAAATATGCACAAGCTAAGATGGTCAGAGGCGGCCTTCGCCTAAAAGAGCTCTAACGCTAAGAAGGTCCTTGGAGAAGGCCCTCTCCCCCGGCCCCTCTTGATCCTTGCATTCACTCCCAGCTGGACCGGGATGCTGCAGAATGCCAATCATTCTGGGCTGCATTTCATCCTTCCAGCCCAGTGTGCAGCAGCGTCTGGACACCCTGAGAGGGAAAAGTGTAAGACGCAGAACCACAGCTAGATCCCAAAATTTGTACCACAGAGACTAACGTGATTTAATAGGACCATGGGCCACATAAATGCTAGTTTTCAAATCCTATTGCTTTAAGATGGGGAAAAGATCGATGTCACAAAGAACACCTACATATTGTATAAATTGGCAGCTGAATTACGATCTGTAGACATATACACAAAAAAAGGATGGCAAAATCTGGACAACGTATGTGAAAAGTCTGAAGTGAAGAGTAAGTGTCTATAGTTTAGTTAGGCTGACAGAGTATTAATCTACCAATAAATCCTAGGCTTAGGCAACATCTACCTTCCTCCCTTTCAGCATAATTAACTAGAAAAGGAGATGTGGAGATGGCCCAGCAATTAAGGATACTTGCTGCTCTTCCAGAGGACCTCGGTTTGATTCCTAGCACTCAGACAGTCCTTTATAAGTGTCTGAAACTCCAGTTTCAGGGGATCTGATGCCCTTTTCTGGCCTCCACGGGCACCAGACACATAAGTGGTGCACAAACATACATGCAGACAAACACTCAACCATAAAATAAATATTTTTTGTTTGTTTGAGACAGAGTCTGTCTATGTAGTCCTGGCTGGTATGGAGCTTGCTATGTAGGCCAGGCTGACCTCTAATTCACAAAGATCCTCCTGCCTTTTTGTTCCGGGTGTTGGGATTAAAGGAGTGTGCCACCGCAATGGGGGTGGGGGTAGAACAAAACAAACAAAACAACAACAACGCTGTGAAAAGAATTTTCTTTCCTTTGTGCATGTCTGTAGGCTCAGGTGTGTGCTTGCCTGTGACGAAGATCACTCCCCACCATACACAGTAAGCCAGGGCTGCTCCCTTGAACACACAACGAGGCTGTCTGTCTAGTCTGGTTAGCTAGGCATCCTGTCTGTCACCATTGCCCTGGGAATCACAGGCAGGCTACCATCATTCAGCATCTGCCTGGGTGCTAGGGATCTGATCTCTGGTCTTCATGCTCAAACAGTGAGTGCAATACCCACTGAGCCATCCTCCCAGGCCCTCAAAGGCATCTTTGGATAAAATGAAAACCACTTAATAAGAATACTAGAAATGGTTGGGGAGATGGCCCAGGAAGTAAAAGTACTTGCTCCCAAGCCTAATAACCCGAGTTTGATCTCCAAGACACACATGGTAGAAGAGAATTGACTCATGGACTCATATTATAGTATGTATACCCACACAAAATGAATAAAAGTTTAAAAATACTCTAGTTTTAAAATTTTAGTTAATTTATTGTTTTGTTGTTGTTATTGTTATTATTATTGTATTTATTTATTTGAAACAATCTCACTATGTAGCCTGGTGGGGATCTCACTATATAGACCAGGTTGGATTCAGAGATCTGCCTGTCTTTGCCTCCTGAGCGCTGTAATTAAAGGCATGAGCCATCACCACTGGCTCTGGCTCAAGTTTTTAAGAGACAAATTCTCCTGTAGTTCAGACTAACCTCAAACTTGCTGTATAGCTAAATCTGTCTTAGCCTCCTAACCACCCTATCTCCACTTCCCAAGCTCTGGGACCACAGAAGCGTGCTCAGAGCCTCTCAATAGCATAATGACATATAAGACAGCTGTGTTTTCCTTTTAGGTCACTCATTTGTTTGATGCTTGTCTTTATAGTTTTTTTCCTCCTTAAACATTAGCTCTCAAAATATCAATAACGTAAGTAAAAAACTACATTTCTGACTTACCTGTGTGGCTTATGGAAGTTATCCCCTGGGCATTACACTGCAGCTGTAGCATGTGTCGCAGCATGGCTACTCCCCAAACAGTCAAATCTGCACACAGCCCTGGAGTCCCCGTGGTATGGGCCTGCAAGCTGGCAGCTCTGAGCTGTCTGCACAGTGCGGAGACACTGATGGCACAGATGAATTTGTGTTCTGGGCTGTGTTTTTCAGTATGGGGCAAAAGGTTGAAGACAGCATTATAGTTACTTTCATACTTCCCATTGACATTACACCCAGGAATTGGGGGTTCACCTATTTTGCTGTTCTCTTCACTCTCCCCCTGATTTGTATAATCAAATGTTTTGACCAGATTCTTGCTTTCAGGTAAACAGGTGTCTTTGCTACCAGTCTTGTCACAAAGCATCCTTACAACTCTGTCAACATCTTCAAATCTGGCTAAAAGAGTCATCCTCAGGGCAACATGGCAGAAGACCCCGAGTGTGAGGAGCAGCCCCCCTAGAGAACACTCTGTGCTATGGTAGTGGTCCCATGCCTGCTGCATACATTCCTGGCTGCAATACTTGGCATAGCTGCAGCTGCCACAGGGTACTGTGGCCAAAGTGTGCTTCAGACATCGGTGACAGTAGAGGTCTCCATTGGTAACTCTGGCATCCCACTTGTTCTCTAGGCAATGATGCAGTGGTAGCATTTCTCCTGGGTTAAGGACACTTACAAAAGCATCTTCCTTCACCAGGAGTTCTCCTGGGAAAATGTCTTTTGTGGCAACTAGATGGCGGCCTTTCAGAGGGTCTGTGCATAAGCTGACAGAGAGGGATGCCCCAGAAATCTGTTTGTTCTCTTCCCCCAGGGCCATATCCTCAAAGGTTTTGGTGAGAGCTGCAGGGAAGGATTCTGGGAGAGTCTCCTTTTCCTGGATCTTCATTTTCAGATGCTGGACATTCCTTTGCAAAATCTGATGAGAGGAAAGCAGCAGGGTTGGCTTGGCAGAGAGGCTGCTTTCGAGATCACTGATGGTCTGTCTTGCCTCCTGGAGTCTCCCAAGGTTCACCAGGCATTCTGTCTTACGCACCATCATCTTAGGCTGCAGTCTTTCAGGATACCCATGCATACCTGCTCTCATTATGTCTTTAAGACATGCCTGAAAACAAAAGGAAATCCCAGGATGACCCTTGGTCTCTGTTCTTCACTATGTATGGAAAACCACGGCATGTAAAGGATCACTAATAGTGGACATCTTCAGCTGAGAGCTTAGGCCTTAAATCACACCCTGTGCTCTGCTTTGTGATTTTTCCTTCTTCTCTGTTCCTTCCTTCCCTCCCATTCATCTCCCTCCCTGCCCTCCCCCCTCCTTATGCTGGGGATTGAAGTTAGAGTCTCTCTCTCTCTCTCTCTCTCTCTCTCTCTCTCTGGTTTTTCTTTTCTTTTCTTTTTCTTTTTCTTTTTCTTTTTTTTTTTTTTTTTTTTTTTTTGGTTTTTCGAGACAGGGTTTCTCTGTGTAGCCCTGGCTGTCCTGGAACTCACTCTGTAGACCAGGCTGGCCTCGAACTCAGAAATCCACCTGCCTCTGCCTCCCAAGTGCTGGGATTAAAGGCGTGTGCCACCACTGCCCGGCTTAGGCAGGGGATTGATCTCAGCTGCTGCATGACCTTTTAAGTGAGTGACAGTAATACTTGTTTATAATATTGTGCCTGATTTTTCTTATTAGGCAGTTCTGGCTTTTTTGCTTGGTTTTTTATTTTTATTTTTTATTTTTTTGAGACAAAGTTTTGCCATACATTCTTGGGGGGCTTGGAACTCTCTCTATACAAATCAGGCTGCCCCAAACCCATAGGCCTGTCTTTGTCTCCCAAGTGCTGAGATTAAAGATTAAGCCTGTCTCACCATAACCAGTTTAATAGTTCCATTTTTTAAGAGGAGAAAAGTCTTAGAAAATTAAGATGGTAGATTTTTCTGGGCTTGGTGATGCATGCATTTAATCCTAGCACTCGGGAGGCAGAAGCTATCAGATCTCAGTGAGTTTGAGGCCAGCCTGGTCTATATATTGAGTTCTAGGACAACCAGAACCACATAGTGAGATTCTGTCTCAAGGGAAAAAAAAAAAAGGAATATTCGCTGAGAGAGTAAGAGGCGAGGTGTGATCATATGCAGGCAGGTTAGGTTTTTCAATGTTTTTGTTTCTCATCTGAAAAAGAGATGATTCATCAACAGGTCATTTTAGGATGAGATAAATTACATATCTAAAGCGATGAAAGGAACTCCTGGATATGTTCAATAAATGGTTATTATTAGAAGTAAAACAAACGATCAATATAGGGAGGTGAGAAAGGGATGGATTCTTCCTAAGTTTTTCTACACTCGTCCTAGGAGTCTAAGTCCTTAGGACCTACAGTCAGATTCTTGGATCTTTTTTTCATGATTTAGAGAATACTTTGTTAGTTTATGTAATTAAACCCACGTAGATAAGACTGAATATTTAATACAGTGTATTACTTCTGTATAAATGGAAAAATGAAGTTTAATGTGTCTAGACAAATATGGCTGTTAATTTCTGTACAGTGCCAATTTAAAATAGTAAACTGGGATACTTTTTTCCAAAGTTGACAGCATAGCTAAAGTGTACCACAAAATTGATACACATATAGTCAAATATTATCAGTGTGCTATGCAGCAACCACAGCAGCTTTTCTAGGTTCTGTAGCCACCTGAACAAAATCAGAGACATCCTGCACACTGTTTTTTTTAAAAAAGGAAAAAACAAAATCCCGGATTATTAGATTTTTGTTTTTCAGTTTTTAGTAGCAGCTCTGACTGCCCAGTATTGACTATGTAGCCAAGGTTAGTCATAAACACAGAGCATGCTTCAGCTTTCTACATGTTAGGATTATAGTTGTGCGTCACCATGCCCAGATAGATCCTTGTTCTTCTATTTGATTTGAAGGGCAGTGAGTGTGAACAATCAACTATTCCAATAGTCCTTAACTCCAGTGTGTAATGGATTTCTGTAAAATGCATGCAGGTCGAATATTTTAGAGTCTGTCCTTAGGCACCTCTATCACACATGTCAGATAGCTCACAGGTTATCTTCCTAAAACACAAATTTGATTTGTTTGGTTTTTTTGAGACAAGAGTTTCTCTGTATATAGCCCTGGCTGCCTAGACTCCCTCTGTAGACCAGGCTGGCCTCACACTGACAGAGATCCACCTGCCTCTGCCTCCACCTCCTGAATGCTGGTATTAAAAGTGTGCACTAGTGCCTGACCATAGATCTAATTTTTGTCATTTCCTGACTTAAAATCCATGAACATAATGCTCCAGAATTGTCACTGCAGCAGTTAGGGGATGAGAAGAAAGCCACTTACAGTAAGCTACCTCACTGGTGCTCCTGGGCGGGCGGCGCTGGGCACCTTTTACTTTCACACTGCCCATGATTACTTCAGAAGAGCTGTATCATCAGAGGATCTCAAGCATAGCCTACTTATTTATCTTCTTTCAAACTGTTATTTTATGTGTATGTGTTTTGCCTGCATTTATGTCTGTGCACCTGCATGTATGTCTGTGCTTTCTGCCTGCAGAAGCCAGAACAGGATGTCAGATCCCTTGGAAATGAAGTTACAGCCTGTTGTGAGCTGCCATGTTGGGGCTGGGAATCAAACCCAGGTCCTCTAGAAGAGTCATCAAGCCATCTTTCCAGTCTTTGTGCCCAGCTTATTTAGAAGAAACAAATGAACAAGGTAATATCTGGACACACTTGGAATCTAAAATACCATTAGCAGCACATCTGGCTGATATGGACACTGAGAAATGCTGGCCTATTGGATCCAGTCCATGCCCTGTGGACAATGCCATAGCTTTTTCTTGTCAACTAACACTATTCTTTGTAGTCACCTGTGAGAGGTGACATGAGTCACAAGAAAGAATGGGTCTGGGTGGATATCAGTGTTTCTAAGCTAACTAATCAGTGTGTGCAGAACAACAGAGAGGAGCTTACTTTCTACTGAAGCCACAGGCAAGACAGCAGGTGCTTCAATACTCACTTCATACTGACCCAGATGGAAGAGGGCTGCAGAGCGATTGGCGTAGCACAGTGAAATGCCCTCAGTGTTAGGCCTTGAATGAGACACTCCCTGAAAAACAACGAGCTGGTCACAGGGGTAAATGGGCCTCTGCATCTCAGATAATGAGGGGTCTACTACTAAAGACTGAATAGAACTGGGAAAAAAATACTGAACCTTCTGTTCCACTTACTTCCCATTAGCAAACCTCTAAAGATCAATGAGGAAATAAAGGTCCAATACTGAATACAGCAGTGTCAAGACACAGCTTCTGCTACTTCTGCCAGTTTACCCAGGCTCACCTTGAATTTATGATCCTGCTGCCTCAATTTCCCAAGTAGCTGGGTTACAGGCCTATGCCACCAAGTCCAGTGTCAATGGATCAAACTCTTACTGTAACAAATGAAAGTGTAATAACTCTGGAAGAAACGATGACGAGTCAAAAGTAATGCTGGAGGAGTCCTTTCCAACTCTAATAAAGAAACCAGATGTTGTTGGGTGTGGTGGCACGTGCCTTAATCCCAGCACTTGGGAGGTGGAGGAAGGAAGATCAGAAGTTCAAAGCCAGCTTCTGCTACAAAGTTCAAGCTATTCTTGGCCACATGGAACCATTCACAAAAAATAAAAACAAAAAGTAAATAAATAATAAAAAAAGGAATAAGAAAAAGTAAACAAACCAAACTAACCAACCAACCAAACAAAAAAACCAAACAAACCCACAAAAACAAAATTCTAGAGATCATAAAAGGAAAATAAACTTGAATCCATAAGGGAAATTCTCTGTGTGTTCTAGGCTAGCTGAAATACTTTTTCACCCATCAATTTGGTAAAGAAAAATAAAACCCAGAACAGATTACTTGACAAAGGAGTGGGATAATGAACATTCTCATTATGTTGCTAGTGGAAGTACACAGTAGTCTGATAACTAGCAATATAATTTAGCAAGACAGAGCAACTGTTTTGTGGTATGGTGCTAGGTTTAGAAGCCAGAGCTTCATGCATGCTAGGTAAGCATTATAGCAGTGATCTATGACCTCAATTCTTAAAATTTAATATATTATATGTATTTTATTTAGTTTTGCTTTGTTTTGTTTTTCAAGACAGAGTTTCTCTGTATAGCCCTGGCTGTCCTAGAACTTGCTTTGTAGACCAGGCTAGCCTCAAATTCAGAAATCTGTCTGCTTCTGCCTCCCGAGTGCTGGGATTAAGGGTGTGTGCCACCACTACTACACTTTTTGCACTTATGTGCACGTACAGGCCTAGACTCACACCATGACGTGTACTGAGGTCAGAGGACAACTCTCAGGGGTTAGTTCTCTCCTGCTGTCTTGCACAATCTGAAGATTGAACTCATGTCATCCAGGCTTTTGCATAACTGCCCCTACCAATGGAGCCATCTCATTGGCCCACTTAGAGCTCTTAAGATTAAAAACAAATGTGCATATGTATACATGTGAGTGAAGTGCCCGAGGAGGCCAGAGCCATTGGCTCCCTTGGGGCTGGACGTGAGGTTAAACCAGGGGACAGGAAAAGAAACCACACTACGTATTTTTGCAACTATTGAAATCTAACTATATGAGCATATTTCCTATCCCCCCAAAAATGTATAATAGTAACAAAATAATAGTTTGTAATAATAACCAGTATTGCTTAAGAAATGAACATTCCCACATTCTGTTAGAATGAATGTTAACTAGTTCTTTCCTGGAGAACAATTCAGCATCACTCTCAGACCCTGCACTTTACTCTTCTAATTCATCCTGAACAAAACATCAGTTGTACATAAATATTTATACAGAAAGATGCTTATTATAGCATCATAATGCCAAATAATATGCCAATATTAGCTCTTAAATTAAGTACATTTCTTCTCTGTAACAGAACACAGAGTTAGCTATGGAAAATTACTGGGAGCTGAAAATTTAATACTGTGAGAAAATGGGTACAATAAATCGTTGAAGGGAAAGAGTAGGTTACAAAACAGTAAGTGTACATTATCCCAATTTTGTAAAAGAAAAACACATTCTCACAGGAAAAACTCCGGCTGGCTAGATAGAAGCAGAAATGTTACAGTACTTATCACTGGTTATGACTTTTTTTTTACTCTTTACACTTCTCTATATTTTCCAAAGTAACATTTATTACTTTTACAGACAAAACAACAAGCATTACTTTAAAAAGAAAGAAAATAGCAGCTCTCTATAAAATTGCAAAGTACTGTAATCACCAAAATACCAGCTTCATGGAACAGGAAGTGCATCTCCCTCTCCATTCACAGCAAACCTTCATCTCTTTTCTTCTTGAGACAAGGTCTCGTGCAGCCCAGGCTGATGTCAAACTCATTCTAGAGCTCATTTTAAAATTTTATTTTATTTTTAAAATGACGCGTATGTGTATTGGTATGTGTACGTGTTAACATGAGTGCCTGTGGGGCCAGGAGAGAGCTTTTGGATCCCTGTAGGAGAGACCCACCCCTGCCGTGGTCTGCACACCCCCGCCGTGGTCTGCATGGGCAGCGAGTGCTCTTGAGCCCTGAACAGCTCTCTAGCCCCTCCTTTCTTTTTGCCTGTTTTCATTGAGCAAAGGCATAAAACTGAAGCCAAAGATTTTCTTACACTATTACAAAGAAGGGCTTTTACATGTCTGTAGAGTGGATGTTGTAGCTCTGATATCTTTAGGAAAGTTAATTCTAAGGGTTGAATATTGACTTTTAAAGATGCAGGACATGTACAACACTCTCAATCCCAGGGCTGGGAACAAAAACCTTGGGCATCATGCTTGCTAGGCAAGTGGTATTAGCTTGGAGCTACACCTCACTTGTATCCCTTTACATTTCTTTCTCCTTTCCTAGACAGGGTCTTATATAGCCCATGCAAGCCTCAAACTGGTTACAAAGCTAAGACTGGCTAGCCTTCAACTCCTGACCTTCTCCCCTTCCTGAAACTTGGATCATAGGAGTGTGCCAACCTTCTAGGCTCACACCATTCTTTTAATATATAAAAAAATCACAGATCAAGAGTTTGACATATTCTTGTTCTAAGCCCATATAGATCTCTGAAAAACCAATAGAAGGAATTTTCTCAGGGTTCCATGGAAGCAAGTGAGTAAGAGTAACACAGTGTTAAAAGCCTCAATTCTGCTTCAAAATCTAGCTTGGTGGGGCTGGAAAGATGACTCAGCAGTTAGGAACCAGAGGACATGGGTTCAATTCCCAGAACCTACACACAATCTGTAACTCTAGTTCCAGGGGATATGATGCCCTCTTCTGGCCTCCTCGGGCATCAAGCATACATACGGTGCACATACATGTAGGTGAAAATCCATACGTGTAAAATAATAATTAAAAAATATGGTTTGTCATGGTTAGTGTAAAGTATCTGTTGACTGTTATTAATAGTAATATGTTAATATATGACCAAGAAAATCTAGTTTGACTAGGCTATGGCAAATCCACTCATTTTCTTCCTTCCTTTCTTTTCTTTTCTTTCTTTTTTTTTTTTTTTTTTTTGGTTTTTCAAGACAGGGTTTCTCTGTATAGCCCTGGCTGTCCTGGAACCCACTCTGTAGACCAGGCTGGCCTCGAACTCAGAAATCCACCTGCCTCTGCTTCCCAAGTGCTAGGACTAAAGGCATGCGCCACCACTGCCCGGCTCCTTCCTTCCTTTCTTTCTTAGCAATATTTAAGTCATTCTGGTTGTTTACTTTATTGGGACAGGGTCTCACTACATATCTCTGGCCAGTTTGGAGCTTGTTATGTAGACTAGGCTGGTCTTGAACTCAGAGATCCACCTGCCTCTACCTCTTTTTTTTTTTTTTTTAATAATTTT
>CM052710.1:43095680-43098092 GCA_028551405.1 Uromys caudimaculatus
TTTCTTTGTGTTGTCCTGGAATACAGCTGTAGACTAGGCTGGTCTTGAACTCAATGATCTGCCTGCCTCTGCCTCCCAAGTGCTGGGATTAAAGGCGTGCGCCACCACCTCTGGCTATCACTGCGGTCCTTTTCTTTTAAACATTTATTTATTTTGTGCGTAGCTGTATAAGCATCTAATGAATACCATGTGGAGGTCAGAGGACAACTTTCAGGAGCTGGTTCTCTCCTTCCACTGTGGGTTCTAGGGATCAAGCTCAGGTTGGTAGAGAGACTTGCATAGCAAGTGCCTTTACCTACAGAGCCATCCTACTGGCCCTAGTATAGGTTTTTTTTATATAAAGGGATCATAGAATATCGAGGGGGAGTGGATGAAGTCCTGAATGAATGTGTTCTGTTGACATGGCCCATGGGAATTGGCAAAGCCTTCCTCTGGTCCTGTGAGGATGTTGACAGTGTGTCTAAAAACTAGAAACCACAGCTTTCTCCTCTGGGATGACTGTAACCCCAGCCTGCTCCTCTACAAAGACTGCCCACCAAGACTAGCTAACCTGCCTACTTATGCTGTACACAATAAATGAGCTGAGTTTCCAGGTTATGGCATAGTAGATACCTTCCATCAGTGAGAGCACAGCCTACCCTAATAGCTTTTCTGTACATGTCTGCTCTTTCTTCAGGTTTCCAGAACCAAGCCTTGCTGGATAGAGCATATTTGTCTGTTTTGGGTTTGGCTTATTTCACTTGAAAAAATGTTTTCAAGGTTTAATATATTGCAGCATGTCACAGAATTTCACTATTTAAAAATGGCTGAATAATATTTCATTATTCATTCATGTATTTGTAGACATTCATGTGTGTAGTTTAAATAAAAATAGCCCCCATAGGCTCATACAGTTGAATGCGTAGTCATGGAGTAGCACTACTTTAGAGGGATTAGAAGGTGTGGCCTTATTGGAGTAGGAGTGGCATTGTTGGAGGAAGTGCATCACTTTGAGGTTCCAGCAACAAGGCTGCTCTGATCACATCCAAAGACCTTCTAGGTCTATGTGATCTGGCTGGAATTCAGACACGCCCTTAATATACACCTTTAATCCCAAACAATGAAGGTAAAGTTAGTTTGTAAAAGGAAGCATCCATGTTTGAAAGTGATGTCTAATTAAGAGGCAGACAAAGTGACAAATCAGAGAAGATCTGACAGAAAAAGAGTATGCCCAACTCTTACAAGAGCAAAGAGGAAAGCGAGGCTGCATAAGAGGGAGCATCGCAGAGGGTGAGAGGAAGGAGGTTTTACTGGGGCGTTTGTACAGAGACAGGTTGCAGAGAAAGAACAGGTGAAGACAGAACAAGCCAGAGAACGAGAAGGAGCCAGAAGATAGGACAGATTGCCAACATTAGTAGGCTAAGCATAACATTTTAGTCAGAAACTTAAGAGAAGTCAAATTGAACCAGTCAGCTGGGAGAGGAGTTTGAGCAACAACAGCTGAGTTAAACTAGTCAAAAGAATTCAGAAAGAACTAGAAAAGGTGAGCTTATTCAGCAGTAAGTCTCAAAGGCTAAAAATATCCTAGGCCTAGATTAGACTGTACGGAGGCTGGAAGCTTCCAGGACCAGGCCTCAGTTAGCAGATGGAGGCAGTAAGCCTTGGAGACAACAATCACTACAGGAGAATATGTCACAGACATGAGTATAAACCTCCCAGCTACTTCTCCAGCATCATGTCTACCTGCATTGTCAGGAGCCATCTAGGAAAAGCTAAAGGCATGTAAGTAACTATCCTGGAGACGGCCACCGTTTTTTGCATGGCCTTCAAGGGTTGAGCTCTAAGAGGCAAGGTCCCACGAGACTTCATCCCAGGATTGCTTCTTACTGATGATATGCCTTTTCCTGTCACTATTACTTAGTATAATGATTCCTGGGCTTTAACCTATACTATTGGGCAGATTTCCTACAGATCAACATAAAGATGAACTTTCATGAATTAATGCTGTCTAGATGAATTAATGATTTTATAGAATTCCTGATTTGATTCAAATAACTTTCAATAAAGTTTTAGGAGATGGTTTTAGTTGTTTTGCCAGAAAGATGTAATAAAGTCAGAATCAAGAATAGAATGTGCCCCTCCTCATAGAATAGTAAGTAAAGGCTGCATGATAAAGAATATGACGAGCCTTCATAACTACACTAAGAAGAGAAATAGGCTTGGGACAGATTTGTGATCAAAGAAAAAAACATTCATTCTAGGTCAGGTCCAAGGATGAGGACTGAGGTGTGCACTATGATAAAGCAAGGCCATGTATAAACTGTTGTTTTGAGCTTATAATGAGCTTATAGAATAAAACACTGCTTTGAACTTAACTAATCAACATCATTCTGTAACTCCCCTTTTGTAAAAAATTTTACCTATGAGGTAATT
>CM052710.1:43098192-43361422 GCA_028551405.1 Uromys caudimaculatus
AAAAAAAAAAAAAAAAAAAAAAAAACAAAAAAAAAAAAAAAAAAAACCAAAAAAAAAAAAAAAAAAAAAAGCTGAGAGAAAAGAAATAAAGTAGTGACATCTGGGCCTCTGTCCCATCCACCCACCAAATATATGTGTGTGGCTTGTGGGGCTCTGCTCTATCCATCCAAAAAAATATATATGTCTGTCTGTTTATCTATATGTATGTATATACATACGTATGTAGGTATATGTGTATGTATATCAGTATGCATGAACACTTGTCTCCACAAGTGTTGATGAGACAAGTGGTTGGGCCCCGGCCAGAATGTGTGTATCTGTGTATGTCTATGTGTGTGCTTGAATTCTCCCTTTCTTCTTTTTCTTTTCTCTCTGGTTCACAAAGAGTTAACAAGTTCTAGGCCTCTTGCCTGGCCAGCATGAGGTCCTTGAACTAAAGAAATAAGAAACCAGAGCTTATTAACACACAAGAGGTAAGATTATAAGGTCAGGGATCATCAGTCTTTAGCCTTCATCCAACTTTGTGTTCTACCTCAGCTCATTCCCCAGCTGGAGGCTGCTCTGGCACTGCATGCCACCATGACAATGATGACAATGAACTAACCCTCTGAAACAAGGGTTAAGGGTAAGCAAGCCCCAATTAAATGCTCTCCTTTATAAGAGTTGCTGTGGTCCTGGTGTCTCTTCACAGCAATAAAACACTGACTAGGACAATGTGTTTTCCACTTCTGACTACTGTGGGTAATGCTGCTATGAACACTGGTGTGCAGTATCTGCTCACATCCTGCTTTCAATTCTTTTGGGTATAAACCCAGAAGTGGGATTACTGCATCATACAATAATTCTCTAACTTTCAAGCAATTTTCACAATGGTTGTATCATTTTACATTCCCACTGGCTATGAGAAGGGTTCCCACGTCTACACATCTTTACCACCATGTCTGTTTTTGTTTTTTAGTAACAGCTGTCTAACGGCTGTGAAGCAGTGTCTTATCTCAGTGCTGATTTGCATTTCCCTGATCATTGATGCTGTGAGGCACCGTTTCATATGTTTATTGGCTGTTTGTGGATCATCTTCTTTGAAGATGTTGATTCAAATTATTTGCTTGTTTTTTAATTGGAGCTTTAAAAATTGTTGTTGAGTTGTGGGAGTTCTTCATTAATCTGAATATTAATACCCTGATGAAAATGATTAACAAGTACTTGCTTCCATTTTGGGGCTTCCATTCTGGGCTGTGTTTTTGATACTCTTTTGATTCTCAACAGTTTAATCTGGATAAAGTCCAACTTCATTTTTTCTTTTAATGGCCATGCTGTTGACACATCCAGTAAGCACTGCCAAACCCAGTCACGAAGAGTTTCTTTTAAGAGATTTATAGTTTTATCTCTTTAAGTTTGTAATGTCTGTTTCACTTAATTTTATATATTGTATAAAAGTCTAACTTCATCCTTTTCTATATGGCTTCTAACTAGTATACAAAGAGCTAAATTTCTCCTTCCTCAAGTCTCAACCTCTGATGTGTAGCAATTTCTTCAGAGGAAAACGTCTGCCTTGGTGGGAAGCTCCTTAAGCACAGGATGTTCCACGGAGGTGAAATAGTCCATCCTACAGGGAAGCTTGTTAAGCACAGGAAGTACACAACTCGGCAGCTCTAGTAAGTGTGTAAAACTGACTGGAGGCACTAGGACCCTCCTTCCCTATGCGTATAGAAGCTGTAAGGACTGCCAGGTCAGCGCAGCTGCCTAGCTGCATGGAAGAGGCTCAGACCCACTGGGCTGGCTCCAAGAGACACTCTCCAGCCTGTTGAGCTACCTGTAGGTTGTGCAGTGAACTCTAGGTTTCTAGCTTCCATGAGCTTTCCATGGTGGGGTGAGCTCCTAGAGATGCAGGGTGTCATACAATACCCTTCCTCATTTGTTGTCTTACTTAGGGTTATGTTAGGGTTTTACTGCTGTGAACAGATACCATGACCAAAGCAACTCTTATAAGGACAACATTTAATTGGGGCTGGCTTACAGGTTGAGAATTTCAGTCCATTATCATCAAAGTGGTAACAAGGCAGTATCCAGGCAGACATGGTGCAGGAGAAGCTGAGAGTTCTACATCTTCATCTAAAGGCCACTAGGAGAAGACTGGCTCTCACGTGGTTAGGACGAGGGTCTTATTGCCCACCCCCACAGTGACATACTTCCTCCAACAAGGCCACACCTCCTAAAAGTGCCACTCCCTGGTCCAAGCATATTCAAACCACCAGAGGTTACTATTGCTGTGAAGAGACACCATGACCAAGGTAACTATAAAAGAAAGCATTTAATTGGAGGCTTGCTTACAGTTAATTCATGATCATCGTGGTGGGAAGCACACAGGCTTGGCAACAGAGTAGTAGCTGAGAGCTCTACATGCAGCAGGCAGAGACAGACCCCTTCCCTCTCTCTCTTTGAGAGACTGGATCTGGCATGACATTTTGAAACCTCAAAGCCCCATACTTCCTAATCTTTCTAAACAGTTCTACCAACTGGGGACCAAATATTTAAATATATGAGCCTACTGGGTATTCTCATTCAAATTACCTCCCACTCCCCAACCCCTTTCTCTCCTCCTTCCCTCCACTCTCTCTCTCCCTCCTATCTAGTGAGACCAAGAGAAGAAAAGCCTCTTAATGGAGCCAACTTGCAAAGTGGAAAATCCCATCTTTGGCCTTAGACTAGGTTCAAAGTTTGACTGGAAGTAACAATTTAGTAACTGGCATTCATCTATATTTATGTCTATTTTTTTCCTCTATCCATCTCAAAGCTGGATGTGGTGGTACACTTTTAATAACAGCACTCAGGAGACAGAGGCTAGCCTGGTCTACATAGTAAGTTACAGGCTAGCCAGGGCTACATACTAAAATCATGCCTCAAAAAAAGAAAAGGAAAAAAAAAAAGAAAGAAAGAAAAGAGAAGGAAGAGGAGGAGGAGGAGCAGCAGCAGCAACAAACACAGCAATTCCCAGTGTTTTCCTTTAGATATTTTTAGGCATCTGCTAGGAGTGAGGACATTTTCTTAGATAACAGTATTATAGATTGAACGTGGCAAGTGCCCCAAAGGCTCATATGTTTGAACATGGTCCCTAACTGATAAGACTGTTTTAGAAGGTCGTGATGGGCTCCCTTTGTACATAAGGCCTCGCTGGCAGACAGACACAGCATCCTTACATTATATAAGTGACTTAAGAACAGAAAAACATAGGAAGCTCCTGGTTCATTCTGAGACTACCACACTCTGATTTGAAGAGTTGACAAAGAGAATAGAAGAAATATGTAGGCTAATATTATTTATATCTATCATTATAAAAATCTTACATTAACAGATTAAGAAAAAATGGTCATTTCTCTCAAGATATTTTTTTAAAATTTGATAAAGGTCAGTGTGCTTTTGTGATGAAAAAAAGTTAGTGTAAAGAACATAGGGCAACTCCCTTTAACTGAAGCACACTGCATATTATAAGCCTATGGTGAATACCTTAAATGTGTATTAGTACTCAACACAGTAGAAGATGTGTATCTATGCTATGAAAGTTAAAAAGTAAGCCGTGCAAACACTGGATCAGAGGATCACTCTGTACAGATATCATCGTTTAACCTCAAGATGCCAAGTGGATCGGCATACAAATGAAATGATGCCAAGTGCAGTAAGGCAGTCATTCACACAGCAATATAAAAAATTCTGCCTTGTATTTATACTCCTAACCATCAATTATGGTATGTAATTGGGGGAAAATGTTTATACACAATGCCAACCAAGGAAACCTTACAAGTAAAAATAAATCTAACAGGAAATGTGCAAGACGGATATAAAGAAAACTATAAACCTTTACTTAAGGACATAAAAGAAAGCCCAAGTAAGTGGCAAGACAACCTTTTCCGCGGATGAAAACATTTAATATTGTAAAGTTGTCAGCTCTCCCTAAATGAATCTATAAATTTAACACAATCCCAATCAAGAGCCCAACAACACTTTTTATGAAACACAACAAGTCAATTCTAAAGTTCACACGGGCGAGATGTACATGACATGACAAAGGTTCTGAAGAAGGGTAATGACTGTGGATGTGTGCCTCTTGACCTGATTACAAAGCTAGGAAGTCACATTTGTTCGGGAGGGCTCCCTGCTTTTTGAGTGCCCCTTTCCTTCTACTAGTAAATCTCAGCGGGGAAACTGTTCCTTAAGAGGAAACAGAGTTGATCTCCAGAGCACACCAAGTTTGGGCAAAGTTGAAACTGAGTATCTTTGACCAAAGGGATATGTGGGAGAGCAAGATTAGGCTAATCTATTCCCAAGGCTAGGCATAGTAGCCAACACCTTTACTCCCAGTGCTCAAGAGGCAGAAGCAGGAAGACCTCTGTGAGTTCAAGACCAGCCTGATCTAAAGAGTGAGTTCTAGGACAGCCAGGGCTACATAGTGAGACCCTCTCTTGAAAAATAAATTGAAGACTTCCCAGGACTTTTATTTTTTAAAGATTTATTTTATTTATATGAGTACACTATAGGTGTTAGACACACCAGGAAAGGGCATCGATCCCATTACAGATGGTTGTGAGCCACCATGTGGTTGCTAGGAATTGAACTCAGGACCTCTGAAAGAGTAGTCAGTGCTTTTAACCTCTGAGCCATCTCTCCAGCCCTTCCCAGAACTTTTCAATGAAACTCTCCAGAAAGAAGGTCTCCTTCTCTGGGGTTAGTAATCTATAAGAGCATCTTGGGCTAAGAATGGGTACAGCATTACCAAATGCAAAGTCTGTTGGTCACTGAAGCAATATGAAGTCTGATGGCATGCTCTAAGCCTCTGTATACAAGCTGGCCTGAAAATATATATCTGCTTTTAAAAATTTAGTTTCATAGTTAAAATTTTCAAATTTGAGCTGGATTTCTGTTAACCTGAAACTCAAAGAGTTATAAAATGAATGAAGTCATAGTAATTAAAACTCTTTGTTTTGGCATACAGAATCTAGAAACAAATTTTAAAAGTAAACAGTAACTTAATTTTCAGTAAGAACGGCATCTTGAAGCACTGGGGGAAAGATGGGTCATTCAATAAATGCTGTAGAAAATTGTCTGGCTCAAAAAAAAAAAAAAGTTAAAATATGGTCCTAGTTTGTTCTCTGTTGTGATAAACAGTGATAATAGCAACCCGGGGAGGAAAGGGTTACCTTCCTACGTGTCCTGATAAATGTGTATCATTGAGTGGAGTCAGCATAGGAGTTCATTAAGCTGGAATGTGGAGGCAGGAACTGGAGCAGGGACATGAAGGAAGCCCGCCTCCAGGCTTGTTCCCAGGCTTATACCTTTCCTACACTTCTTATGATCACCTGCCTAGGTGTAGGGCTGCCCACAGTGGACTAGGACCTCCTATAGCAACAGAATCAAGAAAATACATCCACAGACATGTCCACAGCTTATCTGATGAAGGCAATTCCTCAATTCAGATTACCTCTCTCATATGTCTAGGTATGTGTCAAGTTGACAAAAACTGATCAATCATTCATAACATTAATTTCAGATGTGTATGCATATTGTAATATCACATTGTGGCTTGAAGGAGAATGGACTTTATTGCTTAGTCACCAGGCAATGGAACTGTTTGAGAAGGATTAGGAGGTATGGCCTTGTTGGAGGAGGTGTGCCATTGGGAGTGGGCTTTGAGGTTTCAAAAGCCCACACCAGGCCCAGTATCTCCTTCCCTCCCTCCTTCCCCTGCTTGTGGATCAGGATGCAAAGTTCTCAGCTCCTTTTCCAGCATCATGCTTGCCTTCATGCCACCACACTCCCTGCCATGATTATAATGGATTAAAGCCTCTAAAACTGTAAGCAAGCCCCAGATATTTTCCTTTATAAGGGTTGCCTTGGTCATGGTGTCTCATTGTAGCAGTAGAACACTAACTAAGACAACATCTTAGACACACATAATTTTTATCTATTAATTATATGTCAATAAGCTAGACAATTTTGGGATGGATTATAGAGTTGAACGTATAAAACTACCCAAAATACATTTTAATAATCTTGATGTAGAATAGATTGTCATAAGCAAGGCATATAATTCAGAAGCTGTTAGAGAAAATGACAAGCCAGCCATTTGGTGCACACTAGTAATCCCAGTGTCTGAGGCTGAGGGAGGAGGATGGCCATGAGTTTGAGGTCAGCCTGGGCTATATAACAAATACCACACCAGCAAGAACTACATAGCAAAATCTTACCTTAAACAAACACCAAAGCTGGGTATGGTGACACATACCTATAGTTTAAGTACTAGAGAGGCAGAGGCAGGATTACTATGGGTTCAAGTTTAGCCTGTTTTACATAGCAAGTTCTGGAACAGTTTTACATAGAAAAACTTGGCCTCAAAAAACCAAAACCAAACAAACACAAACAAACAACCCAACCAACCAACCAACCAATCACCCAACCAACTAAGCAACAAACCAAGAGACTAGGAAGATTGATCAACAGTCAAGAGCAGTTGTTGCTCTTGCAGAGGACCTGGGTTCAGTTCCTAATACTCACAATTACTTGTAACTCCAGTTCCAGGGGATCTAAAGCCCTTTTCTGACATCGGTGGGCACCAGACACACACGTGATGCACAGACATACATAAAATAAATCTAAACAAATACACTAAAAAAACACAATCCAGCCCAAATAACAGATATGCTTGTGTGAATATATGCACACGCGCGCACATGCACGCGCACACACACACACACATACACACACACACAATTTGCCAGGGCTTAAGTCCCTATATAATATGGGATAGTAATTGCATGTAACATGCACATCCTTATTTATACTTTACAACATGTCTATACAACATGTGTGAAGGGTGTATGTGGGGGTTGGGGGTGATGGTGCTGGAGACGAAGCCCAGGCTTTTACATATTCTAGGTAAGATCTCTACTATTGGCCTCATATGCTGCTTACAATACCTAAGATAACATGAATACCATATACATAGTTGTTATGTTGTATGGGTCAGTACCTAATGACAAACAAAGAGCCTATACATGCCCAGTACAGATGCATCCTAAGGCTACCCACACATATCACAAATGCTATAACAAATGCAGAGAATAAGGGACTAGAGAGATGGCTCAGTGGTTAAGAGCACTGGATGATCTTTCAGAGCACCTGGGTTCAATTCCCAACCCCCACGTTGTGGCTCACAATTGTCTATAACTACAGTCCTGGGGAATCTGTCAACTGTTCCCATCCTCCATAGACACCTGACATGAACATGGTACATGACAACACATGCAGATAAAATATTCAGACACAAGAAGATAAAAAACAAAATCAGATGTAGAGAACAATGCTTAGACACAGAGTGCTTAACTGGGTGTGCCTACACATGACAGGTACATGGACTCAGTACAGTGTGGTGCAATTCAAGTTTGGCTTTTGAGGAGTTGCTGGGATTCTTTTCCCTGCTTAGTATTTTTCATCTAAGGTCCCATGAATCTAGGTATGCAGAACCTGTGGAGGTGGATAGCTGACTGTACAGAGAAAGACACCATTAAATTTTAAAAGACTTTTAAAAACCAGAAAAATTAGTAACATACATAGTGCAGTATATCAAATATTCAAATAGCCAAACTTATATAAATAGATGTAAGATGAACCACTAACAAAATGGAAAAGGACACAAAGCAAACTCACAGAGGAAATGCAAATGAGCTGTAATGGCAGAAAAGGAATACTATTTCCCTTGTGATCAGAAACCTGTGAATTAAACACCAGCCTTTTTTGCCTTTGTTTTTTTCATATTTAGTGGTTCTGGGGACTGAACCCAAGGAAGGACTGCTGCTTTGGAATGTTGGAAACATCTCTTATGCATTGTTTATGGCAAGCTGACAAAGGCTTTCTGAATACACATGGCAGGATCTATTCATTTTAAGATGCCCATAACCATGGGTGGAGCAATTCTCTGTCTAATAAAAGTCTATCTGAATTTCTTAAGTATGTGCTCAAAAACACACATAAAGATTATTTACTAAACATTGTTTGCAATAGTGAAACAAAACCAAACAACAACAAAAGTACTTAATTGCTCATCAATAGGAAAAAGAACAACTAAATTGGGACATAATTATACTATTCTAGTTCTATCACATGACTATTAAGATTAAGGTGTGATGTTGAAAAGGCTCAGTAGAACAACGCACACAATGTAATTGAATAGAGAATAAAGAAAAAAGGTATATATTTATGTACAAACATATGCAAACACACAAAAGGACTAGAAAGCTCTCTGACTATATATCTTTGATTTTTTAAAAGATTTATTTATTTATTTTATATATGTGAGTACACTGTCACTCTCTTCAGACATACCAGAAGAAGGCATCAGATCCCACAACAAATGGTTGTAAGCCACCCTGTGGTTGCTGGGAATTGAACTCAGGACCTTTGGAAAAAATAGCCAGTGCTCTTAACCTCTGAGCCATCTCTCCAGCCTGATTATATATCCTTGGAAAGAACAAGCAGAGGGTTATGGTTTACAAATGAAAAGTTCCCCCAAAGCTCCTGAGTTGGAGGCTCAATGCAGAGTTCAGAGGTATACTCTCAGGAAGTAACTAGATCAGGCTAGATCAGGAATGCTCTGATCTAATCAATGGATTAATCAACTGAGAGATTAATAATCTTAAGGCCACACTTCCAAGGGATAGAAACAATGTGTACTGGCTGGTTTTGTGTGTCAACTTGACACAAGCTGGAGTTATCACAGAGAAAGGAGTCTCTCTTGAGAAAATGCCTCCATGAGATCTAGCTGTAAGGCATTTCCTCAAGTAGTGATCAAGAGGGGAGGGCTCCTTGTGGGTGGAGCCATCCCTGGGCTGGTAGTCTTGGGCTCTATAAGAAAGCAAGCTGAGCAAGCCAGGGGAAGCAAGCAAGCCAGTAAGTAACATCCCTCCATGGCCTCTGCATCAGCTCCTGCTTCCTGACCTGCTTGAGTTCCAGTCCTGACTTCCTTTCGTGATGAACAGCAGTGTGGAAGTGTAAGCTCAATAAACCCTTTCCTCCCCAACTTGTGTCTTGGTCATGATGTTTGTGCAGGAATAGAAACCCTGACTAAGACACAAGGTGAGACCTAACTGGAGGAAGTTGGTCACCAGAGGCATGTCCTTGACCTCGTCCTTGATCCTTCCCTGACCTTTCTGAACTCTAGTTGGCTGATTCAACTCAGCTGTTCTGGCTCCTCTCCCAGATGATTTTATTCATAATCTGTCTTTTCTCTTGGCCTCTGAGTTGCTCTGCTTGGCCTCAAACTAACTCTAGCAATCTTTTCTAATCTAGTTTGTTCTTTCATTCTTCTCTGTAAAACTCTCCCGGTAAAACTGCCTCCTCCTCTGTCTCCGTGAGGCTCTGCTCTCCATGAACGCTACTGTGTTCCTGTACTGTACTCTCTCCTTCCTGTACCGTTTGTCTCCCCCTTAAGCAGCTTCCCTTTCCTCTCTTTTCTCCTGAGAGTTGGGCAGATCCTATTCTGTCAAGTCTTTCTGATTCTTCACATTGTCTGCCACTCAATTAGATCATTTTCAAATAGGGGTGATTCCTTCTACAAACCAACTTTACCTTCACTGTTTCAAATTAAAGGTGAGTACTAAAGGAGTGTCTCTTTTCCAGCCAGTGAGATTAAAGGTGTGTGCTAGGGCTGAGCCACACTCTAACGAGAAACAGGTTTTTTTCCCATAAATAACACAGACTTGGTGTTCACAGTATGATCAAATATTCTGAAACACCTGGCTGCCATGTGGTGACCAGAATGCAGATAATTAAGGATGTGCCCATGAGCCGGGCAGTGGTGGCGCACGCCTTTAATCCAACGCTTGGGAGGCAGAGGCAGGTGGATTTCTGAGTTCGAGGCCAGCCCGGTCTACAGAGGGAGTTCTAGGACAGCCAACCCTGTTTCGAAAAACCAAAAAAAAAAAAAAAAGGATGTGCCCGTGAGGTCTCGGACGGGAACAAGCACTTTCTTGGAAGCTGGATTCGAGTCATTCCTGTGACCCTGTGACAAAGGACTTGACTACATTTTGCCATGCCTTGAAACTGTGGGAGACTGAGCTTAGAAGCGATGGATTAATACACCAGAGTGAATTTTAATGCAGCCAAGGCTATGGCTTGAATGTTACCAGCTGCATCTAACTGGATTTATATTAGGAATTGGGAACAAAAAAACAGAGTAGAAAGGACAGTTTTGGCAGAAAGGGGGTTCTTCAGATGCAACTTAGTTTTTATAGTTAACTTTTGTGTTGCTGTGACCAAAATACCTGATATTCTGCCTCATGGGTTCAGGGAGTTTTCCTCAGCAACTTCAGGGAAGACAAGATGGAACAGCTGACCATGCTGGCAGGAGGGTGTGGGAGAGGACAGGTGTTCATAGTGTGGTGGACAGGAAACAGAGCGCTGCCTACAGCCTTCGAGGCCTACCACCCTACTACCTCTGTTAGCCAGACCCTACATCTTAAAGGATCGACAGTTTATTAAAAGAACACTACCAGCTAGGAACCAAGTAGCAAATCACCAGTTTATAGGAGATAAAAATACAAGGAACATATTTCAATAGGAGTGCATTCCAAGATGTGGACAAGAAAAGCACAGTTGTTAAAAAGATTTATGCTGGCCAGGAGTGTTGCACATCTTTAATTCCAGCACTTGTAAGAGAGAAGCAGGTTGATCTCTGTGAGTTCAAGGCAAGCCTGGTCTATACAGTTCTAGAATAGCCAGAGCTACATAGTGAGAACCTGTCTTAAAACAAACAAAACCAAAACATTAAAAAAAAAAAAAAAGCCGGGTGGCAGTGGCGCACGCATTTAATCCCAGCACTTGGGAGGCAGAGGCAGGCGGATTTCTGAGTTGGAGGCCAGCCTGGTCTACAGGGTGAGTTCCAGGACAGCCAGGGCTACACAGAGAAACCCTGTCTCGAGGAAAAAAAAAAAAAAAAAGCATTTCTGAGGCTTTGGGTTCAATCCCTATGACCCCAAACAACCAAACAGCTCGCCTCAATCCAAACCAAACTACAAAACTGGGGCTAGTGAGATGGCTCAACATATGAAAGTGCTTCCCCAAAAGACTGACAACTGTAGTTTGATCCCTGGGGACACACACAGTGGGAGGAAAGGACCAATTCCTACAAGTCACCCTCTGACCTCCACACATATGCTTCCCTCAAATATATATAATAAAAAAGAAAGAAATCTACAGCTGCATGTGGTCATGCATGTCTATAATCCAGCATTCCAGATGCTGAGGCAGGTTGATTATCAGTTTGAGACCACATAGCAAGCACTAGGCCAGACAGGGCTACTTAGTGTGAACCTGCCTTAAAAAACAAAGATTAATTAAGCAACAGTAACAGTAACAACCACCACCACAAAAACCCAAGAGTGCTTTGTAGTAAGGACAATACCAAAAATGTTCCTTTTAGGACAGTTCTGGAATCAGCAATATCCTTCCAAGTGCTCAGGGATGTATAAACATTTGGAAAACTTTCCCTGGAGAAATGAGCTCCAGGGTACAGTGCTCTCAGAGTTGTCCAGCAAGTTGTTTATCCTGGATTCATTTCAGCCTTCCCAACTGCTCAGACATTCAGAGGCTATTTCTGTAGTAGTCAATGTCTAAGAAGGCTAAACTACTGCTCAACATGGCTGTGGAACTTGGCATTATCCCTATGTGACTGGTTTTGTAGTTATGCAGAATACAAGAGTTATAGCATCAGGAAAGCTTCCACCAAAATCCTGATCCAGTTACCTCTCAAAGGTTGGATCCACTAAGGTCACATACGTGTTTGGGGTGCTAAGTTATATTCAAATCATGACATTCCACCCTGACCCTCAAAGACTTCTGGCCATCTCATAATGTAAAATGCTGAGCCATCTCCCCAGCCCGTGGCCTCAAACTTTTTTTTTTTTTTTTTTTTTTTAAAGATTTATTTATGTAGCTGTCTTCAGATACACCAGAAGAGGGCTTCAGATCTCATTACAGATGGTTGTGAGCCACCATGTGGTTGCTGGAAATTGAACTCAGGACCTCTGGAAGAGCAGTCAGTGCTCTTAACCACTGAGCCATCTCTCCAGCCCAGGCCTTGAACTTTTGATGCTCCTGTCTCAGCCTCTGTTTGGATTATGGGTCTGTCAGTGAGGCATTCCTTTGCTGATGTTACAAGCAACTTTTTCTAGCTTCCAACCTAGACTGAAGATCAGCAGCAATCCAGGAATCCTCCTGTCTTTCAGACTGGCACAGCTGAGATATTGAGCCTCGTGGACTCAGCAGCTACTAGGTTCTCAGCCTCTTCAGTGTCAGACCAGCCACTGTTGGACTACCCAGACCATATTATGTAAGCCAATCCCATCTTGTTTGTTTGTTTGTTTGTTTGTTTGTTTTTCGAGACAGGGTTTCTCTGAACCAATCCCATCTTGATACATATATTCAGCTGTGAGTGTGGTACACACTTTTACTCCCAGCACTCAGGAGGCAGAGGCAGGCAGATCTCTTAGTTCGAGGCCAGCCTGGTCTATACAGTTCCGGGACAGCCTGGTCTACAGAGTGAATTCCAGGACAGCCAGGGATATAGATACAACCTGTTTCAACAAAATCAAAATCGTATATTCATTCTATCAGCTTTATTTCTTTAGAGAATTCTAATATATGTGGGTACCAGGGTTTTGAACTCAAAGTCTTCATGTTTATGTAGCAAGTTTCCTTCTGCTAGCCCTAGTGAAGTTGAGGCAGGAAGATCAAACCTGAGGCCAGCCTGTGCAACACGAAAAGACCTTGTCTTAAAAAAAATAAAAACACCATCAGAAACTTCAGTATAGCTGGTTCTTTACTGGTCCTTGGAAGTGGTCTTCCTATGCTTTAGTTTGATAGCCTAGAAAACAACTCTTCTTTAGGTCTACATGTTTTGGTTTTAGGAGGTTCTAAGCTTGGATCTGTGGCTGTCCTATCACAGACATTCAACATCTGGCAAATGTCTTGTCAGAGAGACCATTTGTGTTTGCTAAGAAGGCTAAAAGTGGCTGGGCAGTGGTGGCACACACCTTTAATCCCAGCACTTGGGAGGCAGAGACAGGTGGATTTCTGAGTTCGAGGCCAGCCTGGTCTACAGAGTGAGTTCCAGGACAGCCAGGGCTACACAGAGAAACCCTGTCTCAAAAAACCAAAAAAAAGGCGGCTAAAAGTGTCCCTTCTGGCCATGGGATTTTGTTCCTCAACACTGCAGGACTGCCGATTTATTCTGCCTTTTTAGTTGACTTTCCATTTCTGAGAACTGGGGAAAACTGATTTTGTACTCGGGCTTTGAATTTGCCCATTTGTCAATCCATCACACCAGACCTAAACAACTGCCAAAAGTTCTGCTGACTTTTGTTTCTTCCAGGACGGTGACTTTGCTGGGCTCGTCCCCATTCCTTGGTCTGCAGTTTATCCCCAGGGAAGAAAATGGCTAATGACTGCTAAGAAGCAGTCTTTCCCTTCAGAAATATTAGTCCATCTAGACCTTGCTGCTAGCTGATGTCTTTAAAATATGTTTGTTATGGTAGAATTTTTTTAGTTGCCTTAGGAGTATTGCCTGCTGTGACCTATCATAGCCTACCAGGAAGCAGAAGTCCCATTTGCCAAATGTAAAGAAATCTGGCATCAATACCTACTGTAAAAATTGTAAAAAATTGTAAAAAATTAGAAGAAGAAGAAGAAGAAGAAGAAGAAGAAGAAGAAGAAGAAGAAGAAAAGAAAATAGATTTAATACAGAGTGCAAAGGAAAAGAAAAAACTCAGCCAGTGTCTGGGTTGTAACTGGACAGATGTTGGTACAGTTCAGGAAGAGGTCCCACAAGCTGATCTGACGTAGGTTGGGGAAGGGGAATAGAATGAGGTAGTTTCTCTCTCTCTCTCTCTCTCTCTCTCTCTCTCTCTCTCTCTCCCTTCCTTCCTTCCCCCCCTCCCTCCTTTGTTTTTTTTTTCTTTCTTTGTTTTCTTATGAAGACAAGGTCTCATGTAGTCTATGGTCTCAAATTCAGCATTGTAAATTACCTGGAACTTCTGACCCTTCTGCATGCTGGCACTGTAAGCATGTGCTACCAGGCCTGGCTCACACACTTGGTTTTTCAATACACAATAGCTCTGTGATGACTAACTTCAATCGTCAACTTGATATAACTAAGAATCATCTGAGGAGAGTCTCAATGAAGTGACTTGCCTACATCGGGTGGGCTGGGCTAAGGCCATGCTGATAAGGGATTATCCTGATTGTTAACTGATACAGAAAGACCAAGCCCACTGTGAGCAGAGGTCTTACGAAGTCTAAGAGAAGAAAGCTTGCTGAGAGTAAGCTGACAAGCAAGCCAGGATTCTGTGTTGTTCTGTCTGTTCTTGGCTGTGGATGTGATGCTGCCTTGGCTGCCTGGGAAACATGAACCGTACCCTGGAATTGCAAGGCAGATAAACCTTTTCCTCTTCCAAGTGGCTTTATGCTAAGGTATTTTATCACAGCAATAGAAATGAAACTTAGAACAGGCCCATAACTTCCAGCTTTGGAACTGAGCCTAACGGTGTTATAATTCACTAGGAAAGGAACCACCGGAAGGGAATCTGATTTTTTTTTTTTTTTTGGTTTTTTGAGACAGGGTTTCTCTGTATAGCTCTGGCTATCCTGAAACTCACTCTGTAGACCAAGCTGGCCTCGAACTCAGAAATCCATCTGCCTCTGCCTCCCAAGTGCTGGGATTAAAGGCGTGCGCTATCGCTGTCCGGCGGGAATCTGATTTTGATGGTAAAATCATGTGTTTGTTTCTGGATATGCTAGATTTATAAATTTGAGACTCAGAAAAGAGGTTAGGGCTTGAGATCCGTTTTAGAGACATTCCAGAGAAAACTGATGTCTTTGGTCTGAATGCAAGTACCTCAGCTGAGAATACAAAGCGCAGAGGGAAGAAAGCCCAACTAGAGTCTTAAGGAATTCCTTTATTACACAATCAGACAAGCCCTTCTCTTTAATTAACTATTCCTGTCAATGTACCAAATAGTCAAACGATTCCTCTTTATTTACTACATGTTTCTGTTAGTAAAGCAGAATAAGTTATCTAGCCAAAAGTCTGCCTATTAGCCATACTTTCATCAGTTCCCAACCATTTTTGGAATTCTGTACGGGGAATCCACAGATCCCGTAGACCGCTTTAGACATTTTTCAGTTTTTTTCAAGTTGCAGGTCATGATTCAGTGGGTCATGAAATTAATTTAGTGGGTTCTGATTAGCATTTCAAAATGAGGCAAGTAGAAGGCATATTGTCATAGTACAGCGCGTGCAGTAAGCATCCACACATTCTTGCTTGGTAGCTTAGTCAGTTTTATGGCTCTCAATGCCACAGAGACCCCCAAGGTTTGTTTCTCTATCCTAGGCCTCTCTCTTGAATTCCAAACATATTTAGACATTACCATTGGGACATATGCAACTCAAACACTCAAACCAAGTGAGGCTTCTTTCCATATCTGCGGTTCCCAGATTTGGCAATGTCACCCTCCTCCCTTTTCCCTGGGGCTACTTCTCACACTCTACAACACAAAACCTCTCATCCAAGAACTGCCATTAAATCTACCTCAGAGTACAAATGCTTCTTCCTCCCCCACCCACACTCACACTGGCCTAAGTCCACATTCTTATTGGGGTCACTGCATTGGCCTCATAGGCTTCTCTACTCCACCCTGGCTCCTTCTGCTGTCTATCCCTAAGACAGCAGACAAGAGGTTCTTTAAAACAGGGCTCAGGACCAGTGAGACTGTTCAGCTCTGGCGACACTCCCTGCCAAGCATGACCCGAGTTTAATCCCTAGAACCCACATGGTAGCAGGAAAGAACCAACTCCTCAAAGTTGTCCTCTGACTACCACATGTAAACTGCACATGTACATGCATGCACATGGTACACACACATACACTGAAGTAAAAAGAAATTTAAATTGAAAATCACTAAAAAGAAAAATCAGGTCTCAGCAAACTTTCCATGTAGAAGGCAAGAGTATACTTAGGCTTTGCAAGGCAAGAATATTAATTATAGTTACTTGTATAGCAAATAGATTTCTAAAATCTTTTGACAAAACTAAAAAAATATAACAGAGTAAAATTTTTTGTAATGTAAGTCTACTAATGACAACAGTGGGATTAGTTTCTTTTTAAAACTATTATTATTAGTGTTTGCGTGTTTATTCATACTCTAAAGCAAGTGTGTGGAGGTCAGAGTACAACTCTATGGAACTGGATTTCTCCCTCCACCTTTGTGTGGGTCCTAGAGATAGAACTCAAGTCATCAGGCTTGCACACAGTAGGTGGTCAGGCTTGCACAGTAGGTGGTCAGGCTTGTATCTTAAGAAGGCAAGCATTTTACTTCCTGTGCCAGCTCACTGGCCTTTTTTATTTAAAAAAAAGAAAAAAAAATCTTTTTTGTTTAATTAGGGTTCAAGGCCAGTGCTCTTTATCTTAAAATCAACTGCAAATGTTTATCTGGTAAAAGCCACTCTCAGCCTCGGTCCTAAGAGGAAAACATACAATTGGATGGCTTTATCCTGCAGGCTTAGTTTGCTCATCTCTCTTTGAAAATATAATCGGCTCACATCACACTCAAGCCTCTGCCAGCTAGTTTTCTATTGCTGTTCTCAATATATTGCCCTTGTTATTTGTGGGCCTGGAATTCTCTACATAGACCAGCCTAGACCGGAACTCATGGAGCACTACCTGTCTCTGCCTTCAGATTGCAGGGATTAATATTCTTGATTGCCACAGAGCAGTAATATTTACTGAACGTGTGATCACATGGTGTTCAGCACTCTTGTACCTAAGGCTCAGGGAACCTGGAGGAAGAAGGAGTGGAAAGAGTCTAAGAGCCAGAGGAAAAGAAAGTCGGTTGTGAGACTGCATCTCCTAGAAATGTCAGGGAGGCTATACCTCTGAAGTCTCACCAACATGGCTGCCTAAAGAAAGCCAGAAGGTCGTGTTTATAGAGGTTAACCTGGAAGTGGAGAAAAATCTTACAGGGCCCAGTGTTAGACAAAGAACTATAAGCAACTAAGGAATGTTGAGAGCGGGGTGAATAGTCTTCCCCAGGGAACACTCCTCTACCCCTGACCCCCACATACCAAGTTGGTTATCTAATACAAAGTGGTCAGTCCTGAAGTCATATACACACAAGTAACATTATATAGATGGACAGAGTGTGTTTAGGAACACACACACACAATTTAAAAAAAGAGGCCATGAATTTGAGAGAGAGCAAAGTGGGAAGGGGTACATGAGAAGGTTGGAGGGAGGAAAGGGGGAAATGATGTAATTATATTTTAATTTCAGATAATTAAAAATTAAAAATAATATTTGCTGAATAAATGAAACTTGGGAAACTCCAGTGTTTTCTACATTATGTATATACATTTACTAGGTTGTGACATAAAATGTCTATCTTACCAGTGAATGTAGTCCATAGAATTTGAGAATTTCTGGGGCTCAACTATATGATTTCTAGGGTTCTTTCTCACCTCTAGTACTTAATGAGTTTCTATGGGCAGCTACACAATCTGCGCCATTTCCTTTGAGTGATAGCAAAGGATTACAGCAAAATACTAAATTACTGAAGCATAACACATATTGAAAGTGGAAAATAGTTATGCCTACCGATTCTATAATCATAGACTAGGAAGAAATGTGAAAACAAACAATAACTGCTAAATGCCCCGTAATATAAAAATATAAAACTACTCTTTCCTTTAAAAAGAGATATTCAGACCAAATGACAAGGCAGGATGTTTTCCAGATCAGAATTTCCCTGAAGTTTTCATTCACTTACTGAAGAAGGGAAGAGGAATGAAGAAAGATGTCGCTCAAAGTCTCTGCTGTAGAAATTGTGACCTGCACAGACTTTGGGAGTAAAGCCCACTTCTCAAGTAGGTAGAACTTCCATTCATCCACCGGCAGATCCATGCTACCTCAGCTCTGTAAAGTTAGAACATAAGAATTCAGCTTCTACAAATGCATAGTTCTAGAAAATCAAGATTTCATCCTACCGAGTGAGAAGCAACAAAAATCAATTCTTCTGGTTTTTCTATAATTGTTGATATGCTGATGGAGAATTAATCTGTGGTACCAATTCACCAAACATCCTGTCACCCAGAAATATTCTTTGGAAGAGACTGTTGGAGGAACTATGGTAGGTAGTGGTTGTACAAATAGGGATCAAATACCAGTGGATGGCTATTATTCCAGTCCTTCCTGACCTCTGTTTACCCTAGTTGCCCAAAGCCTTCCAGACTTCTCCATTTCACTCACTCCAGTAACTATGAAGTTAAATATTTTCATTTCTTAGATGGCTCAGTTTTCTGTTTCGGTCAGGTCTTTCTTTCAGTTCTTAGCCTCTCTCCCTTTTTATTATTATTATTATTATTATTATTATTATTATTATTATTATTTATTTTTGAGACCTGGTCTTATGTAGGCCTGGCTGGCTTCGAACTCAGAGATCTGCCTGCTTTTACCTCTAGTACCACCATGCCTGGCTTCCACATTTTTATTTTTCAGGGTCTCTTTGAGTCCAGGCTGACCTCAAACTCAACGGTGTTGTTATGGGTGATCTTGAACTTTTGCTGCCTCTACATCCCAAAGGCTGGGATTACAGAAAAGAGCCCGCACACAAGGCTCTCCAGTACTTTTTGCACTGGCCATTTGGGCTTTTAGGAATCCACCTGACAAATTTCCACACATACTTAACTCAGTTCAAACCACATTGATTTTTTTTCCCCTCCACTCTGGAGCTCCACCACACGTGTGGCCCAAATAGCGTCTACCAACTATGAGGGTGGGCTCTTTGCTGCCACGACTCTCGGGCGAAACTTATCTTCTGAGGGCGGAGACTGAATCTGATTTACCTTGTTAATCCCACAGTGCCAAGCTCTGGGCCTGGCACGGGCGCTGGGCACGCACTGCGTGGAGGACCCGGGTCACTGCTTTGACTATATTTAGCAGCAGTTACCAGGGAAGAGCTCCGATTGTCTCCTGGGTTGCCTTTCTGTATTTCCGCCAAACGACTGGGCGGGCAAAGTTCCGTCAGCTGGCGAGGACCAACTCAGCGGCACCGCGCAGATACCCGCGGGCGAACCAGCGCCCCGCCCTCAGGTCCCGCCATCCCGCCACTAGGCCTAGAACCCGGCCTCGGACGGGTCACGTGCTCTGCCCGCCGCGCGGTAGCCAATGCAGTGGCTGTCGGCGTCTAGGCCCGCCCCTTGCACCGCGCGCACGTTGGGGGCGGAGTTGCACGCACAGTTGCTCTAGCCAATCGTTGAGCAGCCCGCCGGACCCCGGCAGAGAAGCTCGGGCGGTGCAGGAGCGCGAGCGCGGGAGTTAGCGGTGCAGCCATGGTGGGACACCTGAGCGAGGGGGCCATCGCGGTAAGGAGACCACCCGGAGCGGGGCCAATGGCTCTAGCAGCGCGGGCTTGGAGCAGTGCAAAGAGGACTGGGGGAGGGAGCCGCTGTTGATCGGGAGAGCATCTGGGAGGAAATTATGCTGCCCCGGGTCTCTAAGACCACCACCCTCCGCCGGAGACATCCCGGTCCTCGCAGGCGAGCTCACGTTTTTTTCTACCTAAGAAAAAAAGACAAATAAACACGCCGCTGTCTACCTTCGGCGGCCTCTTTTTCCTCCCTTTCTCCATCACCCCTAACTTTTCTGGACGTGTTTGTTTTCGGCTGTTTGACTTCTTTACCTCCTCGTAACTCTTTACTGCTACTAGACATTTCTCTGGTCACAAGAGAAAACACTGGCAGAAGTCACCAGTGGCCTCCCAGTAGCCAAATCGGAAGACATTTTAGTTTTCAGCCTACCTAATTGTTTGGGCTTGTTGGCCATTGCTTCTTTCTGGTAACACTCCTCTCTTGCTAGTGTTCTGTGATTCGCGTTGACTGCTCTTTCCTTGTTTTACTTGCAAGCCCATCTGAATTTTTGTTGACCCAAGACCCTCTCCAGACTAGCTTATAGTCCCTCACCTGCGTGTCAGTGTCTCATTAATTTCTTCCTGCTGAGCTGCTTTCGATCGGCCCTCTATCCTCAAAGTCATTTTCAACTGAACATATATCAGAGCAAATCCTTTATGTCCCTAAGTCTGGATTTTAAAAAGAATGTGTGTGTGTGTGTGTGTGTTGTGTATACTTGAGTACATATGCATACCATGGTGGGGATGGTGCATGTATGTCGGATGCCAGGTGTACTGGCTAGTTTTGTGTGTCAACTTGACACAAGCTGGAGTTATCACAGAGAAAGGAGCTTCAGTTGAGGAAATGCTTCCATGAGATCCAGCAGTAAGGCATTTTCTCAATTAGTGATCAAGGGGGGAGGGCCCCTTGTGAGTGGTACCATCTGTGGGCTGGTAGTCTTGGGTTCTATAAGAGAGCAGGCTGAGCAAGCCAGGAGAAGCAAGCAAGCCAGTAAGCAGCATTCCTCCATGGCCTCTGCATCAGCTCCTGCTCCTTGACCTGCTTGAGTTCCAGTCCTGACTTCCTTTCGTGATGAACAGCAGCACGGAAGTGTAAGCTGAATAAACCCTTTCCTCCCCAATTTGCATCTTGGTCATGATGTTTGTGCGGGAATAGAAACCCTGACTAAGACACCAGGGGACAACTTTGGGAAGTTGGTTCTCTCCCCACTTCTCTGTGTATTCTGTGGATTGAACTCAGGTAGCTGGGTTTACACAGCAGGAACCTTTACCCACAGAGCATCATTGTGCCTGACTCTGGATGCCTGGTCCATCACCAATTGATGTATATTTTAATTCCACACTTAACTTTCCATCCACACTGGAATAGTCATTTGTTGCCTGAACTAGTCAGTTCCAGTCAGTACACTCTCTTAGCACAGTCTCCTTGCCAGGACTTGTTTGTTTTGTTAAAAATATATTCTTTCTCTAGAGGCTGTTGATAGTTGTTTCAATTTCTTTTGCTACCACAATATTCCTGTTCAGCTCAGTTGTTACTTTGTTGGTCGGCAAAGTAACTAGTATGAATCCACGCTTTTGGAGACTCCAACTCCTTTTTGTTCACTTATAATATGTATGGCTTTGGGCAACATTCCAAACTCTTTCTCTTGTCAGTAAAATGAGGTTGAAGCTGAGCAGGGGACTAGTTGGAGGACTGAGTTTCTAAATTTAGTGTTTAGCTTCTGCTAGTAATCATCACAGATGTAAATGTTTATTTGGTAAATATTAGCTACTTTGTATTTCCTACAGGAGATTGTAGAGACTGAGCCAGCAGCTGCTTTCAGTCCCCTTTTGGGGAATGATATCCCTAGTATCTGGCAAGTTTTAGGTGCCTAAATAATGTTTGCTAGTTGTATGAATGAGTAAAACAATGGAAAGCCGGGGACAAAAGTAGAAGGGAGAAAAGAACCAGCTTGGAAGGAAAAGAGGAAAAACAGCCGTCAGAATCTAAGGGGTGTTTGAACGCCTTGGGGCTGTAGCCATGTTGAAGTTTGGGATGTGATGCCTGGATTGTCCTGATTAGCACAGCTGCCACCCTGTACCCTTAAGGCAATTACAAATAACTCTTATATAAAAAATCTTTATAGGGTTATTTAATTTGCTGAGTTTTCTTTAAATATACATATTTTAGAAAGAAAGCTATTTCCAACATAGGGTAAAGTATTAGACTTTGTTCATATAAAGTTGTGGGTTTTTTTTTTTTCCTTTCTTTCCATGTTTTGTTCATAAATAAAATGGGTTTTTCTGTTTTGTTTTTCTTTGTTTGGAACTTGCTATGTAGACCAGGCTGACTTTGAACTCGAGATCCACCCACTTTTGCTTCCCATGTGCTGGGACTAAAGGTTCACCATGCCGGGATCCATGGTGTTTTGGTTTTGGTTTTTAAATAATGTGTTGCTCTTTTTGCCCCATCTACTGTGAGAATGAAGACCATTCTCAGCAATCAGACTGTCGACATTCCAGAAAATGTTGACATTACTCTGAAGGGGCGCACAGTCATTGTGAAGGGCCCCAGGGGAACTCTGCGGAGGGACTTCAGTCACATCAATGTAGAGCTGAGTCTTCTTGGAAAGAAAAAGAAAAGGTTCCTGGATGACAAATGGTGGGGTAACAGAAAGGAACTGGCCACTGTCAGAACCATCTGCAGTCATGTTCAGAACGTGATCAAGGGTGTTACACTGGGCTTCTGTTACAAGATGAGGTCTGTGTATGCTCACTTCCCCATCAATGTCATTATTTAAGAGAATGGGTCTTTGGTTGAAATCAGAAATTTCTTGGGTGAAAAATACATCCGCAGGGTTCGGATGAAGACAGGTGTTGCTTGTTCTGTCTCTCAAGCCCAGAAGGATGAATTAATCCTTGAAGGGAATGATATTGAACTCGTTTCAAATTCAGCCGCTCTGATTCAGCAAGCCTCAACAGTTAAAAACGAGGATATCAGAAAGTTTTTGGACGGCATCTCTGTGTCTGAGAAGGGAACCTTGCAGCAGGCTGACGAGTGAGACCTCAGTTTCCTGGCTCCAGAAACGGGATCCTGATCACAAGTATAATTTGGGCTCTTTGGGGACAATAAAAGACTTATATATTGGAAAAATAAATAAATAAATAAATACGTGTTGATGGTGATGGAGTGTAGAGACCCCTGGTTACCTGATGATTAGCTAACAAAAATGTCAGCACAAAAGCTTCAGGCCCCAATGGTAACTATTGTGATAAGTAGAAGGACAAGGCTCTATTTACTGCTGTTCCCAGGGGTTTGAGGTCAAACCCAGGACCTCAGACGTGTATGCTAGGCAAGCACTCTACTGCTAAGCTATACCTCTGACCATCCCATCGTGTATATCTTTACATAATTCAGCTATAGAAAGAAAATGGCAAGAAAATTAATATTTTTGATGATTTCCAATGTCAGTTCTTATTTTTTAAAAACATCAGATTTTACAGTCAAATATGTTAAAGTGCAAGATGGGCAAAGTGCCAAGACAATCAGGGTTTCTCTGTGTGGCCCTGGCTGTCCTGGAACTTGCTATGTAGACCAGGCTGGCCTTGAACTCAGAGAGTCACCTGCTTCTGCCTCCCAAGTGCTAGAATTAAAGGGAAACACCACCACCCAGCTCCTAGTATACATTAAAAGAGTCGTTTACTTATGTATTTTATGTATATGGATGTTTTGACTGCATGTTCATCTGTGTACCTGAAGAGGGCATCAGATTGCCTTATTGCAGATGGTTGTGAGCCACCATTTAAATGCTGGGAATTGAACCCAGATCCTCTGAGAAGAGCAGCGAATGCTTTTAATCCTTCAGCCATCTCTCCAGCCCAAATTTAAAGTACTTTTTTAAAAAGTTGGTTGTTTTATTATTATTAGTAGTAGTAGTAGTATTTTATGTACATTGGTGCTCTTCCTGCATGTATGTCTATGTGAGGACATCAGATTCCCTAGAATTGGAATTACAGACAGTTGTGAATTGCTCTGTAGGTGCTTGGAATTGAACTCCAGTCCTTTGGAAGGGCAGCCACTGTTCTTAACTGCTGAGTCGTCTCTCCAGCCCCGAATGTACTTTTTTTTTTTTTTTTTTTTGGTTTTTCGAGACAGGGTTTCTCTGTGCAGCCCTGGCTACCCTGGAACTCACTCTCTAGACCAGGCTGGCCTCAAACTCAGAAATCCACCTGCCTCTGCCTCCCAAGTGTTGGGATTAAAGGCGGGCGCCACCACTGCCCGGCCTTTTTTTTTTTTTCTGGAATGTACTTTTAAGTGTACATGTTATATGTTCCAGAGAAAGATTTTCCTTTGCTTATTTATGATACTTTTAAAATTAAAACCAAGTAATAACCTGCATGTGGTTTTAAAGTTAAATAGAACTTTAATGAAATTATTGACTTTATATGAAATTAATTGTCTTTTGTTTCATCTTACCCAGTTTAAAACGGGGTCTTGCCATGTGGTGAGTAGATGGCCTTTACCTCACTATGTAGCCCAGGCTGGATTCCGACTCTGTTAGTCCCCCTAACTCTTCCTCCTGAGTGGTGGGATTACAGGTGTGAGCTATTAAACCCAGGCCAGAAACAATTTTCAAAGAAAAAGTTGTCCATAGGGGCTTGCAGGATGGCTCAGTAAAGCACCCACCACCAAACCTGATAATCAGAACCTATAGGAGACCAAGTTCTACAAGTTGTCCTCTGACCTATCCCCCCCACACACACACACGATAAATAAAGATTAAAAAACAACAGCAACAGTCATCCGGCTGGGGTCCGTGGAACATTTCCATAAACTGAGAGCTCTAAAGGCAGAATTTGAAGGTTGAGACTATGTTGTAAGATCCTGTCTCAAAAAGGAAACCGATAAAGAAAAAGTCCAGGGCTGCAGCTTAGTTTGTAGTGTATTGCCTGGTTTGCATAAAACCCTGGGCTTAATCCCCAGCACTGCACAAAAGTAATTTGATGGTTGGTCCAGGTCAGTGATCTCAGCACTTGAGAGGTAGAAGTAGGAGGATTGGTGCTTATCTACATACCGAGTTTATCGAGTTTGCTTTGAAGGATTTTTTGTTTTTGTTTTTTAAGCAGTCTCATGCTATGCAGATTGGTTTTGAACTTCTGGCCTCAGTCATTTCCTGTTTCTGCCTGCCAAGTAGCTGGGACTACAGGATATATATATTTGGCTATTATAAGTGATGCTTTGAACATTTATATACAGATCTTTATGCATATAAATATTTAAATATATTACATATAAATTATTCATAATATATACATAAATTATGTAATATGTATTAAATTTCTTGTACATGCAAAGTAATCCAGATATTTACAGATAAATATCTGAGAGTGCAATTGCTAGGTCATATGGTGACTGAATGCTTAATTTGATAGGAAATCGCCAGCTTTTCCAAAGTGTTTCTGAAAATTCTAGTTGTCTGTGCTTTGTGTCATCCCTCTCTGGGATTTACTATGCTGTTGAGTGTGTAAGTGATGCTGGCTCGCTGTGCTTTTATTTGTATTTTCTTGATTAGAAACAATACTGAACATCCTTCTGTGTCTTTATTGTCCATTTGTGTATCCTGTGAAGTGTCCACATCTTTTGATCCCTTGAATTTGGTTTTTTTCCTGGAATGTGGTAGCATGTGACTGTCATCCCAATGCTGGAGCAGCAGAGGGGTCAGGAGCTCAAGGCTGGCCTAAGCTGCAGAACAAGAATAGGTCCTGAAGAACAAAAACTTGGGTTGTAGCATTAATGAACAGGAAGAATTTTTTTTTGTCTTCTGTTAAATATAAATACCTCAACTATTTTCTCATAAACTGTGTTGCCTTTTCATTTAAGTTTTTAAGGATCAGGCACAGAGACTCTGTGACAGACAACAGCTCAACCACTGAGCTACACCCCCAATTGCCTTTCTGGGTTTTTTTTTTTTTTAAACATTTATTTATGTGAGTGTGAGTCTCTGTGTGCCACTAAAAATGGGTAGAGGTCAGACGTTTAGTAGGAGGAATTGCTTCTCTCTTACCATGTGGGACCCGGGGTTTAAATTCAGGTCACCTGGCTTGGCAGCAAGCACCTTTACCCCCTAAGCCATCTCATTGGCTTCATCTTTTAATGACCCCCTCCCCCTCTGAGGCAGGGTCTCAGCTAAATAGCCCTGGCTGGCCTCAGGCTCACTGGTCAGCCAGTGAGTGCCAGGTTTCTGCTTGTCCTTACCTCCCTGCACTGGGAGTTACAAGCATGTGCCACCTTGGATGGCTTTTGAAAGCACAGGTTCTGGGAATCACACTCAGTCACTAAGCTCTGCCAAGCACATGACCCAGCCCTTGAGTTTACTTTTTGTATGTATGGTGACTTGTTACACCACTTTTGTTCCATTGAGGTATTTTGTCAAGTTTGACAAAATCAGTTGAGTATGTAGGTCTGTTTTCTGGAATCCCATCTTATAGCTTAACCTGGTCTTGAACTTTGATCTTGCCTCAGGCTTGTAATTATTGAGACTTACGGGCTGTGTGACCGTGCTCAGCTGTGAGTTTCTTTTAGCACGGGTTAGTCATTTGAAAAACATTGGTTCATTACACTTTACAGATCTTCCATGTTTGATATGTTTAATCAAAAGTAATTCCAACACCAGAGACTGAGACAGGATCTCAAGGTCAGCTAGAGATACATAGCAGGAGCGCCTGGTTATGTTAATATTATCACTGATTTCAGGAGAAATATCTTAAGGATTGGGGGCTAAAGGCAGGAGGATCAGAAGTTCAAGGTCATCCTTAAGAACTTGAGGCCAACTTGGGCTTCGTGAGAACCTGTCTTTAAACCAGTAAACAAATTTAAAGAAAACAAAAAAACAAAGCTCAAGGTAGTGAATATAAGTGTTCAAATATTCCTGTTTCCACAAGAAAACAGTGTTACTTTTGGCAACAAATATGTGCTTTCTTTGAAAACTGGCACTTTCATGATTCATCATTGGACAAATGATTTAATTGAGACTTTTCTACTGATTACCTCTGAAGAGGTTCTTTTAAATTTAGTTTAGTTTTATCTTATTGTTAGTGTGGTTTGCTTGTGCACATGGGGGAGCACGTGGAGGTTGGAAGGCAGCTTTCAAGAGTCGCTTCTCTCTCTCTTCCACAGTTCCTGGAATCAAACTCAGGTCTTTACCTTCTGAGCTGTCAGGATGGCCCTTGCTAGACAAGCTCTTAGGACAATATTATCTGTGGTTACTGAGTTTTTAAGTTTGTTTGTTTTTTTTTTAAGAATCTGTTTTTCTTTTTCAGGCCATAATGCAGCAGGGAGATACATCCATGAAGCCCATCCTTCAAGTCATTGTAAGTACCTCATGTGTGGTAAGTAGAATGAACATGTTTCAACTCATAGATAATTAAAAATTGCATTTGATGAAAGACACACAGTTTTGTCTACTTCCCAGAAACACACACGCACATTGTCCCATTTCCAGAACACACATAAAGCCCCTCTCTAACACACACACTCTCATTCTCTCTCTCTCTCTCTCTCTCTCTCTCTTTCTCTCTCTCTCTCTTTCTCTCTCTTTTTCTCTCTCTCTCTCACTAACAGATACTATAGGGTTTTTTTTTTTTTGATGAGTTTTTAATTTGGTTTTTCGAGTCAGGGTTTCTCTGTGTATCTCTGGCTGTCCTGGAATTCACTCTGTAGACCAGGCTGGCCTTGAACTCACAAGAGATCCACCTGCTTCTACCTCCCAAGTGCTGGGACTAAAGGCCTGCACCACCACTACCCTGCTTTAATTTCTTTTAGTTAATCGACCTATTATTTAGTGGGTTCTAAAACATAATGTGAATTTCAGATACCAATAGATGAGAGACTCCAGTATCGTTCCTGCAGACATTGGGGCAGGAGGTGAAGATGGTCACCACTCCTGGGCCAGTCCACCTTCCAGATCTGTTTACCTAATTAGCTTCCTTCAGAGGCTGCCCCCACCCTTTCCGGCTGAGTCCCTGACTGCTCTGCCCCAGATCTGTATGTCCGAATGTTACTATTCCCTCTGCTTCTGTCCCTACACCAGCTGTGAGCTACTTTAGGCAAATTGTTTTTCTTCTATTTTTAATTTTACTTCATGTTTTCAGCATGTTCCCTAACAGTTCTTGTATGTGTTAGGTGCCATCTTATGCACTGTTTTGACATGCAGACGAAAGAACACATGAATACTGATACTTCAGTTTATATTGTTTTTAATAATGTTAGCTCAATCCCGTGTTCTTTCATTTGTATTTAGGTGTCAGGAGGATGGGGAAGCAGTTCATCTTAGACTAATGGCAAATCCAGTCTCCTGCCACTTAGCTTTGCTTACCGTTAGGGATTGGGCAAAGAGCCTGCATAATGAATCAACTTTTCTATCAACTTTTCCAGAACATCCGTCCCATTACTACAGGGAATAGTCCACCCCGGTATCGACTGCTTATGAGTGATGGGTTGAACACGCTTTCCTGTGAGTATGATGAATAAATCTAGGCTTTGGGAATCCTTGAATAACAGCAGCACCCCCTAGCCTTTGATTGCAGTGTTTGGAGCCCCTGAAGCCCACATTGGCTGCGGGCTTTGTTCAAGCAGAGTTGCCGCTGGCAGAGAGCTGTTCTCACAGTAGACTGGATACAGTGGAAAGCTGCCACTCAGCTTAATTAATTTTCTCTAACTGGTGGTGTATGTTTTCTTTGATTAATTTCCCTTAGGATAGTATTGACATTTTGTGGGTGTGATGGGTGAGCTGTCCTGTCTTTCCTTTTTCAGGAGTTTTATTTCTGTCCTAGAAGCTTTAAAAAGAAGATGGGGGCCCTTCTGGAATATTTGCCTGTTGTCTCTAGTCACGGTGCTAAAGACCTAGAAAGGATTGCCTTCATTTTCCCCAGAAATTAGAATGACAGTAAAAATGATTTGGAGACTTTGAGAAACAGATAACATTTAGGAGTGGTCACAGATTTTTACACAGGCTGGATGGATTCTGCTTTCCTCTCTGCAGGGGCTGACGGCTGTATTTAATAGTTTTCCTTGTGATGAGCTTTCAGGTTAAGGAAGGGCTTGGAGACTGACTGAGCTTTTCTCTCTGCCTTTGCAGCTTTCATGCTGGCCACACAGCTGAATTTCCTGGTCGAGGGGGGGCGACTGGCCAGCAACTGTGTCTGCCAGGTCAACCGGTTCATCGTCAACACCCTGAAAGACGGAAGGTATGCGCTTCCTTATCTACTTGCTTGCACTGCAGAATGGGAGCTACTGTGGAAAGTTCAGGTAGGAGTCTTAACAAGGCAGTGAAGAGCTTCAGCTGAACCCAGGCTAACATGGGCATCAAAGGAGAAATAACAAGAAATAAGTTGGAAGTCTCAGAACAGATTAAAGTAGAATGTATAATTCTACTTACTTCTGGTTTCTTCAGCATTGCTGTAGTATCATTTAAGGAAGAGGTCAGTTACTACAACAAAAGAAACGTTTAATTATCCAGTCTGGTTGCTTTTTTGTGATCTTGAGTCTTCGGTAGTAAATGTGTTGCGCTGATAATAGAATGGTTAAGTACTTACTTGCAAGATGCTACATGCTAGAAATAGAACTGAGCAGAACTGTTGTTCCCATTTCTAAAAGAATGATGTAAAGAAAACTTTATTTTAGGGAGAGGTTTATATATATATACTTTTTTCTAATTCTTTTATTTTCTGTAATAGAATGCAACCAAAACCTTGTGGGAATCAATATAGTAAACATTCCAGTGCTGAGGAAGTTATACCTGTGTGCTTGTGTGTGTGTGTGTGTGTGTGTGTGTGTAACTTCATTTTAAATTTTATGTATGTGGGTGTTTTGTCTACATGTATGTCTGCACACCAGTAGAGGGCATCAGATCCCACAGGACCACAGTAACACAGTTGTGAGCTGCCGTGTGGGTTTTGGGAACTGACCCCAGGACCTCCAAAAGAGCAGCCAGTGCTCTTAACCCCTGGACATCTCCTGTATATTTTAAAACGCTTTTTTTGTTTTTGTTTTTGTTTTTTGAGACAGAGTTTCTCTGTGTAGCCTTGGCTGTCCTAGAACTCACTCTGTAGACCAGGCTGACCTCGAACTCAGAAATCCGCCTGCCTCTGCCTCCCAAGTGCTGGGATTAAAGGTATGTGCCACCACTGCCCAGCTAACACTTTCTTTTTCAGTTCATTTATTTATTTATTTTATGTTGTGTACAGTGCCTACACTTATGTTTGTGTTGTGTGAGCGTGTTGAATTCCCTGGAATTGGAATTGCAGACAGTTGTGAGCTGCCATGTTGGTGTTGGGAATCGAACCTGGGTCCTTTGGAAGAGCATCCAGTGTTCTTAACCATTGAGCTCTCTCTCCAGCCCTATTATCTAAATATTTTGAAACACTTTTTTTCCCATTTTATATTAATTTGCTATGTCTGTATTCTAATTTAACATTTGGCCTTTCTATTGTCAATTTTTAATCTTTTATAAAATTCAATTTAAGGTCTGATTGGTAAGTTTACACTTGGTGTTAACTTTTAAATTTTTTATTTTATTTTTGAGGCAAGATCTCACTGTGTAGCCCTGGCTAGCTGGAACAGATCTGCCTGTTTCTGCCTCCTGAGTGCTGGAATTAAAAGGGGTAGTGGAAGAGCAGCAAATGCTCTTAGCCACCGAGCCAGCTCTTCTGCACTTTTGCATGCGCGCGTGCGTGTGTATCTATTTACTGTGGTTTTGCTTCGGTTTCGTCTGTTTGTCATGAACTGTTGTGTTTTGTTGAAGAGCTGAAGGTAGCCAGGACCTCTAGGCAAGCAGTGCTACTGAGCTACATCCCAACCCTGATGTCCTTCTTTATAGTCACTGTTACTCAGGCTACCTACACGTTGTCTAGAGCTTACCTTTGTCTCGTTGGCTGTACTTCCTGTTTATGTCTATGCCTCCCCTCTTTCTCTCTCTTTCCTTCTTTTCTTTGTTTTTCTTCAGTGGGTAGCCTGGTCTAGAACTCATAAAGATCTGACTGTCTCTAACTCCTTGCACTAATTAAAAGTCTTTTAAAAGCATCTTTTAGCAATTCTTATAGGAAATTTTGGAATGTTAAAACTCTGATCTTTAGCAGGCTGAAGATAATAGCTCTGATAATAAATTGCTTGCTAGGCAAGTGTGAAAATCTGGGTTTGATCCGAAAAGCCAGATACAGAGGCAAGAGTTTATAATCCTACTAGGGGCAGGAGTCAGGGATAGGTGGACCTCTGGGGTTTCCTGGTTTGCCAGCGTTGCTGAATTGGGAATACCCAGGTCTCAGTGAAAGACTGTCTCAAAAAATAAGGTAGGTGGGTCAGTGGGTAAAAATGCTTTCTGCAAGCTGAGAGAGGTCCTTGTTCAACCTCTGTGACCCAATTGGAGGGAGAGAAGAACCGGTTTTCCAGAAGTGGGCCTCTGAACTTTGTGCATGCATGTCCAAGTGCACATGGGAAAAAAATAATGCTTAAAGGAAAGACAGGGATTGGTAATGCCCCTCCTTTGGTGAAGTGCTTTCCTGGAGTTCACGCTGCTGTGGGTGTGGTCGGCAGCACCAAAAACCAGGTGTCTGTCTGCAATCCCAGTATTCTTTGGTCATCAGTAGGATATGAAACACAAAGTCATCTTCGTATAGCAAACTCTGAGTCATCCTGGGCTACGTGAGACTTTGTCTCAAAACAAAGGAAAAATCACGGAGGATGGCTCCCGAGCACTGTCACCTGAGGTTGACCTCTGGCCTTCATATGCATGTGCACAAACACATGTCCTACACAAATGCACTCAGACACACAGACAAAAGAACCTGTGGTCTAAAATGTGCATATTTGATTCCAGTGAAACCATTATACTGTGAGAATTTCAAGTTTGTAGGTGCCATTGTGTATTTCTTGTGATCCTCCGAGAACTGTATAGTTAGGTCGGTTACTTGCATGAACTTAGTGTGGCTTCTCGGTGAAGCGAGGAGACATGGTGGAGGGGCACATACTAAAACACTGCTGTAGTAGATGCATATCATCAGGAAGCGACCTTGACACGCCCTCCCGTGTAGCCTCCAGAGACACTTGAGTGAAGTTTCTGTGTGACCTAGCAGTACTTGTAGACTTCTGTATTCTTAGTTCTCTCTTCCACTACAGGGGAAGAAGCCCAGGGCTTCTTGCATAATAGGGAGCACTCTACTAATCTACTGGTTTATGTATGTCTTCCACTTCTGTCAGTTTGAGTCAGTCTCTGTGCTGCGCTGGCTGCCATTCATCTGTGGTGCCTTTGCTGCTTCCACAGCAGCTGGGATCATAGGTACGCACTCTCACCCTTAGCCAACAGGCCTGGCATTAGGCATAACTGGCCCGTGAGCCTCAAAAGCTCACACATGCAAGCAAGGTTTGTGTTTATGTTTCTAAGTATTGCTTGTTGTATTAGTTACCTTTCTCGTTGGTATGACCAATACCTGATAAAAGCAATGTAAAGAGGGGGTTATTTTGGTTCACGGTTTGGGGTGTGGTCTGTCACTGCAGCCACAGACAGGAAGCCAGAAGCAGTGAGCGCTGACACTCAGCTCACTTGCTCCTTTTTATTCAATCCGGGGCCTCAGTCCATAGATAATGTCGCTCACATTTATGGCGGATCTTCCCACCTCAGCTAACCTAGTCTGCAGACCCTCCAGGGGCGTGCCCTGAGATTTGCCTGCTGTACTTCTAGATCCTGTTAAGTTGACAGTATCGGTCGTCAGATGGGTGATGTTATTTTGGCCTGTTTTCCATGGGTTTTTGAGCTGACTCTTTGAGTTTATCTTCGGCTCTTGTTTTAATGAATTCAGTCAATTTTATGACTCCCTTCTGGGAAGTACCACTCTCCGCTTAGGCTTTCTTGTATGCCAGGTTCTCGGTCCTTTGTGTGCCTCGTTCCTTTCATTTCATACCCTGTGTGTTGAATTGTTGCTGTGCCATTTCCTCTTATCTGTACATGATTAATATGAACAGTCCTGGACAGCTCTGCCAGACTCGATGTTTGTTCTGCCGTTGTCTAGGCAAGGCACATCTTGCCAGCTTGCCTGCCTGGGATCCAGTATCTTCCACTCCAGGCTCTCTTGAGTGCTACAGGCAGTGCTTCTGGCTGCTAGGATGTGGTTGTGGGAGAGCGTGCACACGCACATGCACTTGCCATGGTGCGCAGCTTTGGAGTTGGTTCTCTCCTCCCAGCCTGCCAGGGATTGAACTCTGGTACCAGGCTTATACAGCAGGTGTTTTTACCCCCTGGGCCATATTACAGCCTATTTTAATGAACAAAATGTGTGTGTGGTGTGCACCCCCTCATATGAGTATGTGGTGTGCATATACTCATAGAACCCTGATGTCTTCCTCTGTAGCTCTCTACCTCATTCCCTTGTGAACTCTCACTGGCCCAGAGATCTCTGTTATTTTTGGCTAGGTGGGTAGTCAAAGTGCCCCATCACCCTGCCTCTGACCCTTCTAGACTGGGTAACAGGCACCACTAATTAGTTAACTTTTCAGATGGGTGCTGGGGATCCAAACTCAGACTTGCACAGGTACTGTCACTAAGCTATCTCCCCAGCCCCTACTTTGTTCTTTAAAAAAAGAAAAAAAAAAAAATTGAGATGCTTTTTTAAAGTTTTATATGTATGGGGGTTTTGCCTGCTACATATATGTATGGGTACCATGGGTGTGCCTGGAATCCATGGGCTGCATAGGAAGACATTGGATCCTCTGGAACTGGAATTATAGATGGTTGTGAACCACCACGTGGCTGCTGGGAATCAAACCTGGATCCTCCGGAAGAGCAGCCAGTGCTCTTGACCTCTGAGCCAACTCTCCAGCCCTGGATCCTCTGACCTTTAATTTTTATTTATTCCATTTTTTTATTTACAGAAGCTCTTAGTAAAAAAGGCATATTAATTCTGTTGTCTGTTTTACATATTTATCCATTCTAACTTTGTTTGTGTATGGTATTTTGTGGTATAAACCTGTATTTGCATTTGTCCACTTTCTGCATTATGACCTCTGAATCATAATGCTGGAGAAGCTTTCTGACCAAACTTAAGGCTTCTTACTTCCAATGGTGTTTGATTTTATGTATGACATGAGCAAGGAATGTAACTTGGTGTTTTTCCAAATGGGCAGTACTTAAAGGGCCAGTGAGAGTGTTTTATTCTGAGTGTGATGGAAAGGCATAGTGTTTGATCAGGAGCTTTAAACTATTTTTATTTATTTTGTTTATGAGAAAGGGTCTCATCTAATGCAGCCCAGGCTGGCCTCTAACTTACCTAAGGATGACCTTAAGCTAGGATCCTCAGTAAGCCTGCCTGATATGCACAGTGCTGCGGACTGAATGCTGGGCTTTGTGCACAAAACGACATAATCATCCCTGAGTCGTGAGTGTTTCTCTTTTTCACAAGTGCTGGACATTTAGCCTAGAGCCTCATCCATGGTAGGCAAGCACTCTAGTGCTGCGTTAGGTCTTCTGTTGCCTTAAGACGCTAAGTCTTGCACAAATTACTCTGATAAGGCTGGGGTGGGGTTCAGTGGGTAGTGAGCTTGCTGGGCAGAGTGGTGCACCCCTTTAATCCCACCACTTGGGAGATGGAAGTGGGAGGACTAGAAGTTCAAAGTCATTCTCAGCTATAGTATGAGGCTAGCCTCGTATATTGAGATCCTACCAAAAGCAACAAATAAGATGAAACAAACCAAAAAGTTCTCTGATAACTATGGAAAACTGATGGTTGGCAGCAGACGTGGAAGAGACTGGTATCCTGAGAGTTTGCCACCGTCCTCTCCCCATCCATGTGGCCATGTGTCACTGGCAATTTTTAAAAGTATAATTTTGAACACTTCACTGTGTTGAATAGTCAATATCACAGTTAAGTTTAGAACATTTTCTTACCCCTATAAAGAAACCCAGTACCCTTTAACTACCTATCCCAAATCTCTTGAGTCCCAGAGGGTCACTGATCTCATTTTCTATAGATTCATCTACTCTGGACATTCCGTGTAAATGGAGTCATGCGTTACCTGGTTCTTTGTGGCACTTCTTTATTTACCATTGTATTTTCGGGGCTGTCACAGATGTGTTACTATGCCTGTAATGGCTGTAATACCCTGTTACAGATGCTCGACACTGAGCTACATCCTCGGCCTCTCTTTGTTTTGAGACAAGGTCTTGCTAAGTTGTCTAGGCTGGCCTTGAACTTGAGATCCTCCTGCCTCAACCTTAGTTGGGATTACAGACCTGGGCCTCTAGGCCCAGTACATTTTGCTTATCTTGTTTTTCAGTTTTTGGGTTGTTGGGTTGTTTCCATCTGTTTGCATTTTGAATAATGCGCTGAATATTGGTGTACAAGTTTTTATATGGTTGGCCCTCTTTTTGTGGATTCTTGGTCTGTGTATTCAACTGATGACTGATTAGAAGTATTCAGGTGAAATACTGCATCTGAACTGAACAAGTACAGACATTTTCTTGTTATGCCCCAAACAATACAGTGTAACATAATTTGCATCATCTTGGCTATTGTAAGTAATCTAGAGATAATTTAAAGCATATCAGAGGATAACAATTACACGCAGATACTGCTTTGATCCATGTACAGACTCTGCTAGGAGTGGTGTCCTAGTGACATAGCTGCTGAGGGTAAATCTAGGAGAGAGAGAAGGTGCGAGCGCAGGTTCCAACTTTATGATTTAACTAATGAGGAATTACCTGATTACTTTCCCGAACAGCTATCCCCATCCGCCTTCTCCCTAGCAAGGCGTGGAGGATCTACACATCTTTCACAGCCCTTAGAAGTATGTGCTGCCAAAATACCATCTGTGAAGTATTCTAATAATGTTTGCCAGTTTTCTTGGCTTTTTTCTTTCATAGGAATTATAAGAGTGCTATCAAGTTCAAAAGCCAAGCAGAGGTCTCCTGAATATACATGATAGCATTAAACTGATCTATTTTGACATTAGATCTTTTCATCCAAGAATATGATATCTTACCATTTAAAGCCTTGAATGTTTTAGACAATTATCTCTTTATTAAGATATGTATATTATTTATTTGGCATTTGTTTCTTTGAATTATTATTTTACATGTGTAGATTTATTTGTGTATGCATACATGCTATAACATAATTTTACTTTTTTTTTGTCATCTGGAGAGGGTGTGTGCTGCGTGTACCATGTATGTGTGGAAATCAGAGGATACCTTTCAGGAGTTAGTTCTCTCCTTCCTCTATAGCTTTCAGGGATCAAACTCAGGTGTGAGGTCTGTGTAGTGAGCGCTTACACCCACTGAGCCATCTCACCAGGCCTGTTTCTTTGTTTTTTATGGTTCTGAATCAGTTAGCACCATTACAACCATGTTGACAGTACTGTATCCGCCAGTACCTTTTCTTGACCCAGCTAGTAATAGAATTGTCTTTCGTTTCAGTGTCCAACATAGTTTATCTTGTGAAGTGCATGTACTTTGTCATGCTCAGAACTTTTTTAGGTTTTTAAGTTGTTTGGGGTTTTATGGGAATGGTTCTTGGATTTTTTTGAAAAGCTTTTACTACAACTTGATATAATCATATTTTTAATCTTTTAATAGTATGAATTATTTTAACAGATTGATATTGAACTGTTCTTTCATCCTTACATACTAAATCCTGCCTTAAAAATAATCCTCTTAGCTTCCTTTTCTCTTTTCAGATCTGTTTTATATTTTGCATGATTTTGAACATTTATAAAAGCAGACAGACAATCTAGTAGAATTGAGTCTCCATAGAGCCATGCTCATAGCTTCAGATTATCACCTGACAGCAGGTCCTGCTCTGTTTCTGTTTTCTCACATATGCTTCTGATAATTTTGAAGTATCAGATATGATATTTCATTGATAGAAATATTTTAGCTTTTTGTTGTTGTTGTTGTTGTAATGAACTATCTTTAACAAATTAAGTACTGGGCTGGGAAGACAGCACAGTTGGTCATGTGCTTGCCTCACAAGCATGACAGCCAGAGTTGGGATCCCCACCGCCTGTGTAAAAAGCTGTGCGTGGTGGCACTGACCTGCAGCCCCAGTACATGGTGGCACTGACCTGTAGCCCCAGTGCATGGTGGCACTGACCTGCAGCCCTGGTGCATGGTGGCACTGACCTGCAGCCCTGGTGCATGGTGGCACTGACCTGCAGCCCCGGTGCTGGATGAAATCTGGGGAGGCAGGTGCATCAGCAGAGCTTACTGGCAGCAAATCTACCCATTTGGTGAACTCTGGGCTCAGACATCCTGTATAGAAAAAAGATGCAGGGCTGGGTATAGTGGTTCTAGTGCTTGAGAGGCAGAGGCAAGCTGGTCTCTGTGACCACCAGCATGGCCTACATGTTGAGTTGCAGAACAGCCAGAGCTACCACCTACTCTGTCTCAGAAATTTAAAAAAAAAATCAAGGTAAAGGGGCTGGTGAGATGGTTTTAGAAGGTAAAGGCACTTGTCACCAAGCCTGAAGCCCTGAGTTTGATCCCCTGGAACCCATACTGTAGAACCAACTCCTGAAAGTTCTTCTCAGACCTCCACTTGTGTACCAACACACAAGTGTGTGCAGACACACACACTAAGTAAATAATGTGAAAAACTGGGTATAGTGACACTGGCCTTTAAAACCAGCACTGGGAGGAAGAGGCAGGCGGATCTTCAAGGTTGAGACCAGGTTGGCCTACATAGGGAGTTTCAGGGCAACCAGAGCTACTTAGAGAGTAGATGTCTATGAATGAATGAATGAATGAATGAATGAATGAATGAATGAATGAATGAATGAATGAAAGAAAGAAAGGAAAGAAAGAAAAGAAAGAAAGAAAGAAAGAAAGAAAGAAAAGAAAGAAAGAAAGAAAGAAAGAATTAAAAAAATAGATGGTGGAGAGTAATAGAAGACACCCAGCTTACCAGTCTTGACCTCTGGCTTGTACACACACGTGTGTAGTACACAGACCCACATGCAAATGTATTCAGACACACACAAGCGTGTACTCACTCATATATTAGCACACCTCCACACTCAAGAAATGAAAAACAGGTAATTTACACCTAGAGTAAATACCCAGTTAGTGTTCACTTTCCACCCACTCATATATATGGATGTATAAATGCTTATATATATTTGTGTATACATTCATACGTGAGTCAGGATCCAAGTAAATCTACACAGTAGTAGGCTGACGGTCTGGAAGCCTGCTATTGCATGTCTTCCCTTCTCGTATCTTTTCCTCTCTGTTTCCACGACAGCAGGTCCTGTGTCTCTAATCCTTAGTCTCCCATCCTCTCTGTTCTGCCGATGGTGTCCTTGTAGCGGTCACCTGTGTTCTCTGTAAAATGGCTTTGCAGTGTATTTCAATATGCTATCATCCTCATCTTGCTATATTTCATTCAATATGTATATGCATTACAAGATAGATTAAAATTTTATTTTAATTTTATGTTTATGAATGTTTTGCCTGAGTATATATGCACCATGTGTGTCTGGTGTCCACAGAGCTCAGAAGAAAGTGTCGGATATTCTGGAACTGGAGTTGCAGGTTGTGAGCCACCATGTGGGACCTGGGAACCAAACCCAGGCTCTTGGAAGAGCAGCGGATGCTTTTCTCTGCTGAACCATTTCTCCAGGCCCCAAGATGAAATTTTTAGAAGACATTATTATTAAATTATTCTTGATTATGTGTACATGTCTCTGAGTTATGTACATGTGTGTGTTTTGGTACGGGGCTGGGGTGCCTTTTGAAGCCAGAGATATCATATCCCCTGGAGTTGGGGTTAAAGGCAATTGTAAGCTGCTAACTGTTGGTTCTGGGAGCCAAACTCAAGAGTGCGCACGACAGCATACACGCTTAACCGCTGTGCAGTCTCCCCAGCCCTACACAGCTTTTGTTTTGCTTGTTTTGTTTTTTAATGTTTGTTTTGTTTAGCTTTGTTTTATTTTTGATTTCTGGAGCATGGTATTATATTGTAGAGGCTGGCCTCTAACTCCCTGCATCTGAGGTGGTCCTCAAGCTCCTGGTCCCAAGGGCTGGAACTTCAGGCATCATCACCACACTTGGCAGATAGTTTTAACAGGTCACCTTAATCCAGTTCTCGGTAGCAGAGCACTTTTTCAGGCTTGTTTTAGTGAAGTAGCATAACTCTGACAGGATAACTTTACAGTAGAGATAGCACATACTGACTAATTCTGTATGCTAAAGCCCAGGCCATGCAGACAGTAAAGTGTGGAGATTGCTGAACCCTTGCTCAGACTCACCCACCCTTCCCATTGCCACTACACGGCTTTCCCTCAGTCCACCTCAGGTCATCTCTTCTGTCATCCCCCCTGCCTGCAATTATGTGATCTTCAAATTACATTTTTCGGTTGCAAAGCCTCCCCCCCGTCCAGTTTTCATGTGTGTATGCCCATTGACATTTGTTCTTGAACATGCTAGCCCGAGATTTGGGAGTCATCGTCCTTTCGCTTGGGAGTTACTCATGGAATCAGGGGCTCAGTAAAGCCCAGAGCTCTCTGGTATGGCTTGTCTTGCTAGCCTGCTTGCTCTGGAAAGCCACTATCTTAGGAAGGAATTAGAGGTGGATTGCCACATCCGTGGTGCATGTATTTGGGTTTCTGGACATCTGAACTCCAGTGCTCACTCAGCTTGCCCAAGCACTTTACCCCTGAGCCGTCTCTATCTGCAGATGACGTACGTTGTGGCATCTTATCCCAGTATGTATTGAATGACATCTTTGGGCTGTTGCTTAATTAAGCACTGTGGCTGGCTGGCTACCTGCCTTTATTGAAAGTGCAGTCTAGCAGAGAGAAGGAAAACAATCACTAATTAATACAGAACTTAAAACTAAGACAAGTGTTGGAAGGAATGAAGTCATAGCTGCAGGAGGACAAAGAAACCTGATCTAAAAAAGAGACCAAGAAAATGTCTTTTGAAATGATATTTGAGATGGCAGTTGGAGGGGGATAGCTCTATGGTAGAGCATTCGCCTAGCATGAATAAGTCCCTGGTTCAATTCCAAGTTTGTAATAAGAGCTAAAAAGTGCATATTAGATGAAGCAGATGAGGGAGGGGGGGGATGCAGTCAAGAGAACCATGTGTAGGCTTAGTGGCAGAAGGAAGCGTAGCATATGCCAGGAACTGAGAGAAAACAGCTGGGCTAGAGGGCAGCAAGCTTGGGATTGTGAGATGAGCTGGAAGGGATAGCACAGTCAAGACAGACCATGTAAGGAAAGCCTTGTAAGCACTTCAGAAAGAGTGAGTGTGTGCAGCGTGCACAAGCACCTGGACCTGTAGTTTGAGATTGGTACATTGGCCTGGAACTGACGGCCCAGCGAGTCCCAGGGCTCCACCAACTACGCTATTTCTCAGCCCCCAATAATTATAGTTTTAAAATGTCTGCTGCTGTAATTGTTTTTCACTGGGAAAAAGTAATGATTTGGATAAGTACATAGTTCTGAGAACAGGTCATCTTTTTGTGTTTTAGGATTTTATATTTAATAATCTAAATTGTATCAGTTCCTCCATGAAGATAATGGCATGTAGCAAGGTATACTATTTTAATTAAGGAGCTATAGGAAATGAATAGATAGCCCTATAATAAAAAAAAAACAAAAACAAAAAACCATTGATGATGTAGAGAGAGAATAACTGAAGTATCTACTTAGGAATCAACACTTGTCAAGTTAGTCAGGAGTGAGAAAAGGTTGACAGCGGATACAGTTTTAGCCAGACAACTATTAAGGTGAACTTCTTAGTAACTCTTCTGAAAGGCCCCAGAGTACTTAATTCTAACACGTATCTGTCTTTGTAGGAGAGTAGTTATTTTGATGGACTTGGAAGTTGTGAAATCTGCTGAAGAAGTTGGATTAAAGATTGGGAATCCAGTGCCCTATAATGAAGGTAAGATCCTCCTTAGAGGTTGTATCTCTCAATTGGATATTGCTTTTTGGATCCAAAACACTACCTTGTGGCTTAGTAGTCTTAATAAAACAGTGATTCAGTGGGGTCTAAAGAGCAGGTTATTCTGGTTTTGTTAATACTGAGGAAATGATACATGGATAAATTCAGGAGAAATTATAGAAAGAATGTGTATAATGGTCGTTCTGTGTAAGAGTTGCTGACACTAGAACCTACAGTGTTCTGACAATGCAGGGTTTATGTGCCGGTTCTAATGTGAGAGAGCCAGGTGCATTCTGTGTGTGTGTCTGTGTGTCTGTGTGTGCGTGCGTGTGCGCGTGTGTGTTTATGTAGCCTGTATGTGCCAGCATATGTGGAGGGTCAGAACAACTCTGAGGAATCTGTTCTCTGCCGCCGTAGTATGGGATGCAGGAATGGAGATCTTTGGATTGTTAAGTGTTTGGGTGCCTCTTACCCTTGGTTCTCATGCCAGCCCGTTCTGGCCTCTGCCTGGGTGCTGGGGTTTCAGTGTGAACCACTGTGCCTAGCCAGTGGATTCCTGCTCATCTGGTTAAGGAAATTTTAACTTTTGTTTGTTAACATTTTTATTAAGAATGAGTGGTGAACAACGGGCAGTGGTGGCGCATACCTTTAATCCCAGCACTTGGGAGGCAGAGGCAGGCAGATTTCTGAGTTCGAGGCCAGCCTGGTCTACAGAGTGAGTTCCAAGACAACCAGGGCTACACAGAGAAACCCTGTCTCGGAGAAAAAACAAAAACAAAAAAGAATGAATGGTGAATTTTGTCAAACGCTCTTCCTGAATCTATTAATAATCAAATGGCTTTTCTATTTTGGTTAGCTAGTATGGTAAATTATGATGACTGATTTTTGAATGCTAAAGCAACCTGAGGCTTCTGGATTTTTGTTGTATTATCCTTTTCACATATTTGGATTTGCTTTGCTGAGTCTACCTGATTAGATTTCATTCAGTATTTTTTGCATGTCTGTTCATGAGAGATTTTTTTTTTTAAGATTTATTTTTATTTTTAATTATGTTTATGTGTGTCTGTGCTTGGAGGACAGAAATGTTTAGGGTCTCTGGTATGTTACAGGCAGGTGAACTGCCTGATGTGGGTGCTGTGACTGAACTCAGGTCCTCTGCAAGAGCAGTGCATGCTCTTAGCCACTGAGCCATCTCTTCACCCCGAGTCAGTTTGGTTTTGGTATCTTAGTACTAGCCTTACAAGGTACCTGGAGAATATTCATTTCTGCATTTTCTAGGTTTGTGTAGAATCTCTCTTTCTTACTTTATGTTTATTTGAATTCACGAGTGCTCCCTGGACCCAGGGCCCTCTCCAGACTTGATCCTGCTGTCTCAGCCACCATTGTGCCACCGCGCCTGGCTCAGACAAGTGTTACTGATAATTTAATTCCCTTGGTATTAAACAACATGTGTGTTTGACGTCTCAACTTCTATTAAATTCTCAACATGTCCCAAAACCTGTTAACTTACAGTGCTGTTTGTGCTGCGGATTATGGTACCTTTTGGTAAACTGTGTCTGCACTTAGAAAGAGTGTATGTAGCTGTGCAGTGTTTCAGATGCATTCTCCCTTGTTTTCTCTGTCACTCGGGAGAGGGGTACTGGACCCGCAAACTGTAATTGTGGGTTAATGTTTCTCTTGTGGGCCCCTTTGCCTTCTTCCCTTTCTTCTGTGTTTCTTGCTGTCTCTGTTGGTTTGTTGCTGTGACCCACTCACTCAGGCTATGCTGTGGTGTTTGCAGTGTGCATGTTTTTAGCTTATCACAGCCTGTCACTAGGCTCAGCTGTGTCACTTTGTAAAATGGTGTACAGGAAACCTGTTTCTCCTTCCCAATCTTCGTGGTATGCCTGTCAACCTATCTCACAAAACTGACAATTTATTGCTGCTATTTTGTTTAAACTGTTTGTAACAGATTGTGCCTGTGTTTTGTTTTGAGTTGGTTCTCAGTTCAGCCTTCTTGCTTCGGGCCTTGCAGGCTGGGTTCATAGGCGTGTGCTGCTCAAGCCCAGCTTGCAGACTTGACTTTAAATTCATGGCCTCCCTCCCCCAAACTGTAGTTACTATGATTGATGATTAGCGTGTATCTATTGCTTTTTTAAAAGCAGTGTCTCACTCTAGTCCAGGCTGGCCTTAAGTTCAGGCTACTCCTACTTTAGTTTTGTTTGGATAACAAGCATGAGCCAGCCAACACCCAGTGATTATTTAAAGGGATTTAAATGATTTTTAAAGCCTTGTATTTATTTGTTCATACTTGCCATTTCTGACATTTTCTTTGGGTGGGCCCATCTTTGCTGCTGGTGTCATTTAATAACACTGACATTCAGCCCCCACTGTCCTAACTTGCTCTCAGATCCACTTCCTCTCTCCCCAGTCTGTTTTTTGAGACAGGGTTTCTCTATTGCCCTGGCTTTTCTGGAACCCACTCTATAGATTAGACTGACCTTGAACTCACAGATCTACTTGCCTCTGTCTCCTGAGTGCTAGGATTAAAAGCATACACCCCACCCCGCCCCCTTACCCCCCCCACCCCATGTCTGGCTCTTTGTTTTTTGGGGGGCACACTTTGGGAAGTTTTGTTAAATACCTTTTTGTTTCCTTTTCTCCAGTCTGGCTTGCTTCGAATAATGCCAGAGTCACCTGGGTTGATGATAGCCAGTGTGCATACTCTGTAGATTTTTCTGTTTTCTGAATGTTGTGCCAGTTTGGACCAGCATGCATAGTATTATGTTTCAGATTTCCTCAGATGACCAATCTTTCTTTATCCTGTCCTTTAGACACCCTCAGAGTCCGCTTCTATCCCAGCGGGCACTTTCCACTTTTCATAACAAGCGGAGCCTAGAGTTGATCAATTCCAGAGATTTTTGTCCTCTTTGCAGCAACTATCTTCCTGTGGAATGGCTCGCGGCCACTATGGTGGACAGGGCCTTTTATTTTTTTTGACTTAACGAGGTCCAAGTTTATGCTCTCCACATATACTCATGGGTGTGGGACCATTCACTAGAGCATGGGCTGACCCACTCTCTACAGCGTCTCCTTTAATAATAGGGCCTTGCGAGCCCATCCACCGTCAGTGTTAGAATTGTCCCTGGCATGGTTTTGTGTAGGCAGCCGTAGCTGCTAAGAGTTGATGAGGGCAGAGGCCCTATCTTGTCCAGAGGACCACTGCTTTGTTCAGATCCTTCCTGACCCCTTATTTTTACAGTTCCCCACCCCACTTCCCTTTTCACCACGGTCACTAAGCCTTGGGGGGGGGCGGTGCGCTCGCTCGCTCGCGTGTGTACTTTGACCATCTGTGAGTTTCTGTTGCTTCAAGAAATTCTAATCAGGGTAGAAGGATAGCTTAGTAGTTAGAGCTCTTGATGCCTAATATTGAAGACCAGAGTTCCAGTCTCATCAGCCATGTAACAAGCTTGGTGCCTACACACACTTACAACATTGGCTCCAAAAAAGGTGAGACAGGAGGATTGCTGGGACTTGCTGGCTTGTAAGCCCAGCCAAGGAACAGGAGCCCCAGGTTCAGAGAGAAACCCTGCCTCAAAGGGAATAGGCAGGAAGTGATAGAGAAGAGAACCTCTATACAAATTTGGACACTGACACACACTAATGTCTTAGACAAAGAAATGAAAAATGTCATTTGGGATTGCCAGGGCAGGTTTCTGATGTATCCAGAAGTCTTCATTTCAAAGCTTTTCGTTATTGTGAAAATTGTATTTAAGTAAATAAGTTGTGTGAGTGAATCTATTGCAGAATGTTATATATGTATATTTATGTATATATTAGATATTTATTTCATATTGGTATTTTTAACTATCATGTTTGGCTATAAAACTATGTATTTTTTAATTGGAACTTCACAAAAAGCTTTTAAGAATGAAGAAAGATTTCTGTATAATGTGTGTGTTGAGCACCTTTAATTCCAGCACTGGGGAGGCAGAGGCAGGCAGATCTGAGTTGGAGGACAGCCTGGTCGACAGAGTGAGTTCCAGGACAGCCAGGGGTACACAGAGAAACCCTGTCTCAAAAAAAATGAAAGAATCTTAAAATGAACATATATCCGGTTTTTATAACATTTTGTATTTTTCTTTGTATGTTTTGTGGGCATGTATGTAAGAGTACCATGTGCATGTAGCACTCTTGGAGACCAGAAGAAAGTGTTGGCTCCCCTGGAATTGGAGGAGCAGATGGCTGTGAGCCTCCATATGGGCACTGTGCTCTTAACCACTGAGCCATCATCTCTGCAGCCTTGTTTCTTTAACAAGCATTAATGTTTGTTTTAATTTTTGAGTAGAGCTGCATGACTTTGTAATCAAAACTACATCGTGCAGTGTGTGGACTCCTACCCACTGCATCGTGCACCCACTGCTGCCTTTATAGATAACAACATTTTAAAGTTTCTTTCTCCTATTGGAGCTATTCGCTAAATAACCAAATGCAAATGCTCCTCCTGTACCCCACATGGTTTACATAAAACATAGCTAGTTCTCTACTCTGACTTTTTTTCTGTTGTCTTTAAAAAAATTATTTATTTTTGTGAAATAGAGTCTTGCCTTGTGCCCCAGGTGAGCTTGAAACTTGTTTCCCCACCTATGATCCTGTAAGGCGCTCTCTCCCCGCCTTTTCCCTCTCCTCCTCCCTCTCCCTCCTCCCCTTTCCTCTGCTCCCAGCAGGCAGTTCCTCTTTGTTAAATGTGTGCTTGATCCTGATTTGAACCCCAGCATTGCAAGAAGGAGAAAAGATCAACGAGAAGCCGCAGGGACTACTTCCTGGGTAGACCAGTATGTGGGCAGAGTGGGCTTTTTTACCAGAAATGATTGCTGGGTTAACTGGGAACATGCCTGTGTTGGCAGACACGAGCAGATACTCTCTCCTCTCTGCTTGCTGCAGCACCCCCCAGCAGAGCATGAACATACTGGTTTCTTCCCAGCCATGCCAGCAGCCCATCTTCTGTGTCTTTAAGAATTGGTGGATGAGGGGCTGGAGAGATGGCTCAGCGGTTAGAGTGCCCGACTGCTCTTCCCGTTGAGTTCAAATCCAAGCAACCACATGGTGGCTCACAACCATCTGTAATGAGATCTGATGCCCTCTTCTGGGGTGTCTGAAGGCAGCTACAGTGTACTTACATATGATAAATAAATCTTAGAAAAACAAAATGGTGGATGAAGAGCAGTACCATGGTACATGTAGGCTGTAGTTTGTAGTTTGAGCCCCTTTGCTTTTGTTTTTTGGTCTCTGAAGTGGACTTGTTGTTATTGTTGGCCTGTTATGTGCTGTTTGTTTTCTCAATTTCTGTGAGTTCTTCAAAAAAAAAATAGGGAGTGTTGTCCTTTGGCTCTGATGTGAGCTCTATGCTTTGCTTTGGTATTTTTTGGCATTGTTACCAAGCCAGTGGTAGTGTTACTTGAACCACCATGGAAATGTCTTGGTTGCAGAGACTGTTGCAGTACAACGCGTTTCACCACAGCAAAGGGAACCAAAGTTAGATTTATGTCCTCTGGAACCTAATCCAGAACCTCGTATGCATCAGAAGACCATTAGAGTTAGTGAACAAACTCAGCCTAGACCAGTAGGAGTTCCAGCATGCATTGAAATACATTTTATTACTGCTGCCATATTGAACAAAGATAGATGATTCAAAGTGTGGGAAATAAAACTACAAACAGTTCATGCTACATATACTGTAGAGATGGGGGCCTTTAAATCCTTCATACTTGCAACTGTGTGTCCGTCCTGTGTATCTGCGCTATTGGTGATAATAACTTGCTCAGACTTAAACTAAGTATTGTATAATATATTTATTATTCATATTGAAATTATACCCAGCCTAATTGTATCCATTTTCTGTCAGTAGGAACTTAGAAATATTGTATTGATCCATATCTTCCTATTGGTTTTCAGTGGTTTGGGAGTTGAGACAGGGCCTCATTATATAGCCTTGTCCGTCCTGCAACTATGTAGAGCAGGCTGGCGTGGAACTACTGGCAGCAATCCGCCCGCCTCTGCCTCCCAAGTGCTGGGATTAAAGGCCTGCACTACTGTGGCTGGCTCTATTTATTCTTTCTTTGTATTTGCTAACAGAGTCCTTGCTTGGGAAGTTGGTGGGTTTGTTTGTGGATTTTTCTCTGCCCAGAGCTCACTTTCCATACGAGGCATAAGAATGATAGCTATGAGCTCGGTCACCGAGGGGCAGAGCCTGCTAGAATCTAGTTCTCTCCTGGCTCTCTTGGGGCCAGCGTGTAGCCAGCAGAGCCTAAGAGCTAAGCTTCCTGGGATGGCTTGATTTGCAGGTGGTCCAAAACAGGTTATTATAAACGGGGCCCACATTAGTGCTGTGTACAATAGTTTTGGCTTTAGAAAGATTTTTCCTTAGCTGTAGAATGATTGATTTGAGGTCTTGTGGGCAGCTGCTGCGTTACATTGCGTTAATTGAAGGGCAATTGCTGCTATTTAGAATGTTCTGGAATTCTTGCCATCTTTTGATTCAGGACTGTCTCTTGTACCAGATTTGCAAGAGATAAAGGTTACTCTATTAAGTGGATTAGTAGCTTTTTCTAATTACCACATCTTATGTTCTATATAATTAGAGTTATTGCTGCCAGGGTTGGTTGTTTACAAATTAACTGCATGATGATGAAGTACATGAACTTAGCCAGACAGAGCTGAGTAATATCAAGTTTTCTCTTCTCAGCTATGTTAAAAGATGTCGTACTGTCTCCATCATCGTGCGGACAGTTACTGGAATAATGCACTTACCTCTTGTTCCTGGTCCAGAGTGAACACCCCAAACCATACACAGTTGCTGTTGTCTCTCGTATCCCAGGCTGGCCTCAGACTCCTTGTTAGCTGAGGAGTAGCACCTTGAATTTCTGGTCCTCTTCCCACCTACCTCTGCTCCCTGAGTCCTGGGATACAGGCAAGATACTACTGGGGCTTAGCGATTGCTAGGCAGGTACTCTACCAAATGAGCTACACCCCCAGCCTCAGATTGTTATCATTTGGAGACTTATCATTGTATTATGTTCAGCTAAAAATTATGACTGTAATTCATATAAAATGGAAATTATATGCTAGAATAGGTACACATGTAGTATATACTTTTAAATTGTAGTAAATATATACACTTACTGTTTAACTTGAGATGGGGGTCTATCTGTGTACCTATGCTGACCTTGACTTCCAGCTTCAAATGATTCTTCTGGCTCAGCCTCCTGGGTAGCTGTGGCTACAAGCAGGTGCCACTGCAGTGGACCATTTACCATTTTACAGGCACAGCACGGTGACTTGAATTCAGGTGCATTGTTTAATCTTCCCCAAGTAAAGCTGCGGATGCATTCAACACTCCAGTTCCCACTTATGCCGGGCTCTGGTCACTCTATTTCACTTCCTCTGACGTCCCACATTCTTTCCAAGGGCCGGTTATCTTTGTATGTCTGCATGCAGGTAGGGTTGGGGGAGCCAGAGATCCAAGTCAATGTCTTCTGTGGTTACAGGCTTTGTCACTGAACCTGGGGCTCATGGGGTTGGGCTGCCTGACTATTGAGGCCCGGGGTCTGCCTGTCTCTGCTCCCTAGTCCATTCTCTCCTCTCCAGCACGCCCTATGTAGGGACTACACTCGGGTCTTTATGCTGTCTCTACCAAGTGAGCCGTCTCCTCAGTCCGCAGTTATCTTTTTATAGAAATTGAATGTGTGTCCAGTGACCATGTCCAGTTCAGTCAGACATGCGGCAGCAGAAATTGTTCTGAGAATCAGACTTCTGCTTTAGGTAATTTGGAGACTGTAGAAAAGGGGAGGCTCAGGAAATGGCTCAGCAGGTAAAGTCATTTGTCCCCAAGCCTGATGCCTTTGTTCCATCCCTAGGACTCTATGGTGGAAGGAGAGCTGAGTTTCTCTGACCTCCACATAGGTGCAAGCACATTCATGAGGCACACATGCCAGCAAATACACATTCTTTTTAAAGAGGAGAATTTAGTGGAAGATAGGTTACTTTTTAAAATATGTCTTTTCTAACTTCTTCCTTCAGTGTTATTCACTGAGTAACCTACCTTTCCCTTGCTGATTTTAAAAAAGCTTCACCTAAGACTAAAACTGGGCGGGGTGACTGACTTCGGTGATAATGGAAAGGCTAAGCCATAAACACTGGGTTTCATAGTCAGAAGCCGGTGCCCCTTTCTTTCCTATGTAAATAGGTGTCTCAATTTTTCTCTCTATAGGAAGAACTTAAACATAATCAGTTCTGTTTAATCTTTTAAACTTTATACTAAATGTATTTGTCTCCAGCAACACAATTACATCTCATTTCCCTGAGCTACTTAAGAGTAATTTTGCCAAAAATGAATTAAATGAGTATGTACCATGCCCAGTGAGTTAGGACCTCAGGAAGCCCGGCAGGAGTTAGAACTTACAGTTGGAGACGGGAGAGCTTCAGTGGTGAGGGAGATTTCCTGCCTGTGCACACCATTTTTAGTGTTTAGGGAGCTCTGGGACGTAGTTTTTAGCTGCCTTTGTAATCTGCAAGCGCTCTAGGTGAGCAGCCCAAATGAGGCCGGCTTCAGCCTTCAGAGCCAATCACAGAAATGAAATCAAACCCCATAAACTTGTTATTTTAAAACATAGTGGTGGGCAATTTACAATGTTAACATTCTTCAACTTCATAAACATTTGTATAAAGGGTGAAGGGCAAATACATACTCTGATGGTGTGGCGTTTCTTATTTTCTGCTTGAGAGACATCTTCCTTTCCCCTCCTTTTTATCTCCCTGTTGCCTTGACACGGCTGCTTCTGAACTCTGTTCTCATCTCTCCCTGCTGTGACAGTTCACTAGCACTTCACGGTACCTGAGACTCTTTCAACTCCTATTTTCCACCAGCTGTCAGTTGCAAAATAAGGTTGCTTTGTTTGGGGGAAAGGGTAGAATCCTTTCTAAATGTCTCCTTTTCCTTTGAAGCCAAAACACTTGAGAGACAATTGAACTGCTTTTAGGTTTTCCTTACCACCCTGCTTTCTCTTCTGATGGATCCTGCCATGAACACACCGCCCTGTTGATGACATCGATTTGTTGCTATGGAAATAGTGGTAGTATCACAGATTCAGCCCAGTGACTTTACTGCAGGTTCTTGAAGGAGAAATGGGCAAGGCTTTAGGGAGAACCTCATTAAAACTGAGAGCTGTCAATTCTAAACAGTTGGAAGGTAAATGGAACCAACCTTTACTATACACAGACCAAAAAGTGAGCCCTTTGCAGACACAGGGTGTGCAGCCTGGTGCAGCCTGCTCCTCTAAGAGCTAAAGGTGGGGCTTCCTAAGGTATTAACTGCTGGTGTTGAAAACTCTGGACTGGGTTTGCACTGAATTGGTCTGTTTTGATCTCCAGGACATGGGCAGCAGCAGCAAGCAGTCCCTTCCCCAGCCTCCGCAGTGACACCACCAGCCAGCAAGCCCCAGCCACAGAATGGGAGCTTGGGAATGGGTAAGATGGGACCTAAGAGTATTGAAGTTATGAGTCAAGATTGAAATAATGTTTGAAAATTTACTGAGACTGGTCAGTTTAAAAATTCTTTTCATGAGTCAGGCAGAGTAGCCTTAGGCCAGCACTTGGGGGGGGGGAAGAGATCAGAAGTTCAAGGTCATCATCCATTTCATAGCAGGTTCAAGACCAGCTCGGATTACATGATACTGTCTCAAAAGATGAACAAAAACAAACAAACAAAAATTTCATTCATGATAGAATTGCAAAGAATAATTCCAATTACTGTAGAGTATTTTTTTTTTATGAAGGTAGTTAAACTACACTGTTCCTTACCCAAAGATAATACTCCTTTAGTTAATACTTTTTCTGGTGGTGCTCATTTTTACCTTACATTCTGTGCCTTTTTGGGAATTTCTTTTAAATTACCACTGTTTCCCACCTACCGTGCACTTTTCTCTCCAAGTTTCTCCTTGGACTTTATCATCTCTCTTTAGACAAGCATTACCTTTGGCATGGAGACCCACCTACCTCCAGAGTGCCGGGGTTATTGGCCGTGGCTTCTGTGTTTCATCTCTTTCCTTTTTAACTTCTTGGTTCATTGTGAATTCTACATCATGCACCCCAGTCCCACTCAGTTCCCTGTTTCCTTGTACCTGCCCTCTACCCTTGCAACCTCCCTGCTAAAAGAAAAAGAATCTGATTGTGGAAGCAGTAGTGTGTGACAGTGTGCCCCAGAGTGCACCCTTTTGTCCACACATCTTCACTTACAAATGTTCATTGGGGTGAAGTCTTGTTCAAGGCTTTGCTACACTTTCAATACTGGATCCTCACTGGGACTCCTCTCAGATACCCTGTTGTCCTGTATCATGGCGATCCTATATAGTTTTGAATATGTAAGGTCCTCCCCTTCACATGGTCCAGTGGTTTATTGATAGGGTAGATGTTGGGGTGGACCAACTCAAAGCCCTGAATTTGGGCCTGGGTGGTAACTGAGCTGGCATGGTCAGCACCCATGCCCCCAGGGCAAGCACTCCAGCAATGCCTTGGCTGGCTTACCCAATGCTGCAGCCAGCAAAGGTCAGGGACTGCTCTCCTGCTTTCGTGCCCTTGGAGCTGGCTGACCCACGCCCATGCCATCAGTGACAGCTCTGCTGTGCTACACAGGGACTTGAGGTTGCAGGGCCTGTCCCCGCCCCCGCCCCCAGCTTTCTCTGTAGCAGGTCCTGATGGGATCATTTTGTTTACTTCCTGGGCTTTGTTTTAGGGCCCTCGTCTGGGACACCATCCTTGAACACTGCAGTCTGTGGAGCGAGGCTAGATTTACTTCTAGAGTTTTGTTGTTGCTGGGGTTTCTTACCGTATCACTCACCTCCTCTGCTCCCTCTTCAACTCTGCTTTTATATTTTAATTACACGGATTCCTTATCTTTAACCAACTTCTAGTGTTTTTTTTTTAAAAAAAGTTTGGTGGCCCACAAGATAGCTGGTAAAATGCCTGCCGGCCCTGTTGACCCTCCAAGAACCCACAGTGAATATACAAGTTAAACACAGTGTGCATGTGGTACAACAATACACTTTTAAAACCATCGGTTGGTTTATTTATTTATTTTTGGCTTTTTCGAGACAGGGTTTCTCTGTGTGGCCCTGGCTGTCCTGGAACTCACTCTGTAGACCAGGCTGGCCTCGAACTCAGAAATCCGCCTGCCTCTGCCTCCCAAGTGCTGGGATTAAAGACGTGTGCCTCCACTGCCCAGCTGTTGGTTTGTATTAAGACAAGGTTTCTCTGTGTAGCCCTGGCTGTCCTTGATCTCTCTGTGTAGACCAAGCTGGCCATGAGCTCAAATATCTGCCTTCCTCAGATTCCTGAGTGTTGGAACTAAAGGTGTGTGCCACCATGCCTGCCTATTAAAAAAAAAATCTTAAAAAGCCAAGCATAATGGTACTTACCTTTTGCCCAGCACTTGAGCCAGCCATGGCTACCTAGTGAAACCCTGACTCAAGGGGCTTGGGGCGGGGGTGGAGTATTCATGCCAGGCGGCTCACAACCACCTGTAACACCAGCGCCAGGGGATCTTAGAACCTCGGAGGCACCCGCATACATGGCACACACTCACAGAAACATGCACATGAGTAAAAAAGTAAAATCTTTTTGAAAAGCATTTTGGTATAAAGGTTGTAGATTTTTGAAATTAGAATTTGGTGTATTGAAAGTTGAAACTTTATAGATAAACAGTGTACATATACAGAATCTCACTTGCCAGTGAGCTTTGATTTGTGCTCTTGGCATGTGGAGAACAGCTACGTAGCTTGGACAAAGGGAAGCAAGGAGGTTATAGTACTAGGCTCCCTGTTTGACCAAAAACTGGTTCTTAGTCTCTGATCCAACTGAATACCCTCTGTAGATTTCATACTAGATTTTCCTACCCTGTCTGGACAGAGTTGAGATAATACACCGGTGATAAGTGTCCTTCAGTGGCTCCTTAGCTCCTCGTTCCTGTGGCATGTTCATAATGAGAATTGATCTGATGCCTTCTTCTGGTGTGTATGAAGACAGCGACACTGTACTCATAAAATTAAATCTTTAAAAAAAAAGTTAAAATAAAAAATGGTTGTCTGGGAGGTGGGAAGACAACAAAGGGAACCAGTCTCACAAAAGTGGATTTTTTTGAGATTATCATCTGACTTCCAGGTGCGCGCCATGGTGCATGCACTTTGAGAAATAAAACAGAAATGACTGTCCTTTTTCATGGGTTTATATAGGTTCCACTGTAGCGAAGGCTTATGCTGCCACAAAGCCATTTGGAAAACCTGCTGGAACTGGTCTGTTGCAGCCTTCAAGTGGGACACAGTCCAAAGTGGTACCCATCACCAGCCTCAACCCTTACCAATCCAAGTGAGTTGTTGCTCAGGACCAGTGTGGGGCTCCTTACAATTGGTCTAGGATGTTACTGTGTGCTCATGTGTGACTTACGTGAAACTCAGGCTCACCACCACAAAGGATGTGTTTATTTTTCTAAGCTAAAGAAGGATACAAATTATGACAGCCTTTAACGCTTTTATCAGAAAGAATGACAAAACCAGCTTTCTGCCATAGCCTGTAGAGGCTTCACTATTTTTTAAAATTTAGAGCTTAAAATTATTGCTTAAAGAGTTATTTGGTAGGCTTAGGAATAAAAAGGTGTGTGTGTGTGTGTGTTCATGTGTGCGTGCTAATTAACATTTCATCTTGTATAAATAGATGACTTTTAGTCCAGAATTTGTTACTATGGTTTAATTTGGCTAAGATAATCTGTCCTATTTGTATTAACCACATTAATATGCCGTAGACATGGATTTCTTTGATATTGCGTTTTTCCATTGAAAGTTAATTAAAACATTGAACATTAGTGGGCTTTTTTTTTTTTTTTTTTCTTTTCTCTAGAATTCTTTAAGCTATGTTCTTATTTATCCTGCAGTGCTTGGTAAAATAGGGGAGATAATTTCCCCTGTAAAATTCTAAGTAAGGAAGCCAGTGTACCCAAGTTTTGTTCTCAGGATAGGCACCAGGTCAAGGTTTTGGGTTTGGGGATGCCTTTTTTGGTAGCCTCTCTCTAGGGTCATACCATTTTGGGGTGCTTTCTTTTGGTGGCCCATGAATACCATGCTTCGTAGCCTTGTGTTTACATTTGGGGTGCATTAGAAACGTGGCAGACGTTGGACAGTGATTGTGTCCGTCCCTGTAACTGAAAACAGTGGCGAACTGTAACTGCCAGTATAACTGCATTTCTTCCCTTGGAACCTTTCACTAAAGGGATATTGTTGCCTTGGTGATGTTTTTTTGAGGAAGGGAGGGTGCTTATAAATTTACTTATTTGACAGGAGAATGAGTTAGTGTTAAACTACCTGGCTCCCCAACCCCCCTTGGTCTTTTCAAGACAGCTTTCTCTGTGTAGCCCTGACTGTCCTGGAACTCACTCTGTAGACCAGGCTGGCCTTGAACTCAGAAATCCACCTGCATCTGCCTCCCAAGTGCTGGGATTAAAAGCGTGCGCCACCACTGCCCGGCTTACCTGGTATATTTTACTGTTTGCTTATTCTGTAAACTGTCAAACCTGTATGTCACCTTGGGGTTTTAATTAGCTGGATATAAATACAGCTAGCATTGACAGACTGCAGAAGAGAAGAAAGGCCATGGGAAGATGATTTCCTGCTTCTCTTTATTTCATGTGAAAAAGACTCCAAACACTAATGTTCTTTGTTTGGTTTTTAGGTGGACTATTTGTGCCCGTGTCACCAACAAAAGTCAGATCCGTACCTGGAGCAATTCCCGGGGGGAAGGAAAGCTTTTCTCTATAGAGCTCGTGGATGAAAGCGTGAGTATGCGCCATTCCTTTCGGGAAGCTGCTGGCCTCCTTGACTCGGGACTCAGCTCTGAGGAGCATGGTGGTCATTGTGGCTTTCCTTCTGTTGGAGACCTTTGATGTTATCTGGGGCACAGGGCTAGACATCAGATAAAATACTCCTAAAGGAAAGCATCTGTAACAATAGAAGTTAGTATACTGTAAATAGTCTCAGGGCCTTCAGAGACTGCAGCGCTCTAATTACATTGCTGGGGGCACAGTTGAAGCCCTGGGGTGATACCTGGCGAGCAGGGCATTTGCCTCCAGCAGAAGCAGGCAAGAGATACTCAGCTTAACTGGTCTGTGGGGATGGTTTCTGACCATTTATACTCACTATGCTTGACTTAAAGCAAAATGCAGGGGCCAAAGAGATGACTCAACAGTTAAGAGCACTCACTGACTATTCTTTGAGAGGACCTGGGTTCAGTTTTCACCAGCACAGTGGCTCATGACCATCTGTGACTCCAGTTTCAGTGATGTAGCACCTCTCGTGGTCTCCCTCAGGCATCAGGCACTCAAGTGATGCACATATATACATGCTGGCAAAACACCCCCAGGCATAAAATAAACCATGGTACCGGTGAGGTCACAACTTTGTAGTTCTTTCCTCCTCCTCCTCCTGTTCTGGTGTAGCATGGCAGATATCTTAACTGTGATGGCAGATTCAGTATCAGAAACTAATTTCTTGCAGCTTGTCTGGGTAAGATTTTAGCCATTTAGTTAAGTTTCTTATCCATCTGTAACATATTGCCTGACAGAAAAGTAACAGTGAAATCAGCTTGAAAGCATGACTTGTTGGAACATTTTTGGCACCAGCTCCTGACTGTGAAGTAAGCCGTCACTTAGGTTGCAGGCGTGAGGAAGACTGCTGAATCATGGGAGTTCAGCACGCCTTCCTATGGGCTTCCAGCCCATCACTCAGGATCCAGAACCTTATGTTTTCATTATCGGAATATTAAACTATTCCTTCTAAAAATGTTTTGATAAAATGTAAAAAACTATATGTGTGTGTGTGCACGCATACATGTGCAGAGGCTGGAAAAGAACTTGGTAGGGTGATCGCCTTGTACGTTACGTGGGTTCCAGGGATTGAGCTGGGGTGGCCAGATTTGCACAGTAAGCATCTTTGTCTAGCAAATCATCTTGCAAGCTTCCTTATTGTATAACTATATAGGCTCAGGTGGCTGAGCTCTTGTTTTATCAGAACTGATAGCTTGAAAGTGTAACTGTATATGTGGGTTTCTGGAATGTCTGCAGCCCTGTGAGGGTCTCTTTATACTTGGGCTATTGCTCCAAAGATGTCTAACTGTCAAAATGGCCTGCTCTTGCTGTTGAGAGCAAGGGCCTAGCAGTGCAGTTCTAATGTGCTCTCCCTTGCTTCTGCAGGGTGAAATCAGAGCTACTGCTTTCAATGAGCAGGTTGACAAGTTCTTTCCCCTCATCGAAGTGAACAAGGTAAGACAGTGTGGAGTCAGAGCTGACAAGCTGAGCGGTGAGGGCCCTGAGCCACTGGAAGGCTGCATTGTGGGCCAGGTTTTGATGGACTGACAGCATTCCCTGACTTGGTGTCTTCTGCAGGTGTATTACTTCTCAAAGGGCACTCTGAAGATCGCTAACAAACAGTTCTCAGCTGTTAAAAATGACTATGAGATGACCTTCAATAATGAGACTTCTGTCCTTCCCTGTGAAGATGGCCATCACTTACCCACAGTTCAATTTGATTTCACAGGGATCGGTGACCTAGAGAGCAAGTCTAAAGACTCACTAGTAGGTGCGTCCAGGGTTGAGGGTGAGAGTGGTGATTTGGTCTCCAGTGTTTGGGGTGGTGCACAACCAGTGTGCTTGCCTTCATCCCTTGGCCATGTTGTAAGAGGAGCCTTGATGTGAGCTGTTACAAAGTGTTCTTTATTTCAGACATAATTGGAATCTGCAAGAGCTATGAAGATTCAACTAAAATCACAGTGAAGTCTAACAACAGAGAAGTTGCTAAGAGAAATATCTATTTGATGGACATGTCAGGGAAAGTGGTGACTACAACTCTGTGGGGAGAAGACGTGAGTCCTTGCACTGGGCAGAATCCTGTGGGTGGGGGTTCTTCTTTTTGAGCTGTGGGGCTTTAGCTCAGAGAGTTGTGCTGTTCAGCAAGAATTTGAAGACCTTCACTTGTGTAAGAGATCGGTCATTGTAGCTTCCCACAGTGCAATGCTCCTTCCTCTGACTCAGGAATATAGAGACAGATCAGCTTCCCTAAAAGTCTAAGCAGATTCTTGAGTATGAGGCCTGTCTTACAGAGTCCACAGACATTGGCCTTACGCACTCTGTTTTCATTGACTGTTCTCCATAAAACTCTCCTGTACATTCTTCTTGCCAGTGATGTTTGTATGCATTTGCTTTGCAGGCCGACAAGTTTGACGGCTCTAGGCAGCCTGTGATGGCCATCAAAGGAGCCCGAGTTTCTGACTTTGGTGGACGGAGCCTCTCGGTCCTATCATCTAGCACTGTCATTGTGAACCCCGACATCCCAGAAGCCTATAAGCTTCGTGGGTGGTAGGTTTGGTGGAACTCAGCTAAGGGGTTATTTGTGCTCCTACTTTGGTAAGAGCTGGATAGTGTCAGCATGTGGACTTCTGCCAAGCTATTTTGCCAAGCCTTTGCTACTGAGTGGAGTGGTTTCCTGTATTTCTTGGAGGCATTATGTCTTCTGAGATGGTGGCCTGAAAGCCCTCTTAAACCAACAAACCCACGATCCCCTGATGAACATAGAGATCAGAGAAAGCAATTAGAATTTAAGTGCTGCGTGCTGACCTTGATCCCACCAGGTATGGCAAGGCTTTAACAGCTGTGTGCTGAAGAACAGAGCTGAGAGCATCTTCAGTTTGTGCGGTGGGCAGCTGATGTGGGGGTAGAATGTACTTTCTTACTCTGCTGAGGCTCTGGAGCTGGTCACATCTTCTGTTGTGTAGTCACTGGACTCAGATAAAGCCCAGTGAGAACAATGGGCTCTTTGTTGCCTTTACATTGTTATTTCCAAAGTACTCAAGAGATGAGGAGAGCTTGTTAGAATCTCCACACCATATCTAGCTTTTTAAGGCATTAAACTCTGCCTTGGAAGAGCACTTCATCCTGAGAGTGTCGTGTGGAAGAATTGAGGTGGTCAAAGAAAATTCTTTATCTAGCCCAAGCTTGGGGAAATTGTATGTCTGTAGTCACAAGATGGCGTGTGTGGTTTCCAGCTGTGCCTTAGAGTTTAGGGGACTCAAGAAACAGCTCAGATTTCATGCTCCTCATTTTTGTTTTGAGTCTGATATAAACCAATAACAATATTTAATCCTTAGAGCATCTGGGATGTCTCACTTAAGTCATCCTCAGTGGTGTGGGTCCATCTGTGTAACTGTGCTGATAGCTAGTGTTGCATTGTATGACAGAATTCTGTAATAGTCTGACCAGAGACAACCATGGCATTGGTCTGGTTTGATAGTTGGTTTTCCTCCCAGACTCTGAGCACAACTCCAGGTTAATTGTGTGCCTACATTAAGGTGTTCGTATTTCACTGTCAGTAACTGTGATCACAGAAAACACAAACAGGCGCATCTGTCCCCTGAACAAAATACCCTGTCATTGATCTACGAGTTTAGTGCACACCCCCCACCCAGGCAAGGATTAGCGATCTTTAGATCTTGGTGCTAAGAGTGGAATTTTTACTGTAAGAGGGGCTGCCTGTCTTCTTGCTCTGTTGACTCCTGATGAGCTGTTTTTGGTGGCAAATGCCTGTGTGAAGTTTTTGAAACTTTAAACATGAGCAGCTAGTAGTAGCGAAACAGACTTATGGACCTTGTCCTCTGACAGGTGTGACTGCTTGCCTGACAGAATGAGACGGTGATTGTCTGTGGCCTAGGGCCGCTCTGTTGGGTAGTCTCTTTGTAGGGAGTCAGTCCTGTGCGTGGGAGCTTTAATTACCTACCACTCGTGTAGTGGATGCATTTTTAATCTCAGGCCCACTGTGCTCTGCCACAAGCCTGCCCTTGCTGCCTTCTCCCTGGCCTCTTTTCCTTCAGATTAGCCAATAGATGGTCAAGAAGTATGATCATATAAGTGGATTTAACCTTGATATTTCCATAAACAAATTCTTACTGAGAATGCAAATCTCTAACACGGCAGATAATGCCTTCTGATGGAGTACATTGAGTTCTATAACTGATTAGACTTAAAAGATTTTCTTCCATGAAAACATTTTTGGCAGACTCGTTAAACAAAAATGTCCCTTTTCATCTGATTCATTTTGGTGACTGGGGTGAAGGCTTGAAGCCTGGGGGACTGCCAGTGTGGCTTGCTGTTGCCGACTTTGCTCATGGCTGTCGATATGCAGCCCAGTTTGGGGAAAGGGTTTGTGGTACTTTGGCACTGTTTGTCTGACCTTGTGAGTGGAGGGTGAGGGACATCAAAGGAACGAGATGGAAAGAAAGGCATTGCATTCCTTCAGTGGACGAGGTATGCTGGGACCCAAGGGAGAGCTGAGGGACGGAGGTCGGGCTGGTGTGCAAACAGTGCATTTGAGACGGATGTGAGCTTCCTATCGGCAGTACCTTTTTTCTCCCCTAGGTTTGACTCAGAGGGACAAGCCTTGGATGGTGTTTCCATCTCTGACCTCAGGAGTGGAGGGATCGGAGGGAGCAACACCAACTGGAAAACACTGTATGAAGCTAAATCAGAAAACCTGGGCCAGGGTGACAAGGTACCTCCCACTCCTCACTTCAGAGGCCCAGAAAATGACAGAGGGCTGAATAAAAACCTGTTCTCTGGTGCCAGTTCAGGGCTATGTTCTTATCTGGAACCCCAGAGGCCTGCTCCAGGGCACCACGTTACTGCTTTTCAGGCACGGCCAGTGTAGAGGCTGTGCTTGCTAAGGGATGTATTATAGCCTCTGGTGTGAGGCAGAACTAGTGTGAAGCGTTCTTGGATACTGAGGGACTGGTGATGACCAGGCTTTGCAGTGCAGTGTGAACCCACCTCAGGTCCATGCTGATTTTTGAACAGACTGTAATTCATGCTGTCAAATGTCAGGCAGCTCCCATGAGTTGCAGACCAAGAGCCTCTGCTGCCCTGCCAAGGACTGGCTCTGGTATTAACTTCACTTGCATGATCCTCTTCCTACCTTGGTCTAACCTGCATCCTCTTGGATATTTGGATCATTTATTTCTATTGCACTCCCGAAGTCTGGTTCACCCTCTGCCCCTTTATTGTCGTCGTGTACAACATAGGTCTTTTCCTCACTGTCACCCGTAGCAACTTATAATGCTATTACAGGACGTCTTGAGAATTAAACGTTGGCTAGATTCTGGTTTTCTTCTCACCCAGTTGCTCTCTTAAACTAAAGACAGACGGTAGACAGACAGGACCGGGCATACAGAACCCCTGTCTGCACTCAGACTTTTAAATCTGGCTTTGAGTCCGAATCTAACCTGGAAATGCAGAGACGCTCTTTAGACATTTCTCCTGAAAGTTATTTCTCTATAGCTTTCTCTTTAAATTTTAAGTTATTTTTTATTTGGGGGTAGAGCATGCGTGTTTCACCTCAGTGTATAGAAGTCAAACTCTCCCTTGTGGGTCCCAGGGACCAAACTCAAGTCCATCCAGCTTGGTAGCAAGTACCTTTACCCCTGAGCTGGCATAGTTGCCTGAGGCACTCTGCATGTAAGCCAAATGAGCCACATGTCCCCGAAGAGGTCAGAAGATCATCAGATCCCCTGGAACTGGAGTTATAGATGTTTGTGAGCCATCATATGGGTGCTAGGAAATTGAGCTTAGGTCTCTGCAAAAACAACCAGTACTCTTAACCTCTAATCCATGTATCTACCTCCCCCATCCCCACCTCCACCTCTAAGCCTCATTATGTATTCAGTTCTGTCGAGCAGAGGGTTAAAACCCACAGCCCATGCACGCTAAGCAAGCTTTTCCACTGAGCTACACCTACAGTCCCAAAGCTGTCTAAACTGGTTTCTAGCGTAGTCTCTTTAAATGGTCACATTGTTTTGCTCCTCTGGTATGAGACATCAAGTACAACCAGTGAGACAACCAGCATAGTGGCAAATGCCTTTGATCTCAACACTGGGGGCAAGTGGGTCTCTGAGTTTGATACCAGCCCTGTCTGTATAGAGAGTTCAGCGACAGCCAGCCGGGGCTACACAGTGAGACCTTGGGCGGGAGGTGCGGGGGTGGGGAGGGAGGTAGCCTATCTCTGAATTCAGGATATACCTGGATTTTGCAGTTACATGACATGACTGAACGTAAACCAAAAACAAGAGCTTCTGTGCAGGGTTCAAGGCAAAGCAGGTATCTACCCCTAACATGACTTGGTTCCTCGCTGGGTTACTTACCAGTCAGTAAGATTTTATTGGCTCACCGTCCCTCTTCATGTTGTCTGAGTTGTCTTGTCTAGCAGTAGCAGGTTGAGGAGTGGCGGTGGAGACTGATTGAATGGCTTACTGGGCCTAAAGGGTTTTTCTGGGGCTTGACTCGGGAAAGGCTTAGGTCCCTAAAGATGAGGGTATAAATCAATGTCGTAAAGAATGACGTGCTTAGCCAGCAAGGTGACTTAGTGAGTAAAGGTGCCTGCCTGCCACTGAGCCTGACAGCCTGTGTTCGTTCTCCCGAGCACACATGGTGAAGGGAGATCACCAACTCCCACAAGTTGTCCTCTGGCCTGCATGCGCATGCTATGGTATATACAATGCAAAACCACTATGTACACGCTGAAAAAAATACATGTAATTTTGAAAAATAATTTTAAAATATTATGTACGTCAAGATAACTCAACTGTTAATGGCTCTTTTCCTGCTATCTTGGAAACCTGAGTTCCGTGAAACTCATTGTGGAAGGAGAGAACTAACTCCTGAAAGTTGTCCTCTGACCTGCACACTCGTGTACACCTGCGTTCATATACATGTGGACATCATACAGACAGATACACATGTGTAATAAATAATAATAACTATAAATAAAAAGACTTAAGTGGCCAGGTGTGGCTAAGCACTCTAGCGACAGGCAGACTGATCTCTATGAGTTCAAGGCTAGCTAGTGAGCTGCTGCCTCCAAAAAAGAACAAAACGGTGTGCCTGAGTGCTGGTTTGTTGTTACCTCTGTCGGTTCCGCATGCAGCGCCTGTGACTTCTGAAACCACACAGTTAGCGATTCTCTGTAATCGCCCAGTGGGTGTGGGGACTTGATATGCATGCGCTCACCACTTGCAAGGAAGAGCAGCTTTGAGTCGCCTGTTCCAGGCCTGTGTAGCTGCCGATGTGACCGATCATCCTTTTCTCCTGCAGGCAGACTATTTCAGCACTGTGGCAACAGTGGTGTTTCTTCGCAAAGAGAACTGTATGTACCAGGCCTGCCCAACCCAGGACTGCAATAAGAAAGTGATTGACCAGCAGAATGGGTTGTACCGCTGTGAGAAGTGTGACCGGGAATTTCCCAACTTCAAATACCGCATGATCTTAGCGGTGAGTAGAGTGGCTCATGAGAAGCCTTGGGGTGTCCGTGGACTGACTGTTATAGCCTTGGGGTGTCCATGGACTGACTGTCATGGGCGAGACACTGGAGGGTGTGGTAGAACCCTGGTGGTTCGAGGTGAGGAAATCACAGAGGAGTCTAGGCTGGAGCACTTGATGGTGCTTTGTAAATAAAGGAAGGCTTTGCCCTGCTGGACAGCAGTCACTTGACTGAACATGGTGGCTGTAATCTCAGCACTTATGGGGTGGGGGAGAGGCACGAGGAGTTCAGGACCAGTTGTGACTGCACAGCAGGTGTGAGGGCAGATGGGGCTACATTGTATGCTGTCTCAGAGAACTTAAAAATGTCAAGCATGGGGAGGGAGGGTTACTGTGGAGGCTCATTAAAAACTTGCAGTGGGAAACCTTTTGCATTAAGAAGGAACAGCTCTAATGGATGCTTCTGCATCTGTGGACGTTTGCTTGGCCCATCTCCTGAGGTCTAAACGCACATCTCTAGCAGATTGACTTAGACCACATTTTAAACTTCTTCCTATGGCGTAAGACTGGCATAGCATTACCTACACGGAGCAGTGTAGCACTGCTCAGCCTCCCTTAAGTGCTCAGAGCATTTGCATAGCCTACACCTGGTCAGCATCACCTAACACAGCCCGCTTTATGATAAAGGTATCGAGTAGCTCCTGTGATTTATTGGATACTGTTAGTGAAACACACGGTGACTGAAAGTGGATACTTCCTCATTTAAGAGGGTACTGTTAACCAGAGCACAGAGAGTCGGGCTATGTGTGTGTGATGGCAGTGTCCTTTCTCCCTTGGAAGTTACTTTAAGTAGGAAAAGATAATCTTCCCTCCTCCTTGGTGTGTCTTCTTTTTGTTGTTTATTTGCTGAAATAATAGCATTGTGTTTTTCAGGCAAATATTGCAGATTTTCAGGAGAACCAGTGGGTGACATGTTTCCAGGAGTCTGCGGAGGCAATCCTTGGGCAGAACACTGTGTACCTTGGGGAACTCAAAGAGAAGGTTGGCTGCATGTTTGTCGGCGCTGTGATGGTGCTTGCCTTGTGTCACCGAGCTGCGAATGCTTGCTTTGAGTGTGGTGCATGCGTCCTCACTGCACTGAGTGAGAGCTCACCTTTGTCCGCTCTGTATGTATCAGTGTGTGGTACTGAGTCAGGGCGTACAGCGCGCACTGCATAGAAGCACAAGCCACCTTTGCCCTGACGCTGCTTTCATGCATCAGAGCTGGTGTGCTTCCAGTCACTCCAGAGCTACAAGGTGTCTCCTGAAATGGCTCAGGTTGGGTGCGCTTCAGCCTAATAAACACCTTTGAGGAAAGTGGAGTCAAATCTTGGAGTTAAAAACAGAAACGAAAGTACATCCGGGCACTTGCTGTTTCGGGTTATCAGGTGAAGGTCATAGGAAGCAGCTTTGGTTTAAAGGGAAGACTTCATTTTACCCACTGCAATGGTGGTTCCTGCCTATTGTCCCAGCACTTGGGCTGAGGCAGGAGGATCACTCAAACCTCCAGGCCAAGCTAGTGTACACAGTGAGTTCAAAGCTAGCATGGACTGCATAGTGAGACCCTGTCTCAAAAATATATACATAAAGTAAAGAGATGAGTTGGGACCTTTGAGGCGGCTCAGTGAGTGAAACCCTTGCCAAGCAAGTCTGTCCACACAAGTTCCATCCCTGGGACCGCTGGGGCGGTGGAAGGAGAGGGCCTGCTCCATGAAGTAGTCCCTGACCTCCACATGTGCACCTGGCATGCACACCACACAATCAAAACTAATAAACAGTTAAAAAGTAACTAATTTCACCTTTACTAATTTGCCTTCTTATATACTAGATTTATTTAATGCAGAGCAGGGATTATGCCAAACATAAGAAAAATACTTGCTGAGATTAAAAAAAAAAAAAAGAACTAGTTGGTAAAAGCCGTGTTTTCTAGGCCATGGGAAGTGTCCTTCTCCCTCCATTTTCTCCGTATTGGTTGGATATACTTGTGAAGGCCACAAAGAAGGTGCTTTCCTTCTTTTTCTGCCCCCCCCCCCTTCTGTTTAAATCATCCATGAGGTCTTAGAACAGCCCCAAGTCCTTTCACAGAGATACCTGTGACTGACTTTTAAAGTGCAGTCGCCTTTTATCTGTTTTGCCTGGCCCTCTATTTTCATATCAGATTTTCAGGCTTGGGCAGCCTTTCAGAATTTTTTTATGAGCTTATTATAGTCGGCTGTTCTTGGTGCTGGTGAATGAAGATGCACAGAACTTCCCTCAGAACCGTGCTGTTCTGGGAGCATACAATCATGCTTCCCTGACCCCAAAGACTAGTGCCATCCGGTTTAAGTTTTTTAAGATTTAACATTTTATTTATACGTTGAAAGTCCAAAGAATGATTTTTTTCTCAAATGACATCGACTAAAAGAATGAATGAAAGTGTGATGAAGCTGTTACCACACCTGTGTGCCCGCAGGGAACTTAGCTTATAGGAACTGTTAGTTTTCTGTAAGTTGAAGTGCATGCTTTTTTGGTTGGGGGGTTGGGTTGGGTTGGTGTGGTTTTTGCCTCAGCAGTCTAAGGCAGGAGAAAGCCAAGTTAAAGGCCAACTTGCAACTTAGTGAACCTGGTAGAGCAGGGCCGAGTGTCCCAGTGGTATCACCCCACACACCCCCAAAGGAAAATACAGCTTTAAAAAAACAAATTTATGCCAGGCAGTGGTGGCGCACGCCTTTAATCCCAGCACTTGGGAGGCAGAGGCAGGTGGATTTCTGAGTTCAAGGCCAGCCTCGTCTACAGAGTGAATTCCAGGATAGCCAGGGCTGCCCAGAGAAACCCTGTCTCAAAAAGCAAACAAAAAATTAGAAAAGAAAGTAACCAAATCCGATAGCATTCAAGGTTTGGGAAGAGGAAGGCATTTTGTAGCCTTAAGTATATGATGATGTGAACATTTTTCTTTTTGTTTTGTTCTAAGGCCGGGGTCTCATGCTGTAGCCCGGACCAGCCTATGTAGCTGAGGCTAGCTTCAGTCTGGCCGTGATTCTCCTGCCTTAGCCTCCAGTGATTACACACATGCCCCATCAAGTGTAGCTTTCCCCAGCCCTTTCCAATTATTTTAGTGGGAGTTTTTGTTTGTTTTTGTTTTTAACTTTTTTTTTCTTTTTACTCTGAGAAGAGTTTTTACTCTGTAGATCTAGAGCTTACAAATGTCCCCTGCTCCCCAGTGTTGGAGTTAAAGGCTTGCACCTCCAGGCCCAGCTTTTACTCAAGTAAATTATTACTTAATTTCGATATGAGTGTTGTATCTGCAGGTATATAGGGCCACTTTCCTGCCTGATGCCTGAGGAGGCCAGGAGAGGCTGTCAGATCCCTGGAACGGGTTCCAGGTGCTTGTGAGCGACCAAGTTGGTGCCAGGAAAGGGCTGCCCTTCCTTTGCAAGAGCAATGTGTGTGGTTAAGCACTAAGCCATCTCTCCAGCCTCTCCCACCCATTCCTGATCCACACTGGAGAGATGCTGCTGGAGCTCAGGTATCTTCCCCAGCAAGTATCCCAGATCTTAGAGGTGTGTTCCTAAATTGTGGTAAAAGACACAAAAATACCATTATATGGTTTGGTTTTTTTTTAACCATTTTGAATACATATATTGGCATTAGCTATATTCACGTCAGGCCCTAGGTCCACTCCCCATCTCTAGGCTGTCCCCCCTTCCCGCCCTGAAGCTCTGCCCAGCGAGCAGCAGCCCTCTGCTCCCTGTTCTCAGCACGCGCGGACTCAGCCAGCTAAGGCGCAGAAATGTCTGGGGAGTAGGTTGCCATTATTGACCATGTGCAGATTATTTTCCCCATCGCGGCTCACTGGCCGATCCCTGTAGTGCTTTCGTGGTATTTGTTTGATATTGTAAATAATCTAGAGCTGATTTACAGCATGCAGGAGGGTGCGCATGGGATCTGTGTAAACAACCATCTTACATAACAAACCTGATTATCCTTGGAGTTGGTGTCCGCTGGTGGTATGGTTCCCCGGTACAGCACTGTTATACTGAAGGGGAAACAGTACCCCCGCACGAGGAGTTTTGTTTTTTAATAAAATTCTCCTTAAACAGTTTTGTGAGATAAAACACCACCTACAAATTAGTCATTCCTAAGTGATTTCAGCCCTTCAGGATGATAATTTCTCAGTCTCCTCAGTGGTCTGATGCGTGTTTTCCAGGAGTTCGCATGTGTTGTTTTTACAGAACGAGCAGGCGTTTGAAGAGGTTTTCCAGAATGCCAACTTCCGGTCGTTTACGTTCAGAATCAGGGTCAAGCTGGAGACCTACAATGTAAGTAGGGTTCCTGGGACCGAGGGCCGTGACGGGAAGTTGCTGTTTGTTGTCCACAGCGGCCCTTCAGCATTAGTGTCGGGGACTTACCCACAGGCGTGAGACCTGTGGCAGGTAGGCTCACTGCCTGCGCTGGGGCACTGGTACCCGCTCGTGTGGAAGCTGACTGAGGGAGGGGATTGTCTGCAGCCTCTTCTATTACAGCCTTCAGAGGTTGTCTGTGTACTTCAGAAAATGATGTGTGTGGACTCTCATTGCCCACAGATCAGGTTCTAAAACCCAGAATATTAAACAATTACCACGTGCTGGTGGAAGTACCCCGCCCAACAGGTGTTTAAACTAGTCCTGAAGTCATAGAGCTGCATAGTCATGAGAAACCCTGCTTACTGGACAGTCTGTTCTGCCCAATCTGTCCCCCGCTGTTGACCCTCATGGCACCTTCTGTGTTGGAGCTGTTGGCCCAGCTTTACCAATGGAGAGACAGAGGCATACAGAGAATGACTCTGAACCTAAAGCCATAGAGTGACAGAGCCAAGAGGCCAACCCAGGCAGTCTGGCTCCTAACCATACTTGTAAACATCAGTACATTTAGTAATTACTAAACACATGGAAGCATGAAGGGCCCCAGCTAGACTTGTGTGCCTCTAGGTGTCAGTCACCCTGTTCTGCCTCAAAGACACTGTTTAGTTCATGGAGACAAGCTGAGGAGGAATTCTGCCAACTCCCCTGCAGCCACAAAGTTTATGCATTCTGAATCATCATCAGCTTAGTACCTGTGAATAGATATTTTAGTTGTTAAATGAACATAGTGTGACAATGTCAGAGAGCCAGGTAGATTACGGGAGAGCTAGGGCTTTCTCTCTTCCTGGTATGGACGAGGACAGTGAAGAGCAGAGAAGTAACCTTGCCCAGAGCTGGAAGCCAGAGCCCCTACTACCACAGATGCCTTTCTAGATGAACGTGATCTTTTGGGGCGAGTTACCTGTCTGCTCTGGGCCGCCACTTCACCCATAGAAAGACAGAGCCTACTCCAGGAGGATGCTAGGTCTGAGCACAGAGTACCTAGGATGGCCCCATCTCTAGGAATTCACAGCACTTTCTCTCTGAGAACTTCTAAACTTCCCTTCTTCCTGCCGGACTCATTGAAAGCACTGAAGCAAAGAAGATTATCTCCACCGCTCCACGCCAGGCTCTGCCACTCACAAACAGCTTTTCTCTTTTCTAAAGGATGAATCTCGAATCAAGGCCACTGTGGTAGATGTGAAGCCTGTGGACTACAGAGACTATAGCAAAAGGCTGATCGCGAACATCAGGAAGAACATTTGATGGGAGCAAGTCCCACTGGTGGCCAGAGTCGGAGCGTGAAGAACAGAGCTACAATGGCTTCCTTCCCACCCCCGTGCAGCAGCTCCACAATGAAGATAGATCCTCTAGGAGAGACTGGCAACCTGTCTGGGCCCCTCTTGGGATTCATTGATAGGCAAAAGACAATGTGCTCAGAGGGCTGTGTATAAGCCTTCAGCGCAGGGAGCATAGCAGCAGTCCCTGCTGTCTTCCGGCTTTGTCGGATTTAATAAAATTTTCTTATCTTCAAACAGGCATTATATCACAAGTCATTGACCCCACTCTGGATAATGAGGTAAATTATGTAACCTGGAGTTTGCTTTTCCAGTAGTGGCACCTTTCTGTCTTGGGTTTCTCCTGGTGGGAGTAAGAGTGGGGGAGAACCCAGATGTTTAGAGAGTGTGTCTACCTGGAATCAAAGGCTCGATTTTGCAGAGGTACCACATGGTTATTTATGCTTGGAATGGCAAAAGGGTAGAGTTATTAATCAAAAGCCTATGGTTAATATCTGGATACCCTTCCTTCTGGAGTGTCCACTCAGTTACCGTTACGTTTGCTTGCCGATGGACCTGTACCTTCAGTAAAGCTATGTTAAATAGAATCTAAGAAAGAAGCCTTTGTTTCCCTTGCTTTGTTTGAATAAACAGTATATCTTTGTGGGTCCTACTTTCTTTGACTGTAACGGGTTCTTGTAACTGGAAAGCAATTAATTAGCCTTCACAATAAATATTCACTAGGGAAAGATGTCAACTCATTACAAACTCAGAAATTAGACTGAGGCCTGGAGATCATTCTCACTAATGTTTGCACCCCTGAAATGCATCTTTAAATGAATGAAAACACAAAAGGAGAAGCCACTGAGCCCAGGAATGCTGCTGGCCTGGCCCTTCGGGTTGTATTGATGTTTACACGGCAGCCTAACACCGAGCCAGTTTGAAATGTGGAGACAGTGAGCAAGGAAGAAAACAGTCATTATGCTGTGAGGCTTTTCATTCGGCAAGAGCATGCTTGCTCAGTGTGTTCCTAATCATATTAATTATCTCTGGTTGCTGCAGCCCACCTCTTGGCATCTGCTGCACATCGCTGCCAGGATCCAGGCAGCATTGCAGTCCCCTGCAGCTGCAGGCCTGGTTTGTAATGTGAACACTTAAGCTTGTGGTGGCTTTGTGGAGCCAAGGAGTCACGGCACCCTGTGTTTCAGTTGCTTTTCTTGTTGCTATGACAGAATACCTGTCAAAAGCAGGTTACCAGAGGAATGGCTTCTTCTGGCTCACAGTTTGAGGGTACCATCCATCATGCTGAAGAAGGTAGGGGACAGTAACAGCTCTTGCTGTGGCAGCCAGCCACATATCTGTTGTCAAGAAGAGACCATGGTGAATGCTAGTACTCAGCTCACTTTCAACCTCTGTGTGTGGGGGGGAGGGGGGACTGTCCACTGTCCTCTCAATGGCCTGGAGCTTGATATTAGAGCTTGGAGCTAGGCTAGCCGGCGAGCAAATGCCAGGTCAGGCTGTGGTCCTAACACTTGGAAACACTACCAGCTGAGCTTCCTCCCTTTTCCCTCTTTATTCAGTCTGGAACCCTGGGCCATCCATGGGTGTCACCCATATTCAGTCAGGGTGGGTCTTCACTAGATTAAATCTCTGGAACGGCCCATACAGAATAGTCTCCCAGATTACTTAAGTCTAGTCATGTGGGTTTAGATTGATGCACTCTGTGTGCCCTGTCTGTCTCTGCCCTGTGTGTGTGCTCCTCAGCTGCCCTGGTTTTGAGATACCATCTTCCCGATGTAACCCAAGCAGGTCTCAGACTTGAACTCCCTTCCCTTGTCTCGTATACACTAGAAATACAGGCATCTACTGTCATGCCAGGCTTTTGTTTTGTTTTGTTGGGGGTGGAGTCTACCTTGAAGTCATGATCCTCCTGTTTCTGTCTCAGCTGTTGATATTACAGCCCTGCACTACATCTCTGGCTCTTAGCTGTTGGCATCTTTGGCAGATGGCTCACCTTGTTGAGAACAGATAGACATTGATTGAGGCTCACTGGGTTAGGAGACAGCCTTCCTTCCTTACCCTTTCCTAATCTCAGGAGATAGGAATTGAGTTACACTTGATTCTCTGGCTGAAGCCTCGACAATTTTTATGGAGCCTCTATCTGACCTTGCTTACAAAGCATCAACTAGAAAATCACAGTCTTCAGTGACAAATTGTAGGTTAGAGATGGTGATCTAGCTTTTAGTCCAGTCAGTCTTTGATACTTCTGCTCACAGCATTCCGTCCTCTCCCCAGTGCAGGAGGACTGGTGAGCAGCAATGTTGTCTGAGGCCGCTGAACCAGTCCCCACACCTCCTCACCAGCCACTTCGGCAAATGTAGCAAGCTGCGTGTAGAAACCGTGGGGAGAGGAAGAGATGGGCTTCCTCTAGGGACGATGTTTAACAGATTCCCCTGCTCAAAAATCAGATCAGCAGCAGGGCTGCCTTGGAAATCGGTTCCACTGTTAACGCCTGGGAGGGCCTCAGGTCCCAAAGGGCTGCCTAAGTAGATTCTGGCCCACAGTTCTTTGAATTCTCTTGGACACATTTTTGCCTCAAAACGCTGTTTCTGTTCTGATTCTCATCTGTCCCTTAGAGATCAATGCTTATTTTGCATCCGCCATGACACCAGTGTTAAGCAGTTGGGGGGGAGGGGCGCTAATCATTTTGCCTTTATTTTAAATAGTTTCTGAATTCCCTCCAGTCTCATTGTAAAAGAAGCAGAAAAATGAAGGCAGGGATCTGATTTCTATCCATATCTCCAGTGTTTTATGCCTTCCATTAAACTCAGCTGATCTCTTGTGTGCTGTTCTGACTTTTTTTGAGCTACAGGGTCAAATCGTTCCCCCTCCTCCCCCACCATTTTTTCTCTGGCCTGTCTTCAAAAAGTATAAATAATATTGATCGTGGTATTTAATACGCTGATGAAACCCATGGCTATTGACTACATAATTAATATACTGTCAAAAAGTGAAGTTTGGCAGCCCCATGTCTAAAGGGTTATATTGACTTGTGTTCCTTTAGTGACCCGCCTGCCAAGGATTTATTTATAGAAAAAGGAACTCAGCCTCTCTCTCCTTTGCACTTGTTACAAGGGCTGCTCTGTCCCTATCAGGTTGGTTGTTCTTCGTCTCAAAGACAGGTTTGTGCGAGGAGCCCTTTCCTTTTCTTCCTATCGTGGTTGGGTAACCTTAGTCTCAATCTACTCTGTAGGTAGTAGCCTTGATAAGCCACGGATTCTTGACTTTTTATAAAGCACATTTGGAAATAATTGGTTTCTCTACGACAGTGGCTCTCAACCTGTGGGTCATTTTGGGGTCAAAAGACCTTTCACAGGGGTTACCTCAGACCCTTTGCAATGCAAATATTTACAATTCATAACAATAGCAAAATTGCAGTTAGGAAGTAGCAATGAAGTAATTGTATGGTTGGGGTCACCACAGCACGAGGAACTGTATTAAAGGGTCACAGCATTAGGAAGGTTGAGAACCGCTGCTCTGGGAGAGCAGAGTTCTGATGTTTTATTTTTATTTATTCAAGGGGTGGGGACATGGCTTTACCAAGAGAGTTTATTAAGTTTATCAAAGGGAAGGGAGTCAGTGAGGCCATCAGATCTTTATATACAAGTAATCCACAATCACCGTAGAAAGATAAGAGAAAACAAAGCTGGCTAGCCCAGCTCTCATACCCGAGGGATCTTATCTCTTTGAGGTGGAGGCAGGAGGATCGCGAGCTCAAGACCAGTCTGGGTGACTTAATGAGACCTTGTCTTAAGTGAATAGATGATACAAAGAGGACTGAGACATGTCAGTGATAAAGTGGTTCAATTCCCACTACCACATGAATGAGTAAATGAAATAAAATTAACCAAAGTCACGCACAGTCCCAAGCAGCTGGCCACAGCCCTGCTTAGTTGACTGCCACCTGAGTTACTTTTCCTTGCTGTGATAAGACACCATGATCGAAAGCAACATAAGAGTCTGGCTTACGGTTCTAGAGGGCCAGGTGTCCGTAATGGCAGGGGAAACAGGACAGTGGGAACCTAAGAGATCACATTTTGGCTGCATACAGGAGCTAACTGGAAGGGGAGCAAAGCTACAAACTCTCAAAGCCCACACCCAGTGACATACTTCCTCCTGCAAGACTCCACCCACTAAATGTTCCACAGCCTCCCCAAACAGTGCCACCAACCAGGCACCATGTGTCCAGATGCATGAGGTTTCAGGGATGTTTCTTATTCATACCTCCTCACGTGTATGTATGTAAATAGAGACTGCAGGTGTGGCTTGGTGGTAACCTTGCAGGCAGGCATGAGGTCCTGGGTTATCACCCTAGCACCACACCAAAGACAACATGGGATTACCTCTTATATACCCTCCTGTAACACTTAGCACTCCAGAATAGGCATCTTTTCTATTTCAATAAAAGTGGCTCTGGATCGCTTCAAGTGGGCTTGGCTGCATGGATGTGTAAATTTATGGGGCTGAATCACTCTTGCCAGCTGCTTCTGCTTTTTGGCTTGTTAGCATAAGCCTGGGTTGTTCTGATGAGCCTGAGCGGTGCTTTGCAGCCTTGAAGGTACATTCAGGTGCTTCTGTGGGGGTCTCTGTTGCCCTGCCCAATGCTAAGCTGCTAAGCCTGTGGCCCACCAGAGGCTGGCAGGTAATTTAAGCAGATCCTTGGGCACAGGTAAATAGAACAATGCAGGGAGGATGGGGAAGGAGGAATCGGGGCTGCCCTTGAATTTATCCCTTAGCTCTTGAACACAGGTTGCAGCCACCGAGGACTAAAATCTCCTAGCTGTATCTGTGATGGTGGTTCTGATTAAGTAATTGAGCAAAGGACAGAGTCAGTGGTCCTCCTTGTCCACCTCGTTCTGGCCTCCAAGGCCTCACACCCTCCAACAGAATTTGGATCAAGATACCTGTTTCTGGTTTTGAGACAGTGTAGCCTTGCCTAGCCTCCAAAGATGCAACCATCTTTCTGCCTCTGCCTCTTCCAGTGTGGGGATTACAGTCGTGCAGCACCATGCCCAGTTAAATCAAGACAGCGTGGCCCCCAAAACTCTTGAGCAGGACTCAGTCGTCATCACAGTAAAATCCAACTTCAGTTGACATCCCGGTCACTGGAGACTGGCATCATTAACAAGGACTCGGGGGCAAGTGCGGGGGGGGGGGGCGCAGGTAAAGACAAACTGTAGTTATGATTTGGGTCCACATGGAGAGACCCACACCTAACTCACCATGCACTGATTACTGAAGCAACGTAGAAGCCATGTTGGGAAGATCATGTAAGGTAGACAGTCCCTGTATGAGGAGTGCTTGTCCATGGGTGGCCTAAGCGATCCGTATACATAGAATCCCTCCAGGCTTGTTGTTTGAGACTTGGAACCACCCAACCTTGCCTGGCCATTTCACAAACTTTCTGTGTTACCACTACTCCCCAGCTTTTGACAAATCTCACTGTGTAATTCTCAAGAAAACACTATTTGCTGCAGCCTCGAGTAAACCACCCAAAAGTCCCTAATCTCACCTGCCTCGTGTGAAATATTTATAGTCAACTCAAAAGTGATTGTGTAAACTTTTAATAATGGCAAGCCATGCTTCCAAAACTATCTGCTCCCTAGTGGATCACCCGGTCGGTAATTGGAAGTTTGTGCCGTCATTAAAAATGACAGCTTCTTCAGATAGCTTGCTCGGAGCTTGTAAAATGCAGATAACCCAGCCTATATTTAACTTGTGTGTGGTGCAGCTTCCTTTCGGTGGTTAGGTAACCAACCGATGGCTGGCGCCTATGAAAACAGGGGCTTCTCACTGCAGGGAGCCAAGGCTCTACTCATGAATGCCCTGCCTCCAGGTGGGTCCTGAGCAACTAGACTTTAAAAAAAAAAAAAAAAATGAGGCTCTGATTGAACTCTTGTCTGCTCTCACCACTGACACTGCTGCTCATGAGAGGTTTATTTATATCTTCAGTCAGCTGTGGAGCAGAGGTCATTTCTATTGGCCTAAAATTTTAGAGGCTTATGGGCTTGCCTAGGGAAGCTGATCTCCCCTAGACTTAGGCTTGGAGTGCGGGGCTAGCCTTCTGCAGATACAATCTCCCCTTGCCCCCCCCCCCACCTCTACCCCTGGCTTCCTGCACTGTTTGTTTAAAATCTGAATAGTTTTATAAGATCCACCTCCATAGGTCAGCTCTTTTCTGATGATGGGCTCTCCAGGCAGCAAGCCTTCCATAAATGAACTGCTAATTAAGAAAAGAAAAAAATAAAATGGTTTGCCCAGCCTAGCTATGTTTCAAAACTCCCATCAGTTCAGAAGATGGCACCATCCTCCTTCATAGCCAATATATCAATATTCTTTTGTCTCATCTCTCCCAGTTAGCCTAGCAATTGGGGTGTTGGCTTGTGTCCCCATCCCTGTCTCACGCTCTTAAGAGGAGATTTGTTCCCATGGACTTTTCTTTCTGTGAAAATCCTTATTAAAGTCCCTCTTGAAGGATCAGGTCCACGCCAAGCTTTCCTGGTCGAAAGGCTGGCTGCGGAAAGCAGATCCATTTGCAGTGTAGGCACGCACCAGCTTCCTGGGAAGACGGCTGTCAGTCAAATGGGGCTCATGGCGTGAGGGCCTGAGCCGAGCTCTCTGGGCTCTATCTGAGGACGAACTGGAGGTGTTAGCAGGCTTAACTGGGCTGCATCACTCACGGCCTATGTGCACGGCCATATGCTGCACGTGCTCCTGATGGAACCTTTAGCTCTCGGAGCCAAGACTCATTTTGTGTGTTATTAAAGAGCGGGTGACTAGGAAATGCAGAGTCCTCTTAATTAGAGAGCAACATTCCTGATAGTGGTAGTGTTCCGTTCATGGCATAACTGTCACAGCAAATTACCAGTTAGGTTAAATATTGAGCTGGTAACTCTCGGAGCTTCAATTATTTGCTCCACCCTACCCGCCCCATCCCTCCCTGTCCTCACCATCACCTGCTAGCCTGCACTTCTAACTTGATCTTCTGCCAAGTGGTAGCTTTTAAGTGAGGCTTAGAGAAGATACACTTTACAGCAGGAGCAATAAATCTGGCTTTGGGCGAGTTATAAGATGCCAGGAACATCTGAAGGAAGGGTGGGTGCAGTTTTTGCTTGATGCGTGGTGGGGGAAGGGATGTTACTGGGTCATCTCACTCCAACTATAAACTACCAGGTCCCTCAGTGTATCTAACCTGGGTGTCTCCCATGGGAGACGCTGCTACAAGAAATGGAAAGGAAATAGAAAATGTGGTTCCTTCTCTCAGTTTTAATCCAAGAGGAGAAGGCTCACCAACAGAACACTTCTGATAAACAAGTAGTTCCAAGGACAGTAATACATGGTGTGAGAGAGTCCAGTGGAGGGGGGGGTCTTGTAAATTACCAGCTGTCATTGTGAAGACACAAAGCTTGCATAGGCGGGAGAAAGAGAAGCCCATTTCAAACCAGGACGGCTTACTGAGCAGGAGAATGTAAGTCAGGTACAGCGGGACCGGTGAAATTGAGTGGTGGATCTTTGTAGAGAAATACTAAATGAGATTGCTGAGCGCCAGAAGAATGGCCTAGGCCTTGATTTCATTGGGGCTTAATACTTAAGCCCTGTGGAATTTGGGTCTCTATGAGTGTCCTTTGTCATTAATTGGCCTTTTGGTAGCTCCTCAAGCTGGTGTTCTTGCAAGCCAGGTACACAGGCAGACTGGTCCAGTGCAGTTGCCTCTGCTTCAACAACTAAATCGCAGAGGCAGTCCTGCAGGGGATGTTATTGGAGTGTTGTACACTCAATTCCTCACAAGCTTCATGCTGGGCTGCTCATTTCCTTTGGACAAAGATAGACCGGCTCCCTCTCTTGTTGATGGAATGAAAATTCTCTTGCATTATGGCTCATGTGATAACTTGGGTGGCGGTGGTGTGGGATAATGAAGAGTCTCGTAATGGCTCTAGTTAAACCCAGTAATATCACTCTGTCAAACTTCAGCTGACTGTGGGAATCCAACCTACTTTTATATTCCTAAATGTCTAAAACCCGCCATGGGCATCTTCAAAGCGCTAATGAGGAGGCAGCCCTCATCTGTCTATTTCTGCGAATGTACCTATAAACCAGTGCTCATTTCTTGATCCGAGAATTGTGCCTCTTCCGACTGCAGTTCCCCAACCCAAGGTTAGCTTCTGCCCACAGACTTGGGCTGCAGAAATGGTTTCAGCCACATCGCCCATCTCAGGCTTCTAGCCACTGGCATGCTGGTTTAGCACCCCCAAAGGAAGAGAACTCATTTTATTCTGAAAAGAGGGAAAATGAATTTGCTTCAGGAACTGCCTAGGCCTAATTACTCTGCAAGCAGGGTTTGCTGTAGAAAGCGCATGTGCACACGTCTGCCGGTGTGTGCATGCGTGTGTCTGAGCTGCACAACACGTGCTCTACGTGATGGCCGCTGTGTGCTCATGGTTGCCTACCTCTCTCTCACTCTTTAGGATGACTGGTGGACAAGATCACCTTGCAAACCCAGAAAACTCACCACATTGGCTCCCAGATGAAGAAGTAGCCAGGCAGGGTGGACGATCAAATATATGGTCCATATATTTGAACCAATCAGGAAATGGGGGCCACGAGTTGAGGAAGAGGAAATGGGAACAAGGGGGTAAGACTCGGGAGGGAAAGAGGTCATTCTAACCTAAATTAAACAATGCAGATGAGAATTATGAACATCCATAAGAGCAATGATTCGGCAGCCAGAACTACAAGACCATGACGAACGGTTCTCTGGAGAAACGGGGCCGCCTCTTCGCCTGGAAGTCAGGGAAGGGGTCTCTTTACCAACCCGGGGCTGGAGGCAGCGCCTGTGGCTGCCTGATTTAGCCTGGAAGTTAAAATCGCTGAAGCAGTTTATAGAAACACCAGAGTGAGCTGCAGCGCACAATCAGTAGGCAGGATCCAAGATGATGGCATAAATGTTTCAAATGTGCTCAGGGTAATTAGTTTTGAATTACCATGTGCATATTTTAAACATTTAAATGATCATCCCAGGTTTTCGAAAACAGTTTCACGAAGCTTGATGTCGCTCCCCCTCCCAGCGCGGCCTCCCCACGGGAGAGCAGAGCGCGACTGTGCTGGGACTGAGCCAGGTGAAGCAGAGCTGTTCTGTGGCTCCAGCCGGGATTGGTGAGAGGCGGGAGCCGCACTAAACCCTCGGATAAAGGCGGATTAGGCCTCAGCCCTGGGTCTTGGTGCAGCTGGCTCGCCCTGCCCGTTCCTTCCTCAAGCCAATGTCAGCTGTGCCAGCTTTCCAAAACGATTGGTTCAGCCTTTAAGTTTTCCATTGTGCATGAAAATGCAATTCCATTTTGGGTACACACACACACCCCACTCTCCGTTTCTCCTCCCCTGCCTTATTTTATGAAGCCTGAGACCGCTGGAAAACTTGAAAATTGACCACCAAGTAGGAAATGCGTTTTGGTGTCGTAAAACAAGGACTCTGTCCTCTGGTCCCTGGGGGCCCAAACTACAGTGGAGCAACTGTACGCAAACAGCAATTTCTAAATCCCTGATTCAAGAAAGCAGTGAGAAGCGCAGAGGTCCATGCTACCATTCGCTAGGACCTTCCTTTCCTGCGGAAGGAGTTCGGGAGTCTTTGAGAGCAATCCACTCTGGTATCTTACAGAGCCCCTTTCAACCTTAAAGTCAGGTCTGTAACTTTAGGTACCTGAATTTAGAACAGCCGCTAGGACAATGCTGCCCCACTGCCTTCTCTCCCTGTAATACGCGGTTTCTCCAGCAGGTGGAGCTGGGAGATAAAAACTCTGAGCCTGTGCTGGGTTCCTTTGAGTAGGAGCTATCTCTGCTGAGATCCTGATTGAATGAAAATTGTTCATTATGCAAACTGTCTGGTTCAGTACACAGAGGCAGCCCCCAGGCGCAGACCCCAAGTAGTTGCTTTTTTTCTCCCCAGATTAAAACATATGAACTGCTTTGATGTAATCTTATAACAAAGCCTAATAGGAATTTTATTTCTTCTGAAGTTGCCTGTCGTTTCTTATTGCCCCCCTTTGTCTGTCCTATTAATACCCTTACAGTGAAGGGTATGCTTCTGAGTCTAGACTGTATCTGCGATGAGAACAGTGTGTTTTCCTCTACAATGGATTGAGGTAGTTAAATATAGCTACACTGCTCTGGATATGTTTAATCTCCGGGTTTTTGCCCCCCACCCCCACCCCTATTGCTATTTATCATTTTAATGGAATGCTACAGAGTGCCACATTATGCAATGTGTTTAAATTGATAAATTATATTAGAAAAATATCGGACGGGGGTTCTTAATGGTAAGTGGGTTTTTGTAGAAATATTTCCTCATTAGTAGATCAGCTCCTTGCAGGGTAGAAATTCTAAGGATTTGGGAATAAGCTATATTTATGACCTATTTGGCTAATTAAAATTAAAGCATAATTTTAGCATGAAGTTCCTGCAAGACTTTGCAGAGAGGGTGGAGAAAGAAACTTGCCCAAATCCTGTTACTTTTAAATGTCAGTTGCCATAACAACTTCGCATGAGCCATATTTTTTTTACTTGAACATTCCTTTTAGGATTCGGTTGCTATAATAATTTGCCTCGGCTCTTTTTAGGAGGCATATTTTCCTATTTTCCTTTTGTGATCATTTCAAAGCTTTCATTACTGTAACAAAAAAAAAAAAATGACCATGTAAACCTCAACTCTCCATTTTTCCATGTGCAAGACCACAGTGGTCCCCAAAATAGAAATGTGGTCTATGGAGAATTCCTTTCCAGGGCGGGTTCTCCAGACCAGAGGGGAAGGAAGGCAGAGCTCTGGGGATCCATTGTTGCAGGAGCCAGCTCCTTCTGGCAGGGAATGATTAAACCCACCGATTTGTTTTTTCTTTTTGAGACAGCATCTCATTCTATAGCCCAGGCTGGGCTCAACACAAATCCCCCTGCCTCTGCCATCGGAGTGCCGAGACCATCACTGGCATGAGCCACCACATCCCAACAGGATTTATAAAAATTGTTTCATATGTAGGAGTGTTTTGCCTGCATGTATGTTTGCACCACGTGTGTTCTTGGTGCCTGAAGAGGCCAGAAGAGGGCAAGGGATTCCCCCCCCCCCCCCCCAGGACTTGAGTTACAAACAGCTATGAGCCACCATGTGAATGCTAGGAATGGAACCTGGGTCCTCTGGAAGAGCAGCTAATGCTCTTAACCAATGAGTCATTTCTCCAGCCTCCTTGACAGAACTTTTTTAAAAGCATAACTATTAAGTTTTTCTGTGTGACCTATAGGGTTTGGGGTTCTGATGGGTATTGTACTCAGGAATCCATGCGTCCTAGGCCAGTCCTTGCCTCTGAGTTGACAACAACCTGGTGCCCTGGGCATTTTGCCTTAGGCAAGGACCAGACTATTCCTCTCAAGAAAGGATGAGTTCTTTCACCTCTGAAGGCCCACTGACATACTGGTTGGCAGAGCCGGTGGTATCTGATCATTGAACAATGCCCAAAGTACTTACTTAGAAGCAACATGGCAGCAGAGTAAAGTCCAGCACCCTTCCTTCTACAGAGTGGCTGTTAACCTTAATTAGACACTATGACCTTGGAGAAGCACCTGTGACTGAGACCTGTTCTGGCCACAGGCACACTAGAGTCAACAAGCCCTGCCAGCCCTCCAGACTCTGCAAGGCAGCTGTCATTGCTGAGCCTTGCCTGTGGTCTGAAGAAAATGAAGGACATTTCATTTTCAGGTTTGTGGCTCTACCTGTGAGGTGGACCTGACTGCTACTGCTGCTGGTCTTCCGTGTCCCTGGCCAACTCTGTAATCAAGTCTTGGCAGCTTTCGTGTCACACTGGCTCTCCATGTTCATATCAGGGCTGCCCACCTCCTGCTCCTGACTTTTCCCTGCCCTTCCCAACAATCGAGGATTTTGAGTGGCCATTCCTTTTATTTATTTTTTTAACATTTGTCTACTTATTGTGTGTGTACACATTCATGCATGGACCGTGGCACGTGTGGAGTTCAGAAGACTATGTTCAAGGGTCAGTTTTCACCGGGCAGTGGTGGCACACGCCTTTAATCCCAGTGGTGCCCTCTCTGCGCAGTTCTGCCCTCTGTGCTGTTACCCAAGGTCAACTGGAGTCTGAAAATATCAAATGACAAATTCCAGAAATCACATGCAAGTCTCCACTGCACACTGCTCCGAGGAACACTTAAATGCAAACACTGGAGTACCGCAGTGGGGCAAAGATGGGTACTCAGTGACCACCAAGCATCTGGGCAGCACTGCACGGACAGCCTGGAAGGGAGCTTTTACGTCCTCCAGCAGGATAGATGGAACAGTGTGGGATTTGATCATGTTACTAGGAACGACTGCCCAGGCCTAATATTGGGTCACAGTGTCTATGTCATCTGCTTCATCTCATCATGAAGGCACTGGGTCATGCAAGAAGTTGGATGTCAGGCTGGAGAGATGGCTCAGCTGTTAAGAGCACCAACTGCTCTTCCAGAGGTCCTGAGTTCAAATCCCAGCAACCACATGGTGGCTCACAACCATCTATTATGGGATCCGATGCCCTCTTCTGGTGTGTCTGAAGACAGCTACAATGTACTCATATACATAAAATAAATAAAATCTTAAAAGAAAAAGAAAATTTAAGCCGGGCAGCGGTGGCACACGCCTTTAATCCCAGCACTCGGGAGGCAGAGGCAGGTGGATTTCTGAGTTCGAGGCCAGCGTGGTCTACAGAGTGAGTTCCAGGACAGCCAGGGCTACACAGAGAAACCCTGTCTCGAAAAACAAAACAAAAAACAAAACAAAACAAAACAAAATTTAAAAAAGAAATGGGCTCTAAAGTACAATTTAAAAAAAAAAAAGAAGTCGGACGTCAGACAGGAAGGGCAGCTGTTAGAACAGTGAGTATGTTGTTATGGTTGTTTCATATAGTTATCTCTTTCTGTGCTTGATTTAGGAATCTGATTTTTAAATTGTTATTTATTTATTTATTTATTTATTTATTTATTTATTTATCCAAGACAGGGTTTCTCTGTGTAGCCCTGGCTGTCCTGGAACTCACTCTGTAGACCAGGCTGGCCTCGAACTCAGAAATCCACCTGCCTCTGCCTCCCGAGTGCTGGGATTAAAGGCGTGCGCCACCACTGCCTGGCCTTGTTATTTATTTTTATGTATATGGGTATTGTGTGCCACATGCATGCCTGTTGACCAAAGAGACCAGAAGAGGTTGTCATGTCCCCTGGAGTTGCAAACAGTTGTGAGCTGCCATGTGGATGTTGGGAATCAAACTCAGGTCCTCTGGAAGAGGGGCACTATTGACCACTGAGCTATCTCTCCAGTCCATGATTGATTGATTGATTCATTGATGCTTGATTGATGATTGATTTAGAAATGGTGTCTCTCTGTGTATGTCTGGCTGTCCTGGAACTTACTTTGTAGACCAGGCTAACCTTGAAGTCATAGAGACCTGCCCATCTCTACCTCCTAGGTGCTGGGACGAAATGTATGCACCAGCAGGCCCAGCCGAATCTGATTTTTATAATAGGTATGTATGTGACAAAACAGAATATTATGGAGCCAATCTTGTCCACAGTTGTAGGCATTCATATTTCGTTTTTGTTTATTTTGGAGTCAAAGTCTTTTTCTCTTGTCTTTTTTTTTTTTCGAGACAGGGTTTCTCTGTGTAGCTCTGGCTATCCTGGAACTCACTCTGTAGACCAGGCTGGCCTCGAACTCAGAAATCCACCTGTCTCTGCCTCCCAAGTGCTGGGATTAAAGGCGTGCGCCACCACCACCTGGCTGGAGTCAAAGTCTTATGCAGCCCAAGATAACCTTGAATTCTCTCCCAGTACCTTTTTTTTTTTTTTTTTTTTTCCAAGACAGGGTTTCTCTGTGTAGCCTTGGCTGTCTTGGAACTCAGTCTGTAGACCAGGTTGGCCTCGAATTCACAGATTTGTCTGTTTCTGCCTCTCACGTGCTGGGATTAAAGGCGTGCCCCACCACTACCTACCTGACCTTGAACCGATCCTTCTGCCTCTACCTCCCATGTACTTCCATCATAGGCATGGACCACCAAGCCTTGTTGTAGGGCACTAGATATCAAGCCCTGGGCCTCATGCTTGCTTGGCAAGAACTCTACAGCTGAGCTATATCCACAGTCACTGGGGGAGGCTGTCAAACAGGCCCTGTCCCCATAAAAGGAATGACTACTATATTTTCTCCCGGGGCAAGCAGTCTTTGGAAGCCAGAGCTCACATGGGAAGGAATCAACTGGGCAGAAACATGAGCTGCTCTTTCCAGACCCGGCAGTGTGCCTTTGGTAGAGACTTGATGAAGGTTTGTATCTGTTTGGGGATGTTCAACATTTTGATTGTTCCACACACGTCCACCGAAATGTAATACTTGACATTTCTCAAGAACCAGTTGTGTAGGGTTGTTTTTTTCTTAACCAAGTGTAGCTGAGCTATATGTTCAGGGAATGGAAATAAAGCATAGCTTAGTTTAGATGTGAGGCTGGCTTCCACTGCATCCTCACCCTGCTTTGAGGACATTCGTCTTCTCCCCACTCCCTAGCCTGAGCATGGGAGGTGGGCCCCCTCCCCTCCCCGTGCTCGAGAGGGAGATGGCACAGGCAGAAGTAGAGTGAGAATTCTTTGGTCAAACAAGCCTGTGTTCAAATCCCACCCCTTTCATTTGCCCGACTGCAGAATTTACCTGAGGGTAAAATGGGATGATATTTTTGCCTGTCTTGCAGCCTATTGCAAGGACTAGAAATAACACGCAGCGTTGAGTCTAAAGCAGAGTATGCTTCAAAAAAAGCACTGAGGACTGTTAACTCTGCTCCAAAGGCCAGACTCCCCTTGGTGGGCCTGGCCCAGCTGCAGTCCCAGGAACCACTGCAGGGCTATTTTCACAAGCTCAACTGATTAGCATGAGGCAGCTTCTGGAGTCTACTGGTGACTTTCATTTCAAGGGCCCCCAAAGGCAAATCTGGGACAGCAATGGCCTTGCTTTGGGACAGTGGGCGGACAGTGCTGCAGCTAGGCTAGCTCTGACTCAGCCTAAGAGAGTGGTTTTCTAATGACAGAGCAACCAAAGACATAATAGGCTCTCTCGCTCTCTCTCTCTCTCTCTCTCTCTCTCTCTCTCTCTCTCTCTCTGTGTGTGTGTGTGTGTGTGTGTGTGTGAAAGAGAGAGACAGAGAGAGACAAAGAGACTCTTACTATATATATAGCCCAGGCTGGCTTTTGTCTCCTCCTCAGTCTCCCGAGTGCTGGGATTATGGGTATATGCCACCACGCCTGTCTTAATAGGTTGCTTTAGATTATAATGGTCATTCATTTAGAAAAGGCTAGAGTTCTCTGTGAGCTTGAGGGCAGCCTGGTCTACAGAGCAAGTTCCAGAACAGCCAGGGCTACCCAGCAAAACCCTCTTAGAAAGAAAGAAAGCCAAACACCATGGCTCACACATAATCCCAGTATTTAGGAGGCTGAAGTGGGAGGATTCTGAGTTCGAGGCTAATATGTGCCATATAGGAAGACAGTATCTCAAAGAAAAGAGAGAGAGAGAGAGAGAGAGAGAGAGAGAGAGAGAGAGAGAGAGAGACTGAGAATATAGCCAAGTTGGTAGCATGCTTACCTAGTATGCATGAAGTCTGGAGCTTGAATCCCAGTCTAAAGCTGGGGTGTGGTGGATCGCACCTGCCCCAGGACTCTGGAGGTGGAAGTAAGAAAGAGGATCAAAAGTTCAAAGTCATCCTCAGTTATATAGTGAGTTGAAGGCCAGCCTGGGCTACATCTCAGAAGAAGAAAAGCGATGAGTAAGATGGAGAGGAGAAAGAGGAATAATGACAGTAAAGCATTCATAGAGCCTCGATTGGTCCTTGTAGCCACCAGTTTCAGGAGAGACACAATGTTCTCCGTCTCAGTGATAATTCAGCACCTGCCTTTGGGTCCCTCCTCCCCAGGACATCTTGTGGGCACAGTGCCCTGCTGAGACCTGCCTCTCTAAAAATCACCTCAAAGAAAAGGGTCTCAGGGCTGAGTAGCACTCTAAAAGAGGAAAATGGTTTTGGAAGATGTGGCTTTTCCAATCCAAAGTCATTGGGGCCCCCAAGGGCCACTGGGCAGGCAGGGAACTCAGTGGAAGTCTGAGCAGATACAGCAAGTCTGTCCTGGAGACAAATCTCCAGATGGCTCTGTCACATAGTGAGTTGGATGGTGACTCCTCAAAAATATGTCTAGAACTGTGACTCAGCCTCACGTGAAAAATAGGTCTTTCTAGACATAATTATATTAAACATCTTGAGATAAGATCATCCTGATGTAGAGTGTCCTGTGCATTTGATGGCACATGTTCTTAGAGAACATGGAATCGGACACAGAGGATGAGGCATTGACATGAGGCTTCCATGGGCCACAGGTTGTCTGCAGCCCTACAAGTTAGGATAAAGGGCAGATTCTCCCTCAGAATTTCTTTCTTTTAAGTGTGTGTGTGTGTGTGTGTGTGTGTGTGTGTGTGTGTGTGTGTGTGTGTGTCCATAGAAGATCTCAGAAGTCATAGTCAGTTGTAAGCCACCCAACATGACTGCTAAGAACAGAACTCAGGTCTTCTGGAAGATCAGCAAGCACACTTAACTCTTGGGCCGTTTCTCTAGCCCTTCCCTTGGAGTTTTTAAAGAGTATGTCTGACCTGTGGTTCATGAATGTGTCCCAGGATAGCTATGAATGCAGCCCAACACATCTGCAGACCACAGCATCATGTCACAATGTGAAAAGGTTGAACACCCAGGAACCAACCCTGCCACAACCTTGAGCTAGATTTCTAGTCTCAATAGCATGGATTTCTGTCTGTGGTTTTCCTCTTCTTGCTTGTGACCATTTATCTGGGCGGCCATAGGAAACTCAGACAGCCTGTCCGTCTGCCATCTTGAATTCTTTCTGGTTGGGTCAACCTAGGGGATCCATTGTATTTGCTGGCATTGGGATCCCTGCCTCCCAGATAGAATCTTCATCTCTTCACATAGTCCTTCCGCTCCTTTACTCTCCAATGCCTCCTGCTCTTGGCTTGCTTCCAGTCAGATACAACCACATTGTGTGCTTAGTGCCTGGGTTCCTATCACTTGGTGACATCTCAGCAGCAGCACCAGGAACACAAGGCCATCACCACAGGACCCAGGTCCTACATGGAAAAGGCACATCGCCAGCAGGAAAGACATTTTCAAAAACCACCTTGAAAAGAGAGAGGCGGGAGGGAAGGAGCCATGCAAGCCACAGCTCTTGGCCGTTTTCTGCCAGCAGTGAATGTGATCTGTTTGGACCTGGATACAGCTGTTGTCATCCACTTCCCTCCACATCTTACTCTGAACCACAACAGCCAAGTACCGGTTGTCAGGGGCAGTGAGTTGTCGTGCTGAAAAACACTTTGATGAGAGTTGGCACCACATTCTGGTTTTGAAACAAAGTTTTTCCTTAGTTTGGGTGTTTTGATCTTGAGAGCACTGGCTGAATCAGCGGTGACAGACCTTCAGAAGCAAACTTGAGCCAACACTGTTTTCCAGGAGCAGAAGATCAACCCAGGAGGGTCTGGAGACTGGCCACTCTGGGGGGAGTGGCAATGCTGGGTGACCCCACCCCGCCCTCTGCCACCTACAGACAGAACAGCAGAGCTCCGGTCACCTGTCCTGCTGTTCAGACTGAAGCTACAGCTCTGGTGAAGCCCCAGGATTAGCATGGAAATAGAAACATCATTCTTTAGGGGACCTCTGTTGACATCTCCCTCACGAATCAGTATTGGAGAATCAGTGCCTGGCTTGTGCTCTGAGGACAGATGATCCATTCATCCTGTCTCCTGGCAGGTGGCAATTCAAGGAGCTCCTACGATGGACCCTGTTACCACAGTGTCATACACATGGACCGTCATGGCTTCTCTCCGCCAGGTTTGGATGCACATCCAAACCTAATATGAACTTTTCTGGCCTTCTCTTTGATTCTTCTTTTTCTTATATTTCTTCCAACATTATTTTCTAGGTAAGGGCAACAAGCCCTGTATGCTGCTACAAATGAAAGAGTTGTCAAGCACCAGGAAAGAAGGGGGAGGGGAGTGACCCAGAGCTGCTCAGCAGCCATTACCGGAAGGTGTGTCCCCACCCCCCCTCAGCTCAGCAGGTGAGCTCTACCTGTGCCAGCCTAATTGCCACCCGTCCACAGCCCTGCATGGTAACAGGGAACTCAAGCACCAGGGCACACTTTAAATGACGCAACATTTAAATAACATCCATTTACCTTTCATGCGCCTATGCTTCGCTCCTTAATTACTAGCAGTGTCTGATTTCCTAGGAAGCCTTTTACCTATGGAATTCATCTCCTCAGCCTCCCCATGGAGGGGCTGCAGCCCCCTGTGTACAGTGGGTTTCAGGCGTCAGAACTCACAGGGCAGAAGATCATGATCTGTAAGGCCTGGGAGAGGCTGAGAGAGGGCTGCTGTCTTCACTGGAAAGGCAGCACACTTAGTGGAGTCCTCAGCAACGGAGAGGGAGGGGGTACTGCGGCGCCACGCAGGAAGCTGCGGCATGAAGTGTAAATATGATGATTGTTGTCTCTTTCACGGGAGGTAAATAAATCAGCTCCGTGTAGACTCGAGAGGTGGCTGGTGATGCTGTGTGCTTACATGGCATCCCGAGTCTGGCCTCTTCAGCGAGCTTCAAGCGTTGATTCATTATGCTTTCCACCAGCCCACCAGAGGAGGGAGATGGGGAGAATTATCATCCCGGCAAGAAACCCAGGGTTAAGAGACAGTAAGTCGGGGGCGGGGGGGTGGTGGTGAGGCACAGCCCTGGCAGCCCATCCTGGGCTCCCGCCACTATATCACGCTCCACTTAGAAACAAGTAATTGTCAGGTAACCTATTTTTCGGGGTCTAATTTCAGCATAGGAGGGCTTTGTCTCCTCTGCATCTGAAAACTGTATGAACTCACGGAGCAGAAAAAAGTGATTTTAATCATTCCCACACTTGTTTGGGGGAGCCGAAGGGTCCAAGAGTGAGCAGAGGATTCTAACCTTCCTTGATCCCCAGCCCCACATGATTGAGGGAAATACATTGTGTAAAATCCTGAGACCAAGAGCTTTCCATTTCATGAAAGCATGGATCTGTCACTGCTTCATCTCCAAGGATCTGTCGCCCAGGTGTCCCCTGGAAGGAAGGGCTCAGCCCAGGAGACGCCCAGAGGCAGTTTCCTGTGCAGGTTCCTCAGTGACTGAGGTTTGCAAATGGTCAGAGACAAAGGCTTGGTCCCCTCCCGGGTCTGGACTCTCCTCAGCTGTGGGATGGGACAGCTGGACCACGTTATGACTCCCTGGAGGGTCCTCCCATCCTCCTCACGTCTGGGACTCTCCTAAATCTTACAGGTCTTGGAGCATCTAAGAATGGGAGCTGAGAGCCAGCAAGTTGCCACAAGAGCTCCGTCACGTGGGTTTCCAAGGAGCCACTGAACAGAGGAAACTGCCTTCAGTGTCCCTAAAGACCAATTTCCTCCAGGCCAGCATGTGTGGAGAACCTCTACCAAGTCCCAGTGGCCTCTCTCAGAAGGCAGGCATGACAGATGGATGCAAACACAGAACCTCTAGGTGCCCAGGGAAGGAGAGGTGCCTGAAATGTCTGGCTCCTCACAGAGGGATGGCATAACTGGGCATGGCTGCTTGGCCACCGCCCCCTGCCCCTTGTTGGATGAGGAGAGAGAAAGGGGAGCTGTGTCCAGCTCTACCCTGTTTACTTAGCCTGAAGCCACAGCACCAAGATTGAGTCTCAGTTATATTGGGTAAGCCCTGGGGAGGTCAGGAAGTTAGTGTAGTTATGGGGACCTTGTGGCCATTGTCTTGTTCCCTGCTCTTTCCTATCGTCCTCTTTCTCTCCCTCTCTCTCCCTCTCTCTCTCTTTCTCTCTCTCTCTCTCTTCTCCTCCCCCTCCTCTTTTTTCTCACTCAGCCACTCTGCTGAATTCTGCATTGACATCAGCACTTCCAAAAACAACAGAAGAAAGTAGGTCAAGCCAGATCAGAGCTGGCCCTGGGTGGCAGCTGAGTCTGGGGTACAGCCTGTCTTATGGAGAGCACAGGAGCATTCCAGAACTCTGTGCCTGCTGTTTTGCAAGGCACTTGGTCCCTCATCCTCATACCTTCAGGGGGCGTGCCAGTATGAGTATGTAGCCTGCTTATTGGCAAGAGGGCTCTTGGAGAATCCAGGTTGGGGTTTCTGCACTGTGAGCAACCCCTCCCCCCTACACACACACAGTCCCTCTGGTCCTAATAAAGCTTTGAGAATCAAGAAGCCTGGGGTCCACACCTCATCTTGAGAGTGGGAAGCCATCCTCCACAAACCACATGCTCGCTGACACACATGTGTGCACAGGCCCATAACACCTCTTTCTCTAGGGCTTTCTGCTGAATATTGCCTCTGCTCTCTGTGGCCATGGAACCCCGCTCTACTTGAAAGATTACCCAACACGCTAATTGGGACTCCTGCTATGATTAAAAAGAAATTTCCGATTAGAGTCACCACGCTGTAGAGCTTGGGAAGAAAACAGCTCTTTAGAAACACAGCGGGGGCACACTTCCGGGTTGTGTTGCGGTTTGGGGCTTTTTTTTTTTTTTTTTTTTTCTTCTAACTTCGAGAACCTGCATCTCGCTGTTATTTTGCCTAGGTCAAGTCAAGTGCAGACAGTAACAGGTAAGGCCCAGAGCATCAAAGAGAGGGGCCATCTGCCAAGAGATAAAACGGTAGCCTTTCCCCTAGCTTTTTCTTGCGAGCTGTAACGGAGCTGTTTCTGCACAGCTAGGTCCCGCCCTGCCGGCACCTTTGGCCTCCTGATTGGCAGATGCCATGATCGGTCTGGGTCAGTCCTTGCCTGGAATAAAGGTTTTCTGAGCAGTGGAGGGTGAGCAACACATTTCAATCTGGCTTTCTGAAGCGATTAGTTCCTAGTGCTGGCGGTCCCCAGAGAGATTGGGGGAGGGGAGGGCAGGAGCTGTGGTCAGTCAAAAGCAGACACTTCTGAATGGTTCCACTCCTAGAGCCCAGCTCATCCCTGCTTTTAGATTTCATTAACTTGAGGAGGGATCTCCCCCTATCCTTTCACCTCCCCTGGGCATCCTACCTTTTAAAGCAACATCAGAATAAGTATCTCCATCTCTTTTGTACCCTCGCCAAAAGCCCTCTACACCCATCCTCCAGTTAAGATTTTAAAACTTTGACATTGAACCCAAACCCTTCTAAAAGGGAGCCATTTGATTTTATGTAAATAAAGAATCTCCTTAATATCAACTTCATTAAAAGACCCAAGAAAAGAACATCAGCGTTTGCTGATGGAAGAGTATAATTGTCTTTAAGGGTAATTGGCTAGTTATTGAGGATAATTGTCTGCAAATGATGGGGAGACAGGTAATGGAGGAGGAAGGACTCCAGGTGAAAGGGCTGGCCATTGCAAGAAGCCCAGATTTGAATGCAAAGGGGTTGGGCTGGCAAGAGAAAAGGCAAAAACTGTGTGGACAGACTCCCCTGTCACCACCGTTCGTGAGTCTGGAGATCTCACAGAAGAGTAAAATCCCAGAAATAACAGGGAGGGGCTACCTTGTGTGCATTCATGCATGCATACACCCCCCCACCCCCCCACACACACACGCCAAGGCGTGGCCACCACTATGCATCAGTGCCATTAGTTCATAAGAGAAATTTCTTTTTATAATGTCTCTGTTCCCCCAACAACATAGAAGGATGCACTTTCTGAACAAAGGATCATCTTTAGATTGAATAACCTGGCTTAATGAAAAGCCCACTGCATCAGTGTTTCATTGCAGATCAGCAGACACCATACTCACAGGCTCCCCTTGGCTTCTGGTAAGTGGTCCGCAAAGCACTAGCTGGGGCTTTGCCTCCCCAGTTGCACAGTAGGCATGGGAAGGGGCAGAGTGCCTGGGCTTGGACAGGCTGCTGTTGTCTGGCTATGCTTCCAGGCCCCTTGCCGTGCTTTCCACTGTGTGTGGGGGGAGGGGGAGAAGACGCTTTGGTCTAAATCACACTGGACCTGAGCATGAGGACACGAGGAAGGCTGAGGCAGGGGGATTGTGGGTTTAACAGCAGTCAGAGCTATATTTAGTTTGAGTTTGTGTGTGTGTGTGTGTGTGTGTGTGTCTGTGTGTCTATGTATATGTATGTGTGTTTGTGTCTGTGTGTGTGTGTACACATGTGTGCAGAAGACATATGTTAATGTCAGTCATCTTCAATCACCACCTCAGTTTTTGAGACAGGACCTCCGTTTTTTTGAGAAAGTCTCACTATGTAGCTCAGGTTGACCTTAAACTCACAGAGATCTCTTGTCGCCTTCCAAGTGCAAGATTAAAGGTATACACCACCATACCTGACCCCTTTCTTCTATCTATCTATCTATCTATCTATCTATCTATCTATCTATCTATCTGTCTATCTATTTGTGTGTATCTGTGTGTGCATGCCCCGGAGCCTATGTGATGGTCAGAAAACAACCCTCAGAAGTTGGCTTTCTCCAATACTTGGATCAAACTTGAATCATTAGACTTGGTAGCAAGTGTGTTTACCCACTGAACCATCTCTGACCCATAGCCTAGCATCTTCCATGGGTGCTGGGGACACAAACGTGTGTTCTTATGTTTACAGGACAAGCACTTAACCAACCAGGTCATTTTTCTGGCCCATCCCAACTCGATGTGAGTGTTATTTCCCCCAACCTAGGGCCAAATCTAGAGCAATGTCCATGCTCAGCAGAGCTCTGCCAAGCCCCTCCCCTGTCCTCTCCTCTCCCTTCCCTCCCTTCATTTCTCCATTCCTTCTTTCCTTTCTTTTTGAGACAGATCCTTACTATGTATCCCAAGTTAGCCTTGAACTTGTGATGTAGCTCAGGCTGGCTTTGAACTCACAGCTGTCTTCTTACTTCAGCTTCCCAAGCACTGGGATTAGAGACCTATGCCACCACACCTGGCTAATTTTAAAATGGACAAAAAAAACAATAAAAAGAAAATAAAAATTCCTAGAACAGTCAGAGGATTCACAAAAGCTTTGGAAGGATACTAAAAATGGCTTTTTATGTTTTGTTTTGGTTTTTTTTGGTTTTTGGTTTTTGGTTTTTTGAGACAGGGTTTCTCTGTGTAGCCCTGGCTGTCCTGGAACTCACTCTGTAGACCAGGTTGGCCTCGAACTCAGAAATCCACCTGCCTCTGCCTCCCAAGTGCTGGGATTAAAGACGTGCACCACCACTGCCTGGCTAAAAATGGCTTTTAAAAAAGGTTCAAAGCACAAAGAGTTGTTGAAAGAAGAGAGAAGAGGAAAAGTTAGCTTACTAGGTAGAAGCCAGTCAAGCCTACACCCTGAGTTCAATTCCTGACCCCATGGTAGAAGGAAAAAAGCAATACCCGAACCTTTGAGTTCTACACACACTGTGTGCATGCTCGCGCACACACAAACAGGAACCCTTGGAGAGGGAAGTCCTAGAAACATATCTCATTAAAGCAGTTCTGCCAGGCCCTGTGGTCAACCATTTTACTTTTTCTTTGTGGTTCTAGGGATGGACCCAGAGCCTAGCACACTAAGACTCTCTTCATCAACGCTGAGGTAGCCTTTGCCCTCCCTTACTTTTACCTGGTGGCAGCCTCATGGTGTCCTGAGGAGGAAAAATGTGCCCAAGGCTTCTCTGTCTTCCTGATTCTTGACATCTAAAAAAATGAATCCCAGGTCTCATAGAAACCAGGTCCTGGCCTTAGCTGCCCAGAGACAAGAGACACCTTGGTCTGTTGGGAACTTCTGTCACTGTGCCTCTACTCTTGATGGGAAAGGCAGAAGAATTCTTGCCAGCTCTTCCTGTCACCTGAGTTGGAGGTCCCAGTGATGTATCTGAGGAAGGCTGCAGGTCAGAAGAGCAAAGAAAAATGCACAAGGAAACCTCAAGCTGGGATCTTGGACTGACCCCAAGGTATCCAACACCCTTCCATTCTCAAAGTTGTGAGTCTGAGAGGAAGTGCTGTGTTCCCAGTGTGTGTGCCTGTCTTACCCTGGGTGGCTTAGATGGGGTCGTGTAGCCTTGGTGTGGGGAAACTCTGTTTGTGTGTATGTGTCACAAGAGGAGAGCACGGGTTCGAGTCCCCAGCAGACCTGTCTATATCTGCAAAGGGTGTTGGGGCATAATCAAATTTCCCCTCCGGGATCCTGTTATCAGGTTGTATTTACAAATGTGTGTGCGTGGTCCTTTCACATCTTGACAAATCATCCAACTCCAAGCTGCTTTCTCACTTTTCCTTGCCAGTGACCTCTTGGAGAGGAAATGGCTGAGGAAGACAGAATTGCAGAAAGACAGGGCCATGGCCTGGCTTCAGGCTTTCTCTGAGTCTGAAGAGTGTCAGTGACTCTGAGAAATGAAGCTATTTCTGAGCGAGAAGGGCCACAGAAAGAATAAGGCAGAAGGAGAAACCCTGAGGAGATGGAGGCTGGAGGGGAGGAAGAGGAGGGGAAGAAGTTGATCAGAGGAATCCAGTGAGACCCACCCTCCACACGCATTACATGCGAGGCAACAATGCGGGGCAGCGTGGGGTGTCATCTGTTTGGCAGAGAGGGGCTACACTCATCTGTAGTATGGTGTAGAGGGGACAGAGAATGATAACAACAGGATAAATTTGGGGTTGAGGGGCAGCTTGAAGGGTTGGGGTTCACAGCTGCTGTGCCCCAGCAGTATACAGCTAGGTAGAGTACACAGTAACTCTCAGAATTCCCTGGTTCCACTAAATCCCTGCTCTGTGGAGAGTAAAACCAGCACAGGGTAGATTTCAATCTCCACACCCCCGAATTCCCCCAGCTCTGGTCACAGCCAGCCACAGTGGGGGTGGGGCAGATCTTGGAAAAGAGGCTGGTGAGGACATCAGAAAGTCTGTACCCTCCACTAGCAAAGTGCCAGACGCTCAGTGACACTTTAAATGCCTCAGATAAAACAGTGAGAGACTCTCCTGGTGGCAGGCAAGATGAGGGGTCAGGGACCTCAGCGCCTCTGAGGCTCAGACACCAGGATAAAGAATAAAAACACCACGGAGACCCCTGTGACCCCCTCATGCGAGGGAGAATGCCAATGGGCCCAGCTAGCCGCTGGAGCATAAGCCTCAAGGCCTGTGCTAGTTATGAGTCTACCACTGCTGCCTTGTTGGATAAACCCCTTCCCTCCCGGGATTAGTGGACATGCCTCGGCTCAGGCCGCAACCCTGATCTGCCACCTTATCACAAAAAATCCCTTGAGGATGGTCTCTGGCCTAGGACAAAGCCTCATTCTCTGCTCATCCCGAGTGACACCTATATGGCAGATCCCTGTGTCCATCTCCCGATGAAGACGCTTGGCAATAAAGGGGAACTCAGATTTCTGCCAGCTTCCTCTTTGTTGGTAGAAATGTATTCTGCATGTGAGGAGCTTGCTTTGCTCACCCAGAGGTCCATGGGGCTGTTGGAGGCTTTGCACATCATTGGGACTCAGAGCTGTTGACTGCATGAATGTCCCACACTTGGTTGCACGAGGCAGAATGACAGGATGCTATGCCTGGTGTGTGTGTGTGTGTGTGTGTGTGTGTGTGTGTGTGTGTGTGTGTGTGCAAAACACCTCTCTATGGAGCCTTCCTGTCTGTCTGCCTTTTACTCAGTGGCTACACAACTGCTCCATTGAAACATGCTTTCTCTTTCCAAGGACCACTGTATGGGTTTGTCCTTCATTCAGTGCCTCTCCTCTGTGGGTTTGTCCTGCTAGCCTCCTGTCACTGAGACTGTCTTCTGTCTGTCCTTGGGTTGTCTGGCTAGAGCAGAGACATCATTGTCTTGTCTATGACTGCTCCCCAGAATAGTGGGCAGGAGGATGTGACACTCAGGCACCGGGACAAAACATCTACATGTGTAGGTCTTGTGCACTGGCTTTGCTTTCTTCCTCCAACCAGGTCTCCCAGGAAATGGCACTTACAGAGATTGAAGAGTTTAATACATGTCTCGCTGCCTCTCTTTTCGGAAGCCCCCCAGAGGGAGCAGCAGAAACCAAGGCTGGCAGGGGCTCTAAGCTGCCTCGGCAAAGGAGCAGGGGGTAGCATGGAGCCTTAGCCAATTTGGAAAGCACTACGACCCAAGCACATTTTGCAGCAGTAATGTCAAATTCTGCCGTTCAGGCATGCCATTGATGTGCACGCTGCCACACAGAAACCAGTGACACAAAGGCACAGCCTTCTCCACCCTCCTGGTGCTTAGAAACTAACGGCTCTAATGAGAAATGAGAGCTGAAAGGAGAGAGATGGGGGGCGGGCCACAGCAGTGCAGGCTGGCACCGCGTGTTGGAGGAGGCTGACCCACTTCTTAGAGAGGTAAGGGGCCCACTGAAATGTCACTTAAATTAGCCACCACTCCCAACACCAGATCTCCTTTGTCCCCATACCTTATTCCAAGTGGCGGGAGCCCTGTCAGTGAGCCCCATGTTACTTTCTTTTTGCTTCTTTTTCTTCTCCTCTGGGGCAGCCTCAAAGCACAGCACCCACTGACTTTTTAGAGTCATAAACTACCCTGATTCTGGAAGCCCTCTTACATTAGGGGGGACAAGGAGGTAGATACTGGGAAGGAGGGAGGGAGGGAAGGAAGAGGGAGGGCAGAGAGGGAGAGAGATTGAGAGAGCACGCATTCATCACCAAGAGCCCTCTTTTCTGGCTTTTTGACTGCACTGTGAGTTATTTAGCCAACAATAGATGTTTATGTATTTTTTTTTAGAATCCGTATTTATTAACAGCCTGAAAGGGGAGAGACTCAGAGATTTATATAGGAAGTGCAGTGAGTTAAGGGGGGCAATTAAGAGAGCAGAAAGAGATACAGAGCACAGAATTGTAAAGGGTATTTTAACGCCCAATCAAAGGTTCTCGAGGTATTTTCCAAGGAGGCAGAAGGTAAAAGAAAATTGTCCCATTAGAAGCTGATAGTTGGGGATTGGTGACACTGGATGGAGTAATGGCCAACAGGCTGAACTGCTAAAAGAAGGTGAAGAAGGGAGGGAGACAGACCATGAGTCAGTGAGCCAGAGTGTGGCCATAGCTGGGTCATGAGGCCCAGTTGTACGGGACCCAGTAAAGTGTGCACTGGCCTTTCCTGGATCAAAGTATGCACCTATAGCTAGGCGTGTTGGCAAATGGTTGTTATTCCAGCACTTAGGAGGCTGAGGCAGGAGGATCACCATGACACACAGGTATCACGATACCTGGGCTGGATATCAACACCCTGTTTCAAAATAACAACAAAAAGAAGACAGAGGGGCAGCATTTGGGATGTAAATAAATAAAACGATTTTTAAAAAGAAGAAAGGGGGGGGAGAAGAAAAGTAAGAAGCCAAATAGAAGGCACAGAGATGAGCTGCATGTGGAAACACAGACCTGCAGCACCAGGGGTTGGGGGGTGGGGGGTACAGTGAGACTATTGTGATTTGGGGTCAACCTGGGCTACACAGTGAGACCCTGTCTCAAAAACTACATAAGCAGATAAAAGGAAACATAGCCAGGCATGATGGTATACACTTCTAGTCCCAGCACTTGGGAGACTGAGGCAGGGCAGAAGGACCAGGAATTCAAGACCAGGCTGAGCTGTATGAAATCCTAATCCCACCCCCTAACACACACACACACACACACACACACACACACACACACACACACACACACACGAGAGAGAGAGAGAGAGAGAGAGAGAGAGAGAGAGAGAGAGAGAGAGAGAGAGAACACAAAGGAATGGGCCTTCAGATAGATGACCAGATGGCTCAGCAGTGAAAGGTGCATGATATTCCGACCTGATGACCTGAGCTCAATGCCTGGGACCCAAGGGTAGAAGGTGAGAGCCGACTCCACAGAGCTGCTCCATGTCCTCCACATGACTGCTGTGGCATGTGCCGACCCTATGTCGTGCACACACGTACACAAATAAGAAAAAGAGGAAGAAAAACATACGTTTGTTTGTTTGTTTGTTTGTTTGTTTGTTTGTTTCAAGAAAAGAAAAGCTGGTGTCTTACACGTCAATGTGAAAGGAGGGTCTGGTTGGTCCCTTTGTAGCCAGGTCCTTCCCGTTCCGGGGGCGGGGCTGAACTGAAGTAGTGGTGGCCAGCTGCTAATCCAATGGGCAATAACCGAGAGTTCTCAACTCAGTGTCTAGCAAACTAACTCTACAGCCTGTCCTGATCCACAGAGAAGCCTTCCTGGCTCCCTCACCTCCTCTCATTGGCTCCCAGGCTCCTGGGCCCCTCTGCCTGTGGAGTGCTAGGTGATTTGCTAATGTTGGGCAACATTCGCCCACGTGGGGTTCTTGGCGCTTTGGTAATGAACATGCCTAACGGGAGGGGTGGAGCTTGGAGGAGGGAGTCCTGGGATTGCTAGCGGCTCCCTGCAGCTGGGGTGTCTGGCCAGCTGAGGAAGGAGCCATGGCACAGGAGCGGGAAAGCATGGAGCAGAGGCTGTGGATGCTAAATGGTCTGGGAGGCAGTCGTGGCTTGGAAGCAGCAGGTGTCTGGGAATGGGACTGTGGCCCAGGCAGATTTCCAGTGAGCACTCCAGTTTTTTGGCACAAGGAAGGAGCTGGCTGAGCCCAAGAGACAAGTGGTGATAATGAAACCCGCAGTTGAGGAGCAGCGGAAGGGTGCCATGGGAGCCCATGTGCTCATGGAGAGGCTGGGGTGTGAAGAGCCCATGCAGGGAAGCCACACGGTCCCTCTAATTCCAGGCAGAGGCAGAGTCCCTGAGTGGGGCTCCCCCTTGCCTAATCGGTCTCCTAGAAGCCCTGCAAACAGCACCCCATCCTTAATTTGAGGTTTATAGAGACCTCAAAGGCTGAGCTACTGTGTGTCCCTAGCCAGCAGCCTCCCCCTCCCCCACATTCTTCTCTAGATGTCCCTCTTTCTTCTGAGACCTTTACAGAAGCAGGGGCTGTAACGGAGTCGGAGGTGGAAGCCCTCTCCGACTCTCCTACCCCTGCTGAGCCCCTTGTTCTGGGGCTCAGTAACACAGGCTCAGTTCTATACAGGTTGAGCATGCTCATGGCTCTCAGCTCCTTAGAGAGCCTGTTTTCTCGTTTTCCTGTCTCCCAAAGCCTAGACAATGGTCCATTTGTAAGCGTATCTGAGGATGCCAAGGGCCACCCCATGTCTCCACTAGGCTGGCGCTGTTCTCTGTCACCGTAGAACCGAAGCCTGCCTGGCGGGAGGTGAGATAAGGGAAGAGATGGTCTCCCCTGGGGTTCCCAAAAGGTGCTGAGCAAAAATGGCAGAATGGGCTGGGGGTGTAACTCTGTTGCTAAAGTGCTTGCCTAGAATGTACAGGGCCTGAGTTCGATCCCCAGCACTGCATAACCCAGGTGTGGTGGCACACGCTTGTATCCTCAACACTTAGGAGGTACAGTCAGGAAGATCAGAAGTTCAAGGTCATCCTCAGCTACACAGCTAGTTTGAGACCAGCCTGGGCTACATGAGACTTTGTCTCTAACAAACAACAAAGCAGCAGAAGGCCGACTGGTAAGAATAATATTATGTAAAGTAAATCTGTCTTAAAATGTAAGTATCATATATTTTCTTTTGTTTTTTTGTTTTTTTGTTTTTTTTACATTTTATATAGGCCTATAAAATCATGTATGTATGCATGTATGTTTGTATGATATGAAAGTAGGGGGCTGGAGAGATGGCTCAACAGTTGAGAGCACTAGCTGCTCTTTCAGAGGATCTGGGTTCAATTTCTAGCACCCACATGGCAGCTCACAACTGTCTGTGACTCCAGTCTCGGGGGATCTGGCACCCTCACACAGACATCCAGGCAAACCACCAATGCACATAAAAGAATTATTTTTTAAAGAAAGTGGAAGTAAAGCTGTCTAAGGAGACAAAAGAGACTGGTGAGAGGCAGGAGGGCTGTGAAAGGTGAGGACAGGTGTGTTGTGTAAATGTGCTTAACAGGAAGAATGCACTTCTACCAAAGCTTGGGGTTTGTATGCATGTGGGGGGGGTGCAGTATGTATGCATGTGTGTGTGTGGGTGCAGTATGTATGTTGTGCATATGTGTGGGGCCAAAGGTCTCTTCCTCAATCCCTCTCCGACTTATTTTTATTTAAACTTATTATCACTACTGGTGTATTGTGTGATGTGTGAGTGGGTGTGCTATGGCCCTCATGGAGGTCTGAGGATATCTGTGGATCCGATGCACTCCCTCCACGTTCGTGTGGGTTCTGTGGATGGAACTCCAGTAGTCAAGTTTGCAATGCAAGTGTCTTTATCCACCGAGCCATCTTGCTGGCCCTCCACCCTATTTTTTGAGAGAGAGTGTCTCATTGAACCTAGAACTTCCTGAGTTGCCTGGGTAGCAAGTCCCAAGGACCCTCCTGTTCTTGCTTCCCCAGTGCCGGGATTACAGGAAGACACAGGGCTTGGAGGTTTTACATGAGTGCCAGGCATTGGCAGGCAGGGCCTCTTGCTCGAGTAGCACTTTACCAACTGATATATATCTCTTTAGGGCCCTAGAACATTTTCTTTTAAGTCCATGAAGCCAAGAATGAGTGCTTGGGAAGTAGAGGCAGGAGGATTGGGAGTTCAAGGGCAGCCTTGGCTACATAGTGAGTTCAAGGTCCTGTCTAAAAAAAAAAAGAAAGAAAGAAAGAAAGAAAGAAAGAAAGAAAGAAAGAAAGAAAGAAAGAAAAGAAGAAAGAAAAGAAAAAAATAATAATCCATGAACTTAAAAACACATCAGAGGGACTGTTTGGTTTGTTGTTTTTTTTTTAAATCAGGGACAGGAGGGGATGACTCCAACCTTTAGGGGAGCAAGGCTCCACAGCACCCTACCCTGGATGGCTGGTGGCAGAAGTAGCTGGTCTTGCTGAAGAGAGGCTCCATTTAGCTTCTGAGAATCAACCATTTTGATGTTTAAGACAATGGTGTCATTCTAACTGTGTAGCATATGAGCTGCTGAGTGATAGATGATGTCATCAGCAACAGCCTCCGATCCTTCTACCTCCTGGGGGAGAAAGCTCCAAAAATATACCCAATGTCCTGGGCCCCACTGCCCAGCCTGAAAAAACCTCAGCCATGGGGATTATGCTGGCACACAGTGGTGGGGCCGTTAGGAGACATTACCGTCCTTCCGCTGACCGTCACTTCTCCTATATAGGACTTGCTAAGTCTTTTTTAAAAAATTTAATAAAGAGCTCAGACTTCTGATTTTCCCACTGAGGGCCTTGCTGCCTAGGGTTGGAAATGAAATCAACAACATAACAACTTGCTTGAATTTTAAGGGGCATCGGCCTGGGGGCTCAGAGGCAGGATGGCAGTGATGTGTGTTGGGGCACAAGGCCCCCTTTCATTAAAGCAGTGAATCTTGTACTAAAAACGGCCCTCTGCTTTCGATCTGCAGAGCTGCAGGGAGGCAGACATAGCTCCCAGGCCCTTGCCCCCTGCTATCCCGGTCAGTTCCTGGACTCGTGGGAGATGCTTGAGGCCCAAGAACGGGCTGTTGTCGAGTTCCTGCTGATGCCAGAATCAGCAGCTATTCAGCAGCCGTGGCTCTCGGGAATAAGCTTGGAAGGAGCAAAGACATGGAGATGGTACTGAGCGGGGTAGCCAGAATGTGGGAAGTGAATTGTGTTCTGTGCCGGCGAGGGCAGTGCTGTGTGTGTGTGAGACAGAGAGGGAGAGAGCATGTTCTTGTGTGTTCTGTGAGTCAGTTTACCACTGCTCCCTTTGGCTTCTTCTGCCAGCGAGCACGCTGTGTTCTCAGACTCGAGCTTGGCCAGGCTCGCCCACCCCACCAGGAATGCGGGGCTATGAAATAAAAAACAGGGTTCTTGTCCAAGAGAATTTTTATTATTATTTTTCTCTCTTAATCGGATTCAGCATTTCCTATTCCTCACATATCTTCTCTGGTAGGGAATTCAGGTCTGTGCAAAGCACAAGAGACTCTGCTTGCCAGAGACCCTTGGGCCAACAGCTCCTCTTCCCTGACTGGGCTTGCCGGCATGCTGCCTGTCCGGGATGACCCCTGAGTCTGGCCCTCTGACCTCTGCCCATCCTGGGGTCATCTGGGATGATCGGGAGGAACAGGACCGCTGTGATGCAGGGTGCCTGAGATGGCTACTGAAACACCCTCATCTGCTAAGGCCACTAGATTTTTTTCCCACTGCCAGACTACTCAGGGCCCTCAGCGGGTTACTGGCCCAGGAGTCTAAATGTTAAAACTGCAGCTAAGCCTCTCCTGAGGCCAGAGCTCAGAACCTCCCTGGCCTGCACAGACCATTACTGGCAAAACGCTAGAAGGACATTGTCCATCCAACCCACTGGACTAACACTGTAGATGCTGCCTTGCCTGCTGGCTTGAAAACCCCAGAAACGTCCTCCCCAGCTCCACCTAGCTTGCCTCCTGCAGCCTGACGTCCATTTCTCTCGCTAACGTCTGCAGCTTCTACAGTAAGGTTGGTGGGGTGCTCTGGGGTGCCAGACAGGCATGTGTTGCATATAAAAACGAGGTGATGTTCTAAGTATCTAAGAATGTTGGTCCCCTGAAGTGATTCTCGCTGCCTCTCCTCCTTCTCAACTCTTCCCACTGACACCTTTGCCCCAGCAAGCCCAGGGACTATTGTTGCCAACTGGGATTCTGAACAAAAATGCCGCAGCTTTTTTCTTGCTAGAAATTACTGGTACCGTCCTTAGTTGAGCAAATATAGGTTCCCGTATAGTTTATAAACATGATAAGACATACAGTTTGGTAAGGAGTGGGTTGGGGGACCTGTGCATTTATATATTTATATATATATATATTATGTGGATGTGTGGGCAGAGTGAGAATATATATATAAGTGGACATAGGTATAAAACTGCACCTTCTGTGTGACTCTCATTGCGAGTAAAGTTCTAAATGTCACCCTCTGGCTGTCTCTCCTTTGGTGATTGGTTCTTGGACCCCAGCAGGTCTGCCAGGACTGCCTGAGACATCAGGAATGAAAGGCATTACCCCCACGGGTAGGGACTGAGGGAGGCATAGAGATGGACAGGGCAGGTTAACTAAGTGATCTCAGGCAAGAGCCAAGAGTGCTCTGAGATTGCTGGTTGCCCCAGCTGGCTCTGGGTGAGCCTTGTTCTGAGTCCTGCTCCTTCCAAAACCAGCAGGGTCCTTCAGCCCTTCTTTCCAAATGGCCAGGATTCTGCAGAGCCCAGCTTCTTCAAGGGGCACATGTCCCGACATCACTAATAACTCACTTTGTGTGCCTTTGACCACTGGGCTGGAGTGGATACTGTCCGGAGGTGCACGGTCAGGACAGCCGGGTGAGATGTGCTACCCTTCCTGTCTACGGCTGTACACTTTGGGCTTATAATCCACCAGGAAGGGTCCAGACTGTGGCTGAAGACTTTAGCAGCCTTTTCCTGAAACCCAGCAGATCTTCCACTTAGAAGAAAAAAGAAAAGAAAAGAAGAAAAGATCTGTTCCTTGCTGGACATGTGGCAGTGCTGGGTGATGGTGCCCTGGGTCCTCAACGGAGAGTGACCACCAGCCCCAGGATCCAGGCCAGGAGTGAGGCCCTAAGGGCCGTGCCTGAGGAGGCCTGCTGCACCCCACTGGGGGCACGGATGGGGGTCCTGCGGGCACACTTGCCCTTCCTCTTGGGTCGTGCGGTGGGCATGATGTCAAAGCTGAACTTGTGCTGATAGTCAGGAGCATAGTCTTGCAGTTCAGGAAGCTCTTTCCCAGTGCTCACCTTAGAGATCTGGTTTCGGTTCCTGTGGCTGGTGCAGTTCTTGCCTGGCTTCTTGTAACCTGACCTGGAGCCAGGCAGATGGCCATGTGGGTGGCCTTTGTCCCTGGAGGCACCATGGGATGGATGGTGCTCCTTGCGGGCAGCCCTGTCAGAGGTGGTAAGCGTGTGAGACTTGATCTGGTGAGGAGATGCTGGGCCTGTGCAGTTCCGGAAGTCCTCAACCCTCAGCAGCTTCAGGTCCTGGCCTTGCCGCAGCTCGGGGGTGGCGCAAGGGACAGCGGAGCTAGAGCCACGGAACCGTCGCAGCCATTCCCACAGGGAACGTGCCCGGCAGCCACAGTCCCAAGCATTCCCATTGAGACGAAGGAACTCCAAGGCCACCAGGGGGGCCAGACAGTTCCCCTGTAGTTCGGTGAGGCTGTTGTTGAAGAGAAAGAGGGTTGTTAGCCTGTGGAGGTCATGGAAAGCCTTGTGGTGGACCCACTGTAGCTGGTTCTCATGTAGCAGCAACCGGTCCAGGTTCACCAGACCCCGGAAAATGCCTTGGCCCAGGCTCCATAGCTTGTTGCCATGGAGAAACAAATGACTGAGGTTGACCAGGTCCACAAAGATGTCATCCTGGAGGTACTCGATATGGTTGTCCTGCAGGTAGAGGTACTGTAGGCTGTGCAGGCCACCAAAGATGCCTGCGGGCAGGGCGCTCAGTCCACACTTATAGAGGTAGAGGGCATGAAGCCTCACCAGGCCTTGGAAGGTCTCGGGTGCCAGCGTTCGCAGCTGCCGGTTGTCTCCAAGGTCTAGCTCCTCCAGATGCACAAAGCCCTCAAAGGTGTCGGCAGCGATGAAAGTGATATTGTTGGAGTAGATCCAGAGGGTGACCATGGCGGGGCTGAAGTGGCCCTGCTGGAGGAAGGTGATGCGATTGTTCTGCAGGAAGACGCGCTCGCTGTCCTCTGGGATGCCCTCCGGGATGACTGCGAAGTTGTGCGCCTGACAGCTGACAGTCATGGGCGCGGGGTAGCACACACAGTCTCGAGGACAACCACCACCCAGAGGTAGCTCTCCAGCCAGCAGCAACAGCAGCAATTCCACACAGCACCCTGGTGGGGAGAGACAGAACAGCCATGAGGGGCTGCCCAGAGGAGGCAGAGATAGATACACGGGGAACAGACGGTGGAATGGGGGACTGGCAAATGGCCCTGTTGGCTCACAGAGGTTCTGTCCTCTGTTCTGTACCCAGGGATCCCTTAGGCAGGAGGTTGGACAGGACATTTGGGGCCAAGGCCCACATTATCTCCACACCTCTTTAGCTCTGGTCTCTAATCCCATCCAAACACCTCTTCAGACTGTCAGCCCCACCGCAGGGTGGAACACACCGGTGAACAAAAGCCTGTCTGTCAGCCTCCAGCTCTGGTCCTGGCTCTGTCACTAGTTGCCTTTGCAAGTAATGACTCTGACAAAGCAAATAATAGCCTAACTAGAGTCCTGAATGATCACTTTGTTTAAACGATTCCTCAAAATAAAGAAAGCATTTGTGTCCATGATACCAAAACACGCCTCAGTAAATGCTTCATTCAAACCGTGGTACAAAACTTCAAACCTACAACTCTTCCTCTATGGCTCCGTTTCCTCATTTGTTAAATACAGTACACAGGACTGAGCTGGCATACAGAGAAGGCACGTTACTGTGTGGGACTGTGGGTGACACCAGGGCTAACGCACGAGGCTTCCCTGGGGTTCATAGTACTGCTAGATCGAGGCTGCCCCCCTCTGATTCACCTTCTGGCCCTCTGCCTCTCTCTACCATGCTTGAGATTGCCAGGCTGTGGCTGTAAAACCAGGCCTTGACTGTCCAGAGCATTTCCTCTGTAGCTTCCCTCTAATTGGGCATTAATTAGGCATTCGTTAATGGATCCTTAAAATAATTATTTTCGGATGTGTCCAGCGTGTGGTTGGGTAATAGGCCTATGCTCATTATTGGAGCAGCCTCATTATGGACGATTGTCATTACCTGCCTTTTTCCAGGGTCACAGCTGCCCCAAGCAGCCTGGCAGGCGTGTCAAGAAGATAGGGACAGGCTCTAGGCCTACAGACGCCCACCCTGAAGAGCCAGGCAGCCATGACCTACGCCGCCTCAGTTGGCCTCTTTCCCCTTCCTTTCCAGCTTGTTCAGCGGGGACTCCTGGGAGAGCCAGGGCCCCTGGGACATATGCACTGAATCTTCTTGCTGCTAGCTGTGCTCAGAGCATGTGGAATGAAAGAAGCCACCTTCCTGATCAGGCTTCCCACTCGGGGTCCAAGGCCCAGGAACTGCCCAGGCTCCTGGCAGAGTAGGTCTCCACCTTGACTGCCACCCCGACACCCCCCATTCCCGACAGAAACAGCATTGTAAGTTGACAGCTCCCAGCTGTTGGGAGTTACGGGCTCCCAGAGAGTGGCAGCTGCTTCTCGTCCCCTGTAATCACCCGGCTTCAGCTGAATGTTTCCAGCACATAAAAATCAGCGCATATAATTTAGTTTTTGCATAATTGGGTTCAGTTGTGATTTCAGAGCAATTATGACCTCAGCAGCAGTGGCAGCACAGCATAGGACCCTTTCTGGGCTGGGCCATGCCCTGCAGGCCCTCTGCAGTGCTTTCTGCCAGCAGGCCCGAGACAGCATGCAGGTTATAGCCACCTCTGCCTCAATTTCCCGCTCCAAAACGTGTCTAGATGTTACTCTGTCAATCTTCCTCCTTCTCATCCTGGGTGTGGCCTCAAGCCTACCACTCCAAGGGCTCCTGAACTGTAGAGGGAGGCGAGGACCAGAGAGAGGTTCCAAATCCCAGTCGGCTGGAGGGCAGCCTGCCCTGTGCCATAAGCATCCGCTGGCTGCACAGTCCACAGACTCTCTCCAACCTCCTTGCTTGGCTTGCACTCTCTCTTCCAGGAAGACCATTCTTGCCAGAACCTTCCCCAAGGAGAGGCCCTATCCCCCTACCCTGGTAAAGCCCAGGCTCTAGGTTCAAGGACATTCATGATGCTTATCCCATATTTTGGGCTGAATGAGACACGGCAGAGCCTTCACTGGGGGTCCTGTGAAAACGAAGCTTTTCTTCCCCGGCCTGCAGCTGCAGGCAGGTAGGAGCTGCAGTGGGCTTATCACTAATACCACCCGACATTTGTACAGCTCATCGGAGTTTACAGAGGGCTTTTGCCTGCACCCTCGACCTCCCCTGTATTCTCCCACCTGCTCTGTCTCAGTGCACCCCAGAAGAATCTGGGAGTCCCTTGAGACTCCCCCTTACATAGGGGCCTCCAGGGGATACAGGCTAGGGCTCTATTTAGGCCAAAAATAAAATAAAATAAAAATCAAACTGCATCAAACCTCAGGTGTGGACTTAGTAACCAGTTTATGAACACACAGTGGCAAGTGGAGGAGGCAGACACAGAGTGACATGAAGGCAGGACTGGGGTTTTCCCTCTAAGAGGGCAACAGGGGGACAAATGGACTCCAGCCAAGAACTGATGCAGAACCAGGCTCAGTTCCCCTGTTACCTCAAGGAAGAATAGGTGTTATCACTAGGAGGCCTAAGGCAATGAGACCACAAGGACCTTGTAGGACAGTCACTTCCTGCAGTGAAGGGCTCTTCTGGAAGCATGCTAATAGGATGCAGGCTCAGGACAGCTGGTCCCTGTCCTTTAGTATTTTTCCACATGTCAGGCTCCATGCCAGGGATGTTAGCCTTCCAAACCTCCATCTCTTCTAATGGGAGGAGGTGCTGAGGGGCTCAGACGATCTGCATCCATGCCTTTGAAAGTCAGTGAGTGATATTACTCCAGGACCGTGAGCTAGCTGTCCTAGTCAGCCCTGGCCACTTCTGGACTCCTTGCCTGAGCCAGCAAGTGCCAATCCTGGGACTGTCACCCAGCAGGTTTCTTCCCAGGGAGGCAAGCACTGCATCACCATGGCGCCTTCTATGCCCCCTCTATGAGGCTCCTGGGAGCCCCGCCCCGCTGATTGCCTGATTAATGTACCAACAATGAGGATGGAGCCTTTGCAGCGTGCATTTTAAAATTGCAAATTAGCAGGAATCCAAGTCTCTGTGGAGGGGCCCTGCACCTCTCCTGCCAGACTCATCAGGCCCCTCGTGGGCAGGGCTGCCTTCTACTCGAGGGGGCGGAAGGGAGAAGACCCAGCTCCGATTTCCTTCCCCTCCAGGGGATGCCCTTCACTGTGTTCTGCTCCGCTACTCCCAAACCTCCGGCCTCCCACGCACGTGAGCTCTCCAAGCGGCTCTACAGTCTCAGCCATGCCTTCTTCCATTCATACTTGCCCCCTAGCCTAGGAGAGTCAAGGAAGCCAGTGTGGGTAGGGCCTGGCAAATGAGCGTCATGGTCCATTTGCATATGGGCGTGGCAATGTCCTGTTAGGTACCTGGAGAGTATAGGGGAAATTAAGGAAAGGGCCCAAGGAAAACCTCTGTTGTCCCTGGGCCACCAGTCAGCTTTGCTTGGTCGCTGATCCCCTGTGTAACACCAGCCCTTCCTCAACCTCCCAGAGTATTTGACCGGTGAACCAGGGCTGAGAAGGGTTCTGTTCTGTTCAGCTACCTTAGCTGTGAGAGGAATCTGCTCAGACCTCAGCACGCGGCTCAACAGAGGGCATGCAAGCAAGGGAGCTAGCAGTGGCCTCAGGGAGCTAGCAGTGGCCTCAGGTCAGCTGGCAAAACTCCTCCTGCCAAGCTGAGCATGAACAGCCACCTCACCATGGTCCCATGCGACCAGACCCGGTGGGATGGGTGGCAGGACTAGGGCAGCAGAATAACATGCGCAAAAGGGCTGAGGTGGGAAAGGGCCTGTGCGTCCCACCCCTCTAATGGTGCAGAGCCTCTAAGAAAGACTGTAACCTCAGCTTGGCTGGGCTCAGGTGGCCAGAGACCTTGATACCGGATCCAGCATCAACAGGGCCTGTCTGCTAAGCCCAGACCACACAATCCAGTGCAGTAGGGGCCCTGCAGCACCCTGGTCACCAGAAGTAGGAAGAGAACTAACAAGGAAGATCTGACGCTGGGAATATGTCTTTAACTGAAGCCTTCAGCAGCAGCATTTGCACAGGAGAAAATGAGGTGCCCAGGGCATCAGTGACTGGTCGCAGCTGGAGAACACAGCACTGGGACAGGTCCCACCAAGCTGCTTCAGCTTCAGCTTCCTGATGCCCAGAGTGAGCAGGGCTGCCTTGAATAGGGTTGGTCAGCTTTCTCAGGCTCCCAAGTGTCAGGACAGCCACTGCAGCTTAGCACCCAAGGGGTTGCCCCTCTACCCCTAAGTAGGGGCATCCCCATGGCTAGTTTCTTCATGGCCCCTGGGCAGGTCAGTGGGTCTCTCTGAAGCTTTGCAGACTGCTCTGCCATGTAGCCAATCTTTCTGGCCTTCAGAATCCCTTCCCTGCCCCCAGCCTGGCCAGCTGCTCATCTCTGAGCAATCGATGCTAACCGAATGCTCTCTTGCTGCTGGGATGGCGGCCTCAGGCCAGGCCGGCTGCACTCCTGGGGCTGCTGGCGCCTCAGGCCACTTGGCGCTTGTGCCACTTGTGTTCTAAGCATAGGCTCCTTCCTGGCTCAGCCCTGAAGACAAGAAGCTGGCCAGGCTCCCCTCAGCCTCAACTGCTGTGCTGAATGGCCAGCAGCCTCCTATCCACTGCTGTGATAGAGCAGTGCTGTGGAGCCAGAGGCCCAAGTTGAATCCTGGCTGCTCCTTTTAATGCTTGCAGGAGCCTTGTTTTCCTCACCTGCAAAACGGGGCAGTCACTGAAAGCTCAGCCAGTTCTCCAGCCCACAGATCCTGGTACCCACCTGCCCTTCCCACATCTCCATCTGTCTAACTGAAACCATCCAAACCAAGCTCCTCTCTTCCTCTCCGGCCTCCTCCGTTCACAGCTTCTCCATCTTGGGTAAAGATGATCCCTTCACTTCAGCTGCCCAGGAGGAGCACCTCAGAATCACAGTGGCTCACTCTCTGGAAATTCTGCTGGTTACATTTTAGAATTTATTCAGTGTCCATCCACTATCATACCTGCCACTACTACCATTCACCCAGGGCACTGGGGTGGCCTCCTGGATGGCTCCCAGCCCTGCCCCCTCACTACCATTCACCCAGGGCATTGGGGTGGCCTCCTGGATGGCCCCCCAGCCCTGCCCCCTCACTACCATTCACCCAGGGCATTGGGGTGGCCTCCTGGATGGCCCCCCAGCCCTGCCCCTCACTCCTACATCTCCTTCAACAGGAACTAGGGTAGTCCAGGGAAAGTGAGTCAGAAAGAATGCTCCTCTGCTTAAATCCTCCATGGCTCCCATCTAAGCCTAAGCTGCCCCCAGGTCTTTCTCATGGCCCAGAGGCCCTGCCTCTCCCTGGCTACACAGACCTTGCTGCTGTCCCTACCATATGCCAGCACTCAGCCTCCTGCCTTTGTCCATGCTGTTCTGTCTACCTGGACTGCTTCCCAGTGTGTCTGCAGGGCTTCTTCCCAGTGAGGCCACCCTTGAGCAGTGATTTTCAAGGTGCTTCTTCCCTGGCACATTTTACTCTACAGCATGCAACCTCTTCAACAGTACGACATAAGTCACTTGTTTACTTTCTGTCCACTGCTGCTTTGTTCTGATGAGTGTGCTCCCTACACACAGTAGGTGCTCATTAACAGTTCTGGGAGAGGAAATCACCTTTCCAAGTCTCTGGAGAATTGAGTGGTGACACTCAGAAAGCCCCAGGCTCAGGCCTGGGACCTGGATCATAGTAGGTGCTCAATAAACATTGGTTGTAACTAGTCCTGGGGAGACTCAGAGCCTTCAGGATGACAGCAGATACCTGAACTTGGCTCTCATCAAGGTTCCTTAGGTCCATCAAGGAAGTGACTGTTTGGTGGATGAGCACTCTGAGAAGGACCCAATACCAGTCCTTTCCTGGGCAAGGGACACAGACTGGGACTGAGGAGTTTCCCAAGGTATGGGACTTGCAGCGCTAAACTAGAATAATGCTGAACAGGTTAGTCACTCTAAAAGGGACCAGGACTAGAACCTTTCAAACAGAAATGTCTGGGTTTAAGAAAAGAGGAAGCCAGATATGGTGGCACATACTTTAATCCAGGTGCTTGGGAGGCAGAGGCAGGTGGATTTCTGAGTTTGAGGCCGGTCTATTCTACAGAGCGAGTTCCAGGACAGCCAAGGCTACATAGAGAAACCTGCTTGATCTGCCCACCCAAATTAAAAATCTTGGGGGGGGGCAGTCATGGAGGAAACACACACATCTATGTTAGTATAATATCATACTGTGGCTCTGCACCTGCAGTCCAGGAGTGGGAGACGGACTCAGCCTAAGCATTAGTGTGCGCTAGTGGATATCAGAGCACTGTATGTCTGTGCATGTCTGTGCAGATGTGTACCTGGGGTGTTTGTGTGTGCACGGGCATTGGCCTGTGTGTTTATGGATGTAGACATAGTTGTGTTCGTATGCAAGGAATTTGCATGTATCTGGGTCCATGCACGTAAACTCACATCTGCCTCTAGACACTGTGAGTGACAGCCTGGGTCCCCTTTATCTCAGGTGCAGCACCTCAGGCACAGCACCCCGGAAGGAGGCAGCACATCCTGGGGATTCAGCACCTACTCTCCTCACACTCTGAATCAAACACCCTGTGCAGGGTTCTCCTCGCACCAGGGTCTCTCTCAGCTGAGGAATGAGGAGCTACCATTGGAATAACTTTTTGGCTTTTGTCTGCCTGGGGTTGCTCCCCTGAAACAGGCCTGGTTGGTGGCACCATGCTAATTGGACTGACAGTTTCTCCTGAGAGCAATCTGAGTCTCTAACATCCTGCCCATTAGGCTTAACCTTGCCTGCAGGGGTGCGACATGGGGGCAGGGATGGAGGCTACCCTGTATAGCTCTGTATTGAGGCCCTACCCCAACCTATGACCCATGCCATAGGGGTCATTTCACCTGGGCAACTCCAGATGGGCACAGTAAGGGTAGGTATGGAAGGCCTAGTGAGCCTGGCTGGGCACCTCAGACCTGAGCAGCCTGCACGGGAGACTGTGTCACAGTTCTTCGCAAAGGATATTGTTCCCAGGCTGCCAAGACTTGGCTTTCACCCCAACTCAGGATGGTCCAGAATCCAGAGCTCTTAACAGAGCAGATGCTGAGAGGCACTTAACCCAGGGCTAAGACCCTTGGAAGGTTTCTTGGCTTCCTACTCTCTCCTTTGTCCCAGTCTGTCATCCCCATCTGTGCCTAACAGCTCTCTGTGGAAAACCCGAGGCTCACGAACTCTCTGCCTCTCCCAGCATCCCATACCCACAGTCCCAGCTCATAATGTGTGCCCTCACCGCATGTTACTCGAATCTTGTGCTAGGTTTGAGGGCCCCAGGTTGAGGCTGTGGGTTTCCCTCCATGTGTCCCTCCCTTCCACCACCCCCACCTCCCACCCCCACCCCCACCCCCACCCCCACTAATTCTCTTCCTCTTCCTTCTCCTCTTCTTAACAGGATCTCATGTAACCAGGGAAGGCCCTAAGCTTTGGAACTCCTGAGACTCCTGCCACGACGTTCTGGGATACAGGCATGTGCCACCACGCCCTGCAGGCAGGGCTGCAGGATTCTGAGCATCCATCCTTCTCAGGAGCTTTCTCAGACTTGCCTCTTGCCCAGGAACCTTGTGAAGGCACTCCCCACAAACAATAGCAAATTGTGAGTGCACCTGGAACCCGATGAGTAAGTGACGATATCCTGGATGTGGCAGGGCAGGGGACCTTTGAAAGGATGGCAATTATCTATGGAGATGCCTGTGTGTGGAGGTTCGAGGGTCATGCAGGAGAGGGTGCTGGGGGGGGGGGGGATGCTGCCAACCCCTGAGCAGCCAATGATATGGAGAAGAAGCAGCTCTCTGCCAGCAGCCTTTGTTTCCAGCTCCACAGAACCACTCATCCCTGGCTGTCAGTGAACGGCATTCAGGACTGATATCCAGGCTATGAATATAGCCTATACCTGCTGACCACCCAGTTCTGCACCTGTCCCTCCTCTCCCCTCCATTTTAGGGAGAGGGTGGGCTCATGGTTGTCTCGGCAACATTAGGAGACACAGCTCCTTCATTCATGGCTCCTCCATTGTGGGGAGAGGGAATAGAACAGAGAACCAGGCATGCACAAAAGACCAAGTGTAAGTGCTGGCAGCACAAAGGTTTAGATGACAGAGCGGGTTGGGAGCGGCACACACCTTTAATGCCAGCATTTGGGAGGCAGAGGCAGGTGGATCTCTGTGAGTTCCAAGACAGCTAGGACTGTTACACAGAGAGACATTGTCTCGAAAAACCGAAAATAAATAAATAAGGGCTACTTTATGTGCTCAACTTTACTTCCTGTGGAAATACACAGAGGGACAGACCAACCACTGTTTTTTTGTTTTGTTTTATTTTGTTGGGTTTTTTTCCCCCTATGTTTGTTGCAAGAGACAGGTATCATCCCTGCTCACATCTTGTTGGTTGACATCATGCATGTGGCTCTGTATGGCATCATGGGACAGGGGTGACTCCTCTTATGGGGAGGGAGGGAGAAAGGAGTGTCTGTGGGTACCAAGAGCACACTCACACAGGAAGCTCTGACATTAAGTGGCTGGACAAACAGGAAGGACCTTGTGGGGGTGGGGGGTCAAGGGCTGCTATTTTCTTCTGTTTTTAGCTTTTTAAAATTATAGTTTTTATCTTGAATCACTACACAGTAATTGTACATATTTATGGGGTACAGCCTGACATTTCAAAACATGTATACAATGTGCGGTGATCAGATCAGGGCAATTAGCATACCCATCGCCTTGAATGTTTATCATTTCTTTGTGTTGGGAACATCCAAAATCCTCTCTATTAGCTATTTTGAAATTTACAATTAATTGACAACCACAGCTATCCTACTGGGCAATAGAACATTAGAAGTTACCCTTACCCAGATGAGCCAGGGCACCCATTAACCACGCTCTCCATCTCCCACACCCTCCCAGTGTTTGTTTTTTGAGATGGAAGAAATAGAGCCTGTTCGCATGCCAACAAGCATGATTCAGGAGGAGAGAAACTGTCAGAGAGAAACTGAGAGACAGCCTGAAAGGGCAGAGAATAGGGGGAGATCTGAGGAACACCTGCTCCCAGTAATGGGGGACCATGACATGTACAGGGGCGACAATACAGTTAGCTCTGGCAGGTTCTACTTTCCTCATGAAGCAGGAGGGCCCCTCCTCTGAGGTTGGAGGTAGAGATGAGGGTGGGAGAGAAAGACACAGACAGCTGGCGGTGTGGGCAAGTCAGCTCCCGAGGGCCCTCTGCAGGAGGGTGGAACCTGTCAGGAGCTCCAGCCAGCCTGGTCTTGGGACTTCTCCAGTGATGTCAGCTATTAGGTGTAGCAAGAGGCAGGGAAGAGACACCCAAGGGTGGGGTTTCCAGTGAGTGTGTATCGTTGAAGGACCAGGAGTTTGAAAATATTTGCAAACATGCCTGTCTAATCCCACCTGACCATCCTTGGTCCAAATGCTTTCTGCCTCTTGTTGGACTCTTGGGATTCAGTCTTGTGTTCTAGGGCAAATGATAACTAGGTTCTTCAGGTCCCAGTCCTCATGCCTGTATCCTTGGATTCCCACACAGAGTCTCTTCACAGCCTTTGGAGCCCAGATGAGCACCTTGGGTACTCAGTTTCCAGCTTGTCCCTGTCTCTGCTGGCCTGAGAGCTGCACATCTCCAGGTCTCCACAACTGTCCATCTTGAGACCCCAGACCTGGGAGACTTGACCCAGATTACATTTAGCCTGGGCTTCCTGGGTGGTCTCCAAGCCCTCTTTTTACCGGTTCAATTTTCCTTCAAAGTCATCTGTCACTATTTACTTTCATTTTAAAAGAATACTTGCCAATTGTGGGGAAATGTAAAAAGTATGGAAGGAAAAAAATCCCTACATCGCCATTACCCTTGACAACCGTTGACGGGTCCTTGCTGAACCTTCAATGGTTCCTTCGTTTATATAGAGCTGTATAAAATTTAAATAAAATTTTTATTTAAAGAAATAAAGTTGAGATCGTGTTATATATGCAGCCGTGTGCTTCCACCCAGCTGCGCAGCTCTGTACTGACGATCCTGAGGGAGCCCTGTGGGCGGAGTGGTCCCTGCCACAGGGCATTGGGGAAATCAGCTCTCATCAATCAGACAGAGCCGGTTACCCAAGTATGAATAGAAGGAAGAACGAAGGAGTAACAAGCAAGACTCCCGGAGACTGCAGATGACCCCACCTTATGCATATATTATAATTTATTTATCTCTAAAACCATTTAGGTCTCTTTTCTTATTGTTATAAATCATGGCTGAGCTGAGCATGTGGTACAAGACCTCTAATCATAGCAGCTGGTAGACAGAGGCAGGAGGATCTTTAATTTGAGGCTAGTCAGGGCTACATAGTAAATTCAAGTGTGGGTTACACACCCTGTCACAAAACAAAACAAAACAAAACAAAACAAAACAAAACAAAACAAAACAAAACCCAAAAAAACATGAGAGGAGCTGGAGATAAGTCTCAGCTGTTAAGAGCATTTGCTGCTCTTTCAGAAGGCCTAGGTTCAATTCTCAGCACCCATGAGGTTGCTCACAACCCTCTGTAACTCCAGTTCCCGGGGATCTGATACCCTCTTCTGGACTCCAAGGGCACAATGCATCCACATGGTGTGCACACATACATACAAGTAAAAACCCATAAACATAAAAATAATAAGAAGAAACATTTAAACTAGCTGGGTTGTGGTGGTGCACAGCTTTAATCCCAGCACGTTGGAGGCAGAGGCACATGATTCTCTGAGTTCAAGGCCAGCTCAGTTTACAGAGTGAGTTCCAGGACAGCCAGGGTTACCTAGAGAAACCCTGTCTGGAAAAACAAAAGCAAAGAAATTTAAACTAAAACAAAAAGCCAAGGAACATAGCAGAATGGTGACTGGGGCCTGTAGTTCCCCAGTCCTTGGGAGGCCCAGGCCGCACGGGCTACACATTAAACAAGACAAAAAATCATGGCAACAATTACTGATTTGTTGCCTCCTGGGAGGCAAGGCTGACAGGAAGCTTTGGGACAGGGGTGAAGGAAACTACCCTCTCTATATGTCAGGGACTTTTGATTTATTACTGTGTCAATGTATCTATTAATTCTTTAAGGTCAGTTAAATTAAATTAAATAACACTGAAAACATTTTTGTCTAATTCCTGATCTTTCTTTAGACCAATTTCATTGAGATCAAGCTGCCTTGATGAACATTGACAAGTTGCCTTCTAGAAAGCTTAGCTTCACAGCCTTTAGCTTTAAGATCCACACAAACAGACCCCCAGCTACAGGGCTTTTAGAGAGGCAGACCTTTCTTTTGTTGTCTTTCCATCCAAACTTGGAGCTACTTAAGGAGACCAGAGCTGGGAGATCGTGGACTGAAGCGTGTGCATCCCAGGGATACTCACATTTATTTCTTGAATAGCTCCCCCAAATCATTACAAACTCACATCCCCATTTTACCAGTGAGAACAACAATGAAGCTCAACACACTACAGCCATTTGCCCATGATGGTAACCATTGTCATTCAAACAAGATGGAGTTGGCAGCCATGATGTGAGGATCCCTGGCTCTTCAGGAGCACTGCTCACTCAGAGACTCTCCCAGCATCGCCCTCTCCTAGACTCTGCCCTTGCTCCCCTGTGGACAGTCTCCCTCCTCCCCAGCCTCCATTATTTACTTCCACTCCTTAGGCATCAGGCTCAGGAGGCCTGAGAAAAGACAGGCGGATGGGGAAGGAAGTGGGAATTCTGTGTAAACCCTCTTCTGTACCACAAAACTTGTCTTAAGTGCCAGCCCCAGGGATTTGCTGGAGTTGGCATGACAGAGGTGGGGCTGAAGGTCAGATTAAATTGGACTAGTAACCCCCAGAGGGATACTTGAAAGAGGTTGCTAAAGAAAGAGTTTCCGGCAGGGACTCAGTGGTTGAGGCAGGCAGTGGCTGCATGCAAAGCTGACCTGACCAGGTCAAGCCTGCTTAGCGGGCCTGGTGCTGACAGGTCTGGAGGTTCACAGGAAACCTGAAATCTTGCCTTTTTCTCCCAGTAATGAGTCGGTATAAAAATGGATCCTGAATAAAATTGTCTGCAGTTTTCAAATTTCAAAATGCATTAGTCAAAATATATCAGATTTCCATGTACTAGCTTACCACCTGCTCTAAGTGGGATCCCTTTTCAGCTGGAATATATTGAAATATGAATCACCCCCTGAGAGGCAAAGGGGATCAGGGGGAAGGTAAGGTCCTCTTAGAATGGCTGAGTCCTGGGCTCCTCTAGACCCCCAAGGCAACCCTTCAATCAATGATAGCATTTAGTTCCTGGGTGGCCCAGAACTTTGGCCACTTCCCTCCATCTCAGATTCCTAACCAAAGCCCTACTGCTCTGTTCAGCCTTTGCCACAAAGGGCAGAGCACAGCCTTCTCCTGCTCTAGCCTTTAATGACAGCTAGTGTGAGCACTCAGGCTCCCGGGGAAGGCAGCCTGGAATCCTAAGGCTATACCCAATGACAACTCTGACCTCGTTGGCTCCCTGGTCTTCTTTTGTATGAGATAGGATCTCCTACAGCCCAAGCTGCCCTCCAGTCAAGGGGCCCCTGTCCCTTCTAAGTTTCAGGAGCAGGACTTTGCTGTTCCCATCGATCTGGCTGGCTGTAGCTCCTTGTTCTGTTCTTGCTTAGTCTCCTTTCCATTTATCCCTGCACTTTAGGACCGAGTCCCAGATCCCCTCCCCTGTAGTCACATCTGTCCCCAGGTAAACTCACAAGAACATGCTCATCTCTGTTTTCACGGAGTGAGGTCTGATGACCATCCTTAAGGACAGCACTGTAGTCCACTAGACTGCCCACTGATGTCACCACGTGGGTATCTAATAAACAGGTCAGGGTCAGCACATCTTCAGTGTGTCTCCTAACAGGCTTCTCCACCCGGCGGCTGAGGGAGCCATTGTTTGTTGCTCAGGTTGAAAATGCAGAGGCTGTCTCCCTGTCTCCCTCTCCTTTTTCCTCGTCTCCTTTGATTCCCGTGTCCCCCGATTTCCCCATCACACATTGCTCAGTCTCCTCCACACCCACTCTGTCCTCGGCCGCTGTCATCTCTCCCCCTAGACCCTACAATGGCTTCCTTAATGGGTCTTTTTATTTTCATCCCGTCATCACCACACTCCACACCACAGTCAGAAATATTTTCAAGAATAGTAAGTACAAGACCTGGGGTGCGGCTCAGTGGTACTGCACTGGCCTTGCCTGTGCTACCACACAACCACCACAAAACAAAACAGAGCAGAGCAGAGCAAAACAAAACAAAACAAAGCAAAACAAACAGTATTGCTCTCCTGTTTGGAATCTTCTAGTAGTTTCGCCTTGTACCACAATAAAATACAGCATCTTATCAGTCCGCCATGCTCTCTCGATTGCTCTGATCTCCTCTCTAGCGCCATCCTGTACCTCCTCTGGCACTAGCCACACTAGGTCAGAGCAAGATCTGTTGTCTTGGAGGTTTGGCTCTGCTTTATGGTAAACTCCACACATACTTCTGCATGTGAACACCACAGAATTCGCCATTTGAGAGCACACAGTTCAGTGGCGTGTAGTGCATTCACAGCATTGTGCCAGCCACCACCACTATCTAGTTCCGGAATATTTCCCTACCCCAAAGGGACACCACTTGTCCATTAGCAGTCACCCCCATACTCCCTCCCCCAGCCCCTGGCAGCCACAAATCTCCTTTAAGTCTCTGTGGATTTGCCTGTTCTGAATAGTTCGTAGAATCAGAATCACATAACGTTTGCTTCAGAGTTTTAACACTGGCTGTTTCTACGAGGCCGCTTGTCCTAGGCAGGGCCTTTGTAGGGCCATCCCTGCTTTGGCTGTCAGGTCTCAGATCAGACATCACCTCTCTGTTTTAGAACACCCTCCTCCTGCCCCCAGCCACTGCTGATTTCATAAGAACCCTGCTCCATTTATTCCCCTCTTCGAACTCCGCACTCTTCGAGTACCTGGTTTAATTATTTGCTTATGTGTTCCCTGTCCCCAGGACAGTGCTGGGCCCTCAACAATTATTGTTGGTCTGAAAGAATCAACACACCATCTATTGCTCTACACAGAGCCATCTAGCTTGCTACAGGAACCCAGGTGGGAGAAAGCCTCAGAGGGAAGGTCAGCCATGGGGGGGGGGGGGCGCAAGCAGCAGAGGACTGGAGACCTCTTTTGAAATAGACGAAAGTCCTTGGGCAAGTCCAGAGGCTGGAAGAACATGCCAGTTAGGAGCCGTAGACAGTTTTCAACCTGTCTCATTGTTTCACGAGCCTGCACAGAGGAGACATCACAGGCCTCAGCGTTGGGGCTAATACAACATAAAAAGTACAGCAGAGAGGATGGAGTCTCTTTTGTTTGTGTGCTTCTTCTCCACCACAGCATCCCCCCAGCCCCCAGGTCCTAGCATGCTCACTGTTTCACCACAGAGAGAACCGATGAGGTCCCAGCTGCTTTCACTTCATTCTACAAACAGCTTTTAGAAACATGGGAAGATGGGTGTGTGGGGGGGGGAATGCATTACAGGCAACCACAGCTTACCCCAGGAGTGGAGAGGGGTCTGCCCTTTGCGTTGCTCTCTTCAGGAGATAAGCAGGGCCAGGCTAGGCCTGGGACCAGCCCACCCCCACCCCATCAGCTCTCCTCTTTCTTAGCTGAGCCCCCAGCTCCTCTGGGCACAAAGATGTCTATGAAGCCACTGTTCCTCATTTCTCCTGATTGAATCAAGCCCAGATAGTCCAGGCCCTGTGGCTCTAGGAGTCCAGCTGAGCTCCCAGGAGAAGGGGCCCTTCCCCAAAGCCAGAAAGCTCAGAAGAGCAAATTCAATTGTGTACAAGGCAGGAGCCATTAACCTGTCTGTGGACTGTGGCACCCCCATCGCACCCCCTGCTCCCTTCTGCCAGCAGGGCCTATGCGGTCCTCGATTCCACGGAGTCCTAGCCCACCACCGCCTCAGCTGTGCCCCTCCCCTCTCTCCTCACGGTTCTCATCACTCAGGCCCTGAGGACCAGAAGGGAGTTTAAGTATCTCATGGGCAAGGGGCTCTAGATGCAAGGGACCATCTGAATACAGAATTCTGGGATCTCAAGTACCCAGCACATGGTCCAAAGCTGTGGTCTCCCGGATCATTGAAATACAGCTACTTCAGCAGGGGGTGTGCACGCCTTCGATCCCAGCACTCACTCGGGAGGCAGAGGCAGGAAGATCTCTGAGTTCGAGGCCAGCTTACAGTGTGAGTTCCAGGACAGCCAGGGCTACACAGAGAAACTCTGTCTCAAAAAAAAAAAAAAAAAAAGAAAGAAAAAAAGAAAGGAAAGAAAGAAATATGGCATTTCAAAGATTTCACATTTAAAAAAACAAAACACCCTGTAGAATGTCTCATGAATAGTTTTTATATTGATTTATAGAGGGATGATTTTTTTTTAACTTTAGATTTATTTCATGTGCATGACTGGAGTTAGGGATGGTTGTGAGCTACCATGAGTGCTGGGAACTGAAGCTGGAGCCTCAACAAAAGCAACGAACACTCTTAACAGCTGAGCCATCTTTCTAGCCCCAAGAATGATGAAATATATTAAGACATTGAAGTGAATAAAAACATTTTAAAGCCAGGCAGTGCTGGCACACACCTTTAATCCTAGTACTCGAGGCAGAGAACAGACAAGGGCAGGCATCTAAAGACTGACTTATTTAATGTATAAGAGTACACTGTACTCATACATACATACAGTGATTCTCTTCGGACAAACCAGAAGAGGGCATCAGATCCTATTACAGATGGTTGTGAGCCACCATGTGGTTGCTGGGATTTGAACTCAGGACCTCTGGAAGAGCAGTAAGTGCTCTTAACCACTGAATCATCTCTCCAGCTCTGTTCTTATCATTTGTCTACTAGAAAGGGTAAAGTTCATCAGCTTGTCTTCTATTGGACAGAGTTGGTGCAAAGCGAAGCCACTGGCTCGGCCTGAGGCTCATTGCCTTTTGAAGTCAGCAAGAGTAGGAAAAGGTCTGGCAGGGAGACCTTTTAGGGGTGCTATTTGGAGGAAAGCAGTCCTGAGGGTCCCTCAGAAATCCCCATATATGCATTAGAAAGCCAGTAGCTCCCCAGTAGAGGGTCCTGCCCAGTAAGTGCCTGAGACAGGAAGGGGTGTGGCCTGGAGAGGAAGAGCCTTATAGTCGGTCCTTCCTTCCTCTAGCATAGGCATTGACCCTGGCCATTGTGGAGTCCGCTGTGGCTACTTCAGTGGCTTACACTGTTGTGGGAAGCAGCAAGAAAAGATCCTGTTCAGATGTTTAAGAATCCAGGATGCAAGCCGAACGGTAGTGACTCATACCTTGAATCCCAGCACTCAGAGGCAGAGGTAGGCAGATCTCTGAGGTTAGCCTGGTGTACAAAGTGAGTTCCAGGACAGCTAGAGCTACACAGAGAAACCCTATCTCGAAAAAAAAAAAAAAAAAAAAAACAGAAAAAAGAAGTCAGGATACAGCTTTTGGTTGGAGAGCAAATGGAAGCCCTGAGATAGCTGGAAAAGTGCCCAGGAGTCCCCCAGAGCTGAGCAAAGGAAAAAGCGGGGAAAGGACGACAGGGCGAGGCCGCGGACGCAGTTCAGTAGTAGATGGCTTGTCCACATTCGAAAAGACCTGGGTTCCATCCCTGGTAGAGAAGAGAGGGTGCAAAGACGGACAGTGCCTGAGGTTAGACAGACCTGATGAGGTCAAAGAATGCCCACCGGAAGTGTCCGCCTAAGAATGAGGACAGGCTGTCAGGGGAAACAGCTTGTGCTGCAGTGGAGGGCTTTGAGTGGGGCTATTTGAGGTAAAACGGTGATCTGCTGGGAAAGGAGGAGGTGTCCTCGGACTGCTGGGCAGGCCAGGTTGGAGCTTTTCATATCTCCGTGGGAGGAGAGGATAGGAGGGCCTTAAGGAAGTTTGGGTAACCCTCAAGGACCCAGTAGGGCATTGGCTCAGGATGGTCCAGGCCTGAGCTGCCATGGCTGCTGGTCTCTGAGTTAACCTTTCTGGTGAGGCCCTCTGGCTACTCCCTGCTCCCCTGGCCTGGTCCTACCCTCAGCCCTGCCTCACAGGTAAGTTCAAGTGTCTGTCCAAGGAGCTGCTTTTCTCACCTGGGCGTGGCTCAGTAATAGTGCCCCAAGCCTCAATAGAAGGCCCTGGCTTCCTGCGGCCCAGCCCCGGAAGAGATAAAGATGGCTTGCTTGCTTTTCTACTTTAAAGCTGGAGGCAGGTTTTCAAGCTCTTTACTCTGGCTCCTGCCCCCCACTTAGGAACAGGCCTGCTCGTTTATGCAGCCCAGATCCGAAGCTAATGAATGATCTGCACTTGGGCTCGGGTCAGCAGCCCCTGCCAGCTTCCCTGGTCCCGTCTTGATGGCTCATTATTGCAGCATTCCCAGGAGACGATGGAATTTTTTCCACCATCACCTAATTACATCCCAGCTCAACATGAGACGGTGACATGTGTCCAATCCACACATGATTCCCAATAAGCCTGAGAATGTTCCCACAGAGGTGTGAATGGGGATGCTTTAATCTTGAAGTGCATGAGGGACTATTTCCTGGGGAGAGCCCCACATGAGAGCCCTCTTCTGTCAGAAGCAGACAACCCCACCTGGTAGCTATGGAAGGATGTGTGGACAGAAGTCACTGCAAAGAGAAGTAGGAGGGGGATATGGGAAGGTACTTCTTGAGGGCCTGTCACAGACACAGGTGGCGACTCTGATGGTCTTGAAGTCACGATCTCGAAGGCAAATACAAATGGTGCAGGGGATCCTAGACAGGACTCCTTCCCCATGCTAAGTGGAGTGTCTCAGTGTGTCCCATCCCTGAGGCAACCTTGGGATTGGGGAGCACAAGGTTCTGTCTTTAGTGGCCCTGAGGCTTGGATACTTCATTATCTCTCTATTAGAGATAAGGGACACTGACGTGGGGTGAGAAAGGTCTTGGCTCCTGTACTGTCTCCCAGAAATGGAAACCAGAGTCACTGCCCATCTCTAGTTCATCCCGAGCTGGCTCCAGCTTTCTGCAAGCCCAGTACTGGCTTCACTGCTTCTTCTGTAATGCTCAGTGTCCTTTCCCACACCCATCTCTCTCAGAGCCTCAAGCTCTCTTCCCTTCAACGCCTCTCATATGCTGACAGATGGAATCCTGCAGGAAACCAAAGGATGAGGTGGCCAGGTAAGAGGGTGCAGGTGGCAGCCAGGCCCATCCAGGGCCCTGGGTTCCAGCCACTGCTGCCTTGGAAGGAGTGGGAGTAGGGCTCTGCTTACCATGTCTTTGGGTTTGCCAGACGGTAGCATTCCAGCTTTGTACCAGCAATTGGTTAACACCGTATTCAAAAAATAAAGCAAACAAGAACCAATGTGTGGGCAAACACCACTCCACCTGTAGCTTGGATTCTGCCTGAGGCCATGGTTGCCAACAGCTGCTAGAGCTGTGTACTGTGCCCCCTCGGAGCTCACAAGAAGAGTACTTTCCTCCCTGCCAACCCCCACTCCATGGCTCCTTTGCTGTAGGCCTGTTTCAGTTGCTCCATTGAACAACAAAACCACGCAGAAATGAAATATCAGCAACTGCCCTTCTCCATCCCTTCACCGGAAGCAATCTGACTTCCCCTCCCACCTCTTCAAGCCCTGCACTGGGGACCGAGCCTCCTCATGCACAAATGCCCGATTATACAAAAATCCCAGTTTCCATTTTCCACCTTGCCTCAGGTGCCCCTGAGGTCAAAGACTCCTTAAAATCTCCTTCTCCCCGAATTCCTCTGTACAACTCTCTCCTAGAAGTGCTCCCATCTCCCGTCGATCCCTGTCATGGGCACCCTTCCTACGTCTCGGTTCCTGTCACGGGCACCTCTCATATCTCACTTTACCTCGGGTGAGGTGGGGGCAGGGTGGTGTACATCCTCTGTAACCATGATTTCTGCAAAGCCATCTCCCTCTTGCTCTCCTAACCCCAGATCTGTACCAAATGGTTGGTATGTGTGTCCCTTTGGGTCTCCATGCCTTGCCCCTCTCCTAAACTCCCCTCCTCCGCCCCTGTCACTTTCTAGAAACCACAAACAGATGAGTCTTCCGGGAACCTGAGACTCTGCGTTCTCTTGGTTGTTTGGGTCCAGCCTAACAAGTCCTGTGGCTTGTACTTCCGGTGCTTTCTCCTGCCGGCACCGCTGCTTCCTCACACATCTTCTGCGTGCATCCCATTCTCCTGCCTCTGAAACCTGGATCTGATGACATCACTCTCAATATCTGTGACCCTGCCTTCAGGAATATATCTAACTCTCTGCTCAGTACCCTGGACTCCGCCAACGTTCGGATCGTGCCAACACCGCAACAGCAGGCTGTTACAACTCCTGGCGCATGCTGAGTTCTCTCTTATCTCCAACCTTGGGTCATGCTGTCTCCTCCATCTGGGACACCCCTCCTTCCCTCACCCAACTAAATATTCTTTAGCTGTTGTTTGTTTTTTAAAGACAGGGTTTCTCTGTGTAGTCCTGGCTGTCCTGGAACTCGCTCTGTAGACCAGGATGTCAGAGATCCACCTGCCTTTGCCTCTTGAGTGCTGGGATTAAAGGCGTGCGCCACCACCCAGCTTTGAATAACTCTCCTTTTAAACTTGGCCCAGGCCAAATGCTTTCTCTTCCCTTTGAGCTTACCCAGAACACTGTGTTCATTCAACATGGCCTCAAGGTGTCAGTTTTCATGGAGGTATCTATAGGCAAGTGAGAGACTACATAGACGAATATTGCCAGATCATGGATAAAAATAACACTCGGACCCACAGTCTGTGGCACCCAACCAAGGAGTCCAGCCTAGTTCTCTGCAGTAACCAGCCTAAGAGGCCGGCTCGATAGCTGTAAATTAGACTACCACTGTACGGCAAAACTCAGCCTTTTTACCTTGTGGTAAAAACCAGCCAAACCTTGACTAACTTCATTCTGTTCCTGCCTCCAACTTGGGACAGCTAGCGAAACCAAACACTTAGCACTAGCCAATTACATTTGGGTTTCTGGCTGCAACTTCACCTACCTACAGCTTCTTCATCGTTAGCTGCCTCCAAAGAGAGCTTACTAATGCCTTTCCCAGTCCTCTGTCTGCTTTTGGCTCTGATAAAATGCAAGTGACGGCAGCCGCCCCCTGGCTATAACCCGCTTTGAATAAAAAGCCTTTATTCTTTGGTTTGTTATTCTTCATTTATTACCATACATGTAACAAGCCTTGCTGAAGGTAACGGTTTGTGATGCTTTGAACATGGCTTGTACCCACCAAAACACATGGTGAGACCTGGTCCCCAATGTTGGAGGCAGTCTTTGATAGGAACAGTTCCGGTCATGATGGCAGAAGTCTCCAGGATGGGCTAACGCCTTTATCGTACAGCTCAATACAGCTCAGTTCTTGCTTTCCCAGGACTGGGTTAGGTGCCACAAGCACAGATGTAATAAAGCAAGGCAGGCTCTCACGATCCTTCAAATGTGCCCCCCTCCCTTCCACCACGAGTTGAAGCATCATGAGACCTCCAAAAACCAACAAGAAGTCAGTGTCTGCTTTCTTGGACTTCCCAGTCTCCAGAATCATGAGCCAAAATAAACTGTTTCTTTCATATATCAACCAGTCTTGGGTAGTCTGTTATAGAAACAGCAAATGGACTAAGACAGGGCTTGAAACAAAACTAATCCATTATCTTAAATAGACTCAGCAGGACAGCTGTTCCCACTGGGAGTGTCCCATGTGGCTGTAGTCAGATGGTAACAGATTCTGAAGCCATCTGGGGACTGAACTAACATGCTGGACATCTGAACCTGTCTTCCTTTCTGTGAGTTTCTCTTCTCAAAGTGATGTCCCTCACAAACTAGCCTCTTTATTGGGGCTCCCAGTTCCCCAAAATATACAAGTTAGGCTGCTTCTATTCATTTTGTTTGTTTTGTTTTTGTTTTTTGAGACAGTCTTTCTACATAGCCCTGGTTGTCTTAGAACTGACATTGTAGACCAGGCTAGCCTCAAACTCAGAGATCCACCTGCCTCTGCCACCCAAGTGCTAAGGCATGCATCACCATGTCTGATTCCTTTTTTGAAACAGGGTCTCACATAGTCCAGATTGTCCTTAAACTCGCTATGTAGCCAAGGCTGGCCTTGGACTCTGGATCCTCCTGCTTCTACCTCCTGAGTGCTGGAATTAGAAGTGTGTGTCCCACCGGGCAGTGGTGGTGAATGCCTTTAAATCCCAGCACTTGGGAGGCAGAGGCAGGCGGATTTCTGAGTTTGAGGCCAGCCTGGTCTACAGAGTGAGTTTCAGGACAGCCAGGGCTACACAGAGAAACCCTGTCTCGAAAAAACAAACAAACAAAAAGAAGTGTGTGTCCCGATGCCTGGCTTAGGATGCAGCCTTCTTAAGGCAACAGGTACCTGTTTCACCTTATTTATGAGCTAAATCAAGTCACAGGACCAGGTGTGGTGGTGCTTACCTGTAAGCCCAAACATGGGTAACGTAAGTATGAAGATTAAGAGTTATTACATCAGCCTGGGCTAGAAAGCAAACCCATGTCTCAAAAAACTAACAGGGTCTGGGAAGAATAATCAGAGGGTATGTGCACTTGCTGTGCAGGCCTGAGGAGCTGAGTTCAATTCTTAGCACCCACATTAGAAGCTGGGTGTGGCTGTGTGCAGACAAGTGCCTATTGTCCCAGTGTTGTCATGGGCAACACAAGTGGATCCTGAGGGCTTTCTGGCCAGCATGTCTAAGTGAACGATGAGCCTGAGGCCAATGACAAATCCTATGTCAAGGGAATAAGTCAGGGAGGAGTGGGGCAGACACCTCACCTCCTCCTGTGGTTTCCACAAACATAAGCATCCGTATGCACGAATACACAGCATAATACACACTGCACACGTGCACACACACACACACATACACACACTTAATTAAAAAGAGAGGGAGATATTCATGATCACACACTCCTGTTTTTATACCACTTGAAAACTGGAGGCAGGAATCAGAAGTTCAAGGTGAACCTTGGGTTGCATAAAACCGTCTCAAAAACTAAACACCAAAAAGCCAACTAACCAACCAACCAACCAACCAACCAAACATACACAAACCAAAATAATAAACTAGGCTGCAGACTCAGCCCAGCTTCTACCCAGGAAGGGACGTCATGCAGGCATGAGTGGCCACAGGGTGGGGCCCTCTTTGGAGACTGGCACATGTTCCTTTTCCATCGACACTGCTGCTCTTGACTCTGCCCTCCACACCTGGCAGGGGGCCTGAGCGAGCTGCCTCTCAGCAATGCTCGAAAGCCATGGGAAGGAATGAGAGATGGCAGAGCCAACAGATGGACAGAAGGGCTCCATGCAGACTTCCCTGCCTGCAGGCCCCGCCACCACGTTTAGTTCACATAAACACTGCTCTTTACTGCTGAACGCGCCTCTATTTTTAAACCTCTCAAGCAGTGAGTGGTGCTTAACATTTTTTGAATCAGGGACCCCCTTAAGCAATCATACTGCAGCTGTAAGAGGCCACTCCCTAAGGAAGTGACATCACAGTTACTCATAGCTCTGAACAGGTTAATGACAGGTGCCCTTTACTGAGCCCTCACCAAAAGGCTCACTGTGAAGGGGAAGTCTCCTCTATCCATTTGATACTACCATGTACTTCAGGTTCCAAGCTTCCATCTTGACGCCATTCTTTAGGCAGGAAAGACGATGCTGAGGAGGTTAAAGAGACCAGATGTGGTAGCATGCACCTTAATGCCAGCACTTGGGAGATAGGCAGGAGGAGCTCTGTAAGTTCAAGGCCAGCCAGAAAAACATAATGATTGGGGGGGGGGGTAATTAGAGAGTGGCAGAACCTGGATTCTGAGAAGACAAGTTTGATGGCAAAGCCCAGATATTCCTGAGCACAGAACCACACAATTTTAGAAGCTTGGGAATACTCAGAATCATGAGCCTCAGGTTAAGAATTCTTTCTCGCCAGGCAGTGGTAGCGCACGCCTTTAATCCCAGCACTCGGGAGGCAGAGGCAGGTGGATTTCTGAGTTCAAGGCCAGCCTGGTCTACAGAGTGAGTTCCAGGACAGCCAAGGCTACACAGAGAAACCCTGTCTCGAAAAAAAAAAAAAAAAAAAAAAGAGAATTCTTTCTCTAGCCATTCCATAGTGGTGCACACTTTTAATCTCAGCACTCAGAGTCAGAGTCAGGTGAATCTCTGAGTTTGAAGTCAGCTCATTATACAGAGTGAGTTCCAGGACATCCAGGGCTGCACAGTGAAAACCTGTCTCCAAACAAACAAAAAGAATTCCTTCTCAGGGCTGAAGAGATGGCTCAGTAGGTAAAAGCAATTACTGTTGCTACCAGGATAGATGGTGCACTTCTTTAACCCTAGCTCAGGGGAAACAGAGGCAGGCAGACCTCTATAAGTTCAAGGCCAGCCTTGTCTACAGATTGAGTTGCATGCTAGATAAGATTACATAGAGAGGGGGATGGAGAGATGGCTCAGAGGTTAAGAGCACTGACTACTCTTCCAGAAGTCCTGAGTTCAATTCCCAGCAACCACATGGTGGCTCACAACCATCTGTAATGGGATCCAATGCCCTCTTCTGGTGTGTCTCTTACATAGAGAGACCTAGTCTCAAACAAACAATCAAAGGATTCCATCTGAAATCAGACATGGCAGCTTATGCCTGTCATCCTAGCACCGGGCCAACTGAGGCAGTGACTGGAAAGTCCGAGAGTTGCCTGACCCTTCCTTCCCATGCTTGTGACCCAGCTGTCCTTGGAACACAGTGTTACTCCTTCACCTGGCCCTCCTCACTATGACTCCTCCTCTGAATGCTCCCCCTTCTCCAAGGTCAAAGCTTCTCCCTAGAGCTTTCCCTAGCCTTGAACTACCTCACAGTGGGTCCTGTTTGCTCCTCCCCTGTTGGGGGCTTTCTCCTCTCCTAAGTGGTATCTCACAGCCTTAGCTGTGCACCCTATGGGAACAAAGATCCACTCCCATAACTTTCTCACCCTGTTCCCGGACAGGCTGGCATCCAAGTAATTAGTGTGGGAACCTTCCCTTTTACTATGCTAATCTTCAGGTGCTGGAGTCCTCAAGGCCAAGATGGGATGGGAGTTCACAGTGCACAGGGCACAGTGGGGCTGACAGGACTGGACATGTCCCCTTCATGCAGAGAACTAAGATGGGGCTTGTTTGTTTTTATTTTGTTTTTCATTTTTAGACATTTATTTTATTTTACATGTTCGAGTATTTTGCTTGCACACCTGTATGTAGATACTACACGTGTGCCTGGTGCTCAAAGAGGTTAGAGAGTGTGTCAGAGTTGGAGTGACAGGCGCTTGTGAGCCACCAAGTTGGTGCTGGGAATAGAACCCAGGTCCTCAGCAAGAGCAGCAAATGTTCCTAACTGCTGAGCCATCTTTCTAGCCTTGGGCCTCATATCACCTGCGGCTCAGTGGGATATCTTGTCATCTGATTCATCTTCTCAAGAAATACAATGTTACACAAAGGTTGCATTGTTTTGTTTACCCACAACAATAAAGACTAAAAAGAATGGGCTGTGCTGGCCCATTCGTGGCAGAGGAGGGCCTTGTTAGCCATCAGGGGGAGGAGAGGCCCTTGGGCCTGAGGGTGTTAGATGCCCCAGTGTAGGGGAATACCAGGGAGGGAAGACCCGAGTGAGTGGGTGGGTGGGGAAGTACCCTCATAGAAGCAGGAGGAGGGGGCATGGGATAGGGGGTTTCCAAAGGGGAGACCTGGAAGGGGAAAACATTGAAATGTAAATAAAGTATTAAATAAAACAAACAAACAAACAAACAAACAAAAGAAATGGGCTGGTATCAGGAGAATGGACAGCCTCTGTGGGAACTCACACAAGAAATACCACCTTTTTCAACTTCTACCTTCTGTTTATGCTTTTTGTTTTGTTTTGTTTTGGTTTTTTGAGGTGGAAAGGGGAGGTGGAGTCTCATTTTGTAGCCCAGGCTAATTTTGAACTTGTTTGGAACTCAGGTTAGCCTCAGACTTGCAGGTTTATGCTAACACAGCTGGCCAAATGCCACCTTCTGGAGTCCACAGAAGTGTTTCTCTGGTGTCCTTCTAAACCAGGCCACCCACCAGCAGTGCCCACCTCATGCCCAGAAAGCAACAAGTTAGGCAAGAAATGCCATAGTTCCAAGGACAGAAGTCCTTAGCCCCTCAGGGTCAGCCCCTTCAGGGCCACATTTGCTATCCTGCAGGCCCTGGTTCAAGAATGTACTTTGTAAGTGACATTAAGTTTAGCTTTCAATACTACCACAAAAGCAAACTGCTCAGTAATAAAATGCCGGGTCTGGGGTGCGGGCATATACCTGAAACCTCAGCACTAGGGAGGCTGAGGCAGGAAGATGAAGCATTCAAGGCCAGCCTGGGCTACACAGTGAGATTCAGAGCAGCCTGGACTGTAGAGTAAGACCCAAAAGAGGTTGTTGTTGTTGTTGCTGTTGCTGTTGTTGTTTGGTTTTTCCAGACAACATTTCTTTGTGTAGCCCTGGCTGTCCTGGAACTTGCTCTGTAGACCAGGCTAGCCTCAAACTCAGAGATCCACCAGCCTCTGCCTCCCGAGTGCTGAGATTAAAGGCATGTGCCACCATTGTCAGACAGAGTTTCCAAAGAGCTTTACCTGAAGGGGAGAGGACCCATAAGTTGGAGGTCTCTGGCTAAATAAACTTGAGAAAAGGGGAAAAGCTAGCTGAAGCCTGGCATGTCCCTTCCTTTCCCTCCTCAGACCAAGCCACTCCTTCCACCAGACCTTTCTGGGTTGATGGACTGTTTCCCTCTGAACTGTGAGACAAAATAAGCCCTTCCACCCTTAAGTTGCTTTTGTTTGAGTGCTTGGCTGCAGGATGAGGGAAGTTACTAATACACCTGGGTTTCTCTACCATCCTGAAGGTTGACACTTGTTTCCAGCCCCAAGCTGGGGCTAACTCCTACCCTTCTTGTATAGTTCTGAGCACCAAATGGACTTGCCAATTCTTTGAGAAGACACAGTGTGGGAAGTGAAGGAAGTCCCCGACAGTGGAGAGCTGTGATTGTACAATTAACCTAAAAGCCTCTTATTAGCATCTTGGCCTAAAAGGCCCCACACACCCACACAGAAATCATTCTCCCTTCCCCACCATGGCTTCCAGCTTAGGGTGGAGAAAGGGTTTCAGCAAAGATGTGGGCTGATGCTCACCCTGAAGTTCAGAGCAACAGAGAGAGCACAGCTCTCTCAGGGGCAAGGGGATTAGGCTGCGTCCCTGTGACAAGAGCTCAGAGAGAGCTAGCACCACATCATCTCAGCAGCCCCTTTGCCATTTGCAGATTTATTAAATCGAGAGCCAATTCTGACACAGTTTCTTTCAGGCAACTCTACCTTGCAGGTGTGCAGAATTTATTTGAGATAAAGAAAAACCATTAGAGAGAGAGAGAGAAAGCACTCGCAATCTTCAAAGCCCACCTCTGAGACCAGAAAGAAATAAAAACAGTAGCCAGTACAAATGCGCAATTAAGTTTCCAAATACTTGGGAGCCATGAGAAAAGCCAACCCCGCAGAGAACAGGTCTTTAAGGCAATTTTCTTGAACTCTGTTCAGCACTCACTCAAAATGCCTTTTAAAAATAACATATGATTTTCCTCCCTCTCCAAATGCACCCTGTTCTTTCTTTTCCAGGTAAGAATGAAGCCAGCTCCAGGGTGAGAAAGGCAGTCACTCATTTTGATAAGGGATGGTGGACTATGTCGCCAGGAGGGCAGATAATAAAACTAAACAAACATCCCTGGTCAGCGGTACAGGAGTCTTGCTGAGATGTGGGGAGGCCAAGGGGGTCTTTGCCCACTGGGAGAAGGCCCATAGTTAAACTTGGTTCTAAAGAGGTATTTGCCCACAACCTGGGCTGAGTTCAACAAATCTCACTCTCCCCAGGTGGAGATTTGGTTCCCTGCAAGAAAGAGAAGGGCTCAGTTCCACTGTAAGATTTGGTAAGAATAAAAGGTTATCCTCTCCGAATGAGGCTGAATGAGCTACAAAGAGGTCTAAGAGTGTGTAGCGTGCTAGCACTGCAGAGGACATGAGGCCCACGCCCCAGCCTTACCACGGCAGCAGTGTGACTCTGGATAGGTAGCTGAGCCTTCCCAAACCTCAGTTCCTAAGCTGTAAGATGAGAGTAACTTAGGGCTGCCAGGAAGCTGTGTGGTTTAGCTTCGAGAGTACCAGTGGGTTATAGTCCCTGAGACCAAGCACAAACCACAGCAGCTGGGGTTCAAGCCGTTGTACCAATTGAAGATTGCCCCTCACCCCTTCCTACCAACACTAAGGGCTGACACCACGTACGGAGACAGCACAGGTCATGGTTGACAGCCCAACCTTTGGATAGGACTCAACTTTGAATTTGGTCATTCAGTGTCTACCTGCCCTTCACCATAGCCCTTAGAATCTCTGACTATTCCACTTCCTCATCTGTAAAACAGGAACACTAAGGATATGAGATCCAATGCATGCAAAATACTTAGCTAGTGCCTTGCCCATCGTAAGTGTCAGTGAGTAATAAGCAATTATTTTGTTATCATTTATAGCTCCCTTAGATCAGCCTCCATGTGCTAAAATTTAATAAGGTTTTGCTTCTTTGTATTTATTTTTACAGCTACTTTCTATTTATGGCAAGTGATACTGAGTCTCCATTTACAGAAGTGTTATCAAGTTTCCTTTTTGGATACATTTATTTAAGCTAAAGTGGGTCAATCCACAGAAGAAAAAAAGAAAGCGAAAATATACTGCAGGTGGTACACAGATGGGTGAGCCACTGTGAAGGTGTAAGGCAGGAACCTAAATTTTGGGAAGCCCCCAGATAACCTGTATAAAGCCAGGAGGCAGGCCGACCCAGAATGTGTTCCACTCTCCCACCGCCACAAGCAATGTTGTCCCGAAGCCAGCAACTGTGACGGTGACCTTGGAGCCTACCTTTTCCCATCTTTGAGGGTTCTTCCTAGATTCACTATCTGGACTCTGGCTGAAGTCCCCAGCTCCCCTGAGGGTGATGTTCCCAAACCCAGAGAGCTGTGCACAACCCTCCAAGACCCTTGCCTGCCTGAGAGGCCCTCAAGGAAAAGAGACTTCTCAGATCCCCAGTCGGATCTGGCCTGAATCCCGGCTGGGCTGGGAACTGGGGACTGAGGACCAAGGACTAGGTGAGATGGGGTTTCTAGGGACGGAAAGCAAATGCTATCCTTGTACAACTTCTAAGGAAAGACTCAGAGCAGCTAGGAAATAAAAACACCCTCCTGGCTCTCGCCAAGGTGTTACAACTCAGTCCCAGTTGCCTGGCAACCGTGCAGGTGCACGATAGGACAAATAGCGTTCCCAGGGAGCCAACCAGCGCCTGCGGGGCCGGCCCAGGTGGGAGCTGGCGCGGGGGCGTTGGCCTGCATCCTGCAAACCTTATCAACACGCGCACCCCACGACCTTGCTGCCCCATCCTAGAGGGAACAGACATTGCCTCTGGAGGTCCAGATAGGGGCGGCTTACCAAGCCTTGCTGAACTGCGTTTAGTCTCACAGTGCCCCCGACTCCTCTGCCGTCTTCAGGCGTCTGCTCAAGGGCTAAGAAATCAATGGCCAGGGAAACTTGACCCAGTGCACCTAGCTCCTACCCCACTCCCGCCCAAACCCGTACCGGGGAGCACCCTGAGAATGAAGACACGTGACACATTCCTCTCTGGACCTATGCTCTCTTTGGCACGTTGATGCACTCTCTCCCATCCCCAGAGGAGTAGATAATGGAGCATAGCCTTGGGGGAGATATCTGATGGACTTCCGCAATAGCCATCCAAGCGGAAGCATCCAGGTGGGTTCTGCCTGGAGCCTCCCGGCAAGGGCAGCCAGAATAGCGACTCGGAGCTCGGGCTTCAAATTAGACCTGTCTATGGATTCCAGCTGGGACTAACTGGTTGTATATAACCTTGAACTCGTCCCTTAACCTCTCAAATCTGTTCATCCATAAAATGGGGGGTAAGCAGGGCTCACTTTATGGGGCTGCTGTGACGACTGAGTGAAGCCATGCACCTAGAACTCTTAGCACGGAGCTTGCCCAACATTGAGCCTTTGATTCATGACAGAAAAACAAACAGTTCCATTGAGATGTGGAAACTGTGGCCATGGCACAAGCCACACAATTGCTGGAGAGAGACTCCCACTCAGACAACCGTGCGTTTGAAGCACCCAGGAACCTGTGCGGAAAGGCTCTCAGACAGAGGCCACAATGAAGAATGAGCTACTGACCTCCCCAATGGGTGCCGAGCTAGCAGGTGTAGTTGCTGCCTCCTGGCACATACAAAACTATACAAAAGAAACAGTGAAACTGAACGTGGTGGTGTGGACCTGTGCCCCAGCATTTGAGAGGAGGAGAATTTAGAATTTCAGGGCCATCCTGGGCTATGGAGGGAGACACATCTCAAAAAAAGCCTGATGGTGTAGTTTGGTCAGTAGAGTGATTGTCTAGTATGCAAGAAGCCCTAGGTTGTATCTTCAGCATAAAACTAGGCTAGTGGCATGCCCCTGTAATTCTAGCACCCGGGGAATGGAGAGTTGGCTCAGTGGTTAAGAGCACTTGTTATTCTTGCAAAGGATCTGGGTTTGATTCCCAGGACCCACATGGAGACTCACCACTTCTTCAGGCACCAGGCATGTATGGTCCACAGGCATACAATTCAAGCAAGATACTCATTCACAGAAAAATAAATTAATTTAATAATAAACAAGTAAATACATGGAATAAATAAGTGCAAAAAAATTTGCTAACACTCATAAGTGGAGGCAGGGAGATCAGACCATTCTCAGCTACACAGCAGTGAGGACATCTAAGCTTCTTGAGACCCTTTCCAAAAAGGAGAGGGGGAGGGGATGAGATGGTTCAGTGGGCAAAGGTGCACCCCACCAAGCTTGATAACCTGAGTTCCATTCTCAGTCTCCACCTCCAGATATAAGTGCACACGTCACAAATACACACACAGATACACACAGATACACACAGACACATGCACAAAGTCAAAAGCCAGACATGATGGTTTACAACCACATTTTCAGAATTTAGAAGAAGGCCGAGACAGAAGAATTGCAGTGAGTTCCAGGAAAGCCTGGACTATAAAGGAGACAGGGTGTCAAAAACAAAACAGAAGCCGGGCGGTGGTGGCGCACGCCTTTAATCCCAGCACTTGGGAGGCAGAGGCAGGTGGATTTCTGAGTTTGAGGCCAGCCTAGTCTACAGAGTGAGTTCCAGGACAGCCAGGGCTACACAGAGAAACCCTGTCTCGAAAAAAAAAACAAAAACAAACAAAACAAAACAAAACAAAAATCCATTAACAGGGCTGTGTACGTAGCTCAGCTGGTGGAGGGTTATCAAGCATGCACAAAGCCCAGGTTTCGATCTCTAGCATAAAGCAGACGTGGTAGCACATACTTATAATAAGCATTTAGGAGGTGGAGGCAGGAGGATCGTAAATTCTAGATTAGGGGCTGAAGAGATGGCTCAGGAGTTAGGAGTACTGACTGATCTTCCAGAGGACCCAGGTTCTGTTTCTAGCACACATACGTGGCTTGTGGCTTGTAAGTGACTCCAGTTCCAAGGAATCCAATGCCCCTTTCTGGCTTCTGCAGGCCCCAGGCACACATGTGCTGCACAGACATACATGCTGACAAAACACCACCCATGCACGTAAAATAAAAATTAATAAAAGAAGTTATGGATTAGTCTCAGTAGCTACACAAGTTTGAGGCCAGCCTGGAATGTATGAGACTGTCTCAAAGAGCAAAGTGAAAGTAAATACAAACAAAAGATTAATTAGTGGGTCAGCTAATGGCATAGGTTCCCTGGAGGGGGTCGGGGGATGGCCCCTTCCCTAGCTGCTTTCTGGACCCACTTTGGCTCCCTGGAAACCTTCCATCCAGAGCACAGACCAGAACTTACAAGGGCTAGTGATGAATCAGATTCTGTTGGTGTTTTCTCTTTGTTAAACTTGCCTTTTCAAAGGCTTTAGGGAAGTGGTGCAGATTGTCCTGAGTCACCTCCTGCTGTGTCCACCTGCATGGTGCCTGACCAGAGCCCATCCTGAAATTTCTATCATGGCCATGCTTCCAGAAAGGAGACTCTGCTGCCAGAGAGAAAAGATTGTAAACTCCAAAAGGCTGGAGAGAACTTAAGAAAGTAAGAGTAAAGCTTTACAGTGCCAACCCCAGGGCCAGCCTTGTGCCCCACACCATACCTGTTGGACCCCAAACCGAAGAGCCCAGCAAGTGCTTGTCATCACTATTTTCTAGCCCGCAAACTCGAAGCCACAGATGCTAGCGATCAGGGAGTGACAGAGAGCTAGATTAAATCCTTTGTCTAGCTTCTTGCTCCCAATAATGTTTTTCTTACCTATCCCCAGCACAATGTCTGGCACACAGCTACAGCCCAACAAATACCAGGAGGAGGAGTAAGGCAGGTAGGGCAGCCCATAGCCTCCACACCCTCCCAGCCTCTATCTCCCAGGGAATTTGTCCAAAGCCTGGCACTGGAGTTATGGGAAGGCAGTTGTCTCAAATACATGACCCTACTTTGGATGCCCTGTAGGGGGCGCTCTCCTCCTCTTGCACAGAGATGGATACAGCCCACGGGGCAGCCCTGAAAGTAGATGAGTGGGGCACAACCATTGGTTGTGCGGAAGGAGCAGGAAAGAGGATAGGTCCGCAGGAATCAGAGAATAACCTCAGGGAGAGGGAGAGGTTCCCTTTGTGAGCTCCTTGGAATGGGGTTGGGGGACGGGTTTTTCTACAGTTCTGTATCAACTTCCCAACAGTCTGCAACCAGAAAACCGGGCAAACATCTAGTGGGGATGACACGGTAAGCCCCGAGAGCTATACCGAGACCCCATGTACCCAGAGGATCCGTGTTCAGGAATGTCACATTATAAAATGATTATATTGTTCTTCCCAAGGCCTTTTACCTAACTCAGGACTCATGTTTTGCCTAGCTTTTTCATAAAAGGAACACACACACACACACACACACACACACACACACACACACACACACACATCTACACATGCACATACATACATATTCACCACCGCCCCACACACACCATTTTTAGACTTCATGAAATCTGGATCTGGCCAAAATGCCAAAATCTGGAAATTCCTTTGCCAAATAGAGAGAGGCCCACACCCTGCCATTCCCTCAATGGCACTTTGAGCTCTGTTTTCTGGACAGAGCAGCAAGAACTGGGTTAGAATAAGGGGTGTCAGGGGACCCTAAAACCGAGGAAATCCAGATTCTGTGTTTCAACCATGAGGTAGGGTCATGGGAGGCGGCTCCCCATCTCTGGCATTGACTTCCGAGGAAGGTCCTAGCTGTTTTGGGTGGGGAATCCCTTTGAGATCCTGAAGGCTGTTTCTACAGTGTCCCCGTACTCAGAACAGAGTTTCAGGGTTCTACACTTTGATTTGAATTGGAGTTTGACTGTATAACCTTGGCTAACGTGGAACTTGCTGTGTAAACAAGGCTGTCCTTAAACTCACAAAAATCTGTCGGCCTCTATCTCCCAACTTCTGGGATTAAAGCCACCATACTTGGCTTATTTTAGTTTTTTTAATGACAGGGTCTCTTGTAGCTTGGGCTGGCTGTAAACTTGACATGTAGCCAAGGATGACCTTAAACCCCTGATCCTTGTGCCTTTACTTCCAAAATACTGATGGTTAAGCATATGCCACCACACCCAGTAATGGTGTAGCCCAGTCAGGTCCCTAATTCCTGATCTTATTCCTGCATTTCAGTATCTACCTACTGTGTACTCCACCAGTTGGTTCTAGAGAACTGTGGACTCCTGAGGTTGACAGGAAATTGACCATCTGGGCTTGTAGGAGCCATAGAATTAAGGCCAAGGATCCTAGGTCAAGGCTTTGTTTCAGTGGCACCAGTGACAGCCAAGAGAGGGACTTTGTCGGCTTCTAAGTCCGTTCACTTTCCTAAAACTTTAGTGGGTTTTTCATTAGAAATCTTCTGAGTTCCTTCCAACTCAAGAGTCCTGGTGATTCCTGTGGCTTTCATCTTCTATGGAGGGCAGGCTCCCTCAGGGCCATGGAAAAATCATAAGGGGACTCACTCATGCTGACCACACCCACTGATGGCAGTGTGTGTGTCAGACTTGCTTCTCAATTCTCCCAGAGATCTCTGAGCCAAGTTACTCTTTTTTCTTTTACAGATCAAAACCTTTTGTCCTTTGGTGAAGGTTCAGGGTAAGTGGTGGGACCTAGCTTTGAACCCGAGTCTGTTGGACTAAGCAAGTAAGAGTTTTTACCATCAGACATTCACTCACCTGTATGTCTACTCCACAGTCACTGCCCCTCCTTCTCACACCCACTGTCAACTAGGTCTTAAAAAATAACATGGGTCTCTGCCTCTACCTTTGTACCTGTTGGCCAGATGCCACATGCCTCCCACTCTGTCCCAAGGGCCTGCTAACCACCTGGCTGATGGGAAATGAAGACCCTTTTCCCATTCATCTAGATCAAATCCCATGGATCCCAGCCCCTTCTGGGGCCACTGCTCCATCAGTGAACAATTAATGGTTATGGTTGATTACGGAACACTTATGCACGGAGCAGCATAAACCTGGTGTGTGTTCCCAGCTTAAAAGCCCAGATTAATCGTCCTGGGCTGGTTCTGTCACACACAGGGATATATTTTCTTCTTGGAATTTACAAGTAGTTCCATCTGAGAAATAAACAACCAGAGATAAAAATTACATTGTCACAGCGCAGGTGTGATAGATGTAGGAAGCAGGATGTCCTGGTCGCTGAGGAGGCTCTCCGCCAACAGAATACGCCAAATGAGACCGGGAGGAGCCCCGGGTACGGGGAATGAGATGCTGATGGGCTCCTGGCTGCACAGGAAGCCAGGAGTCTCGGCAATTTACATTTCATCACTGTAAATCATAGCGTTCCCAGGCCAGCCTCCTGCAGCCAGGGTGAGGGAGGGCATGATTGGCAGGAGACCTCCTCGGGGTGTCCTGCCTCTCAGACTGCAAGAACGCCAATCCTGACAGGATAATAAGAAATCCCCAGGTGAGGAGCAAGCAGGTGGCCCCTCAAGTAGAACCTTGACAACTCTGTTTCTGCTCAAGAGACACCAACTACCCCTGTCTTGTCTCTACCACTCCTGGCTAACAGGAACCAGGCCCACCTATGGAAAAAGCCATCTAGACGGTCACAGTGAGACCACGTGTGGCAATAATAATCATTTATTGAACACTTACTAAGTTCTCATTGCTATGTGAAGTACTCAGTGGGATCACTTTGTATTAATAATCATCATGACAACCTTATAAAGTAGCACTTGGGGCTACAGATATGGCTCAGTGGGTAAGGGAGCTTAATTTGTAAGCATGAGGGCCTGAGTTTGAATCCCTGGCACCCACATAGAAAACATGACATGGCTTTGTGTGCCTGTAACTTCAAGGGTGGAGACAGGTGGGTTCTAAAAGCTCACAGGCCAACCAGCCTCGATGAAACATAGCGCTTCTGTTCAGCGAGAGATCCTATCTCAAGGCTGTTTGCGCAGGGGTAGCAGAGGAAGACTCCGAATGTCTTGCTCTGGCCTCTGCATGGGCATACATGAGCATATACACCTGCCCACTCAAGGGCATGCACCACACACACATACACCACACACACCGCACATACCACACGTCACACACACAATTACCACTTTTGATTATTTTGTTTTATATTTTCTTATTGGAGGGGGTGGGATCTAGGGCAGAGGGCAGAGGATAATTTTAAGGAGTTTGTTCTCTCCAACCACATGTAGTCCAGGGATTGAACTCAAATCCTCAGGGTTGGTGGCAAGCTCTTTTACCCACTCAGCCATCTTACCAGCCCGTCTGTTTGTTTTTAAGACAGGGTGTCATGTAGCCCAGGCTGGCCTCAAACCTGGAATGTAGCTGAGGATGACCTTGAATTCCTGGTCCTCAAAATCTGGGATTGCAGGCTTATGCCATCACGCCCAGCTATGACCTTACAGATGAAAAACTGGAAGTTGAAAGAGGATAAATGTCATGATGGAGGTCCCTGGACAGATTTGGAAAGTGGTGTGCCCCAAAAGATATGTCCACATCCAAATCCCTGGATCCTGTGACTGTGACAGTATTTAGAAAAGGGGCCTGTACAGATGTAATTAAGTTAGGGACCTTGAGAAGAGATGATCCTGGATTACCCAAATGGGTCCTAAATTTAATGGCAAATGTCCCTATTAAAGACAGAGAAGAAGCACATGAAGGCTGAGATGGAAGTGACAGCCTCAGAGACTGTGAACAGCCACCAGAGCTGGAAAAGGCAAGAACAGATTGTCCCTGGCATCTCCAGAGGGGTCATAGCCCTGAAGACATCTTGATTTCACATGTCTGGCCTCCAGAGCTGTGAAAGAATAAATCTCTGTGGTTTTAAACCACTGAGTTTGTGGTAATTTACAGCAGCCGTAGGAAACTACTAGAATCCCACAGCTGACAAATGGCAGTGCCAGCTCTGGCAGGCTGACCCCAGACTCAGCTCTGCTTGCCATGTGACTCTGCCAGGGCAGAAGCCTAGGCTCCATCCAGCTGCCTCTGTGACCTCGAGGAAGTCATATAGGCTCAGCTTTCTCAGTCAAAGTCAGTGGTGTGTCTTGGGGGCTGCCACACAAGCTGAGAGGAGTTCTGGGTAATATGGAGTGGAAAAGAAGGCTTACAAAACTGCCTGAGATTATGACCTGCATGGAGCATTGATCAGCATGACTTCTCTGCCTTTTGGTCACAGGACCAACCATGCTATAATAATATTATTAAAATCTTTATTTACTTACTTTTTGTGTATGTACCTGTGGGTATGTGGACACGCATGCACTTGCACATGGGCTATACTATTTGTATAGAAGTTGGTTCTCTCCCTCTACCCTGTGAGTTCCAAGGATCAAACTCAGGTCGTTAGATTTGGCAGTAAGAACCTTTACTCACTGAGCCATCTTGCCAACCCAAAATTCTGCTTTTCATTCAGTACTGACCTCTGAACCTACCACTCCTTAGAGTGGGCTGGTACCACATTCACTCACACGTCCAAGTCTCAGGGGCTTGGACTACAACTTTGACTCAGACTAATAGGGGAAGAGAAGTTCTTCCTGTGAGAAGGAAGAATTAGCAACCTGGGACAGTGACAGCTTCCAGAGATGTTCTTGGGTACCAGACCAGCCAGGGATGTATCTTGGTGTGTGTGTGTGTCTGTGTCTGTCTCTGTCTCTCTCTGTCTCTGTCTCTCTGTGTGTGTGTGTGTGTGTGTGTGTGTGTATGTGTGTGTGTTGAGAGAGAGACAGAGAGAGATTCACTGTGTAGCTCTGACTGTTGACTGTCCTGCAACTTACTACGTAGACCAGGCTGGCCTTGAACTCTCAGAGATCCAACTGCCTTTGCCTCTGCCTGTGCTGGGATAAAAGGCAGGCATATGCCATCATGGTCTGGTGAGCTATGTCTTAAAAAAAAATCACAGTGCTCAGGAGACTAAGGAGAGAGGATTGCCACCACAACTTGGAGGCCAGCCTAGGCTACCTAGGATGAGGCAACCCTCGAATACACGGCAAGATTCTGTGTCGAACCACAAAACAAAAATAACCAGGTCCTAGTAACACTGCCTCTGTATGAGGTGTGTGGGCTGGAAGGTTGGAGGGCTATGCATTTATGAAAAAGCCTGGCAAACCACAAGTCCATTTGTGTGTGGGTGCCTGTGCACGTACATATTTGTGAATCTGCATTTAGGGGCTCAAAGTTGACATTCGTGTCTACCTTAATTGCTCTCCACTTTGTTGAGGCAGGGTCTCTTGCTGAACCCAGCGCTCATCCACTCATGCTATTCCCGTCCCTGCCTGACTAGCCACTGCATCGGCCCTGCCTTTACCTGGGTTTGGAGGATTCAGTGCTTTACCCACTGAGCTACCTCCCCAGCCTGAAAGTCCCTTTGTGTTCCAACTGTTGGAGTTTCTTCTCCCCGACCCCTACCCCTTCCATCCCTCATCAGCGCCTCAACCTTTAGGTCTCAGGCAAGACTTTGTTGTTGAGACAGGGTCTATGTAGCCTTGTCTGTACTGGAAATTGCTATGTAGACCAGGCTGACTTCAAACTTGCTGAGATCAGCCTGCTTCTGTCCCACCTCCCACAGCAGGCATCCTCACCTATAAACAGAAGCTCTCTTATGTAGCTCAGGCTGACCTAAAACTGAGAGATCCACCTGCCTCATCATCCTGGGTGTTGAGGTATCAGACATGCAGCAGCATGCCTGGCCATTCAGGGACATAAAAAAAAAATTTTTTTAATGTGTGTACTTTGCCCGTATGTGTATGTGTACCATGCATGTGTCAGGTGTCCAAAAGGCTAGAAGAGGGCATCATCCCTTGGGACTAGAGTTAAGGATGGTTGTAAGCCACCATGTAACCCAGGTCCTCTGCAAGAGCAACAAATGTCCTTAACTACCAAGCCAGTGAAACTGTATAATTTTCAAGGCCAGAAAATGTGGGTACCAGGAACACAGATGTGGGTTTCTAGACATGCACACATGTATTCTTCCATGTAGAATTTCCCCCAACACCTCTGACCAGAGGTAACTAAGACCTAATTAAGGCCTCTGATCCACAATGTGCCATTAGTTCCCTCAAGAGGCAGCAGGCTTGCTCAACAGTAAGGCTTCGACCAGAGAGTGTACCTGGCACCCTGCTGGTGTCATTAAATGTTTGCTGACTGACTGTGGAATGCTGTCCTCATGGATAACTGGGACCTGACCTAGTCTGGAGGGATCAGGGCCACTTCCCAAAGAAGCATTATTCGAAGCAGACTCAAGGAAGAGAATGACCGAGGTGAGAGACAAGGCTCAAGGCAGCCTTCCAGGCAGCATAGCCAGCATGTTGTATATGTGGGGGTGGGGGTGGGGGTGGCGGTGGGGGTGGGGGAGACTGACCCATGTGTAAAACAGAGAATCAGGGGGGAGGTGGTGTGAAGTGAGTCTGGAGGGAAGATTGGGGCCTTTGGGGCAGAAGAGACAGTCACGGGTGTTTGCTCCCACAGTGTGACATTTGAATACTTGGTCCCCAGGTGATAGTCCTGTCTGGGGAAAGCTTAGGAGGTGTGACCTTGCTGGAGGAAGCTGTCACTGCCTGTTGTGTGTGTGTGTGGTGTTTGTGTCCTGTCCTGTGTCCCCCACACCTGCTTTAGGGTTTCAAAGGCTAGCCACCATGCCATTCACAGCTCACTCTCTGCATCCTGTTTAAACAGGTGCTCTCAACCTCTGCACCAGGTACTGTGCCTGCTGTGACACTCTTTGCTGTTTTTGAGACAGGGTCTCTCTCTCTCACCTTGTAGCCTTGCCTGGCCTGAAGTTTCCTATGTAGACCAAGCTGACCTAGAACTTCCAGAATGTTTAAGGGCAGAGGCTACCACTTCTTACTGTATAGAAGTCTTCAGGTCTGCTTAATTTTCCTGTATGATTTTTTTTTTCTTCAGTTTTTTTGAAACAGGGTTTCTCTGTGTGATAGCTCTGGCTGTCCCAAAACTTGTTTCATAGACCAGACTGGTCTTGAACTCACAGAGATCCACTTGTCTCTGCCTCCAGAGTGTTAAAAAATTGTTTTTGCTTTTTTTCCCCTTCGGTTTTTCAAGACAGGGTTTCTTTGTGTATCCCTGACAATCCTGGGACTTGCTCTGTGAATCAGACTGGCTTCAAGGTTGGCCTCAAACTCAGAGATCCACCTGTCTTTGCCTCCAGAGTGCTGGAATTAAAAGCATGTGACACCACTGCCCAACTGTTAATCTTATTTACGTGTATTTTATGTATGGGTGCTCTGAATCTATGTCTCAATATCAGAAGAAAGCATCAGATCCCATTATAGACGGTTGTGAGCTGCCATGTAAGTGCTGGGAACTGAACTTGGGACCTCTTGAAGAGCAGCCAGTACTCTTAACCACTGAGCCAGTCCCAAGCCCTTGGGTAAAGGGGGCACAGTGGATAAAGGCACTTGCTCTCAAGCCTCAGGCCTGATTTCAACCCCAGGATCCAATGGTAAATGAACAAAATGGACTCCCATCAGTTGTCATCTGACTTCCATGCGTGCACCATGGCATGTGTGCACCATGGCACATGTGCCCATGTGTGCGCATGTGCACATGCACACACACGCACATAAACAAATAAACGTTTTTTAAAAAGCCCAAAACATGAAGGAGTTGGGGAAAAGGAAAGGTGGATTCTAGGAACTGAGAGAAGCCACCGGAAGATGGTAACACATTGGAATGCTTTGGTCAGATTGTCTTTCCTAATACCACAACTGCCGTGCGGAGACTGGAGACAAGAAACTGAAAAAACACCAATTAGGAGTCTCCTGTCGTGTTCTGAGCAGGAGCTGCAGTCTGGGTTTAAGCAGGCAGTTGGAGGGGATGTGCACAGAAGGGGGTGGATTTGGATGCCTATGGTGGACGATGACGAGGTCGCAGCGAGATGAGTCAGTAAGCACTCCACAGGAGCAACCAGATCCCTCCCCGTCCTAGATTTGGACACTTCTATTAATGTGGTCAAAAATTATAGATGCTTTTTTTGGGGGGAAGGCACATCAAACTTTCTGACTCACTGTGCTCCCAGGCAAATGCTTCCTCATCATAATAACTCTTACAGGGACAAGAAGTCTCTTCTGCAAGCAAGGGAGCGGGCAGGAAGAGCCTGGAGCACAAGCCAAGTGGCTGCCTCACAGATTTGAGAAATGAGTTCAGAGACATTGCATACAAGCTAAGGCCAGAGAACTCAGAAAGGGTTCATTTTAAAAATGACAAGGTAGTCATGGGCCATGCTGCCTGAGTGTCTCTTCCTCCAGTCTAATGAGTTCTTGCCTTTCCCCTCATCCCATTCTCCCATTATCTTCCTTCCTTCCTTCCTGAGACAGGGCCTCACTATGTAGCCCTGGAACTCACAACCTCTGCCTCCTAAATACTGGGATTAAAGGTATACACCACTATTCCCAACTATTTTTTTAAGATTTATTTTTAGGTTTATGTGCTTTACCTGCATGCGTGTCTGTCTATCAGGTGCATGCCTGGTGCTCTCAGAGTTCAAGGGGTCAGATTCCTTGGAACTGTTGCTACAGATGGTGGTGAGCCACCATGTGGGTGATGGGAACTGAACCCTGACCCTCTAAAAGAACAGCAAGTGACAGATGTGCACACCTTTAATCCCAGCACTTGAGAGGTGGAGGCAGTGGAGGCAGGTGGATCTCTGTGAGTTCAAGGCCAGCTTGGTCTACATAGTGAGTTCCAGGACAGCCAGGGCTATGTAGAGACACCCTGTCTCAGAAAGATAAAAGTGTTCTTAATCACTGAGCCATCTCTCCAGTGGTACCCCCCACCTTTAAAAATGTGATTATATGAATGGCTGCATATGCATACATCATGTGTGTGCCTGGTGCCCTCAGAGGCCAAAAGATGGCATAAGATCCCCTGAAACTGGTGCCATAGGCAATTATGAGCTGCCATGTGAGTGCTAGAAACTGACCCTGGGTCCTCTGCAAGAACAAGTGGCTTTAACATGAGCCCCATCCCCTACTCCTTTCTCAAAGATGGGGTTCTTTGTAGCCCAGGCTTTCCTGAAACTCAGTATGTAGTGTCAAAGAGCTTTGAGCTCATGACAATTCTCCTGCCTCAGTCTTCTGAGTACTGTAGTGGTAGGATTATAGGCATGGGCTAACCCAACAGAGTTAGGCTAATGAACTTCTAAGATTCAAAAAAGGAGAAACAAGTAATGCTTGAGAGATGGATCAAAAGGTCAAGGTTATTATTGCCTATATACCAAGTTCAAGGCCAGCCTGGACAACATGACCCTATTAGAAAACAAACAAACATAGAACAAAAACAAGAGCAACAATAATAAAACCAAAACAAAACCTACAGGTTCAAGAAGTGGCTCACAGGTTAAGAGCATACCCTTCCAGAGGACTAGAGGTTCAAGAAGTGGCTCACAGGTTAAGAGCATACCCTTCCAGAGGACTAGAGGTTCAAGAAGTGGCTCACAGGTTAAGAGCATACCCTTCCAGAGGACTAGAGTTTGCTTCTTTGGTTCTCAGCACCCATGGCACACGACTCATAATTACCTAGGACTCCAGTTCCGGGAGATCCAATGTCTCTGACTCCTGCAGGTACCTGCACTCACACACTCAAATCCACATATATACCCATAATTAAAAATAGTAAAACTAAATCTTAAAAAATATATATAATAAGGGCTGGCAAGATGGCTCAGTGGTTAAGAGCACTGACTGCTCTCAAGAGGTCCTGAGTTCAATTCCTAGCAACCACATGGTGGCTCACAACCATCTGTAATGGGATCTGATGCCTTCTTCTGGTGTGTTTGAAGACAACTACAATGTAGTTGTATACATAAATAATAAAAAAAAAATCTTTAAAATAATAACAATAAAATTTAAGTTTAAAAAAATGAGCCAGTAAGATGGCTCAGTGGGTAAGAGTAGTTTCCACACAAGCCTGACAAACTGAGTTTGATCTTTGCAGTCCACAGTGGTAGAAATGACTACCAAAAGTAGCGCCCTTATCCCCACATCTATACAAGAGAGAGAGAGAGAGAGAGAGAGAGAGAGGGAGAAGAAAAGATAGGGTCTAGGAATGTCATCGTAGCTATTTGTAGAGTCAAGGACTAAGGTGTTGGGGGGGCAAATACTTCTTTTCTGGACTTATTGAATACATTCAACAATATGTAAGTCACTGCCATATTTAGTGGAGAATTCTATATGTCTAGTTACAAGTTCTCTGGATAAAATTATACCTAATATTCACTATAAAGGGAAGGAAAGAAGGGAGAGGAAGAGATGGGCAGGGGTGGAGACATGGAGCATCTGAGATAACAGCTTCCTCAGTAGGCCAGGTTAGTCTCAGACTCAGCCATCTCCCTGCCTCTACCTTCCCAGTGCTGGGGTTTCAGTATGAACCTTTCTGCCTGGTGTCAGAGTCTTCTGAGTCACAATGCTTCCAAAGCTGGTCTCTCGATCTGTCACACTGTTACTCTGTCTTGCTTGCTCACTTGGCTTTGAGCTGTGTCTCCAGGAGACAAGCTGAGCTCTGAGCCTCCCATTCTCCTTCCTTGTGCAGACAGTACTCTCTCCTTGTGACATGCAGCTACAATGAAGCAAAGGGCCAGACTGCATCTGAGAAGAAAGCTCCTCTCTAAGTTCCAAGAGCACCAACCAGTGTGGGCTTTGGATGCCTGACCTTGGCCAATTAGTCCCTTGCTCAGTGTAACCAACCGAGTCACAGATTCAATTGGATCTGCAAACATTTATCGAGCACCCTGGTGCCAGCCGATTTCTGTCTGTTCAGTGAGTGAAGTGAAGCTCGTCTCTGCAGATTGGAGTTATTTGTATTTCAAGGCAAAAAAGGTAGGTTTTAAGTACCTGTAAGAGGCAGTAATGGATGCCTTGGGGAGGGGAAGGCATGAGCTGAGGCAGAGGGCGAAAGGACTGGGAAAAGGCCTGTGAGTCAGGATAGCACAACTTGGCTGAACACAGACAAGAGAAAATGGTCAGAGAAGCCAGATAAAGCCTGAGGACTTTTCCCCCCCTTAAGTTCCCCACCACTTTCTTTTTAAACAGAAAAAAAAAAAAAAATGCATTCACATAGAAAAAAAAATTAACACAAAAGGATACCCAGTGAAAAGTAACTCTCCTTTCCGTCTCTCAGACCTCCAGTCCCCAGGACCTTTCTTCAGAGGCGTCCCACTGCTGTTTCTTTTGTGTCTTTCCAGAAAACGTCTATCACGTACAAGCAAATCTTTCTCTTTTAAAATCCAAATGTTATCACAGTGTATTAGCACTGCTTTTGCACTCGGCAATACATCCTGGCACTCAGCCTACAACAGCGCAGACTCACCCATTCCTTGGATCGCAGAATTCCAGTGTTCAGGGTGCTATACTTTTTACCAATCAAGTCCTCCCGCTGATGGGCGTTTAGTCTGTTTCCCGTGCCTGATATTATGAGTGGTGATATTCCTCATACTTTCTTATTCAAATTTCTGCTCACTGGCAAAAGGGTGTCCAGGAGACAAGCTCCTGGGTGAAGACCTGCTAGACTAAGAAGGCTTCAGCAGTGAACATGGCTGAGAAGTTCTCTTGGAGATGTCTCTCCAAGACAAGTCTCAACTCCCTTCCTTGCACGATCAGTTCCCGAGTAACATGTGACCACATCACAGCAAAGGAAAAGAATCTTTCTTTGGATTTAGAGAGTCAACTTGTGTATTTGAGGGCCCTGCTAGGGCTAACAGTCTATAGCATTCTCAAGTTGTGGGCTAAGAGCAGACAGAGAGAGAGAGATCAAAGTTTAATGATGCAACCAATGCCCGGCCTACGGCACATGCTCCATCAGCTCAGGCTTCTGCCATCGTGATGCAGGGAGAGCCCCACCTTGCCAGTGGCAGAGAAAGCTCCCTGTGTGGGTCTGCTCTGTGCATCCAGTTGCTTTAAAGGCACCGAACTGGGAGCCCCCTCAGCTCTTGGAACTGGACAAGAGCTGAGACAGGCAGCTCCCACTTATCATGGCTTGGCATCTGGAACTCCCAGGCCTTTGCCAGTACCTAATAAACACCATACTTCATGTTTCGCCACTGTCACCCACGCATCCCCTGATGCCTGCTGATGATGACTGCCACTGCACACAGTCAGCATTTCTTTTTACGACCTGCTTAGGTGAATGATGTCACCGTGACATAATAAAACCACAGTTGTGTATTGGAGGTGAGGGTGAGTAGGGTAAGCATATAAAAATTATATAAAAAAAAATTAACCTGGATATGGTAGTCTAATCCCAAACACTAGGGAGACAGAGACTATCTTGATGAATCAGTGACCAATAAATGCATTGTCTTCATTTGGGGAGTCAGTCAGACTTGAGTTCAAATCCTGGGCCTGGCATAAGTCTCTGACTTTGGGAAGTCATTTGCCTTCCTTCAGTCTTAATTCTGTCACCTGTGAAGTGGACTAAGAGCCTGTTCTAATAGGATAGAGTGAGGAGTAAGAAAGATAATGAATTAATTATTTAAGAAATTTTTAATAGATGGGCCTTACTCCAAAAATGACCTCAGTCAGCTGCCATAATGTATGTAGAGAGCCTGGCACATAGCAGCGACTCAATAAAGCATCACTCTCCTTCTGCTGTCCTCCTTCAAGAGTGGTCACTTCCAGAACCGAGACCCCATCGCAAAGGAGACATTCTTAGAGCTTCCGTGGGAGAAACCTGGCCCAACTCTTTAGGGTTCCATCTCATTTTGAATCCAGACAATTTTTTAAATCCCAGCAACACATGCAGCTCACATTCTGAAAATCCCTCATCCTCTTTATTCACAACACAGTTTCAAATTACTTCTGGCCTTTTCCAAAAAAAAAAAAAAAAAAATCAAACCCACCCTAAAGGTCACGGATTTGACAGTCAATGCTATAAGAAGAAAACACTGCAAAATCTGAGGCAGTTTTGGAGTCAGCTCTTCTGGGGAAATATGGCAGAGCTGAAAGGAAAGCACACATGTGCACATACACACATGCACATATAGACATACACTCACACACATAGGTTCACACAGACTCTCACACATGTACATACACACAAACATACATACACAAAACACACATACACAGACTCACACACATAGTCACACCCAAATACACTTACACATATACACACAAACACAAATACAGGCAGCCAGGCTTGGTGGCACACGCCTTTAATCCCAGCACTTGGGAGGCAGAGGCAGGTGGATTTCTGAGTTCGAGGCCAGCCTGGTCTACAGAGTGAGTTCCAGGACAGCCAGGGCTACACAGAGAAACCTTGTCTCAAACAAAGCCCCACATACGGGCACACATACATACACACAAACACACACACATACACTCCCCTCCCCCTTAAGCCAGCCCATTCCTTGAGACATTTGCATTGGGCCTTCTCAATGGGCAACTATACCTCAGCACTCATCAATCCATGGCCTGAGTCTAGTCCTTAGCTTCAGGGGTAAGAGCAGCATCAGTTGGGTCTGAGAGCTGTGGGCTCCAGTGGAATTCTCAGACTGTAGGGACAAGGACACAGTGTTCAGATGAAAGTGATGGCCAGAGATGGAAGATGGAGTGGCTATCCCTCCTTTTATAGGAATGGTGAGAAAGGAGTTTGGGGTTTGGGGGTCAAAGATGGATACCTTAGGTATAGAGTGGGGGGTCTCCCCTGTGCCTGATTCCAATGTTTTCACTGAGAACTGCTGTTTTGTTTGGCTGACCTCAAGTCCCAGAGCACAAATGATCCTCCTGCCTCAGCCTCCCAAATAAACCAATTTATGACAATGTGACAACAGGACCTGAAATGCTCCCGCAGAGGTCACTGGCCCACTCAGGGAACAAGTGGCTTAAATATCATGGCCTGGCCTCAGAATGCCCAAGGGCCCACTCCACCCTCCTGGACACCTTGGGAGCTTGTTTTCTTCTAGCCCCAATCTGGGAGAAGTTCCTGACCCTACCTAACTTCCCCCAAAACTTGGCCTCCCTGGGAGGCCAAGTAAAGAGATCTCAGGCTCCAGAATCATCCAGGCTGGATTTAAACCCCAGCTCAGCTGGATGTGGTGGCACATACCTGTAATCCTAGGTCTTGGGTAGAGGCAGGAGGATTAGGAATTCAAGGTCAGCCGGGCAGTGGTGGTGCATGCCTTTAATCCCAGCACTTGGGAGGCAGAGGCAGGTGGATTTCTGAGTTTGAGGCCAGCCTGGTCTACAGAGTGAGTTCCAGAACAGCCAGGGCTATACAGAGAAACCCTGTCTCAAAAAACCAAAAAAAAAAAAAAAAAAAGGAATTCAAGGTCAGCCAGTTGGCTTTAAGGCTAGCCTGAGCTACAGGAGATCCTGCCTAAAAATAAAACAAAATCACTATTGGCAAAACAAACAAATCCCAGTTCAGGAATTTGGACCGTACAAGGAGATCCTATGCTCTGGTCATATCGAGTCGGCATCCGGTGATTAGAGAGGGACGCTGGTATCCAGCTAGCTCTCCCCCTTTCTCCATCTTCATCGTGTCTGGAACCCTAGCTCATAGGATGACACTACCCCCATTCCAGGTAAGTCTTCTGTTAAACCCCACAGACAAGCCGAAGGTGTATCTCTAAGGTGATTCCAGATCTGGCCAATTTGACAATGAAGATGAACCATGACATAGGGATGAAATATGTCAGTCCCCCACAGAAGGCTCAGCACACAAAAGCACTTGCTGCACACGCCTGACAACCTGAGTTTGATCCCTGGAACCCAGGAACGGCGAGAGGAGAGAACCAACTCCACAAAGGTATCCAGTCAGCCCAACATGTGCTATGCAGCAGGCACCCCAGCCCCATTGCACACACATACAAAAAAAATAGAATACAAATTTAAAGATGGCAGCCAACATTCCCAAGGCCTGTGACTCTTCTGTTCCTGAAGGAAGCCTGGCAGCTACTCCTCCACACTTACAGGGATGGAGAGAGCCCCTGGAGCCTGAGCGCAGCATAGCTTTGATCTCCAAGGCAGCAGGTGTAAAGGGCACCAGCCACTGGGAGGACCTAGAGCTGGCTCTTGGGGACAAGACCTTTGACCTTCCCTCATTCTCCCTCCTGCAGACTTAGCACAGGGCTGAGGGGCTCTGACTGCTGGCGGTCCCACCTGTGGGAAGGAAATAAAGCACACAATGGAACTCCCAGTCCTTGGTGCTGAGGAATCCCCATGTGTCCTAAGGTCCCTCTCTAGGAAGGCTTGCTCTAAGATCCAGTCAGCTCAAGACAAGTCCTTATCCTTAGCTAATTGATTCACATCGATTGACCTTACAAGTGGGTCTAATGTATAACTGGTAAGAGTCAACCTGCGTGCCAGGCAACCCACGTGGTTAACTAGCTGCCACTCAAGCAACTGAACAAGGCGCATTAACCCGAATTTTTCAGAATGCCTCTGATAGGCTTCACAGGAGCATCTCCATCAGTGGTCTAAGATATCTGCCAGGTCAACGGTCCTGTTTAAAGGTCCCAGGTCCTCTGAGACTGTGGAGATAACAGTAGTGTAGGTTCCTTGGGGAGGCAGATTGAGTGCTCAGCCTGTGACAAGAGTCTCCTAGCTCTGTGCTGGCTCAGGCAGCCACAGGCAGAGGGGATGAGTCCCAGTGCAGGCAGGGGAGCAGCCAGGCAACCTTCCTGGCACTCCTGTGGGCTGGCTTCCACTTCCTTCTGCTGGTTGCCTCTCCCTCTAAATTGGGAGCTGATGTTCAATCTCATTGCTATCAGTCTCTGAAGTGGAAACCCGTTAAAGACACTAGAACATTCTGGAAAATCTTGCCAGAGTATGGGGAACAGCGGCTCTTCCCAGTGTTCCCCCTGGGGAAGACTGGCAGCTAGCCAAGAATGCCTCCCAGCCATCACCCACCCCAGGGGGACTGCCAGTCACCCCCCACCCCAGGGGGACTGCCAGCCACCCCCAGCTTTTCTGGGTCGGTTAGTAAGCCTTAGCTGAGACCCTGAGCCTCCTCCTCAGGCTTGATCCTTGCTGCTTCGCCTTATCAGCTGGGCTTTTCACAAGCACTTAAATTCATGAGAGAAGAGAAAAAGTGAAATCAGATAGAAATGCAGGTCTGTTTGCTGTTTTCTCCAATGAAATAGTTCTGAGTAAACAGCAGACGCCTTTGATGAAATCCCAGCAGGCTTAAACAATAAAGCTGGTTACAAACTCAATCTGGCGGAGATATCAGATCTGAAATTGTTTCAAAAAACATGTCAACATTTTCTAATGCTTCTGGAAAGGGCGGGGGGGGAGGGGAGATTTCCTGGACTGCCCATCATGGGGTTTGGGTCAGGGAGACAGAACAGTGGCCACCTCAGTTTCAGTCTCTGCTCAGACCCCCATGGACGGTGCACCAAGAGCAGGCTGTTTCTGGCTGGGCCCTTCCACCTGCTGGAGTATAAACGGCTGGCTGCTTACAGGCATTGCCCCAGCCAGGCACCAGCCTTCCTCCTGGTTACCATTAGACCATCCCCCACCAACCCCTGCCCTTAACTCTCTGCCTTCCTTTCTCTGCCCCCCTGCCACCGGAAGCTTTTAAAACAGGTAAATCAGATGTGCCATTCCTTCGCTTGAAATCTCTGCCATCACACAGCACTTAGAACAAAATGCAAACTCCTCCCTCAGCCTACAAGATCCTTAGAGACTGCCACTGCCTACTTCTTCCTCCTGCTCACTGCATTCATCCTTACAGGCCCTTCCTCCCAATCCTGGAACACCCAGTTTTGTTCCTGCCCCTGGGCCTTTGCACTTGCTCTAAAATGTGTCGGAGATGATTTTATCCCAACCCACAGTCATCCTGACCACCTCAGCTAAACTTCTTTCCCTAGACAAGCACAATATCATATTACAACCACTAGCTGAAATCTTTTGGGTTTAGTTACCAATTGTCTTCTTGGGAATGCAATCTGTCTGCAACTTGGACCTGTGTGTTTCTAGGCTGGCAGCTAGTAGCTCAGTGCACAGTAGGTGTTCAGAGATTACTATGTAAATGGAGCAAGGACGTCATCAGCTCCCTTAGGTACCCTTAAAGGCAGTACAGTGTAACTAGAAGCCAGGAAACCCACTGGCTTTGTTTCTCTCTAGGGGTCTCTCTGTCTGCGCCCCTCCCCCCGCCTCCCCCATAGCCCCAGGCATTAGTCCACCAGGCCTTGAAGGTCAAGTCCGGTCTTGGGGCACAAGCTCAGGCATGAGTCAGGCGTAGACTCCCTACTCATAGACCCCACAACCGACTTGCTCACACTTGGCCTCTTACCAGGGGTGCACCAGAGAGGGACTCATCCCCCTCCCGGACTTCTTGGAAAAGCGAGGATGCGAGTGGGTGCATTGAGTAGGCTCCCCAACCTGGAGCTTGGGGTGGACAGCGATGCCACGCCGAGGACACAGGGAGTCCCACCCCCACCCCCACCCCCACCCCCACCCCCACCCCCACCCCCACCCCCACCCCCATCCCGCCCCAGGCCACGATCGATCCCTGCCGTTCCCGGCCTCATTACCGCGGAGAGCAGCCCGGGCTGGCAGAGGAGCCAGACGGCTGTGGAGGGGGGGTACCTCCTTGGCTCCCTGGCCCGGATTAAATATTTACTATGTTTTGTTTGGCCTTTGGGGGAGGGGCAGGGAAGGCTGCCGCATCGATCTGGAGCTGCCGGGCCGGGCAAGGGGCGAGGGCGATGCCAGGCCCCGTGCCTAGAAGTGATGCTCCCGAAGTGGCAGCACCCCCACCCCCAGGCCACCAGCGGCGCTGACAGATCTGGGTTGCAGCGCTGCTTGGTCACTAGGAGCTGCAGCAGGCACTAGAATCCGAAGTCCCATCCCAGTTCCTGCGCCCCTACCGAGCTCAGGACATACTAAGCCACCTCACAATCTGGTTAACAGCAGTCTGGACGGTGTTTCGTGTTTCGCTCCCCTTTTTACAGATGTGGGCTAGGCACATGCTGTGTGACCTCCAGGGATCTGGTCACCAAGGTCGCCCTGGCACTTTCCTATCCGAGGCAGCGCTGCGAGTTGGCCCTGGTGCGCTCTGCCTCACTAGGCCGGGTTTGCAGCAGAGAAATGGAAAGGGGAGGTTCTTGTTCCCACGGGGCTCTGTGAGTGCTCTAAAAACACCTGCTGGGTGTGTATTCAGATAGGATCCCAGGAGCCCTTTTTACACACACACACACACACACACACACACACACACACACACACACACACACACACACACACACACACTCTCTCTCTCTCTCTCTCTCTCTCTCTCTCTCCTCCCCACCCCCTGCATCCAGTCAACACTTGGCATGAGAAAGTCCAAGCCTCATGGAGTGCAGTCAAGCTGCCCCACCCTTCCCCCTCCTGGCACCATGGACATTAGCTCTGTTGGGTGGAAAGACCTAACACCCTGCAAAACAGCTAGTGGCACATTAGGCCCAACCTTGGTCCCATCTCTACACACATATGCACATACAGAGCACTCACCACGCGTGCGCGCACACACACACACACACAAAGGAGTGGCCGCACCATCCCACGATGTGTATCCACTTATATACACATGCCTGGAGCGGTGGTTCACACTTGTAGTCCTAATACTCAGGAAACAGAGGTAGAATGCTTGGGAGTTTTATCTAGACCTTGTGTCAAAACCAAAAGCCAAGAAACCTGTTCATAATCAGAATCGTCCCATTACATCTCTATGTCTCTATGCATATATGGAAGGACACAGCATTACACATAAAAAACTACCTCCTCCCCTGCAGTGGTATACACACACACACACAAACATGCACACACACACGTGTGGGCACACATATACACAGCCATCCCCATCCTTTTCTCATACACTTGTGCACACATACACACCTATGCACTGACATGTGTACCCCTACCACATCCCTATACATGTGTCTACAACACACACACACACACACACACACACACACACACACACACGCGTGCGCGCGCGCGCACACACACACACACTTGCGCACAATAACTGCGGGCGGCCGACTGGGGAAGAGCGGCAGCCTCCAGCCCTGCTCCTATTTAAAGAGAAGCATTGCTGGAAAAGGAACAAAAGCAAAGCCAGCTATAAATAGCCACTTCCCTCCTGCTTTTCCTGCCCTCAGGCCAGCCTTGCCTCTCCTCTCCAGCCTTGGGCCCAGAGTAGCCAGGGCAGGCCTGGGGGGATGAGGGGGCAGGGGCCCCAGAGGCCATTTGGCAAACCATGGAGCGATGGAGCAGACCAGGGGCTTAGGACCCCCGTGAGTGCAGGGCCACAGCTCTAGGCCACCTGCAGCCAACCCAGGGTGCCTAAGTCCAGCACAGGGGGAGGGAGGCTGCCTTGGCCAGGGCTGCTGCATCAGCAGAACTGTAAGGCTGCCAGCTGCTGTGGTAGGAAGGCAGGAGCCAAGCAGAGGCACTGCTGCCCTGGTGCCACCTTCCTGGCCAGGCCAGACCTTCCTTGGTTGTGTTCCTACGACTCTCGGTTCTTGTCAGAAAGTGGAATGGGATTGGGCATGGTAGTGTATGTCTGTAATCCTAGTATTTGGATGGAGAGCTTTCATGAGTCACGGGGGGGGGGAGGGGTTATACCTGTAATTCCAACACTTGGGGTTCCTAGCACCCACATGGTGGCTCACAAATATCCATAACCCCAGTTCCAGAGGATCTGGTGCCACCTTCTGACCTCTAAGGGCACCAGGCACATGCATGGTACACATACATGCAGACAAAACATTGAAACATATAAAATAAATCCATCACTTGGGACATGAGACTGGCTGGAGATGAGGAGTTCAAAGCCAGCCTTGGCTACATAGTGAGTCTGAATGAGACCCTGCCTGAAAAACATAAAAGTAACATGGGCACAAGAGTGCCAGAGCCAGATGTGGTGGCTCAGCCTTTAAATTCAGCATCCAAGGAGGCAGAGACAGATGAGTCTGTAAGCTCGAGGCCAGTCTGGTCTACACTGTGAGACCATTAGGGCTACACTGTGAGACCTTGTCTAAAGGAAAAGAAATAAACTCAGGTCAGGAGGGTGAGAGGATATACTTCTGCAGTCTTAGGCAGGGCTCTAAACATATCTTCTAAACCCAGCCCCCTCTTGGAGGGCTATTAGGAATGAAGCTAAGCAAGACCAGTGATGCGGCCTGACACGCCCTTGGGAGCTCTGGTGGGTCATGGATGGGAGAGATGACAGACTGCTCTCTAAATCTAAGATTCCATTAAAACAGTAAGAGTTCGTGCCAGGCACTGGGCTGTCTTCTCCGTGTTTGATCCTCTGTGAGGCTGGTTTGGTTTATTTTTCCATTTTATAGATAAGAACACAGAATCAGAGGCTCATTCTAAGGACACACAGATTTCCAAAACACTAAACCAGGGTGCAAAGTGGAGCTGCAGCAGAGACCAAAATGGTCTTCCGATGTCCTGCTGGGGCCTAGGGGGACCTAACTCTCAGGCTAACCCTCAGGTACCAATGGAGACTTATGCTGCACTGGTTGCTACTCCCAGGTTAGCCCAGGCTAGGTAGACTGCAGGGAGGGAGCACTACAGGGGTCCTTCCCCACTGAGTTCCTTACCCAAGATCTGCTGTCTCCATCCACACCCCCAACCCCAGTCCCTGGTTTCCTGAGGGGCCTCTCCACACCAGGCCTGGGGGGAGGGGAGGAGAGAGTGCAGGCAGACCTACTTTCAAGGCTTTAATCCTTTTTTGCTTAAAGTATTTTTTTTTTTTTTGCTTGGGGAAGACTTGGTCTGATCAGAGGAGAGACGCAGGGAGCTGACAAGCTTGGAGGATGGGGGTAGGGAGGAGAAAGAAATACATATTTATTACCCTCAATTATTAAAAAACAGATAGTACCAGATCTTAGGTCCTGGTAGACACCAGCAGCATTTGTTCAAGGACCGTTTTTCTTTCTTTTTTTTTTTTTTTTTTTTTTTTTTTGGTTAATTCTGTTGAGATGGTAATGCAGTTAGCTTATTAGTAAAAACACCTAGCCAGTTCCCAGTGGGGCAGATAGGTCACCGGCAGTAAGGCACACTGGACCCGTGACCTCGGAGTGTCCATATTCCTGGTATAGGGAAGGCACAGGCTTCATCTCAGCAAAGAGGGGGTGTTGCAGGAGGGGGTCTGTGCCCTCATTTTGGTGTCCCCAGCTGTTTCTGTCCCCAGTGCTCTCTGGGACAAACCCTCCACAATAAGCAGCCTTCCCACAGGGTAGCTCTTCTTTTTCAAAGGGGTGACAAGAGATAAATCAATGACTCCCAGCTTCCTTTGCCTGGAAGGTGATAGCTCTCCACCCAAGCTGCTGAGAGCTTCACAGGGGGCCACTGCCTGCTCCCAGGACACACCTTTCTCCTCCAGATGTGTATCTCCCTGCTAAGAAGGCAGGTCATAAGCTCAGACAAAGATGTGAGCGCCCCCATAAGGGACCAGAAGCCCACTGATGCCTGATCCTAGAGGTTGGCAGGCTCTTTGTTGTAGATCCTGTAGCAAGTTGGATCGAGGGCAAGGCAGGCTCTGCAAAACGAAGAGTAAGAAAACAGCAGGAGAGAGTAGCACAGAGAAAGGAGCTGGGCTCGCCACACACAGTAGGGCCTCAGTGCAGGGCTGCTGAATGATTCAAAGGCAATACAGAGAACAGCACCAAGGTTGTAAGGAGATCATCTCCTCAGGAAGGCATTTTGAGCCCACTCAGTCACCTTTCCAAATCCCCAACAGGCAGGAGGCATTAACCTATGGTTTTGTTTCAATTTGCTTGAGCCTGTCTAATATAACATAGCCTGGTCTTGAACTTGCTTTGTTCAAAACCTAGTTTTGAAATCCTGATCCTCTTGCCTCCACAACACACCTGAGTACTGAGCCCCTGAGAATTAAAGGCATTTGGACATGGTTAGACCTCTGTTAAATGTCTGGTTCCACATGTTTCTACCTGTCTGCTTAGCCTAATCTGCAGAGGCTACAAGAAGAACCTAGCAACCCAGCCATAAGGGTCAGAGGAACCATGCAGGGAGCTATGTCTGCTTCACAGCCCCAAGACCAAGGCACGAGGCTGGGGCTGGCTTTGCTTTTCTGATCATGGTCCTATTTTCTAAGAGAAGAGACAGATGAGAAGTCAGAGTGGGCAGCAGTTGGTAGAAGTGGTTGGTAGATAAGCCCCACTCCCACCTTGTGGTTTCCTGGCCAATAAACACTCCAAGGATGTCCACAACATCTCTGCACCCCTAATGGACAGGGCAGAGTTCAGATCAGAATGAAAAGACTCATTCCAAACGAGTATACCCTCCATGCTAGGTAGCTCGTCTGTGCTGGCCTGGAGATTCCAGTCCTGGCTACTTTCAAGTCTCAGCTTTGGATGGCAGGCAGTTAAACTTCAAAGAGCAGCCAGGGGTGGGCAGGAGGAAGACAACACAGGAATTCTTCGGGGAAGGAAGTTACTGCTGCTATTGGCATTGATGGCAGTGTTCACACTGAGTGCCTATTCTGGGTCAGGCCATGGCAAAGTGCCAAGAGCTTTGTCTGAGACATCTTTAATCTTTTTAACTCCAGGGTACTATTACCCTGGGTACTATTACAACCCCATTTCGTGGATGGAAGGAACTCAAGTTCAAGAAATAAGGCAACTCCCAGGATTTGAGTCTGGGTCTGCCAAGATCCAGTGTTTAATCACTTATGCACCCACCTCCCCAGGCAGTAGTCTTGGCCCTCCCAAACTCTCCCATGGTGAGGAGGCTTCTACTAAGAATCAGCCACTAGCCGACCAATCCAGGGAGGCCAGGCTCTGCAGAGGGAATCTGGCGATGAGAACTGGAGAGAAAGTGTATTGCCAGTTGGTTTGAATATTCTTTGGAATCTGTTGGCCAACTATAATCTTTTCCTTAAGATTTATTCTATTTTATGTGTGAGTCTTTTGCCTGTGGGTATGTATGTGTACTATGTGAATGTCCACTGTTCAAAGAGGGCCATAAAAGGCCATTCCCCTTAGAACTAGAGTCACAGGCAGTTGTGAGCTGTCATGTGGGTGCTGGGGACCGAACCCAGGTTCTCTGGAAGAGCAACAAGTACTTTCAACCATTGAGCCATCCCTCTAACCCTGAGGCCAACTATTTTCAACGCTGTGTGACAGAAAGAAAATCATTATAACTCTCTGAGCCTGCTTCCTCAGCGGAGAGATCAGACCTCTTTAGCATCAAATTTCAAAGAATGTAGAATCCCCACTACCCCCTATGTATCCAGGATGGCCTTGAACTTGCTATGTAGTGAAGGATGCCCTGACTCTATTGCCTCTACTTCCTAACAGCTGGGATGAAGGACATTTGCCACCACATTCCATTTGCGTGGTGCTGATGGAACACAGGACCTTATGCTTGCTAGATAAGTATTCTAGCAACTGAACTATACCCTCAGTCAAGGAATCTAAAAATCCATCAAATCCCTCAGCACGAGTCAGGAGCAAGGGGCATATTCCTCTTCATCCCCATCCTCAAAACTCTTCTATAGTCACAAACCACCCAGCATCAAAGAAAACCCATGCCTCTGTAAATCCCCCTCTTGGGTTCCCCAGCAGCAACCTTCTTTACTCAGTGCTAAGGGCATGTTCACAGTATGTACATATGCGTCCACGCGCGCACACACACACACACACAGAGAGAGAGAGAGAGAGAGAGAGAGAGAGAGAGAGAGAGAGAGAGAGAGAGAACCTCCTTTCTTTCTGATTCTTGCTTTGGGTTCTAACTGGATACTCATGTGTCACAATGGATGTCACTTACCTCCCATGATGGCTTCCACCCATCCAACTCCTTGCAGGGCCCCACCTTTTTCCTCCAAAGTCAATAAGCACAGAGTCAAATCTGTCAGCTGTTAGCCATAATGTGGTCTCTACCAGTGGTCTTGTCAATCAAAGTGGACTTTGCATGGCATATTATAGAACACTCCCAAGCATTATTACTTCCACTTTGACCAGTTGTGATGGGCACACCTTTAATCTTAGGGCTCAGGAGGCAGAGACAGAAGGATCTCTCTGAGTTCAAGGCCAGTCTGATCTACATAGTGAGTTTTGGCCTGCCAAGACTACATAGTAGGACCGCAACCATGTCTCAAAACAACAAAAGCTGGGATAACTGGGCTAAGTGGACACAGTGGCAGAGGCCTGGGTTCTCAGCCACTCAGAAAACAGAAGAATCATCGGAGTCCAGGCATTCCAGGCCAGCCTGGGCTACATAATGAAATTCCTGAAAAAGAAAGGTGTTCAGGATAGGATTGGGTAAGCCAGGACACATGTATAGTCTATAGGAAGGAACTGCTGGAGGAAGCATGGAGCCCTCAGCCAGTTGTGCTTCCGTGTACTCCCTCCTCAGGTTGTGAGATTTCAGTGATTTTTCTCCTTTCTGAAAGCCTGTGGTTTTCTACCATGGGTATGTACGATTTGGCAAGTTCAAAAAAAATTACTCTGTGGCTGTTGAGCTAACCAACCCTCCTCCTCCTTGGTAATTAAGGTTCTGCAATAATAAAGCCCTGCCAATCTATCTGACCACTAATCTGCCACCACCGATCTGCAACCTGGTGACACAGACAGCAACGTCTACCTTATGCTGCTCATCCAAACTGCCGGCTTCTCTAACCTCTTCTTCAAAGGCTCCTTGTCTCAAAGGCTAGCCAGGTGAGCTAGAGAGGAGGGCCTTCTCCCCACCCCAGCCGCCCGCCCCCAGCCTGAAACCCACTGCCTTGACACCTACAGCTCTATTTCCCTTCTCTCCAGCCAGTGGCTTCTCCCTAACATGGAGTTTTCCCCATCAGGCTGAGTTCCCTGAGAGTGGAGACTCCACTTAGACTATCACCTGCTCCATTCTGTACCACAGTGAAATTCAGTTACCCAGGGAATGGCAGGGGATGTGCCAAGTGGCAGAGTGTTGGCTTAGCATTCATAGGGCCTTGGGTCTGATCCCTAGCATGGCCAAAACCAAAATCAAACAAAGCTAAGCAGGAAATGATAATACACTGGGGCTCAAGCCTGGCCAACACTGATGGTCAATAGAGACCTGCTACTGGTGTAGGAGGCAGCAGGTGAACAGACAGACAGGCTGCATAGGAACTCAGTTCTGTACATGTGCTTTGCGGTGTAAAAGGGCAGCAATGGAGCCCAACCCTTGACCATGTCTTGGACCATTGCTGGGACCAAAGAAATAGCCAAGAAACACATCTAATGTGGATGTAAGGGGCTCAGCAGAGACCCACCAAACCTTTCCCATTCCTTCACAACAGTTGCTTTGGTCTCTGAAGTGACTGTCCAAGTTGGGATGGGGCCCCAAACCCTTGTCCTCTCCAAGCTAACTCTAGTGCACACCTCAGAATGATTATCCGGCTCCAATCCCCCACAGCAGTCAGTGAAACCAACAGGCACAGGCACACCTGTGCCTCAGGGTCTTTGCACTTCAATGTAGGGAGACCTCTTCCCAGGTTGAAGTGGCTCTGATCACCTACAGAGCTCCCTCTTTCCCTCTGCTTAGGTCCCAGTTCCAATATCGCCTTATCAGAAAGGCTTCACAGTCAATCTCTCTAAATCAAAAGCTCTCTGGTTACCTTCTATCCTTTAATTAACTCTGCAGATTTTCTGCTAAGCACTTGGCCTTACTGGAGAGATTATAATCAGTGGTTTATTACCTACTCCCCCACCCCCAACTATAGTGTATGCTGCACAAAAGCAGGGGGCTTGGTTTAGTCATTGCATCATCCCCTGCCCAGACAGCAATAGGCTACCAGTCAACAGTCACTACACCCAGCCAGGTACAGTGGCTTATGTAATCACAGCATTTTGGAGGTAGACACAGGACAATTGTAGTGAGTTCAAAGCTAGCCTGGGCTAGCTCAGTAATTTTGAGGCTATTCTGAATTACAGAGACTGACTGTGCCTCAAATAAAACCAAACCTAAAATCCCAACAGTTGTGACATCCATCTTTGTGAAATGGCAGAGACCGCTCCCATCTTACCTCACCCTGTGAAGAGAAAATCTGAAGGCAGTCATAATCCATTAACATATCCTGACAAGAGCCATGGCCTGGCTGGCTCAATCTGCAGCTCCCTTCTGGTAAATACAACTGGTAACACTAACAACAGAGCATGACGCAGTGCATTGTGGGAAGGGAAGCAGAAAGGCCAACTTAAAGAGTAAGCCTCGGGTAGCCTTATCCAGCCATGGGCAAGATGACAATCCAGAGATGTCAAAAGCAGGGTAAAGAAGGTGGAGCTGAGGCAGAGGCAGGCGGATTTCTGAGTTTGAGGCCAGCCTGGTCTACAGAGTGAGTTCCAGGACAGCCAGAGCTACACAGAGAAACCCTGTCTTGAAAAACCAAAAAAAAAAAAAAAGAAGAAGGTGGAGCTGGCTGGGCAGGGGAGAGGCCAGGAGGGGAACTGCAGAGACTTGTGTGAACCATCTCCTTCCTGGAGGCTTGGGAAGCATGGGTTGTTCATCTTGCAACATTTGCCCATTTCCAACAAACGTTGATTCTGCAATCAAATGTGTCCTCAAGGCAGACTCACTGGCCCACCAGGGGCAGTAGGCCAATTATAGGAAGAAGAAAACCACCACCACCTGCAGCCAGCCCCTGGCCAGCCTCTGCCCCACCATTGGATTGGGTGATAAAATGTACCCTTCAGCAGCCTCCCTCTGTCTGACCCTGTGCAGGGCCGCCAGCCTCTCTTCCTCTGCTCAGATTTTCTATTGGAACCACAGGCTTGGGCAACAACCCCGAGGCCTCCTGTGAGGAGAGGAGAGGATCAGTTCAAAGGAGCAAGTCATTTTCACAGACGGGAGAGAAGACAAAAAGAGCAGCCTTCTCACCCCAGGCACCACCTGCACCCAGCTTCGGTTAGCAATTTCACCTTCTCTTGTTCGGTCCAGCCTCATTTAAACAGTTCAGATCTCAGAAGCCCAGAGTGTCTGCCAGAGATTTCATTTGCCACAGAATCAATAGTGCAAATTTTGTTCCAAAAAATATGCCAAATCCAAGCCTAAACTTTTTGGAGTGAGAGTGTGTGTGTCATGTGTAACAGACACATTTAAGACACACACACACACACACAGAGCATGTGCACACACTCCACCATCCCCCAGAGCCTGTCCTGCTGGATGCCTCTCTGGTCTACACAGCCTCTTTCTACACCTGGGAGGAGGAGACTGAAAGCTTTGACAGCCCTAGGCTTACACAAACTCTAAACTCTCCCATGACTTGGAGCTAACTAGACCTGGCCTTGCTGCTTGGGGTGGGGTGGGAGTTGCACAGGTCACACCATGGACCCCAAACCTACAGCTTCTCCTGGCTTCAGGAACTTTGTTCTGAATGCTCTATAGCGAGTCAGGTATCTGAAATCCCAGTTAGAGACCAAGGCAGTAGAAAGGTTAGAACTGGGAGTTCAAAGTCAGCCTAGGCAACATAGCAAAGCCTTGTATCAAAAAAAACAGAACAAAATCCTTGAGGATTTCATGATTTAATCTTATGGCTACAAAACAATGTGGAAGTTAAGTTTTCCTGGTAAGTTGTCTGTACTTGAGTCTATGTGTGAACCAGATACCATTTATTAGTCAGTCACACATCCCATGGAGATATATGTGTTAGCTTATTGACTTGAACTTGTTTGACTGAATGTCATTATGTAGCACTATACTTTATGCAAGATGCTGGTTTAGCTGGATCTTGGTAGGAAACCAAGTATCCATGGATTGATTAGTTTCATGAATCTATAAAGTAAGAACAGGGGAGTCAAGAAACCCTGAACCACACACTATGGCTGAAGGAGGAGAGGATGCTCTTACTGAACCCAAACACAGAACAGCTCTGGCAGGACCTGGGTGGCAGATGTAGCCAGGGCCTGCCTTCCAACCCCTGCTTTATACAGGCTTTGTCTAGCAATGGAGCTGTCTTTGCTCAGCCCTGAAAGCACCTGGACATTAATACTTTCCAGAACCCTTGGTTAGCCCCTGAATGCTTAGGCGGTGACATATAAACCCACCAGGCTTCCCTGATTTCCTCTTGGGGTGAGCTAAAGGAGATGCATGCTTTTTTAGACTGTACCCCAAAGTTTCTCCAGTGAATTTAAGTTCTGGATAGCCACAGTGGGAAGCTGTGTAATAAGTCGTTGTTTTGGCTTCTTGCCTTCCCTCTGTCCGCTCACCACTTGCTCCCTGCATTTCCCAGGATCACTTCCCACATAAACTACCTGCTTGAATCCTTGCCGGCTTCTGGGAAAACCTGTGGGTGACTTTTCATGTGGGGTACAGAGAAGTCATAGTGGCTCGCCTCTACTTGAACAGAAGTCCATTGCTGAATTTGGACAAGCTGACCTTGTGGGGCAGACAGTAGGGTCATGAGTGAGTTTAGAAGGACAGTGGAGAAGGTGGTGGCCAGCATTGTCAGGGAACTGAACTAACCATCCGGAGTAGACAATAGAAAAGTCACTGCTATAAACTGGAGGGTAAATGCCAGCACAGGAAGATACAGGAACCCGTCTAGTCCAGGGATGAGTTCCCAGGAGCAGGCAGGGTGTCAGCTGCCATCTAAAGAACAGGAGTGCAGGAGAAAGCAGCGGCAAGAAGTATTCTAGGCAGATTTATTTGTGCAAATCCTTAGAGGTGGGGAAGAATCATGATTCAGTAGGATGGAAAGTCATTGAGTAGACCTGGAGTTTAGAGTTCAAAGTAGGGAGAGGGGAGAGGAAGCCATAGTGTGGAGGGGGAGGGGGAGGGCCTGACAGCCAGGCTAGGAAGTCTGGGCTGTCCCCTGAAGGAGAAAAACCACTGAGGGTTTTTAAGCAAGTGAGTGACAGGGCGTCACATGGTACCCCATAAATATGTACGATCTTAATGTGTCTATAAAAAAAAATAAACTAGTGAGAGCGAGGAGAGCACATAGCACTGTGGAATCTTGCCACAGTGAAAAGCCCACAGTGGGTGAAGGCAGTGGAGGAGGCAGAGAGGCAGCTGGGCTGGGGTGGAGGCTAGGACAGTAGCAAAGGAGGAGGATTAGCGAAGAACCCCAAGACCCCACTCCAGGCTGGCTCTGGGGAGGAGGCAGGGGAGTGCATCACCTGGGACTTCCAGTTCTTAGGAAGTAGTACATGGGGAAAAGATGGTGCCGGATGCTAAGATGTGTGTGTGTGTGTGTGTGTGTGTGTGTGTGTAAGCTTGCTAAGAGACAGGGGCAGGGACAAGTAGAGCTCCAAAGATTCAAGGTTTTGAGGTACCAGGGAGGCAACTTGTGGGGACATCCAAGGGTCAGCTAATCGATGGCTGTGGGCATCAAAAGCAGCATGTTCTCTGAGATAGGCAGGTGGGGTGGTCAGAGAGCCCTGCAGAGCAGAGTGGAGGGAGGCTCGTTCCAGGGGAGTACCTCATCCCAGGGAGTACCTCAGTGGAGGACCACAAAGGAGAGGAAGCTAGGAGGAGTGAGCTGAGAAGCAGCAACCAGAGGTAACTGGGAAAGACCCAGAAAGTGACCACCATGGAAGTCAGGGAAGACAGAACAGCCAACAAAGTCCAGGCACCACAGTGACAAAGTGAGGAGGAATGATGGGGGAGCAGGAACGTGGAGGCTGCCAGCACAGACAACCCCTCCCGGGACACCAGGATGGGAGAGCCAGAGCCAAGCAGTCAGAGATGCAAACTGAAATAGGAAGCAAGCCTCTCCCTGCAGAATCTTCCCTCAAGCCCTATGCTCCAAGGAGAAGAAACGTTCTCCCTGTTAACACACTAGTGGCCATCCAGTGTGCAAAGTCTTGCTAGGAGAGATTCTAGTAGATCCACAAACCTCTAAACTGGAGGAGCAGGCAGGGAGGGAGGGCTGTGGAAGGAGAAGGCTCCTCCCTTAGCTGTGACAGGGGCCTCACTCTTGTGTTGTCTGTTCCTGACTCTGACACTGTTCTACTGCTGAAAAGTATCCTGAAGACTTAGCTAGCAATCCGGCCACATTAGAAGTGGGTAAACTGAGGCTTAAAGAGGAAGAGATATGCCTAGGGTCCTAGTGACTCAGTCACAGAGATAGACCCTTATTCAGTCCCAGGACTCCAACTCTGAGGTTCTTCTTCCCATGATTCCACAGTTCCCAGAAAGAAAAGGGTGTCACCCAGGCCAAGGCCAGGGTTGCCAGAGAGCTGCAGTCAGCTCATGGGGAGAAAGAGACAGAAAGAAAGTAAACACATGCAGCACATGACAATGAGAAGCAGCAGGCCAGCAAGCTCCCTGCCCTGTGAGAGCAGAGCCTCTCTCCTCCAGCATTCAGGCTGTCCCCACACTGGCCACTAAGTGACCTCCTCAGGCTCCATCTCCCTGAGACTGGCCAGCTCCAGTCCCTGGCCCGTCCCACCACATGTTCCTTCTTTCCCTCAGCCTGCCCAGACAAGTCCATGAATAGAACATTAAAGGAAAAACCTTCTAACAGAAAAAAGCAGCTCCCTGGTAGGAGTCGCCCCACTAAATGTCAAACGCCGAGCAAGGCTTCCTGCCTTGTGTGCTTCTTGCTAATGGAGGCACCTTGGCCTCCATATCCCATCATCCAATCGCCCTATAAATAAATCATCGTAAGAAGAATGCCAATTTTCCCCCAAGGGCCTCATGAATCTCTCTACATAAGCCTATGTAAAGGCCTCCTTCACAATCAGCTGGTCACGAGCCCAGAGAGAGCCCTGATCATTTGGAGGCAGAAGCAACTTATATGCCATCTCTATGCGCTGAGAGTTTGGAGCCCAGCTTTTCTACTGACTCAAGGAAGACTTTTGCTCTGTTTCCTGTAGACTAATAAAATTGTCACCATGATGCTAGCACCCTCTGGAAAAAAGCCAGTAAACTGACAAGAGGCTCTGTCTCTGGGGGCTGCAGTGGCTTGTCCCCTGGCAGACGAGCGGTGAGTCGTGCCCACCCACACCCTTATAGGGTGAGCCCACACACCCACTCACCAAGCTTTGTCCCCAACATGTGGCACACAACCACACTGGCCCACCCACTCCTGGGCCCCCCAAATGAGTGTCTCACCATCCTGTCGTGGCATCAAGCCATGCTAGTGGATAGGAGCGTGGGTGCCAACATCTGCCTCAGTATACTTGGGGTGTGCTGCTTTGCAGTAGTGGACATGAACACTCTGGGAGCCTGTTGAATGCTCACCAGGTGTGCACACACTCACGCTTGCTTGCACACACACTTGCGAGTGCGTGCGCGCGCGCGCGCGCACACACGCACACACACACACACACACACACACACATTTACAAGCACTGCATTGTGCCAACCCTCTTACTGTGCCAGCACAGAAGCCCCCAGAGTGACTCTCATGAATCACATAGATGGGGCTGTTTGCAGTTCCATCTCCAAACTTGGCTGACTGATGTGGCAGTAATCACAGGTTCAGAAGCACCCATTGTATCTATCTGTTAGGTCAGATGCCTCCTGAGTGGAGGGAAGCCTCCCCTCTGAAGAGGGATTTTGCTCTTCCACACCTTAAGATTCAGAATGACTCTACCTTGCTTCATGTGGGAATTTGCTGTGATTGGGAAAGTACAAAACATCCCTGAGTCCTGCAGGTGCCATCTTGGCTGGTAGGCTATGGCTGGACCATAGCAAGAGAAAAACCAGTACAGGTGGAATCATTTGTCTCAACAAACCTATCAGCTGCAACCAACCCTGGCTAGCATGTCGCTCCAGAGACCACCCAGCCACCAGTGTGAGTGTGGCTGTGTTGCTTAGTCCTGTTAGCTGAAGAGCCAGGGAGAGCAGCCTCTGGGGAAGGCTGAGAGTATATGACCAGTCCAAATAAGCCACCAGCTTGGGCCTTTCTCAGGAATTTGATGCAAGTAGGAGAGCTCCTGGCCCATGTCTCCTGGCATTAAAGAACCCAGAGCAAGAGCAAAGGGAAGGGATGTATCCACAGGACTCAGAGGGGGACATCAAATAGAAGAACCAAGAGACAGTGGTTCAAGGCTCTGGACCCCAGCCAAGGAGCTTTCTGGGGGAAACTACCAGGACACAAATGATTCATCAGCACCCCACAAAACAAATGTCATAGAAATCAAGACAGATGGGCACGTGAGCCCATGGAGCTTAGGGGAAGAGAGGGTGAGCAGAGTGTGGGCTTCACAGAGGCTTGGACCAAGCCAGATGCAGCAGGAGGCTAGCTGGGAGGCTTGGACCCAAGGACTACATCTGTGTGCTTCAGTTTTTCTTTTTTGTTCTTATTTTAATTATGTGTCTGTGTGTGGGAGTATGAGTATTGTGTAAGGATGCCTACAGAGGCCAGATGACAGATTCCCTGAAGCCAGAGCTACAGGTGGTTGAGAGCTACCTGATAGGGGTGCTGGGAACTAAGCTCTGGTCCTCTGTAAAAGCTGTAAGCACTCTTAGTGCAGAATCACCTCTCCCCAGCCTCCTCATCTTTAAAGTGAGAATAAGTGTACTTGGGTCTTGCTGCAGATGACATGGTGACAGGCATGTAGCTTAGCCCACAGTAACTGTTAAGCAGATATGAACAGTTTTTGCTAATGGGAGGACACTGGTTGGCACAAGTGGAGCCAAGTAAGTTAGGAGAAACAAGCCATCCCTTGCTGTCCATCTCCTGATGACATCTGAGTCCCTTCCCAGCTCTCTCCTTCAAGTATGCCTAGAGATCCAAGGTGGCTTTGCCTTGCTCTAGGGAGATACTGACCCAGTGGTGCCTCCTGGAGCAGCTCATCAGTACCAAAGAAGGTACCTGCACAGAAGAAGAGGGGCTCTAGCCTAGGTACTCCAGCATGAGAGGCCCCCCACTCACTCCTATCCATGGACTCATTTTTTCTGTTTCAGTTCTCCCCCCCCCTCTGTCTTACTGTGTAGTTCATACTGGCCCTTAATTCTCAATCCTCCTGCCTCAGCCTCCTAGGTGCCAGATTATAGCCATGTGCCACCATACCCAGCTAGCTCCCTGACTCGCCTCTATTCAGAATGGCCTGGCCATCACACTCTGAGGAAAGGGCTGCTTCCGGCACTCAGTGCTGAGGTCCTGCCTCCTGCTGTCCCTGGAGACTCTGTTCCCGTTTGCCAGCTATTTTGCTTCCTTGGCCATCTGTTCCCTCCCTGTCATCTCCTCTCTGCTTTAACCTTAGCCACTACTTCACTGCAGATGGTAACAAACAGACCCGTTCTTGACATCCTTCATGATGCCTGCTCCCTCCTTCTCAGCCCATTGGCACAAACTGCTCTGTCCTTTCTCAGGCCCCATCCAAAGATGCATCTAGAGCTTAGAGGCAGATTTATCCCACAAGCTCCTTATTTGTGCCCTATCTGTTGGCAACCCTACCTCAGGTTAAGAGGCCCAACCCCTACCCTTCCCTTCCCTACCTTTTCCTAATGAGACTTCCACTTGTCAGACTTAGCCAAGAACATCTCCTGGCCCTAAACACACATCTGTTATGGTTCTCTACTAGGCTCCCCATAGTAGTCTTGGGTCCTCTGGAGGGCTGGGGGCTAGCGGGTGGAACAGAGCCCAGAAGATCTGGGGCTCGTTTTTTTTTTGTTTTGTTTTTTGTTTTTTGTTTTTTGTTTTTTTGAGACAGGGTTTCTCTGTGTAGCCCTGGCTATCCTGGAACTCACTGTATAGACCAGGCTGGCCTCGAACTCAGAAATCCACCTGCCTCTGCCTCCCAAGTGCTGGGATTAAAGGCGCACGCCACTACCCGGCCTGGGGCTCATTCTTACAGTGAAGGATCAGTATTCAAGTTGGGAGTTTGGGTCCTAGACAATTTCCCTATAGAAAACAGACCTAAAGGTTCAGTACCAAGGAACTGACCTCAAGCTGTCATGACAAGAACTGGATCAAACTCTGTCTACCTTGTCTAAGCTCCCGTCTGTCCTTGCCTCCTTTAGTTCTGGGTGTGGTGACACTAGCCTTTGACTCAGCACTTGAGAGGCAGGGGCAAGGAGGTCTCTGAGTTCAAGGCCAGCCTGGTCTGCATAGATAGTTCCAGAATAGCCAGGGCTACACAGTGAGATCCTGCCTCAAAACAACACAAACAACACAAACCAAAAACTTCACACCTTCTTCCCAGCTACAAATAAGACCTGCCTCCCCAGCTTCACAAAGCAGCTCCCTCTCCTTTCCCTCTCTTCTAGAGCGCCCCTAAAACAACTTTTTTCAGCTTTTCTTTTCTGGAGTAAGGAGAGGCACAGTCCCAGGTAGGTCAGTTATGAAGGAGGAATTTTGGTGAAGTGGGATCCACCAGGTTGCATCCCTAGATTGGGATGAAACAGGTTGGGAACATTGAAATTCCACTTCCGTGCCTAGATTTGGATTAAAGAGGCCAACTCTCTCAGTTCTATCTAGAAAAGAGCTCCTATGTCTCCTATACATCTTTCCCCCAGCAGAAAAGAGTGTCTTGGCCATCCATGCTGTCCATTTTCTCTCTCCATTGGGGCTAAGAAGACCCAAGTTGCCACAGTCCTAGGCCCTCAGTGTTCTCAGAGAGATGCAGACAGAGATGAGCACACCTCCTTGGGGAGACTCTCACATCACCAAGGGAACTCTGTGGAATCCACCACCAATCCTGACAGCACCACACTGTTTTCTCCCTCTGCCTCTCCCTTTTTCCCACAGTGGAGAAGCTCACTCAGCTACCCAGCCAGCCCATCTGGGTATGGACACCAGAAGAACACAATGCATCTTACTGGGTTGCAGGCCTTAATCTAGCACTTACTGAATTATTTAGGGATGGCATTAACTTATAAATGAGTGTGTTTGACTGATTTTGTGGTTGATGTACAGATAAATCCTAATGAAAGACAACTACACGATTTTAAATTATTAATTAGACTGCCACTTAACAAAGCTTATTTGGCACTCTATTTCCTTGCTTAACAAGACAAAAACTTTAAGGAAAGGGCTCTGTATTAGCCCAGAGGCTCTTGATTTGCATTCCCTTTTTATCGCTCTAAAAATGAAAACCATAGATCCTGACCTTAAGCAGGCAACTCTGGCACAGCCGAACCCCCAGCAGACCACTCTTCCTTCCTGGAGAATGCTGGATGGCTCGAGGCCTTGCTTGCCCTGATGTCTCTCATCTCTCTTGACCAGAGGCTTGCTTTTTATATCTCAGATTCTGTCGGGGTAGGCTATGAGCTGGAAACACTGGCAGAGCAGCTGCCGAAGCCTTCAGCATTGTCAGCAGCAAGATTTCACTCCAGAGGTGGTGGCCAGTGGAGTCCGTTTATTAAGAGATAAAGATATCTCCCTCAAACCCTCAAAAGACCTGACAGGGATAGCTTTACTAGGACAATCTGAAATCCGATCAATGACTCTCATGGTCTGGGGCTTATTTGTTTCCTCTTTAGGAAGAGACCTTCTTGTCTTCCTTCACATACACCCCCTTCCAAATCATAAACTATTAAATGCACTCTAGTCCAGGACCCCATGTAGGATCCTGCATCAGCTAGGCAACTATCCTCTCAAACCAACCTATAAACCTTGCTGTTCAGAGCTTTTGGGAACAAATCTACAAACAGAAACTTCAATAGCTACCTCCCTTGGCCTTAGCCTGAGGCATGTTTTGGCTTTCGGGCACACACCTAGAATCCACACAAAGAATCTGAGCTTCCTCTACATGTGTACAGGAAAGACAAATCCATGGTATTGGATCAGCGCCCCAAAGAGGAAATCGACCAGGAAAGGACCAAAACAAAAGTCATTTGCTCACACAGTGTCCCAGGAGCAGGCTCCAGGCCACCCACGCCCCGCCCAGCCTTGGCAAGGGCTTCTCTGCTCTGTTTCCCTCAAGCCAACCCAGGTGTGAACCTCAATTGATGGAATCTCTCTAGCCAACCTTATCTGTGTTGGGAGAAAGAGCCCAAGCCTCCAGTGGCCACCTCTTGAGCAGGGAAAGGAACCTTCTCCCAGGGAGCATCCCCCCAGAATGCACTGAGCTTATCTAGAGCTAGGCTTCTGGTTAGCAAGGATACCAGAGAGCTACTGGAGGCTACTGGAGCCTCCCTGGGCACCTAAGCCATATAAATAAAGTGTGTGGGCTTCTTTGTGGCTCATTCTTAACTGTAAACTGCCAAAAGACAAAAGACCAAAAGGGAAATGAGATGTCACTTCTTATCCATTATCTCCATCACAGACCTGCAGCCCAGACATGGCAGCCTTTTCAAAATTGCCTGGGAAGCTTTCCCCACTAGGGTGAGTCTACATGCTCCATGCCCAGGCTTCTCAGACTCCACTGTCTCCAGCTCTGTAAAAATCACCTTCCCTGCAGACACACTGGCCTTCACTCCAGCACTGCTGAAGTGACTTTCTGTGTCTTTCTGTAGGAAAAGGAACTGGGGTGTTAAACAGTAAAGCGGTTCTTCTAACTACTGCAGAGACTTGCCCCACACCGCAACGAAAGGCAGTGTGTCGTCCCCCCCCACTCCCCTTCGTACTGTGCCGACCCACGTGGAGGGCACAAGTCACACACAAGTTTGTGATTGTTCTTACACGGTGGGGCAATCAAACCTCCACGGTTGCCTGAGCCTGGACCACCACTCAGCCTTTTCGCCTCATAACGAAGGCGTGGCTTTTTCACCCACCTGTCTGACCTGCTTATCTGGGTCTCTACCATCTCCAGGTATCTGCTTCTCTCTGCCCATCTCAGGGCTTCGCTTCCCCCCACCTTTGCCACCACCCCCTGCCCGCTTTCTCCTTCCCCATACCGCTGTGAGGTCAGAATCCTGTGCTTACGACACCTCGGTCTGTTGCCATGGAAACAGGGGCGGATTAAGGCTGGAGCGCAGGGATCAGGCCCCTCCGCTACCTGAGCTCCCGCCTCAGCTGGTTCCCGCAGGGCGGGAGCAGCTAGCATCAGGCACCAAGGCTCAGCAGCCGCCGGGCCAAGGCAAGGGACGTGGGAATCCCAGCGGGGTGCCACAGCTAGCACACTGGGACCTCAGAGCAAAGAGACACGCAGAGGTGGGGAGCAGAGGGTAACGGGTCCGCGGGCTCACGTGTGGTCACCTGCCCTTTCTTGGGCCGGAGGGACAACACCTAGAATGGCAACCACGTGGGGGCGCGGCAGGACTTCCCCGGCACCCGCGCCAACTTTGCTCCGCTCCTGCTGCCGGGGAGTCTGGGGGAGGTGGTCGCCGAGCCAGCGCCCGTCAAGTTGAACCTGGCTCCGGCCGCGCACACTGCCAGCATGGCCTCGGCGGTTGCGTCCCTCTGATCCAGGCAATAGGAAAGTTTAAGGAACCGGACTTCTGGCACTTGCCACTCCCCACCCTCCACCGCTGAGTGCTCAGGGCTGGTCCCCGGGGATAAGGCTAGAATGCTGGGAAGATGCCTGCGTCCCGGCGCGCCTCCGGAGTTAGGAACGGTGGTGAGCGCCGCGGCCGCGCGGTGACTGACCGCTGCCTGCATCCAAGCGCGGGTTATACTCGGTGCTGAACAGCAGAAGCAGGGGCGGGTGCCCGCGCAGGGGATGGAGTCTGCAAGTGCAAAACTTTATAATAGCGAAGCAAAGGTCCCAGGAGGCCAGCTCCCTTTTTACCAAAGGTTTCTCACTCTGGTCTCTGAGCCCTCAAGACAGATCCCTGAGGCCTGGCCACTCGATCCAGAACAAACCCCGTGTCTCGCAACAGGCCACCAACGGGAGCTCAGCTCCAGCAGCAGGCGCACGGCGGGTGCCTGTGACAAAAGCCAGCCAGCTAGCGGGGGGCTGCTTCCGGGACCCATTTCCCCGGCGTTCGACGGCTCCCGGGGCTTGTGGCTCGGCCCAGTTCCATCTAACTCCAACTTGCCCCTGAGATTCCAACTCACCTTTGCGAAGCATGTTGGCCGCGGGGCCGCCGCTCCGAGGTCGGCCTAGGCGCGCTCCCTCCTGGGGTCCAGATTCAAATCCCTGGGCGCCAGCTGCAGCTAATCCGAGCGCGTCGAGGCGGGGGCAAGCCGGGAATCCGCTTGTGCCCGGCGGCCCGGTCCCGCAGGGGCATGGTGAGCCCAAGCCCGGCGCCCAGGGCACCGGCGCCTGCTAGCAACCGCGGCGCTGCCAACCAACGCGGTGCGCTCGCTCAGCCCCGGGGCGAGTAGCTTGCTCCGCGGAGCCGGCGGACTGATTCTGCCGCCTCAAACACTTTGCAGGCGGTTTTGAGGGGGGACGCCGCCCCCTGGCCGGCCAGCCGATGTCCCCTCTTCCCCGCCCCCTCGGGCAGCGGCTGCTGCAAAAGGGCGCTCGCACTCACAGCCCAGCTCCGGGAAAGCGCCCAGCGCGCGTTTGCAGGACTGAGCGATCCGCCGAGCGGGGCGCCTCCCTTCCTTCCCCCACCTCTCTTCCTCCTCCCTCCCTCCCTCGCTCTTCAGCTCCCTCCCTCCCGCTCCGCTCCCCGCCCCCGCTCACGGAGCGCCTCCCATACAAAATTTATGAAAGTGCTCTCAGCTCGCGGTGCGGAGCGCCGTCCTATTCCCAGGGCAGCGGCGCTCAGCCGTGCGGCGCCGCCTTCCAAGGTGTTTTCTCTGCACCTGCCCCCCGGGGACGATCCTCGGCCCGCGTCCGTCCAAGTACCTGCCCCAGTCCTCGGCCGGTCGTCGGGCCCCTGTAATCGCCCTCCCCTGCCCCGCAGGCTTCTCCGAGCACGCACCCACAGCCCAGCCCCCGCCTGTTTGCCCTTCGCGGCTGGAGGTCATCAAGAGAAGCGGCTGGAACTGTGTACCGGCCCTGAGCCCCGATGACAAGTCCAACACCCTTGCCCCGTCTCCTCCCTGACCCGCGTCCCTTCCTTCCTGTGAGGCTCGACGGCTCTTCCCTGCCCAGAACTGCTCCGGCGACATAGCCGTTCCCCCATCCAGAGTCCCAAGACACTTCTTTGGGGGGAGATGTGCGGGACAGCTAGCATTTGGGGATGTCCAGTTGGAAATCGTATAAAGAACTATGGGAGTTCAGGTGGGCTATCTCTGGCTGGAAGGCCTCCGGTTCCCTTTAGTCCTACACAGACCCCGCCCGTGAGAGATTCTCCAAACAGGGAGGAGGTACCGCCTGGAAAGCCGGTCGGTCGCCCTTTGGGCCAAGTGCGGAGAAGGTTCAAGCCAGCAGAGATCCTAGGTGGAGGCCGGCACCCCCTACTGGCCTGGGATAAGTAGGACTCCCTAAGAGGAAAAACACTGGGCCAGGTCAATCGTTGAACATATCAAGAGTTATATGTATTATACTATGTGGAAATTTAGTCAGTGAAAAAGAGAAGGTCCCTGTCCTTAAGTTTATATTCTAACCAAAAGGGAAAGGTTCAGATGATGGAAGTGTCTGGAAGAAAGACAAGCAGAGTGTTGCTCTGGAGCTGATCCGGGATGCTAGTAGGGGTTGGGGTGGGAGTGGAGCTGATTTGACAGCTGCCATCTAAACAGAGATTTAAGTTCTCTGTGGAGTAAACTTGGCGGCGTGATAGGAAGATCAAAAGCAAGACCATTATTTATGCACGAATACAGACACTCAGAACCCCAAGGCCCCCTGGTTTGAGCTGGTGTGAGGGAGAATCAGAAAAGGTGCTCTTGAAGTCTGGGTTCAACAGGCAGAGAGGAAAGGACACTGGGAAGGACAGAATGCACACATGTCTGAAGATCCTAAGTAACCTTATTTAGAACATTCTTCAGCTTGGTTCCTCCAGGGTTGGGAACACAAAGTGAGACATTCCTTAGTTCCTGCCAGCTGCAGGACTTCACCGACCTTGCATTGCCAGAGCCCCGGCAGACTAAACTCTAGGACAGAGCTGTGGAGACACTTCATAAAACTAAGGCCCAGAGAGACTAGCCGACTTGCTCACTAGCACCCAGTAATCAGTACTAAAATGTGGGTCTGGACAAGGGCTTTGCTAGTCATTTTCCCACCTTCCTGCTCCGCCTCCCCATGACCCCCTTGTCCCATCAACTCCAATACATTGGGCAAACTTGGGCGGTGTGAGTGTGAGAAGCAGTTATTTTGGGGATTTAGGAGGGCTGGATGTTGACTTGGAGTCCAGCCAGGGGGTGGGGGTGGTTGTCGGTGGGTGTTGTGGTGTAATGGGGGAGGGGGTTACATTGAGCCTGCCTTCTCACCAGGCAGTAATTACTCAGACTGCTGAGTAACTCAGGAAGGGGGACCCTCATAGACAGATGGAAGTGTCCTCAGCCCAAGCTGATTGACGGTTACCATTGTCCCGCTCGGCAAGGTCTTAGGGACACAATGATGATGGTTTTGCACTGCGGCTTTCCTCTGTATCACCTGGTTTCCTAAGTAGGGGCAGGGCGGCTTGTGTGACAGAGCTGTACAGCAATGTTAGGAGATGGTGCCTACCTCTGACCAGGTAAAAGGTCCCAGGAGATGAGAAAGCTGCTGGGGAGAAGCCACTGGGCCGTTGGTGCCAATCTTTCTACCATAGAACTTGAAGCTAGAATGGAAGCTGTCCACAGGCAGACTAGGCTTTGGTATGCTGAGGTGGCAGAGTGGGCTCCAGGACACACTGAGGGGTAGGGATGTCCGGAGAAGCTGGGAGACACAGGAAGCCCAGGCTGGACTCTTATTAAGGTGAATGATTGCTCCTTGAACACATTCTGGGTCAAGCTATACCTGTCTTAGAGTTGCAGAGACTGAAGGGGCACGGACCCTTTCCATCCTCCCCTTGGCTGCTCTTTCCCAGTCTGTCTTGCTCCTCTGAGCAGCCTCCCAGGCAAGGCCGGTACCTGGCTGCTTGTTTTTACATCTCTCTGCACCTTAATTAGGGGTTTCCAAGCAGGGAGGGCCTCCAGGGGAGCCTGAGGCCACAGAGCTGTCTTAAAGGGACAGCTGTGCTCACCACTGCAGAGAGAGGAGGCTGGGAGTGGGGATTCAGAGTGCTGGTGACCATGTTGCAGAAGGCTGAGGGTAAGCCCCGCAGGTGCTTTGTTCTTCCAAAGGTCAAGGCTGTCTTGCTGACTGCTCTGCCTTCTCTTTGGGGTCCCAGGAGTGCTGTCCACTGATCAGGAAAAGGGCTATAGCCTGAAGGACAGACTGGAGAGGGCAAAGGCTTGCCAGGACCCAGGAGGTTTAGGGAATTGAGGCCTCAGGCTGCCCTATCCTTCCAAGAAAGCTTTTTCAGTTTCCAGCTTCTCCCTTGAGTACTAGCTTCCTCCATGTCGACCCTCCACACTATGGGTACATAGAAATCCACATCAAGCTTTCAGTTTGGGAGCTGGGTTGGTAGGCGTTAAGGGTCCATCTTGCTGGGACAGCAGAGTTTTCTGAGGTAGAGAATGTGCCCATGTCAGCTGAGAGATTACACCTTACAAAGAAAGAAACGGTGAAGGTGGGGAGCAACAGGAAGGCCAGGTAGGTCGCAGAATTCCTTTAGACACACTCATCCTGTGAGTAACAGCTTTGAACTAGGCTAGAGAAGAGCGTGGGAACAAGAGGGACCACTAGGGGATGCACAGAGGCTTGAGAGTCCAGACCTTTTGTACCAACCCGTGCCCATTGTAGCACCGCCCTTGTCTCCTTTTAGTCTCCGCCCTGCTAGAATCTCCGCCCTTGGCTCGGCGGCCCGGCGGCTCGGTGGCTCGGCGGTCGATTGTGCTGCTTGCGTTCTCTGCGCTCTTTCAGCGCTGTCTTTTTGTTCCCCACGTGGGCTCTTGGGTGATGGCGGCGTTGGTTGTGTCCGAGACTGAGGAGCCGGGAAGCCGAGTCGGCCCTGGCAGAGGTGGGTGCAGCAACGCTGTGGCCTCCAAACCCCGCATCACTGGTGGGACCCCCAGGTCAGGGACAGGGCGGGAGGCGACTCCTTTCTCCTTGAGACTTGAGTGTGTCATGCTGTTAAATGTTCTGAGCTCTCATCACCAGAGACCCAGAGACCCGTCTTTTCTCTCAGAAAGATAAAAGCTGTCCCTCCTGGGAGTTTATTTTCCTCAAGGCGAATCTACGCCCTATCCCATCTAGCAGACAGACCCCGGAAGAGTGACGGGATAGGACAGATCCAACGGGAGGGAAGGACCGCGGTGCGTTTTACCAGTGGACTCGGAGGATATGCTTTTATTTATACGAAGAGGAGCTTGGTGTCCTTTACCAGGCACCTGCCGGAGCCCAGTAAATGCCAGCCTTGTGCTAGGTGTAGAGACTAAAGTACCACCCTGGCCCAATGATCTCTACTCAATTGGTGGGGCAGGGGATACAAATTCAAACGTGACAACCTTGATGAAGGAGGTGCCTACTGCCCTTCATGCTAGCACCTGCTGTGCCCAAAAGCCCACAAAAGATTTGAACCTGTCTGAAGAGATGCTGTAGGGAAGCCGACGAGTCTAGGCTCGTTGTCCAAGGCCATGAAACTGACCCAACTGTGGTAATATTCAAACGTGATGTCAGGGCCCCAGCTTTCCAGGCTGTATAGTTCAACGCACCCTTCTACAGTAGATAAAAGCACAGGTCTGGGAGGATTCCTCCTATCATAGGGGCCCTATCACGAAGTTCTGGTACATACTACAGGTTCTGTAGGTATGGGATGACTGAGTTTGTCTTTTCCAAACTTTTTGGCTCCTTGTGAGATGTTGAGTAGAGTAGGAAGTCCAGGATAAGGCCTTGCTGAAGAGCCTCTATTTTTTTTGTTTTTGTTTTTTGTTTTAGAGACAGGGTTTCTCTATGTAGCCCTGACTTTCCCAGAACTCGCTCTACAGATCAGGTTGGGCTCGAACTCACTGGAGATCCACCTGCCTCTGCTTCCCTGGTGCTGGGATCAAACACGTGTGCCACCACTGCCCGACTCAGGTTTTTTTTTTTTTTTTTTTTTTTTAAAACCAAAAAATGAATTAGAAATTTTTAACATAATTCATTTATTTTTACATCATGTGTCACAATGCCTGTGGAAGTCAGAGTAACTAGTGGAGTGAGTTTCCTCCTTCCATGTGGATGGATGCACAGGGTTGGAGCAAAGGTCCTGAGGCTTGGCACCTTTACCCACTAAGCTATCCCTTTGGTTTTAGTATTGTGTCTTCTGTTCAAGGGCTTATTTGTATATCTACTCAGGCTAGAGCATTAACTCCTAAGGTATAAGGTCTCCCCTTGGCCTTATCTGTCCACTGGCGCACTAAAGTGTATTCTTTCTGGCCTTCCTAGGTTGAACATAAGGACTAAGGAATGGGGAACTCATTAAATCAATTCAGTGTATGGTGCTTATTTCTCTTTAGTTAAAAAAGTCAATGACTTGTTTGTCTTTGTGTGTGTACTAGAAGCGTTTGGAAGAGAGTACCAGATTCCTCTGGAGCTGGAGTTACAGCTGCCCAATGTGGATGCTGGAAATCAAACTCTTGTCCTCTAGAAAAGCAAGCTCCTAAGGACTGAACTGCTCCACCACCAATTGTGGCTGTTTTGAGACAGGGTCTCAAACATGGAGGCCTAGATATCCACTATGACCACCACCAACAACAAAATTAAAAAATTACACACTCATAGACACGTGCATGCATGCATGCACTCACACTGATACAACTGCCCTACCACCACCACTGGGGATTGAACCCAGGGCCTTGTCCATGCTAAACAAGTAGTCTAAGCTAAGCCTCTTTACTTTTCATTTTGATACAGTCTCATTGTACCATACTCAGCTAAATTGTGTATATGTGTGTGTGACTCTGTGTGTGTGTGTGTGTGTGTGTGTGTGTACATGTAGAAGCCAGAGGTCAATGTCAAGTATCTTGTTCTCTACCTCCTTTTTAATTTAAAAAGTTTTTAAGCCATGCATGGTGGTATACCTTTAATCCCAGCACTCAGGAGACAAAGGCCAGTCTGGTCTATATAGTGAGTTCCAAGACAGCCAAAGTTATACAGAGAGAACTTGTCTTTTTAAAAAAATAAACGTGTGTGTGTGTGTGTGTGTGTATGTGTCTCTGTGTCTGTAAGTCTGTGTGTGCATGCACTTTGTATGTGTGTGTGTGTCTGTGTCTTGTGTGCATGCATGCCTGTGTGGTGACACGTGTGGGGATCATGAATCCTTTTACCATATGGATTCAGGGGATTGAACTCAGGTCCTCAGGCTCCGAGGCAGGTACCTGTATCCCTAGTCCTCTTTCCAGTCCTCCATTTTCTTTTTTCTTTTTCCTTCTCTCTTCGGCTCCACTCCATTTTCTTTTTAAGTCTTACTTTTTATTTGTGTGTTTCTGAGTATTTGATCTTCTGAAACTGGAGTTGCAGGCTGCTGTCAGTGCTTGTAACTGCTGAGCTGTCTCTCCAGCACCATACCTTTTTTGATCTAGTCTGTCACTGAAACTAGAGGTCATGATTCGGCTAGATTGGGTGTCCAGCAAGCCTCGGCACTGGGATTACAGGCCTGCTGTTGTGACCAGATTTTTTGCATGGGTGCTAGAGATCTGAACTTAGGTCTTCATGCTTGTGTGACAGCACTTTACCTCCAATTTTTGTGGGAGTTTGTTTGTTTGTTTGTTTGTTTGTTTTGAGATAGGATCTCACTATGTAGCTCTGAGTGGCCTGGAACTCCATATGTAGACCAGGTTAGCCTCAAACTCAGAGAGATAGATTTAAAAAAAAAAAAGGCTTTATGTCTATGAGTACTCTGTTTGCATATATGCGTGTAGACAGAAGAGGATATCAGAGCCCATATAGATGGTTGTGAGCCACTATGTGAGTTTTGCAAATTGAACTCAGCATCTGTGGAAGAGCAGCCAGTGAGTGCTCTTAACTCCTGAGCCATCTCCCCAGCCCAGATATTTTTTTAAGAGGAGGGGGGAACAAGGTCTTGTTGACTTTACTGGTGTTGACATCTTGCTCTTCCTGCTTCAGCTTCTTGAGTGCTGGGATCATGGATGTACATACCATGCCTGGCTTTATTATTATTTTCATGAGGAGAGGGACAAAGGCATGGATTAAGCAACTCGGCCAAGTCGATGGAACTTGAGTTGTGTGACTCCTTTGCTTTTTAGTCTTTTGTGTCATCTCTAGTCCTGAAGGGTGAGCCATACCCCCATTTATGACTGCTAGTAACCTCACAGCATAGAAGTTAATTATGCAGATTTCCCCCCTGGTTTATGGGCTGTCTCTAACTGTAGGATGAATTCAGTTAGAGCAAAAGCTGGGTAGATATCCTTTGTGTGTGGAGTCTAGGCCTTCAATTTAGAGTTAGCAGATCAAGTAACTCTGGCTGCCTGTGCTCTAGGGCAGATGCAGACTCAGGCCTTAATGTCTTTTGTAGGTCGCATCTCTCGGGGGCGACTGGCCAATCAGATCCCCCCTGAGATCCTGAACAATCCCCAGCTACAGGCTGCTGTCCAAGCTCTGCCTTCTAACTACAACTTTGAGATCCCCAAGACCATCTGGAGGATCCAACAAGCCCAGGCCAAGAAGGGTGAGCCCTCAAAGGGTGGAGCTGTGGTGAGGTTGGAAAGGTTGCCTGCCCAGATGTGGGGCCATGTTTGTCCCAGCCCCTTCTAGCTCTCTGCTTTTCATCTCTTTTTTTGTCTTGCAGTGGCCTTACAAATGCCAGAAGGCCTCCTACTCTTTGCCTGCACCATTGTGGATATCTTGGAAAGGTGAGGCTTAGGCACTGGAGAGCAAGCTGAGCCATTGCCCAGTATAGTTATGCCAGTTGGCATAATTTTTCTCTTCTGGACCACTGGCTAACCCCTAAGCCTCCTACAAGCAGGTGTATAAACACAAAGAGAAAAACCCGAGCCGGGCAGTGGTGGCGCACACCTTTAATCCCAGCACTTGTGAGGCAGAGACAGGCGGATTTCTGAGTTCGAGGCCAGCCTGGTCTACAGAGTGAGTTCCAGGACAGCCAGGGCTACACGGAGAAACCCTGTCTCGAAAAACCAAAAAGAAAAAGAAAAAAACAAAAACAAAAACCCGAAACAAAATTCCCAGGTTGCTGAGAACTTAGTTTGTCCATTCCCTTCCCCTATATAGTCTGGGCAAGGGCAAAGAAGTTAATTTCCATTTCTAGGCCATAGTAGACGGTAGCATCTGGGAGGAGCCTAAAAAAGCTAACCCTAAATGGGTGAGGGTCTGGCTGTCAAGGGCTGGGTGGAGGGATGAGAGGCTGGGGAGTTGAAGAGGGTGCATCTTTCTCTCAGGCTCAGTTTGGGTGGGAGTAGGTGGGTGGCAGAGGTGAGAGATGCCTAGGGAAAGATACTCAGTTCCTCTGCCCCCTCCTAAGTTTCTTCATGACAATGAACCATTGCTGGGGGTGGGGGGAGCAGTGCTCAGCCATCTGGAGCCAGCATGAGCGCAGGGAGGGGGAATGCAGAAAGGGGAGGTCATCTCGTGCTGGGAACCTCCTACTTCCCTGCTGCTGCCCTCACCCTTCTCCCTCCCCACCACCACAGACCCACTTCCCTGCTCCCACCCTCTTGCCCCTTGGGGATGCTCTCTGGGGCTCAGGCCAATTTGCATACATTTTAATCTATAAAAAATTAAGTGCTCTGGCTGACTCAGAGCCTGGGCTGCATTCTAAGGAGCTGAATAATCCGCTTCTGTGCACAGCCTGATTTGGGGAAGGGGGTGGAGGAGGGGGCAGACTGGCAGCAGTTTAGCTTCCCCCACTGCACCTCAGAGGAAGAATGGGGGAGCCTAGTCACAGAGCCAGCATCTATGCCCAGGTATGGTCTCTTCCTAGGAGAGCTAAGCCTCCTGCTCTGTCCCAGCGGTGAGTTTGGGGGTACAGGGTCTTTTCTACCACCCTGCCCCCCAGTGATTCAGTCCTGGCAGCAGATCTCATAACAATGTGCTGTCCAGAGCCCACTCTTCCTGATTGCATGAGGAGTGTGGGCAGCACCATGTGCTGTGGGGGAGATGTGCATGGGTCCTCCCCATCCTGTGCACCCATGGCCTTACCTATGGGTGGGGAGCTGGTGGGGTCTGGGCAAGGGGAGGCCATACCTCCACATGCATCAATGCCTACACAAACAATAATGCCAGAGCTTGTCAGGGGGGATCTTTACCTGTCCTGGGTAGGATAAGTCACAGACTTGGGTCTGTTTGGACTATGCACATGTACTTCTGAGGGTTAGGGGTCTTGCAGTCTAAGGCTGGACAGGGTGCTGCAGACATATCCGCACATAGCAACTGTTCTAGGAGCTGCTGCCAGGGCTGAGGGAGGTGACAGATGTACCCCTCCTACTCTTAGTTGGCAGCTGCCAACTCAAGGAGATCTGGGTCCTGAGACACCTCCAGAGTGAGGACTGTCTCCCATCTCAAACTGTGTCTGTTCCACTGTTTCCCAACCCCATCCCTACAGGTTCACAGAGGCTGAGGTGATGGTGATGGGTGATGTCACCTATGGGGCTTGCTGTGTAGATGACTTCACTGCAAGGGCCTTGGGAGTTGACTTCCTGGTGCACTATGGCCACAGCTGTCTAGGTATGGTGGGCTGGGACACCAGAATACTGGCTGGGAGGCAGGCTGCAGGTTGATCTTCTCTACTGTATTTTTCTTGTTCTACTTGTTTCCAGGGTGGCCTTGGTCTTTCTGCTTTGCAGTTTGCTCTTTCCTTTGGATTCGGCTGCCTTGGAAATCAGTTTGATGTTTTTGTTTGTTTGGTTTGGTTTGGTTTTTGAGATAGTCTCACTCTCTAGCCCAGGGAGGCCTGGAACCTAACAGCTGTCCTCCTGTTTCAGCCTCCCAGCTGCTAGGATTAGATGTGAGCGAGCACATCTGGCAGATACAGGTGTTTGAAAGGCTGTTACTGGGAGAACAGGCTGGGTACCCGAGCTAAGATAATGTTCTGGGAGACTGTGACCTTTCTCCTCTAATCCGTCACAGGCTGAAGCCAATGTCCTGGCTGCTCTTAAGAGTGGGACTGGGCGGGCTGGAGAAATGGCTCAGCGGTTAAGAGCACTGACTGCTCTTCCAGAGGTCCTGAGTTCAATTCTCAGCAACCACATGGTGGTTCACAATCATCTGTAATGGGATTCGATGCACTCTTTTAGTATGTGTCTAAAGACAGCTACAGTGTACTCATATAAATAAATAAATCTCTTAAAAAAAAAAAAAAAAAAAAAAGATTGGGACTGGGCTAGGATCCTTGCTTCTCCTGCCTTTCAGACCACTTGTTTTGAACTCTCCTCTGTAGTCCCCATGGACACCTCAGTTCAAGACTTCCGTGTATTGTATGTCTTTGTGGATATCCGGATAGACACTGCCCACCTTCTGGACTCAGTCCGCCTCACCTTTACCCCAGGCAGCTCACTTGCTCTGGTCAGCACCATTCAGTTTGTGTCAACTTTACAGGTAAGTAGATCAGCTAGCATCGTGTGGGATGCTCCTGGCTCCTGTGCCTGGTGCTCTGGGCTGTTCCTCTGGCCCTGGCTTTTTCCCAGCTTCCCTTCCTTATCAATACATTATCAATACAGGCAGCTGCACACGAGCTGAAAGCTGATTATCACATCAGTGTCCCACAGTGCAAGCCCCTGTCCCCTGGGGAGATCCTAGGCTGCACATCCCCTCGACTACCCAAGGAAGTGGAAGCTGTTGTGTAAGTGAAAAATGGGGGCTAGTTTGTAGAGACTAGTTTGTAGAGACATTGAAAATAGGGACGGAGGCTAGTCTAAAGTTCCTGACCTGTGTGCTCAAGGTCACCTTGGAAGATGGGTCCCAAGTGGGGACCATGCTTCAGGTTCACTTGCACTCTCCAGCAGTCCATCTTTCGTCCAGAAGGCCATGCTGAGGGTGGAGACAGGACTGAGAGGGCCTGATGGGGGATCAGGATGGGCAGAGATGGAGAGAATGTAATTGGAGAAGATGGATGGGCACGCCCAGGCTGCAGCCCCATTAATTTAGCATCCGGACAGCTAACAAGCAGGAGCAGCGTGTCTCCTGCCGCCTAATTATTTTAGGTAATGGAAATGCTTAATGTTGTGTGAATGCAGCCAGCCTCACAGCTGACAGCTCCTCTGGATGGGGGTCCTTTCCCAGCTAGTGGCAAGAAGGGAAGGAGGGGCACTGTGACTCAGCCCCACCCCTGGGAGCTTTGGGGGCTGGTCTCACAGGTTTGGCTACACCCACATGGAATACTCCTGCCCTTAGGTCCACATATAGGACTTCCACAGAGCCCAGGCCTGGTAGCTCTGCTCTCTGAGGGCCATTTCCCATGTACTTGTGCCACCATAATGAATACCCAACATCTGAGGCCTCAAGGTGCATGTTGAGGAAGGACCTCAAAAGGGGTTATCCTCTCCAGGAGAGAGAGAGAAGCAGCTGCCATAGGTGACTGGACTCTACAGGTCCTGTATGGCCTGGTGGTGGAACCTGGTATCCAATCTCAGATATACTGCTTGATAGCTTTTGAGCTTTGAAGTTTATATCTTTATTATTTTTATTTGTTTAATTTTGATTTCCTAGACAGGGTTTCCCTGTGTAGCCCTGGCCACCCTGGAGTTCATCTGTAGACCAAGCTGGCCTCGAACTCAGAGACCCTACCTCTGTCTTCTGTGAGATGCCACCACCTCGCTGACCACCACCACTCTTTTTTATTGCACGAATGTTGTGCCTTCATGTCTGTCTGCCACATGGGTGCCTGGTCCATTTGGAGGTCAGAAGAGTGCATCATACCTCTAGAAAAGGAGCTAAGTGGCTGTGAGACACTGTGTGATTGCTAGGAATTGAACCCAGGTCCTCTGAAAGAGCAGCCAGCACTCTTTACCAATGAGCCATCAATCTCTCCAGTCCTGAGCATAGACATTTTAAACACAACCTCTATGTCTATGTTGAGCTGAATAAAAAAGAAACTCTCTCTCAGTTTTCAAAATATGCTCTTGGGCCCAGGTGGCCTTTCTTTGCCCTTAGCACTTCTTTACTTTTGCTACGGAAGACTGCTGCATTACACAGCTAGAGTATCTCCTAGGCATCCAAGTCCAGTTCCTTACAGTACATACAAGAGGCCTGAAGAGGTGAACTGTCGTCAGTTTTCACAGACTCGGCTGAGAACTCAGTCTTCAGGACCTGTAGGTCAGGGCACGCCCTTTGCTATTCCATTAACCACACTTACACACTCTTCCCACCCTGCAGATATCTTGGAGATGGCCGCTTCCATCTGGAGTCTGTCATGATTGCCAACCCTAATATACCTGCTTACCGGTATGGGCTGGGGAGGGTTGACCATGTGTGGCAGCAGGCTGAGAGCCTCTGGAGGCCCTCCTTAGGCTGAATTACCCCTCATTCCCTGGTCACTAAATGGCAGGCAGCTCTAACAGAAACACATCTGGGATTTAGACCCAGGACTGCTGTTGCCTACCTGGGAGTCACTCCCAAGCTCTTAAAACACTCCCTAGCTCTTGCCTGCTGGAGCTGTAGGGTTGATCTCTGTGATTACTAATCTCAGTAATAATCCTTGTACTTGACTAGGGCCAGATTACCTAAATCCCTCTTTAGATCCTGTGCTAGGGACCACATAGCTGACTCTGGGCTGTCACGGTGATCCTGACAACTTTTCCAGGTACGACCCATACAGCAAAATCCTATCCAGAGAACACTATGACCATCAGCGCATGCAGGCCATTCGCCAGGAAGCCATTGCTGCTGCACGCTCAGCCAAGTCCTGGGGCCTTATTCTGGGAACTTTGGGCCGCCAGGGCAGTCCCAAGATCCTGGAGGTGAGAGGGCTGAGCATCAGGAGGAGAGGGCTGACAGGAAAGTAGCTGGAGAAACCAGTAGGCTGAAGTATACCTAGCTTTGGCCACTTCATCTCAGAAACTCCTGCTTGGCCTTCTTCTCTCGGCAGCACTTGGAATCTCAGCTCAGAAACTTGGGACTTCCTTTCGTGAGGCTGCTGCTCTCTGAGATCTTCCCCAGCAAGCTCAGTCTACTTCCTGGGGTGGATGTGTGAGTTTCCCCACCTTACCCATGTATGGTGACCAGCTAAAGGGAGCTTAGAAACCAGGTCTGGCCAGCACAGACTTAAGGTTACAGCCAATGGGAATTGCATATGTGGTCGTGAAATCTTAATATTTATCAAGAACTTATCTAGCAGGGGCCACCTTTGACCATGGGCCACCTGCATTGTCTGGTGGGATGAATGTAAGAGTGCTGTGTACAGACCTTGGTTCTAGGTGAGCAGTTACAAATGAACTGTCCCCAGAAAGCTCTTAGGGGGCTGGGCAGATAGCTTATGGAGTGAAGGACTGATGACAGTTGTTTGATTCCATTAAGGTGGATTTCTTTTTCTTTTGCATGTGTGTTAGTTTGTGTGGAGCTTTGGTGTCTACCTATTTGTGGGTTTTTTGTTTTTTGTTTTTTTCCCTCTGAGATAGGATCTCACACCGGAGCTCGCCAAGTAGACTGGATGGCAATCCACCTGTCTGGAGATCTCCTCGGTGCTGGAGTACAAGTGTTTATCAATACCACACAAACACTCTCTCTCTCTCTCTCTCTCTCTCTCTCTCTCTCTCTCTCTCTCTCTCTCATACACACACACACACACACACACACACACACACACACAGAGTCACACTTTAGCCTTTTACTTCAGATAGTTGTGAGCCACTATGTGGGTGTTGGGAATTGAACTTGAATCCTCTGCAAGAGCAGCCAGCTCCCTTAACCACTAAGCTATCTCTCCAGCCCCACTTTTGCTTTTTAATGCAATGGTTTTGGGAGTTAAGGTCAAGTTCTTGGTTTAACAGGGCAATCACTTTACAGTTACCTTCCCAACAGTATAGTTGGATCAATACATCCTGTTGACAAATGGGCGTATTGAGACGCCGTTATGTTCTTCAGTGTGGTATCCCAGAGAGAGGTGGCCTTCATGTCACATCTTATTGACTTACCTTCTTAGGTGGGTGCAGGTGGCATGTCCACGCCTCTCCATTGACTGGGGTTCAGTCTTTCCCAAGCCACTGCTGACACCCTACGAGGTAACAAACACATTTTGAAAATCTGCAGGGTAGTGGGCTTTGTACTTCCTGTTGAGGGAGGGTTGTGAGATGGCTGGCATGGGTGAGCAGCACTTAGGGTCACGGGTTCTGAGATTGAGCCACCATCTTGCTGTGTAGTTTTTGTTTGTTTGTATTTAAGACTTGGTCTTCTGTAGAGCCCAGGCTGGTCTCAGTTTACGGAGTGCTGGGAGGCTTGAGCCATCTGATGGCTCTCTTCAACTCTCCCTTTCTGAAGTATAATAATACACACCCTTCAAAAAATACAAAAAGAAGTATTGGCATCATTGTCTTTTCTTCCTAGGCAGCTGTGGCCCTGAAGGACATTTCTTGGCAGCAACCCTACCCCATGGACTTCTATGCTGGCCGCTCCTTAGGGCCATGGACAGTGAACCACGGTCGGGACCGAGCACCGCGGGGTCTCTGCCAGCCTGCATCAGGCAAGGTAGCGGACTTTAACGAGGGCTGAGGCGCAGCCCACAGGCGCAGCCTTAGCGTGACGTGGTCCACTGCTGCCACCCTGAGGACACTGGGGGAAATGCAAGGGAGCCGGGTGGAGGTTGCAGTGGAGAGACTTGGATTTGTCGGCTACCTCAGGTGCAGCTGGAGTCTAGAGGCGGTTCTCCAGCCCGGGCCTGTGAGGGTTGCAGCTGCGCAGACCGGAAGGCTACGTCGCCAGCTCCCTGAGCGGTCTGGAGCACATGGTATTTGCAGCCACGCCCCACCTTTTTGTTCTGAGTCCCGCCTTAGGGGTGTTGCCGGCATGGGCCCTGCCCCCTTGCAGGTTCGACTTCCGCTTGGGAAAGGCCTGCTTCCGGTCGTTTTGTAGTATGGCGGCACGGCAGACCCTGAGAGTGCTGTGTCTAGCCGGTTTCCGGCAGAGCGAACGGGGCTTCCGTGAGAAGACTGGAGCTCTGAGGAAAGCGCTGCGGGGTCGCGCAGAGCTCGTGTGCCTCAGCGGGCCGCACCCGGTCCCCGAGGCAGCGGCTCCCCAGGGCGCAGGGCTAGATTCGGGTGAGACAAGCTGGTCCCCCTTAGCACACCCGGATCCCCCCCAGTTCTCACCTAGCCCCTTTAACTCAGGCTCTAGTCTGAGCTCCCAGGTTTCCTCCTTTATCTGTGTCCAGTCCATACCAGGTTCCCCTTCCCCCCCAAATCCCCTGGCTGCGTCTTCCCCAAGCTCTGCCTCCTTTCTCTCACCTTCTCTAACACTGATCATGTGCTCTTCTCCCATCTGCTTCTAGAGCCCTGTTCTCCAGAGGAGCAACCTCGAGGCTGGTGGTTTTCTGAAGAGGAAGCAGACGTTTTCTCTGCTCTGGAAGAGCCCACAGTGTGCAGGGGTCTGGAGGAGGCCCTGGAGACGGTGGCACGGGCCCTTGACACGATGGGGCCTTTTGATGGACTTCTTGGCTTCAGCCAGGGAGCTGCACTAGCAGCTTTTGTGTGTGCCCTGGGTCAGGCAGGCGATCCTCGCTTCCCCTTGCCAAGATTTATCATACTTGTGTCGGGGTTCTGTCCCCGAGGCCTTGGCCTTAAGGAACCCATCCTGCAGAGCCCCATGTCACTGCCTTCACTTCATGTTTTTGGGGATACTGATCGAGTCATCCCTTCCCAGGAGAGCATGCAATTGGCTAGCCAATTCCTTGGAGCTGTCACCCTCAGCCACTCTGGTGGTCACTTCATTCCAGCAGCTGCATCCCAGCGTCAGGCCTACCTTAAGTTCTTGGACCAGTTTGCAGAATGAAGGATCGACAAATGTCTTCGCACTGCTCCCACTTTCTCTAGCAGCCGGTTGCCTCATGCCTTCCTGTGCATTCCTCACCATGGCTACTTAAAAGACAACTGTCAGTTCTCAGGACACACATAGAATCAGAGAGCCTGTGAGAAGACAGTGGTGGGCAAGCAGGGGCTGGCACCCCTGTGATTTCCAAACAATAAAGTAATGGTTTAGATTTTGAATGTCTTTCACCTGCTACACAGACCCTGGGGCAACACCAAACTAGGAGTTACTTGCAGCTGTGAGCCCCCAGAACACATTTTTGGTAGAAGTCATTTATTGTTTTGTGTCTTTAAATTCGGCTTATTGTGTGTATGGGTGTACACTTGTGGAGGCCAGAGGGTGACTGCAGGGAGTTGATGCTCCCAACCACGGGTGCTTTTGACTTCTGATCATTGGGCGTGGCAGATCATGCCTCTACCTGCTGAGCCATTTCACCTTTTGTGCAAGTTTAAGTCCCAGACTGAAGAAGCCATTCTTGGTGACTGAATTAGAATCAGAAAGTTTTACATTTGAGGAGTTTGGGGAAAGAAAACACTTGGCAAGGCTCTGCTTGGGTCCATGTGCTTTTAGGTTTCCTACATCCTGATCCCTGAGAATTGGAGTTGGCTTTCTTTTGGTCCCTGGCTTGGTCTTTGTTTTCTCTTCCATAACTGTTCCATGCCCTCTGAACTCTGAACTTGAAGAGTTGGGTAGAGGCCAAAGACAGCACAGAAAAAACTGCCTTTTCCTAATGAACCCATCTGCAGGGTTTCTGAGATTACTGCTATTCATAATTGATGCTAATTATTGATGTGTTCAGAAAGCCAAAGCTTAAGTAGCCTGCCTGGCTTAACCTCTTGCCATTTTTCTTCTCACTTCCAGTGCCCAATCTTGCCACACATATAGGCATGCTGCTTTCTGACTTCTGCCTCTGAAAGACAGTTTTTCTAAGATATCACAAGGTACCTACCTAGTCCCATGCCACGATATACTCTAGGGAGCTTGGTCACTGAGCAGGAGTTAGAGTTGGCCAGATTACTCCAAGTCATTCTTGTAACAGTCACATTTACGTTACCCAGAGTTACATGTTCCCTGACACGCAAGTGTTCAAGGTATACATTAGAGAAATGGTTCTGTAGTTAAGAACATGGTTTGCTTTTTCAAAGGACCCAGGCTCAGTTCCCAGTATCCACACTGTAGTTCACATCTATAGCTTTTAGTTCCAGAGGCTCTAATCCCAGGTCCCAAGGATGAAAATGGCTGTGGTGGTACATGCAGGCAGAGGTAGAGGACAGTCTGGTCTACATAGAGAAACCCTATTCAAAAAAACAATGGTGGCAGTGGCACACGCCTTTAATCCAAGCACTCTGGAGGCAGAGACAGATCTCTGAGATTAAGGCTAACCTAGTCTACAGATGGAGTTCCAGGACAACCAGGGCTACACAGAAACACTTTCTATAACTTTTGTAACAAAAAGTTTGATGACTGAGGCAGATTCTCCTCCCCTGAATTCCATTTATGAAAGATCTGATTCAGTAACAAAGGCCTCTGGCTTCTTTGGTCTAGGGCTTAAGACTTTCACTAAAAGACTGTGAGATGGCTCAGCAGGTAAAGGCATTAACTGCCAACACATGCAGGCTCATACACACTAAATATTTTAAAATTTAACAAAGGATAGACTGGAATTAGACCCAGAAGTCCCATTTACTGATTTTAGATCCCTTTGTAACAAAGCTGGGATGGGAAGTTGGTCTCTGCGCCTTGCTCTTGCCTTACAGGGGTTGCTTCCTTGACAAACGGAGATTGAACAGATGGAATTCTATAAACCCCATTGGCTTTGGTCTATTAATAGTCTTGCCTTTTTTGTAAGTAATTGATGGGTCTGCAAACCAGTACTCAGACCCACTGGCAGTCATGGGCTGCCCCCGTGAGTCGGCTCCAAGCTAGGGAAAAGGATAACTTGTGCTCCTTGGTAGCCCTATAGATAAAGGTGAAGGTCCATGTGAGTGGTTTTTAGGCCCTGGCTGTACCAGGAAGGAGGGAGGAGAGGGTTCAAGCAGAGCTCTGTCAGGTGGAACAGGAAGAAGTGCTTGAAGTAAAGATCCCTCCCAAGAACAGCTGATTGCCAACGAGCGGGCGGAGTGTCCCCTCCCACCATGCAGAGTGAACTTCAACGCTAACACGTGCACATGCTGCGGGTCGCTTACACGAGGAACATTTGTTAAACTTGGAATTCCTAGAGAGAACTATAGACCGATCTGTCTGCCCCTGGTCATTCCTGATGCAGCTATTTGTAAACTCTACAGCCTTGGGTAGGATTTTAAGTCTGGTAAATACGTGCTATTAGGAAAGAGCCTGTACTATGACTCAAAACCCTCTGGGGAGCAGAGAAAGAAGGTCCCCTGAGGAAGCAGTGCTCTAATATTTATGCACAGCCCAGGCAGATAAGGTCCAGAGGTAGAAGTAACATTTATTGAGAATTAACTGCACCAGACAATGGGACAAGTAGAAGCCTGGCATCTAACTTATTTTTGGGACAGGGTCTCACTGTAGTTCTGGCTAGCCTTGAACTCACAGAAATCCACTTATCTGTCTCCCAAGAGCTGGGATTCAAAAGCATGCCCCACCATAGCCTAACTCATTTTTGGTGCCAGGAATCAAACCCAGGACCTTAGGCATGCTAAGCATAGACTACCACAGAACTCTATGCCCAGTACCCCTGCCCTCCATTGTTTAATTTCATGAAGAAAGTACTGTCATTAACAATTGCTTTACAACCGGGCAGTGGTGGCTCACACCTTTAATCCCAGCACTTGGGAGGAGGCCAGCCTGGTCTACAGAGTGAGTTCCAGGACAGCCAGGGCTACACAGAGAAACCCTGTCTTGAAAAAACAAAAAACAAACAAAAAATTGCTTTACAATTAAATTAAATTAAAATTGCTTTACAACAGGCACAGAAAGGCTAAGTACCTTACTCAAGATTGGATGATTCAGATCTAAGAGCTCACATTCTTGCCTGTTGTCATCACCCGCCCCCCTTGTTTTGAGACACGGATCTCATATTTATCGTCCAGGCTAGCTTGGAACTTCTGGGCTCAAGAGTTCACATGCCCCAGCCTCCTGAGCAACTGGGACTGCAGGTATACATTGTTGCTCCTAGTTTTGGTTTGTTTCTTTGCTGTCGGGTAAAAAGTAAGCAGAACCTACTGCTCAGTATAGGCTAAATGCCCAACCCGGGCCTCCACTTTCTAATGTGTAAAGCTGGGGAGGAGGGCGTGGTTTACACTGAATGCCTTCTAGGACGACACTCACAGCATTGTGTAGTCAGCCTTCTAGCCACATCTGATGGGTTTGATCTGCAAAAGCTTTGTCCTCTCTTCAGAATATCCCTGCTATTTGTTTTCTACATCTTGATTACACCTAGGATTTTTAAAGCTCTGCAGAAAGACAGTACCCTATCAGACAGAGTCTCTCAACAGCCCTAGCCACAGAGTATTTACCTGCAGCCTCTGTGGTGGTATTCCTTTTTGGGGCACGTTTGAAGAACTCAAGTGAGATGCATTACTTAGAGACCAGCTGAGGGGAGACTGCTGGCTGATATCTTCAGACAATGCATTAGGGACCAGGTGGACTTTACTAGCCTGCCAGCTTCTTGGTGTGTTAAATCATGGCTCAGGAGAAAGCTGGGGGACAGAGTTATGGGAAGGCTGTACTCTCACAGGAAGTGGATTCTTTGCCCTTCTCCCTCTGCCTGCTCACCTAGGGTTTTCTGGAAGAAAGGTATGATAAAACTTCCCTCTCCTTCCCTTTCAGCTCTCTGCGGGCAAAAGTGACTTCTTCCTCCTTACAGGGCTCCTGATCCCATCAGTTCACCACTCATGAGATAAGAATCCTTATCACAGAACCACCCATTTTCTCGCCACCTTAGGCAGCGATACCTCGACTGGGAAGACAGGACAGTCACTGAGGAGGATGTTCAGACACTCCGTGAATCTTGCTTCTGTGCCTGAGGTAGATGCGCAGCAGCCTGGAAGGCCACCTCTCTGAGCACATCTCTTGCCACCTCCGCAGACACATCGGATGTTGCGTCGCTGCCCCGCCTCCTCTTGCTCTGTATCTGCCCAAACCCAGGCTGGCAGAACTCGGGAGTGGTGGGGAGCGTGGGCGTGCTGCGGGGCGACCATGGCTGTAGACTGTTACCTCCGGTTCCCACAGTAACAATCGAAAGCCACGGTTGCCCTGGAGACGCGGGGGCGGGGCTTGCAGGCTGACGTCAGCACCACGGGCGGCGGGGGTGGCGCGAATGTCTGCGGGGTCAGCGCCCACCGCAACCCACAGGGACCTTGGACGGGCGTGCCCGAGGGAGGCGCCTGCTCTGTATCAGCACCGCGGACAGCGGTGCAGGGAGGCGCGGAGGGGCCGGAGTCGGTGGTCCTGGGGCGGGGCCAGGCGTCGGTGGCCGTGACTGGAGACTGTTACTGAGGGCGGCCCGGGCAGTAAGCAGTCTAGAGCCAAGGTGCCGGCGCGCTGCCCGGGCGGGGATATCCCGTCGCCCGCAGTTGAGAGTGCTGCTGCTTCTCAGGCCCCTCGCCCCCCGCCCAAGCGCGCGCGGACAGACACGCGACCGTGACGTCAGAGTCCTGTGACGTCAAAGATGTCCCAGCGGGGAGGCACTTCCGGCGGTGGGGAGCGGCGGGGGGTAGGGCGGGGCGGCCTGGTCGAAGCCCCGCCCCCGCCTGGTCCTGAGAGGACAGCTCCGCTTGCAGAGGCGGGAAGTCCTGAGCTCAGTGGGACAGTCCGATGGGACGGGACGGGACGGGGAAGGGGCGTGTGGGCAGCATGCGGGACGGGGGTCCCGAGAGAGCCGCAGGGCCGAGGTGTGCGTCTATCTGTCGTGGGCGCCCTGGCTCAGTCAGTCCGGGCCATCTAGGCTGAGTCACCGCTCTGCGGACAGGGGAGAAAATGAGGGGGCGCGTCTCCTGAGACGCCAGCACCTTCTCCCCACTTTCTTGAAAGGATGGCGCAGGAGCCGCTCCGCCTCGGGAAATGGGGTCGGGGGCTCGCTTCTCCGCTTGATGTTTCTCCAGAATGTCTGCGTCTGCATTTGGGTGCCGGCAGGTGCTGCATAGGGTTGGGTCAGCCGCCGGCCCCTGGTCCACCAAGCTGAAAGGAACCTCGTCCCTCCCACTCTGCCCGTATCCTCACTCCGGAGTCGCCCTCCAACCCGCCGCCCCTCCGGTCCCCTCCTTGCCCTCCCATGGTGTCCGCGCATCGGCCCATCTCCGACTGTCGGTGGGTCCTTACCTGTCGGGCTGCGTCGCACCAGTGCCGGCTTGCCTCCCGCAGCCCGGCCGGCGCCGCGGCTTTTATAGGCGCGCGTAGTACTCGTGCGGCGGCTCATTCATGCGGCCGTGGCTCCTACACACTGACGCGCTGCCGACGTCAGCAGAGAATTTAGGAAACGGGAAAAGAGGCTATTTATAGTGGCAAGCGGGGAGGGGGCGTAGGGGAGGACGGGATGAAGCGACAGGCAGTTGGGAGCGGGAGGGGGGTGCGCACGCGGAAGCAGGATTGGGTAGGGGGAGTACGTAACCCCAGGCTTGGCCTCCAAGGGGTTAACTTTCCGGAACTGCAGGCGACCGGTTGGGGGGAGAATAGTGCAGGGAGGGTGCGGCCCCGTTACGTGTTTATTCACTCTCCCCTTCCGGGGCTTTGGGAGTCCTAGGATCTCGGTCCTCTTTCGCCTGGACCTTAGAGGTTCTCCCTTTGTAGCCCCAAACCACACTGATCATTTCCTAGACCCGACAGTCCTATGACGCCAGAAGATGCCCCGCGATGGTATCACTCCCATTTGGTCACTGTGGTGTCCTCGCTCTCTCCTGGTGTGTGTATGTGTGTGTGGGGGGGGCGAGCAAGGAAATGACACTGGACTGGTTTGGGGGGGTGTAGAGTGCACCTCAGACTTTGACATCTAAGGGCTGGGGAAAGAGGGGTGGAGAAGCCTGGGAGTTTTGGAAGACTTCCTGACTGGGCCACCGGAGGAAAGGCACCAGTCAGATGGTGGAAACCACAGGGAAGTCAGGGAGTTTAGGAGAGTGGTCTGGACTTTAGATGAGCAGAAGATACTCTATAAGAGTTTGGAAAATGTGTTCGGAGTATCCACAAAAGGAAGGGCTAGCCTGACAAGCAATGAAGAGCCAACTTGGCAGTGCCCCAGGGGGAACCGAGGGGGCCACCTCAGTATAGGTGGAATATGCATAGGAGAGCCTGTAAAAAAGGGAATGAGACTAAGGGGGCTCAACAGCTTGGCAGAGGGGGTGGCAGTGACCCTTTTCTAGAGGAGTCAGAATGGACTGAAAGGGCTCATCCGATGTGGAGCAGGTTCTCCAGAACAAACCGATTCGATCTCCAGGCTCTAAATGGGGGCGTCCTGCCTTCACGGAGAGGAGAAAGCTGCATCAGGATGACCAGAGGAGCTCAGGAAGAAGGGGAAAGCAGAGTTAAAAGGAGGGGCATGGTGATGGGCATCCTAGCACGTAGGAAGTAGACGGATCTGTGAGTTCGAGGCTAGCCTCAGCCACGTAGACCTGAGACTGTGGTGGTGGGGGCCGTGGAGGAGGCGGAGAGGAGAGGGGAGTACACAGAAACTTGGACAGGATTATGTGGTTGGGCCCATAGCAACAAGGGCTTGAGTCGGTGGAGAGGGATAGAGCAAGAAGGAACTGTAGACCCAGCCGACTTCGTATGGGTCAACCAGCGGATAGACTCCATTGTGTAAAAGACATACAGAGGCTTCTCTCCAGACTGGCACGATCTAACCCCATTAGAAGAAGAAAAGATTTAAGACAGAGACATCAGAGATACCCTTACTTGCCGTTTGGGATTTGGCCTCTGACTTGGTGGGGGAATTCATAATTGTCAAAACTCATCCCTAAGAGCACTTCTGGGGAGCCTTCTTATCCCCAACACACCGTTACACTTCCGTTTCAGCCCCAAGGCATAGCCCTCGACAGAGATACTGAGGTACCCTGTTCACTTCTCCTAGAGCTCAGAAACTGCGGAGTCCACTGTGGGACTTCATTGCTTGTCTTGTATGGACACTGTACGGGGATACAAAGTAGTAAGTGGATAGATGGAGGCGGAGCACACCGCCGCGGAACCCGGGTGAGTCTGGAGGATCAGAGGAAGCCTAGGCCAGGCACAGAAATCTCCTGCCAAAGAAACGCAGCCTCTAGGGGGCGCCCAAGACCTTGGTGTCTCACTGGTATAGCTACCAGCCCGGCCGGCGGCCCCGGGCGAGTGACTCATCCACTACCTCAAGCGGGGGAGTGGGGACTCGAGGACAGCGTGGGGTGCGGCGAGCGCAGCCCCCACCCGCCCTGAGCCCCGCGCGGTTGCTAAGCTCTCCAAGGCCCTGAGAGATGAGATCCCGGGAACCTCATTGGTTACCATAGTAACTCTGGGCCCCAGCCTCTCCGGCTTGGCCACGGAGGAAGGCGCAGCCAATAAGAAGCTGTGGGCGGTTTGGGGGGGACCCCCCCTATGGTGTGGGCGGGGGTCAGGAGGTGCGGGGAAGAGGCGGAGCGTGGGCCACGGAGGCGCGGTGCTTGCAACGGTGCTTGTGCCTCCGCCCCGCTATGCAGGGACATTTCCGGTGAGCACCCAAGAGCTGGTGCACGGTCCCCTCCCTCTTAGAAGAGGCGTCGCCGACATGAATCGAGCCCTCCCTTGTATAGCGTGTAGGATTTTTTTTTTTTTTTTTGAGGGGGTTTCAAGCCGCCGGTTCTCGTGATATCTCTCGAATGGTGTATTGGAGGGATAAAAACACTTTGGGATACCTCAAAACTGCTTAGATGGGGGATGGGGGAGTTGAGAGGCACGTCCCAAGGGGGCTCTGTCCAGTTATTTCCAGTGGAGGGTTCTAGGGTCTTTCTGGAGACCCGCAAGTTCGGGGGGAGGGGATCTTTTGTAGGACCTCTACCCTGTTTCACGAAGTAGTCTCCGCAGTAGCCCAAGAAGTTGAGACTCCGGGAGGGGGCGGACGGCCTGTGTAAACATGCGCGCCCTCGAGTGTCACTGCTTGGACAGTGTTTGAGTGTGGACGGTTTATGATGTGCATACTGATAACATGTGTCTGAGGGAGAGTTTGGAATTTTTCTCCCCACTGAGTCCAAGTGAATAATGGTGTTCAGAAATGCCTAATAAAAGCCACCCCTGTCCAGCTCCGAACTTATCTACTTTCATCTTAGGGTTTCTAAAATCGCCCTCTCACAGCATACTGTCAGTGGTGTTCCACACCAACCCCCTTTTAAAGATAGGGTCTCATATAGTAGAGGCTGACCTTGAACTCCTGGTCCTCTAGCTTCCAACTCCGGGTGCTAGGATGATTACAAGAGTGCGCCACCACCCCTCGCTTAAGAGTTCCCATTTGAAGTCAGAAGCCTTTTCCTGAATTGGCGCAATATTACATATAAATATGTACTCGGGAGCACTCAGCACAAAACCCTAAGGTTTATGGGACTCCCAGGTCCGATATCTGGGTCTCCAGGTGGGCACATCTGGAAGCGCGCGAACCTGCAAGATCCCCAGCTCAGATCCGCGTCTGCAAGCCTCCAGCCCAGGTGTGCGCCAGAGGTCACAGCCCAGCCGTACACAGTTCCGTGCGGCCGCGAGGTGGCGCCATGGCCGCGGCAGCGTCTGCCGGTTCGGGCCGCTCCAGATAAGAGTGTGCGGAAAGCGCGGAGGGGCTGAGACGCGACCAGGACGCGGGGAGGACGGACCGGCAAGACAGACCTACCGGGGGCCCGGCGGGCGGAGGGCAGCGCACTGCAGCCACGAACCCCCTGGATCCGCCGGCAGCCGGGCCCGGGGCTTCCGACATGCCCCCCAGGTGGGTCCTCGAGTTGGCGACAGGGAAGAGCAAGGGACCCGGGACAGTCTGGACCTCGCGCTCTGGCCGCCTCGGGAGCATCCTAAGGCGTGGGCGCCCGAGTCGCGGCTGGCGTTTGGGGCTCTAAGTGTCTTCCCTAGAGTACTCGGGACGGCTCGGCCGCTGCTCGGCGCCGGGTTCACGGCGGGGTCAGCGGCCCGGGGCCGGCTCTGCCCGCACATGGGCTGGGGAAGAGAGGGGAAGGCAAGGGGAGCGGGCGGGCGGGGCTGGCAGGGGCGCTGCCCTGGCACAGCTCGGCGCCTGGCAGCGGGGCGGGTGGGGCGCAGGCTAGGAGCTGCCACCGCCTCGGGGAGGGAAGCCGGGCTGGGCTGCAGGTAACGGGCCCGCGAGACCCTGCGGGCCAGGCGGGGAACAGGGGCGGGCGTGCTCGCCGGAGGGCAGGGCGGCTTTAGGTTTGGTGTAGGTCCCCGCGGCCACCAGGCTGCTGAAATTGGGGGCCTAGAGGAGAAACTGGGGGCCGGGGAGGGGAGCTGGGGCCGGCGCGCTCCTCCCGCCCTGTCTGAAGTTGGGAAAGTTTCCCTGAAGTTTGGGGCAGCAGAGTTTCGGGGGAGACGGGGCGGAGGAGAGTTGGGGAAGAGATGTAGAGCCGAGGCCCGGGCTGGGTCCAGAATGCGGGTGGGGCGCAGGCCAGGGTCAGGGCCGCTGCCGGCTGCGCGCCGTGCCCGCCCGGGGCGCTGCCCCCTCCCTCCCCTGGGAGCTGCGTGGCTCCCCCCTCCCCCCCACCTGCTTCCTGCCTCAGCCTCCTGCCCCGATATAACGCCCTCCCCGCGCCGGGGCCCGGCCTTCGCGCTCTGCCCGCCACCGCAGCCACTGTCTCCGCTCCCCGTGCCGGGGCGGCCGGCCCTAACGAAGGCCTGACAGCCCCCGGCCAGGGCGGCGCCTCGATGGGCATCGTGCTCCCGTCCTCCTTATCACTTCCCCTAACAGGGGCAACTTCTCTGGAGGCGGGAGGCGCTTCTAACTCGGCTCCTTTTCTCCCCACTTGGGCAAACTTCTCGGCCCTGAATGACTTTTCCTGAAGCGGACATTTTACTTAAATCGGGTAATTGTCTCCGAAAGGGTCATTTCGCCCTAACAGATTTCTTCCTGGAAGTTCCCAGCACCCAGCTCGAGTGCCCAGGAGCATCTAGGTCTGGGACAAATAGGCTAACCTGGCCTCCTTTCCATCCATCCACAGCCTTTCTCCTCCTGCTCCTTCTGTCTGGGGCCAGTGGGCCTAGGCTTCCACTCCCGGAGGCCGCTGATCCTCCTCGGCTACTGTTCAGGACGTGGTGCTCCATGCCCCTGCTCAGCTGAGGGGAAGGGGAAGCAGAGGGGAACCAACTGGGTTGGGTCCCAGAGGCCAGGGCTCTGCACTGAGTAGCTCTTACCCAGCTGGTGTGTGTCTCCCGCAGGAGAGTGTGCTGGGCAGACGATGCTGGACACGATGGAGGCGCCTGGCCATTCGAGGCAGCTACTGCTGCAGCTCAACAACCAGCGCACCAAGGGCTTCTTGTGCGACGTGATCATCGTGGTGCAGAACGCCCTCTTCCGCGCGCACAAGAACGTGCTGGCGGCCAGCAGCGCCTACCTCAAGTCCCTGGTGGTGCATGACAACCTGCTAAACCTGGACCATGACATGGTGAGTCCGGCCGTGTTTCGCCTGGTGCTGGACTTCATCTATACCGGCCGCCTGACTGACAGTGTTGAGGCCGCAGCAGCAGCAGCGGTGGCCCCGGGCGCCGAGCCGAGCCTGGGCGCCGTGCTGGCTGCTGCCAGCTACCTGCAGATCCCTGACCTCGTGGCTCTGTGCAAGAAGCGCCTCAAACGCCACGGCAAGTACTGCCACCTGCGGGGAGGAGGCAGCGGCGGCGGCGGCTACGCGCCCTACGGGCGGCCCGGCCGGGGCTTGAGGGCTGCCACGCCCGTCATCCAGGCTTGCTACTCGTCCCCGGCCGGGCCACCGCCGCCGCCCGCCGCCGAGCCGCCGTCGGGCCCTGAGGTAGCCGTCAACACCCACTGCGCCGAGCTATACGCTTCGGGCCCGGGCCCAGCAGCCTCACTCTGCGCCCCGGAGCGTCGCTGCTCCCCGCTTTGCGGCCTAGATCTGTCCAAGAAGAGCCCGCCAGGTTCTTCGGTCCCCGAGCGACCGCTGAGTGAGCGCGAACTGCCTCCACGCCCAGACAGCCCTCCCGGTGCGGGGCCCGCAGTCTACAAGGAGCCTCCGCTCGCCCTGCCGCCGCTGCCGCCTTTGCCCTTCCAAAAGCTGGAGGAGGCCGTACAGACTCCAGACACGTTTCGAGGAAGCGGTGGCAGTCCGGGACCCGAGCCCCCCGGCCGCCCCGACGGCTCCAGCCTCCTCTACCGCTGGATGAAGCACGAGCCAGGCCTGGGTAGTTACGGCGATGAACTGGTCCGGGATCGAGGCTCCCCGGGCGAACGCCTCGAGGAGCGCGGTGGGGATCCTGCCGCCTCACCCGGGGGCCCCCCGCTCGGCCTGGTACCCCCGCCACGCTATCCCGGGAGCCTGGACGGGCCAGGCACAGGAGCCGACGGCGACGACTATAAGAGCAGCAGCGAGGAGACTGGTAGCAGCGAGGACCCCAGCCCACCCGGAGGCCACCTGGAGGGCTACCCATGCCCGCACTTGGCTTACGGTGAACCTGAGAGCTTTGGTGACAACCTGTACGTGTGCATCCCATGTGGCAAAGGCTTCCCCAGCTCGGAACAGCTGAATGCACACGTGGAGGCTCACGTGGAGGAAGAGGAGGCGTTGTATGGCAGGGCAGAGGCTGCTGAGGTGGCTGCTGGGGCCGCCGGCCTTGGGCCCCCCTTTGGTGGCGGTGGGGACAAGGTCGCTGGGGCGCCTGGTGGCCTAGGAGAGCTGCTGCGGCCCTATCGCTGCGCGTCCTGCGACAAGAGCTACAAGGACCCGGCCACACTGAGGCAGCACGAGAAGACACACTGGCTGACAAGGCCCTACCCATGTACCATCTGCGGAAAGAAGTTCACGCAACGCGGAACCATGACACGCCATATGCGCAGCCACTTGGGCCTGAAGCCCTTTGCGTGCGACGCGTGCGGCATGCGCTTCACCCGCCAGTACCGCCTCACGGAGCACATGCGCATCCACTCTGGAGAGAAGCCCTACGAGTGCCAGGTGTGCGGTGGCAAGTTCGCTCAACAGCGCAACCTCATCAGCCATATGAAGATGCACGCTGTAGGTGGCGCGGCCGGCGCGGCCGGGGCGCTGGCTGGCCTGGGGGGACTACCTGGCGTCCCTGGCCCCGACGGCAAGGGCAAGCTCGACTTCCCGGAGGGTGTCTTTGCTGTGGCCCGCCTTACAGCTGAACAGCTGAGCCTGAAGCAGCAGGACAAGGCAGCTGCTGCCGAGCTGCTGGCGCAGACCACGCACTTCCTGCACGACCCCAAGGTGGCGCTCGAGAGCCTCTACCCGCTGGCTAAATTCACTGCTGAGCTAGGACTCAGCCCGGATAAGGCGGCAGAGGTGCTGAGCCAGGGCGCGCACCTGGCCGCAGGACCTGACAGCCGGACCATCGACCGTTTCTCTCCCACCTAGAGCGCCCCTTCTAGGTGCGCCTGCCCGGCGCTGCCTGACAGCCCGGGGACAACTGGTAGCAGCGGCAGCACCGCAGTGGTGGCCCCACCTTTCTACGCCTCACCTGGCCTCACTGTTTTGTGCCTTAGCCCGGGGGAGTCAGTGGGGGAAAACCCCGGGACAGGGGTGGGATAGGGGAAGGGAGATTTATATTTTTGATATCAGCTTTGACCAAAGGAGAACCCTGCCGCTCCCTGTGGTTCGCTGGCCCCCTCCCCCAGCTCCGTGCTGCTCTTGGGGGGAAGGGTGCCATATTCGGACTCTCCCAGCCCTACCTCCGGCCCTTGCGACCACACCCATTCTCACTGTGAATCTCCCTGCTGGGGTCGGAGCTTTGGGCACAGTTGGGGAGAGGGGAGGGGACTGAGCCGGCCGGAGGGCCTCCCCGTCCCCCGCTCCTGCCCAGCCCGGGACTGATAATGTGAAGTTCCTCATTTTGCACAAGTGGCACTAGCCCCAGGGCCAACCCTCCCCTTCCTCACCACCAGGGTGGGCAGCTCTGGCGCCAGGGATGAAAGCCCTGGCCCATCTGTCTCCGTTTCCGAGGTGTCCCCCTCCTCTTCCTGGGGCCCCCGACCATATTTATTGCATGCGTCCCAGGTGGCCCCTATCCTGAGCCCAACTTGAGCTGGGCTGGAGAGAGGTCTCCTTCCTTGGTTCCCGTTCTGTCCCTTTGTATATTCTCTACTCTGTACACAGGCTCTTCCAGAGCCGCTTCCATTTTCTATACTCAACCAAACAGCAATAAAGCAGTAACCAAGGTCCCTAATCCTGTGGCTCTCTTCTGCCCCTGCACCAGGGTGGGTGTCAGGGCCCCAGCACAGGTGTACAGGCCCGAGCCGGCCTCCCCTTCCCAGTCCCAAAAAATGGACCAGCAGGAGGTCAATTATGTTTCGTAACTAAAAATTTATTAAGGAAACAAAACCAGGGTTCCAAATGGGACAGAAAAGAAAGGTGTTCTCCCTGCCCACCCCCCACTCCCCGACCCCGGCCAATGGCCTTCACAGCCAGAGGGGAGGAGGAAGCAGTCTGGGCCTTACAATCAAGATAGCCTGTCTTCTGAGCGCTGAGCCCTGGGCACTGTCTTGGGCTCTCCTGCACAGCCCTCTCCGGGGCCTGAAAAGAGCAGAGCACCCTTGGTGAAGCACTGCTCCTCCTAAGGTGGGGTGGGTTGTGTGATCCTATCGAGATTCACTCCTGCTTCGCCTGAAACTGCCTTCTCAATCCTCCTTTACCTCTGTGCTAGACTGAAGGAATTCATTCCTGGTAGGGAGCCTCCAAGTGAGGTTGTGAACAGAGAGGCAGAAACAAACAAACAAACAAACAAACCCAAAAGAACCAAAATCCTCAAAGGCTAAAGGGCTCCCGTATCCCCTCTTCGGGGTAGAGAAGTACAGTGACAAAGTCAGAAACAGGCTCAACACCCCAGGCAGGCACCTCTACCTTTGGTTCAGCTCTCCGAGCTTGGAGGCTTCTCAGAGAGGTGAGGGCTGGGAAGGCAGGCTCGCTGGGAAAGCTCTAGTTGGTTCCCACTGCAGGTGGTAGGGGCAGGACTCAGAATGAGAAGCCCCACAAGGAACTGAGGTAAGGAAGTTTAGGGGCTTTGGGGTGATGAAAGGGGCCAACTAGAAAAGGAAGGCAGGCAAAGGAGGAACAGGAAGAGTCTGAGGAAATTTCCCCAAGAGGGTACTACAGTGAAAGGAAGGCCGAGGATGGGAGCATGTGCTGGTGGAAGGCATTCAGGAAGCATGGGCCCAAGACCAGATGTCCCTTCCCTCTAGGCCTATGACTGCCCAAAAGGAAAACAAGGGCAAAGTGCAAGATGTGGACAGGAAGAGAAACGTGCACATGTGTACACGTGCGTGCGTGCGTGCGTGTGTGTGTGTGTGTGTGTGTGTGTGTGTGTGTGTGTGTGGTGTAAGGGCTAGAGCTGCTGCTGCTGTCACAGACAGAGTTCAGTGTGGGTCCATAGGGCATCTAGGCCTCAGGGAGATGGAGACACCTGGGCACTTTTCCTGACAGCCAAAGCCTCTCAGACATTCAGGACAGAGACTGTGCAGACTGAGGGGTTTATCAGTTCTCTTGCATCTGATGGAAACTCTAGAACCTCTGCCCCTTGCCACTACAGAGTGGCTGGGTCCTTGGGGTGAGTAGGCCTCCCTCCAGCCCTGGAACCAGACAGGAGGGAGAAAGGGTGGGAGCTTGGTGGCCTATTTGGCTTTTCCACCTGTTGTCATTGTAGCCAGTCACCTCCCTGCTAAATCTTGGCAGCCCAGGAGGGTCCCAGCAGCTTCCGCCTGACCCTTGGGAGGGCTCTGTGAGGAGCGGCTCCCCCACAGCATGGCCACGGCGTGAGGTTGGAAGAGGGTGGTTTATTGTCTGGGTGGATTGGTAGCTCAGGCACGTGGACATCTTCCGTGTTACACTGGGCGCCTGGTGGCCTCTCAGGAATGGTTCCATGGGGGTGGGCCCCAGTGTGGCCCCCTCAGCCCACTTGGGCCCACGTAAGGAAGGCTGGGATGTCCCTCACAGGCACATTTCTTGTCAGTGCCTTTACACGAAGGTTTCGATCATCGGTCAGCAACACCACCTCCCGTAGCAGGCGGATGGGCTCCTCTGTTGGCACAGAAATCAGATAGGCTCTACTGAGGATAAAAGTGTCAAATACCATCTCCTGTCTTGGGGAGAATGTACTCCGGAGGGGCAAGTTCCTTCCAGACTCAGAGCACCACTCCTCTGATCTTTGAGGGTCAAACTAGGTAGGACCTGTGCTGGGGCTAAGAACTCCTTCTAATACAGGACTCTGCTGCCTGGGAGTACTCAAACTGTTGGCATCCACGGACCTGTCTTCCAAGGACTCAGAACTCATAGGAAGCAGACTCCTAACTATACCCCTGGCCCTAGATTCCTATTAACTGCCCTCACCCCGACTCCAACAGAGTCTCTCCTTCTAAAGGCAGGATGTGTGTGTTAATGTTTTATGCATCCAAAGGTTAAAAAAAAACAAAAAACAAAAACAAAACAAAACACCAAAGGTAAATAGAAAGTAGGAACAGAGCTTACAAATGTGGGGTGCTCTCAGGAGAGGCTTGTTAAAGGGGCCTTGTGGCTATGGCCAAAGGATCTATTTAAAAAGTGCTGTGTGAACATCTATCAGTACACAGGGTGAAGGGGAGCAGAGAGGACTGTCCTCCTAGCTGTCTCGCGCTCCATGGGGCTCTGTGCCTTCTTGATTTCCTTATGCACTTTTGTAAATACACTCATGGACATATGCTAGATTCCTCCTGTAACACTGAGATCATATTAGCCACATCTTCTTTACTCATATTTTATATACTTAAAACACTTTTCGGTACCAGTACAGGTAGCCTTCATCTTTTTAGATAATTTTTACAGCAGATTTTTCTGGTTTCTGACTAATGTACAGGAGAAAACTTAAAATGGGGCCCAGCAATCACTCAAGTGACACTCCAGGCCCTGGGCGTGCCTGCTTGGGTGGCAGGTCTACCCCTCAGCCCTGCCCTGCATTTCCTAGTGGAGGTTTGGCAGAAAGCAAAGGCACAGGAAATGTCCTGTGGTGTTTGGGGACTGCTAGAGTTGGCGGGCTGGGGGACTGCAAACATCCATGTCTGACCTGAGTAATGCTGAGCTTGCCAGCCCCAGGCAGGGAGGCTGAGAATTGGCTTTCAGCCTAGGGAGGAACTTGGGGATGAAGAGGGAGAGGCTCAGGGGCTGGTGGTGGTGCAGAGGGGAGAGGAGGACAGACGGTTGTGTATGGAGGGTGAGGAACACGGCTCATGATTAAGGGAGGTCTAAGACTCTTCTGTTGCCTGGGCCTGGAATGTGAGTGTGTGGTGGGGTAGTGGTGTGGGGTGCTACATGGGGTTCCCAGCTGTTGTCTGGGTCTGTCTGCAACTCTACCATTCCTGCTCTGGGCCTCAGACCAGAAGAGTCCTAGGCCTTAGGTCAGCCAACAAAGGCCCAGCATTGCTGGCAGGGGTCTGCAGGGGTTTCTGTGGATACTTTGAGACATTTTTAACAATAAACATCCTCTGTTTTGACACTGGTAACTTCACTTTGTTAGAAACCAGAGACTGTCATCTTGTCAGGCCCCATCCGCCATAATCCACATGATTTTAAAATTCAACATCGTTTACACATAAACATTTGGTGACGGTTTCTCTGTGAATCTGACAAGTTAATCTGCTAAGAATTCACACTGACAAATGGGGTTTGATTACACCAGCCGTTGCTGATGTAATTTTGATAGGGGCGGTCCCCATGATGGCAGTGGGGTTCTGTTTGGGAGTAATTCTGGGGATGGTGGGACAAGTTCAAATGCATCTGGGCTAAGAACAAAACTTTGGTGGCTGCGGATTATTGGAACCACACTGCTCCACAGGACCTTTGCAGCCTTGCTTCCCTCTTAGAAGCTGCTTTAGGGCAGGGCACAAGCTCCTCTGTTTGGCTCAGCCAGGATTCTAATTTGTCAGTTGAGCAGTCTAGGTCTGGCCCTCAGGGAGAGTACATGTGGTCGACTCCTGACTAGCTCCTGGTATAGAAATACAAGCACAAGTGAGGGCTGTACTAAGCAATGGAAGAAACATGGAGAGGACAGCTCCTGGGTGAGCCAGTAAGCCAAGACTGAGGTCATGGATACAGGGGGCTAGAGGGTCACACAAAGAAAATCATGAGGCTACATAGGTAAACAGAGACCCACTGATAATTACTAGCTCAGCACATGACTTGGAGCTAGGAGGGGGCAGGATTCCTTTCCACAAAAAGAAATGTCACAGTCTTGGGAATTAGTAGCAAAGTCTCCTGCTTGTCACTGGCCCTGTGGGGCTGTACAGGACATTCAGGGCTGAGGTGGTCAGACACTTGAGAGTTGTAGGGTGACCCAGAAGTGGGATTCTGCTCACCAAAACATTTTAAAACTCAGCTACAAGCTCAGTCTTTAAACTCTCTCCTACCTCCACCTCCAGTTAGCCTGTAAAATGCTACAGCTCACTGCAATAGGGATCAGGAAGAAAGGCCTATCCTTGGCTGGGGAGAACCTCCACTGCAGGCCTGATGTGAGTTAACGTTCAAGAAATACCCTGAAATGGGTAGGGAGGTAAACGTGGCCAAAGAGAAAAAAAAGTGTGCCCACTAGAGGTTCTCTACTCCTCAGGGCAGCAGAGGGCTGGACGAAGGAGAGACCATGGCCTGAACAAGCTACACTGAATCATAAAGACATTCTTGCTGTCAGAAGGAACTCACCCAAGAAAGGAAATAGATGCAGACTGAGTGGGGAAGCTTACTGGGCTAGAGAGACTCATCCCTAGCTGGCTTTAGATCACCTAACATTCTTTAGGGTCAGGGAAACTACGATAAGAGGTCTAACCTCTGGGAAGGTAAACAAAATAGTCTCAGGCTTGTATAGGCCTGTATGGACCTGAGAAGGCCAAAGTCAGCAGAGACTCTTCTTAGGGACCGTGGATGGGTAGGAGAAAGAAGGGCAGAGGGACGGATGGTTCAAGGAGAGGCCAAGCTGTACCTTTGCTGGTGGGCATGTAATCTTTAGCCTTGTCTTTGCAGTAGTGCAGGCAGCAGGAGAGGATCAGGTCATCATTGTTACCCTGGAGGAAGACAGTGTGAAAAGCACCACTGGGCAGGAGGGGGCGCCATGCAGAGGCAGAGGTATTTCCAGGGCTATGTCCTGGAGTCTTGATCAGACATGCTCTGGCTCTGCTTGGCTGAGTCTGTCTTCAGTGATTCAGAGAGCAAGGAACTCTCTCCTCCTGGGCCTTGATGGTGGCTACCCCTCAGCTGCCCAGGTTCAAAGGGCTTCTTCCTTATGGGAACACTCCTTCCCTCCCCCTCAAGACAGGGTTTCTTTCTCTGTGTAGCCCTGGCTGTCCTGGAACTAGCTCTGTAGACCAGGCTGGCCTTGAGTTCACAGAGATCTGTCTGCCTCTGCCTCCCATGAGTTCTGGGATTAACTGCCCAGTTCAGGAACATTTCTAATAGTGGACTTCTTTCTGGGGGGTCTCACCAGCTGTCCAGTAATGTCCTCACTTCGGAAGGCGATAGATTCAAGTTCATTGCCACGGCTGGTCAAGGCCCGAAGGCAGGAGTCCCGACTCTCAAATCTCCGTTCGAGGAACTCGATGGATTTTCGGGCCTTTTCTTGTACCACACGGGCATAGCCCCCAGCCCGGTGGTCTGTCTCCTGCCCTTTGGCGAGGCCATCCAGCTCATTGATCACTGATGGGACAGAGTTTATAATCAGTGGTTATGCCTGTCTGCATCCTCTGCTCTCTGCCCACTTCTTTTCTCAGCTAGGTCCCTTCACAGACAACAGAGGCCACCTTTCCACAGGAGTTTTCCAATGAATAGGCAGTATAAGAAAGGATCTAAGACTTAGGGTGAGCCCTAGCTCCTTTCTGCCTCTTCCTCCAGGGGGGACCTTATAGGATTTTTTTTTTTTTTCTTTTTTTTTCTGAGACAGGGTTTCTCTGTATAGCCCTGGCTGTCCTGGAACTCACTCTGTAGACCAGGCTGGCCTCGAACTCAGAAATCCACCTGCCTTGGCCTCCCGAGTGCTGGGATTAAAGGTGTGCGCCACCACTGCCCGGCTATGATAGGATTTTCTGGAGCTAGTATTCCTTATAGTATAGATCAAATGAAAAGAAAGGGAACCTTGGGGACATAGGAGCAAAAAGGAGAGTGAGGTGCTCTTCCGCATCTACTTGGGTCTGAGCCATAGCAGTCTAAAAGGGGGCAGGGTTCTACTGCCTGGTCTGGCAGAGTACAGGGAAGCTACAAGGAAGAAGGACAGTCACACTGAGTTGCAAGGGCCCTGGTATTTCATAAAACCATAACCTTGGCACACATTACTTCCTTGAATCTACGTGTGTGTGTGTGTGTGTGTGTGTGTGTGTGTGTGTGTGTGTGTGTGTGTGTGTGTGTGTGTGTGTGTGCACGCGCCTGTCTGCTTGTCTATGTGTCTGGGACATGGCTTCATTTTCTGGTGAAGATTCTTTCCAAAATTCCAGCCAAAAGCCTGAGGTCAAGTGGGAAATATGCACTCCTTGGGGGCTTAGGGAGAGTTTGGGGTCTGAGGCCTCTCCTTAGTATAATGATTCATGGCTTGGGGAGTCGGCATGAGCATGCTGTTCCATGGTGAGCCTGGCACTCATTGTCTGGGTATTCAGAAACATTTTCTGGAAAGGGCCCATATGGGAACACACAGACACACACCCACACCCACAGACACACACAGACACACAGACACACAGAGGCACATGTGCGCGCATGCGCGCACACACACACAGACACACACACATACACACAGAGACATGCGCATGCATACAGACAGACAGACACACCCATGCTTTTAGCACCACAAAACTGAAAGGTCCAGATAATGTGTAACAGTGGTGTATGGTGTGTGGTACAGCAAACAGAGCATCAAGCAGGAAAAACTGGTATTCTGTCCCCAAATCTGCTTTCCTGCTTCCAAACTAAACAGGCTTCAAAGGGGACGCTTGTTTGTGCTTCTGCACCAGGCGGGACTTCTCAATGCTGGGGTCAGACCTAAAGAGCACAGAGCAGGTTAAAGAGCACAGACACAAACAGGGAAGGCTGTCCACTTAACCCTTTGGAGTCCACCAAGCAAAGCATGAGTGAACATGAGCTCTGGTTACATCCTAGCATATAGGGATCTGCTGACACAGGCTCAGAGTGTCTAGCCTATGTGGCTGCAATACAGCAGTCAATTGCTAGTACCCTTAGCTCACTGACTGTGTTCTAAAATGTATCTTTTAGCATTTGTCCCTTTCCTACCAGATCTAAATTTCTCTACCAAACTTAAGCTCTTTAGGGCCAAGGGCCACAGATTTGACTGTTAACTGTAATTATCAGGAACAAAGAGACTAAGCACATACTAGGAGCACAGGCAGTGCCAGTAGCTGCTAGCCTAGGAAGTGAGCTTTCTCAGTCATACCAAGTACAGACCATCTAACAAAAGTGACCAATCTACTTTTTTTTTTTGGTTTTTCAAAACAGGGTTTCTCTGTATAGCCCTGGCTGTCCTGGAACTCACTCTGTAGACCAGGCTGGCCTTGAACTCAGAAATCCACCTGCCTCTGCCTCCCAAGTGCTGGGATTAAAGGTGTGCGCCACCACTGCCCGGCTCCAATCTACTTTCTTTTTCCTAACTAAAAGTCTTCTAGGAGGAAGGTGCAGTGATATATAGCCTGTAAGCCAGTCCACTCAGAGGGGCAATGGAAAGCTCAGGGCACTGTGTGGTTCTGGTGCTCAGCCTTATGACAGAAGCTGCTCTTCTTTTGAAGTAGAGCAAACCTTCCCTTAGGTCTAAGGGCCTGGGTTTAAGCGGTTCTGTCCAGGCCACATGGGGAGGGGGAAGGAAGACAGGGAGGGAGGAGGACTGCTTCAGTGCCAACATTCTCAGGTGGTGCTAACATGTTTCCCACAACCCCCCAGGGTTCTACAGGCTCTGCAGGGGCGGATGTTTCCTGCCCTTTGTTTCCACCCCCATCTGGCACTAAGACACTTGGGACTGGGAGGGAAGGCCCAATGGAACATCTTGGCATGGATGTCAGAGGTGGCCTGTCAGGCAGACTGCCAGTCTGGTGCCTTTTTCAGAGAATAGTGTTCTCGAACTTACTTCAAATGGCTGCTGGAAGAGGAACACTAAAGATCCTGGTCTTTGCAATCATCTTACACACCCCTTCCCCCCCCCATAGGACAGCTACTTTAGCTATATTTGACAGGTACCCAGAGACCAAAGCACAACCCGAGGCTGACCTACCATTAAGCTTAAGAACTAGGGGTACCCAGTAATTTCCCATGAGCACTCAGCTAGGAAAAGCAGGCTTGCTGGACCCCAAGATGCTAACCAGTACCAATGGCCCAAGTGGTAGGAATTGAAAGGCGTGAGCCAAAGGTCTTGCTCTAAAGGGTTCCTGTCAGTCTGGCCTTAGGGTGACACTGGCCAGAAGAATGTTACCTCGAACCAACAGAATGATCATGAAAAGCTACAAGACAATCAGACCAAAGGCATCTAACCACTTCAAAATCCTCCCAGCCTCCCTGCCAGACCACCCAGCAGCACTGCCGTTATCTGCCAGGGCTGAGTGTTTACCAATAACGGGAACCAGCTTTGCTGTTTTACTGCAAGCTTTATAAGGAAAACACAAGGGCTGGGCTCATGCACCCGCCAGTTGCTGGGACACAGGAGTCCATTTGCTCAAGCAGTTTAAGCCATGGATCAGCCATAATAATTTGAACTACTCTGATTATTAAACAATTTTCCTTGCCCCACGCATTCTCTGCAAATCCTGTCTTACACACGCACAGCCAGGTCAGCCTGCCTAGCTCTGAGCATGCGTAGAGGGGGCTGCTGTACACGTGCAGGGCTGCTTTGTCCTCCCGCCCAGCTCACCGATGAGGGGCACCACCAGGATGTACTTCCTGCTCTCAAGCAGCCGAGCCAGACTGGCCAGGTGGTCAATGAAGCCGTTGGTATCTGGTACGAGGAACAAGGGTCTGATCTCCAGCTCCATCTGCCTCATCTGACTCTGGTCTTCCAAAACGGCCTACAGGGACACAGAATATGAGGGAGCAAGAGAGTGAACAGGCGGGTGAGCCAGGGCCCTGACTCAACAGTGTGTAAGCATCCTGCCCCCACACATCTCTACCCGCTCCAGAGGCACAGCCATCCCTTCAGGCCTGAGGGACAGACCTTCAGGCTGAGCTAAGCAGTACAATCAAAATCAACACTGAGAAAGGACACTGATGATATTAAAAACAAGTTTCTGAGAGGATCATAAGACTTACGACCAAGAAAGTAAGAAGGGAGCACGTAATTAGGCTAGGAAAGGAGTCACATATTATATACAGCAGCACACACAGGGTAGTTCTCAATCCAAACACTTGAATACTCAGATCAGAATCAATCCTTCCTCCCTCCTTTCCTTCCCCTCCCTCCCTCCATCCCTGCTCTTCCCTCCCTGTCCCTTTGTAAAATGAGACAGGATCTCATGAAGCTGGCCCAAACTCATACTTGGTTCTATGCAAGACTGGGTATCAAATCCAGGGCTTCAAGGATGTTAGCACTCTACCCCCAACCCCAGAATTTGTGATTCCAACTCACTTCATTGAGCATTTCAACCATCCACCTACTCCAAACCCTAATGAAGTTAAACATAAAATCTGAATTTTAAAAGTATATACACATGGTCCGGGTGGTGGCACACAACTTTAATTCCAACACCCAGAAAGAGGAAGCACTCATCTCTGTGAGTTCCAGATCAGCTAGAACTATATAGTGAGATCCTGTTTTTTTTTTTTAAAAAAAAAAAAAAAAAAAAAAAAAAGGATTGACAAGATTCAACTCCTACAAATACATGTGCACACATACAATGTAAAACATTTTTAAAAACCGGGTATTAGCAGAATGCTACTTATCATTTCCTGCAGCAGAAGTCCATAAAGAAGTTATGACTCAGCCCACAGAGAACAACGATCAGATCATAACTACACCACCTGTCCTTGCTTTGCACAGCGTTTCCTAAATGTAGGTCTTTTCTTTTAAACACAAGAGAGACTTCAGGGTCTCTCTATGTAGTTCAGGCTGTCCTGGAACTCGATATGTATGCAAGGCTGGCCTTGAACTCAGAGATTTGCCTGCCTTTACCTTCTGCTGAGATTAAAGGCACACTACCCCCAGCATTTTTGCTCTACTTTTAACTCTTTACCACAACAACCCTGAACAAGTTAATACTATCACTGCCTTCATTTTCCCTTTAAATTATCATCAGGGCTTTTTGTCCTAGCTCTTCAGGGAAGTCCTCTGGGATATTAAGGATTTCATAATTGTGCTGGATCCCAGTACAAATTGAAATGCCATATTGAAAATTCAAAGTACCCCACCTCATACTATTCAACAGTTACTCCCCTCCCTACCAGCAGGTCTGTGTACCAACCACTGTCAGCCCCAGAAGCCCACAAGCCAGGGACTATCTGTCCTACAGGCTTTTCCATGTCTGTGGAACTCTGCGGACATCTGCAACACCCAGTGTCCTCTGGTTTGACAGTCTTACATGGGTGGCAATGGCCTGATGGGATGGGTTTAGGGTCTATCTGTCTCTACAGAGTATATTTATTATTGTGCTATTTCCTCTGGGGATCATAGCCAGAAAGCAAATTGACCGGCTGAATTTATCTGCTTTGGCAGACTCTATGTAGGGAGCTAGCCAGTACCAGTGGGGAAAGGCAGGTGGGTCAGTCTCAGTCCCCTCACTCCCTCTTATGGTCTTTTGAAACATAGCAACCACAAGGACACAGATCCAGAAACAGCACAGAGGAAGTGTATGTGCGTGCCAACTGAGATGGGGCCCACAGTGCAGGGCCTGGCCACCAACAGTTAGCAAGAAGGCTGCTTAGGCTTCACTAGGGTGACAGTAAAACTGAAAGGGCATGCCTTCAAAGGATGGGGGTGGCTTCTCGGTGACCTACCAGAGACCTTTCTCTATGAGTAAGTTGTTGCTGCCACTGCCACCACAGTTGGTGAAGACACAGGCCACGGGACAGTGGCAGCATGAGAAGTGTGGCTGAGAGGCCCTATCTGCTGAAACTCTGCAACTGATCTCACCTCACAAGGGGAAAGTGTCAGCCATCTTCCCAGGAATTTTAGGTCACTGTCCCTTTTCAGAGAACTGCCAAAAGGATAGTAACACACCACACATTCTACTAATCTTGGTGTGGGCATTGAGAAGAACAGGAAAAGTTCCTGCTCAGGCTCAGCAAAAACTCCGCTGCTCTTTTTTTTTTTTTTTTTTTTCCGAGACAGGGTTTCTCTGTGAAGCCCTGGCTGTCCTGGAACTCACTCTGAAGACCAGGCTGGCCTTGAACTCAGAAACCCACCTGCCTCTGCCTCCCCAGTGCTGGGATTAAAGGCGTGCACCACCACTGCCCAGTCACTCCGCTGCTCTTTATGCTGAGAAGCAGCTTTTCTCCCCAGGCTTCTGTCCTCCATACAACTCTACCACAATGCTTTTCCTGCAGCCCTGGGTTCCAAATCTCTGTTTTGAGGGAGAGAAGACATAACAAGTTCTGCCACATGGCTGGTGGACGATGGGAGACACTAGCACCTAGAGTGACAGGGGCCTAGTCTTAATTAAGGAAGCACCATGTCACTTCCTCCCACATTTGTTTTCCTACTTAAAGAAATGACATGCAGTCCTGGTCAGACTTCCATTAAGAAAGTCGATGACTGTGGTTTTTCGCCTTGGATGAACAATGGGTTCCTAAGACCAGGTTCATTCCACTTGTTTGCTAGTAGTAAGTCAGACAGCCAAGGCAGGCTTGGGGGCAGCCTGGTGTTTGAAGACAGGACAGATGTAAAGCCTAGAGTAAGGTTTTGGGAAGTTTTATTTCCTTGGGTACCTGGAGTATGGTCTGTGGCCAGAAAGGTGACTGGCCATCGCCTCTCAAAGAGGTAGCAGAAGGTTCCCTGGGAATGGGACAGGGCCAAGCTGTGTGTGGTGGTCAGAGCTGGGCTGCCCTCATCCGGTCCCAGGGACGCCTGCAGACAACTTCCCCTAACCTGGCTCTGCCCAGTGAGTCACCACACAACTGCTTCCTGTTCCCCACATGCCCTCATGGAGTCTCAGGAGATTAGACAAAGTTGCTGTCTCTTCTTTTGGGGTGCCAGTGGGCTTAGCAAGTAAGGGGATTAATACTTGGATCACAAGATTAGTTCAGTACCAATAAAGAGAATGGCAGATCAAGAAGAGCTTAGGAGTCAGGCTTTCTGTGATGGGTGTCTGTGTTTCCGGCCTTTTCTGAGTGGCGCTGTGTGTGTTTAGCATTTGCCCTCCCAACTTTTCCAGATTTTACCCGTCAGATTCCTGGCAGCTGTGCAAGGCGCCTGTGCCGGCCGTCACGTCCCATTCTGATCTCTGGGTCGCACGGTGAGAGAAGGACACAGGATGCGCAGGGAGTGAAAAAGTGATGTTGATGGGGAGAGTGCCAAGTCCCCACTCACAGCCATGGGACGCTCGGGGAGAAGGGGAAGCATGCTGCTGTGGAGTTCAGAGGCCGGTAGTGAGATTTATTTTTGTTTGTATGAGTAAAAAGGTGCAGGAGCCTCTGGTGGGAGTGAGGGGTAAAACTGGAATGCTAAGATTCAGACAGATCAGCCCTGGCCTGGAGTCAAATGTACTGACCTGGAAGGAGAGTTTCACAGGAGCCCTCAGACTGTAGCTCAGCCTGGGCCACACTGGTTCTTAGACAGTGCCCTGGGAGAGTGTAGACACTCCAAGAGCAGTGTGATGGTATACAAGAGGACTGGGAGTTCATGATCATTCTTGGCAAGACCTTGTCTCAAAAAACAAAAAAACCCCCCAAACCCCAAAAGAAGCAAACACATAAGCAAGCACAAAAAAAAAAAAAAAAAAAAAAAAAAAGACTTAAAAATAAATAAAAAGAGTAGATACTCCAAATCAGACTTGTAGCAATGAGGACCATGTTGGCATGAAGTGTGCAAGAGAAAAATAACTTCAGTTTAGGGAAAAGTTCTAAGTGTCCAATTATCTCTGAGCAACAGGAGCTTTCTAGAGCAAACTGACAGACAACTGGGAAAGAGACGCGCGCGGTATGCAACAGCAGAAGCAGTTGATGGGTTGGATCTCCAGAAAGGTTCTTTCACAAGTTAAAGTGAGATGATTTTACAGTGCTAACCCACTGAAAACAGAGACACAGAATTACACAGACAAAAATGCAGTGCAATTGGCTAACACAGAAGGTGCACAGCAGATCATGAAACAGGGCTTCCACACCAAGGAGAGGCTTTAAGTCTTTCTTCTGCTTAGAAGATCCATATACAGTGTGGCTGCTTCCTTCCCTTCAAAGGGTGATGGAATCACATAGGATCTGTAGTCTTTATTACTCTGGAAACAGTAATATCATTACCACAAATGAGAGGTTTTATAACATGGCAAACTTCCACATTCACCTTATATGTCACAGAGTAACTAACTTTGTGCCTGACACAAATTAGTAACGACAATGACAATTTCTATTCTCTTTTGTATAATCTCTTTTATATTCTGTGCATCTGAGTGGGCATCAAAGACATCAGTAACTGGAAATAGGAAGGGGGGCACAGGAATTATTTGCTTCTTTTTAAAAACTTATTTTTTTTTTTTAATATTTGTATTCGTGTGTTTGCGTATGCATGCATGTGCTCATGTGTGCAGATGCCTACCGGGCCACAGCTGTTGCAGCTGCTGGTGGTTGTGAGCCTATGGTTACTGGAACTGAACTCGGATACTCTGGAAGTACAGTTACATGCTCTTAACTGCTGAGCCATCTTTCTAGTCCTAGGAGTATTAATTCTTATTGTGAGACTAACAGCAGCTGGGTAGAGATATATGCATGTAATCCCAACTTACCTAGGAGACTAAGTCAAGAGGATCACTTGAACCTATCCATGAGTTCAAGGCCAGCCTGAACAGTAGATTGAGACTCTCATTTTTGGTGCCCATGTTAGATATATGGATGTGAGTTTAGGGATACATGTGCCCATGCATTCATATACAAAGGCTACAGCAAGACACCCAGGTATCTTTCTCCATGGTTTTCCACTTTGTCTGGAGATAAGGTCTCTCTAAAGTGGAAACTTGGTGTTTTAGGAAGGCTGGCCAGCCAGCAGACTCCCAGGGTCCCCCTGATCTGCTCTTCCCCTCACACTAGGGTTACAGGCATTATGTAGACATGTCCTGTTTTATGTGGATGCTGGGGATTCTAACTCAATATGCTTGAGGAGTGTTTTACCCAGTGAGGGAAAATGAGAAAGTATCATTTAAGAGAAAAATGATACTTCTGATTTTCATTAGTTGTTAATTTTTTTGTTTTGTTTTTTTGATATGGGGCTGTGTGTGTGTGTGTGTGTGTGTGTGTGTGTGTGTGTGTGTAGCCTTGGGTGTCCTGGAACTCCCTCTACAGACCAGGCTGACCTGGAATTCAAGAGATTCACCTACTTCTGCCTCCCAAATGCTGGGATTAAAGGCCTGCAGTCATCACCGCCACACAGCTTGAGCAGTGCTTTTTTTTTTTTTTTTTTTTTTTAAGATTTATTTATTTATTTTATGTATTTGGGTGTTCTACCTGCATGCCAGAAGAGGGCATCAGAACTCATTATAGATGGTTGTAGGTCACTATGTGGTTGCTGGGAATTGAACTCAGAACTTCTGGAAGAACAGATGGTGCTCTCAACTGTTGAGCCATCTCTCTAGCCCCTTAAGCAGTACTCTTAATTGCTGAGCAATATTTTTTGATAGGGCTTCACTATATTGCTCAGGTTTGCCTCACCCATATGATCTCTCGCCTCAACTTCCTGAGTAGTGGGAATTATAAGCACACAACTGTGCCTGACAGTACTACCTATTTTTAAAAACTACCTGGATTTTAAATGAAAGAAAAGAGAGAAGACAAAAAGTAAGAGTGGCAAGATGGTCACTGCAGAAACCAAGGGAGCAGACAGTGCATGGACTGCTGGAAGCTTCCCCTGAGGAGGTCTTAAGAGCCCCTTTTCTGGGTGTCCAAAAGCACCGCAGGGATGAACAGACGCTTAAGTAGGTGTGGCGCGTGTGCACGTTCATGGCCCGCACTTGGAACAGGAAAGAATATGCGAGGGCCGCCTTGAGCCTGAGCCCGGCCTGTCTCAAAAACAAAACACAAGGCAACAAAAAGAAAAAAGAAGCATATCTGCTTTAAAAAAATTATAATGACTCTTGCTTGCACCCTCCCCAATGATAGGATCTCTGCAAGATGTAGTGGCCTACATCTTTAATCCCAGCACTCAAGAGGCAGAGACAGGCTAATACAGCAAGTCCTAGCCTACACAAGGCTACATAGTGAGACCCTGTCTCAAAACAAACAAACAAACAAACAAACAAACAAACAAACATAGGGTCCCTGTGTTGCTTAGGCTGGTTGTGAAATCCTGAACTCAAGTTATTTTCCCACTTGAGCCTCAGAATAGCTGGGATTACAGGCACATCAGGAACTCAGTTACATAGTCTCATCCACTGTATAATACTTTAAAGAAAACTCAGATGAGTTAAAAAGATTTTAAATGAAAATTTGTACTATATATAAATTGTTTGCCTGCATGTATGGGCTATGTACCCTGTGCTTGTGCAGTGCCCATGGAGGCTATCACAGGGTGTCAAATCCTCTGGAACTGGAGTTACAAACAATTATGAAATGCCATGAGGGTGCTGGGAATGAAACTCAGATCCTCTAGAAGAGCAGCCAGTTCTCACTGTTGAAGCATTGCTCTAGATCCTGAAAGTTAATAAATACTCTTGATCTGAAAAAGCTTAGAAGTCTATACTCTCTTTTGTGGAGAGTGAAGGGCTAAGCATAACACTTCTGAGCCTGCTACAAGCATCAATCTAAAAGGTGTTTCAGCCCAAAGGCTTGACCATTCTGGGATACAGGGGTAAGACAGAACCCTGTGGATGCCATGGGATCCAATGAGGCAGCAGTGGCTAGAGTCATTTGGAGGTCTAGCACAGAGAGGCTGGGGCATGCTTGGGCGGTACCCAGCTCTGCAGACTGATGTGCTTTCCATCAAAAGTGAACGTGCCCTTGGACTGGTAGCATACTGGCCCTCACAATGTCTCCGACAGCTAGGAGCCAGGGTTGAGTGTCTGCCTTCCGCTAGCTTCCTTCCATACAGGTGTGAGTGTGTGTAGGGGGGTTCTGTGTATACCCCATTGTTCCACAATACCCCCCCCCCCAACCCCGTCCCAGGCTGGGTGGCAATGTGAATGGACTGTGGCTATATTTAGAGTCAAACTCCTGGGGCTCCCACAAAGGAGTGACTACATCTTCAGGAGGGTGGGTGGGTGGGAAGGGGACAGTGGAGTGAAGCTATTTTCAGAACACATGTCATTGCTGGCTACAGAGCAAGACTGTGGCCATAATGCAGAGGGAAACAATAGCTGTGGCCAGAGGAAGAGCCTGTTATGTTTCAGGTGGGATGTTTGCAACTGCTCAGGAAACCTGACCCGGCCCAACAGCAGCACAAATCACAGGAGAGCCTCATGGAGTCAGGGGAGGAGGCAGGAGATTCACAGGGCCAGGACAGTATGAGGTGCCAACAGGCCATTGCCTCCTGAGTGCCTGGAGGAGGATTTTCAGTGACTGTTTGGCCCTGGGTGCTTGGTTAGAAATGAAATCCTTCTGACCAACTTCCCAGACAAATTATGTACCTTGCTAAGGACTCTGGACCTCTCCCAAGAATGGCAATACAAAGAAAAACACAGGTAGAAAGCAGTGAGAGGTAGACAGGACCGACACAGTAGGAAGCGCCATCTTAGGCAACGAGGCAAGGCCTGGGCTTTGCCAGACCGTGTGGTCTCAAAGCCCTGGGTGGGTGGATTTGGCACCCCTCACATCTAGGGGCCTAGTTGGGCTCTGCAGTTCCAGCTGCACAGGCCCCAAGAGCTCCCCACACCCCTTTTCTGACCTCTAGTCGGCCCCACTCACCAGTCTCTGTGCAGTCCCGGAAGCAGGGAGGGACAGGCTGCAGGAGGCGGCCAGGCCTCACCTCCCCCAGCTCCACAGATGAGCCTGAGGCCCAAGGGTCTATGTAGGAGCAGGGAAGTGGAGGTGTGGCTACAGTCCCAGGTCTCACTTGGACTTTATAGCCATCCTGGGGCAAGGGGGCTTTTGTTCAACCCCATCTTCATATCCCCTTCCCCAAACATGTGTGGTTCCTGTTTTGCTGCATCTGTAAAAGGCACTGGGAGCTGGGGACCTGCCTTACACCTCTCGGTTAACACCCTGGAGACTGATGGAGTTCAGAGAAGTGTAATTTACAGCCCATCTCTCCAATCTTAATTCACTGGATGCTCCTTTCTTCCTTATTGTATTAGTGTGACCCAGGTACCTGCCAACAATAATGGTCTCTCTAGCTAGGAGCCTCTCCCCTACTCCCAGGACAATTTATACCTTTTCCTTGGGATTTTCCCCCTTAAATTAAACAAAAAGAGGAAAAATAGAGAAGGTTAACACGGGTTTGAAGCACTGAGGCCCCGTGGTTCTGGGCAGGGAGCCAATGGCCTGAGGGCACACACATGTGTGTGCTCTCCCAGAAGGGCCTTCACCGGCCCTGTTTTACAGCTACCTCGGCACAGACTCCAGGGTTCACGCATATGGCCAGACAGATGTGTCTGGCTTACGTTCAAGGCTGGAAAATGAAGAATTATGGAAGTGAAGGGCCCCGGGCATTAAAGAGAAGGGGGAGGTAAAAGGGGGAATTTTTCCTCTGCTGAGAAATCCTCCTGTGGCTATGGGGCTGGAGGAAGGAGGTTGACAGGAGGCAGGGCCGCCAGCAGCAGTGCATGTGGGGCCTGTTCTTAAAGGGGCCACAGCATCCTCTTCTGAACAGATCTGTGGAACACAGATAGTCAGTGGCCCTGCAGTTAGGTCTTATATTAATTAGGCCTCCAGTTATCAGCTTACAGCTTACAGCTCCAGCTTACAGCTTGCATGGCCAACCTCGATAGTGTACTCTGGCAGAAGATGGAGCTGCTATGGCATGTGTTCTCACAGCATCCTTCTCCTATCTCAGGAGGGTCCAAGGAGCCCAACCTACATACTTCATACTTATTGTACAGTCCAGCTCTGGCCTTGAACTTATAACCTTCCTGCCTAAGCCTCTTTTTTTTTTTTTTTTTTTTGGTTTTTCGAGACAGGGTTTCTCTGTGTAGCCCTGGCTGTCCTGGAACTCACTCTGTAGACCAGGCTGGCCTCGAACTCAGAGATCCACCTGCCTCTGCCTCCCAAGTGCTGGGATTAAAGGCGTGAGCCACCACTGCCCGGCCTGCCTAAGCCTCTTGAGCTTCAATATATATGGTATTACCCAGGCTTGTTTGTACATAATCTTTCAAAAAACAATTTCCTTTCTATCTGTTTATCTATCTATCTACCTATTGATCAGTCATGTGTGGTGGAGGGAGTAGGTGGATGTGTCATAGCATGTATCAGAGGACAACTTTCAGGAGTCAGTTCTCTCCTTCTAACATATGGGTCCTGGAAACTGAACTCGGATTATCACACTTGGTGGGTGGTAAGTGTCTTTACCTGCTATGCAGACTAAGCTGGTCTCAAACTTACAGGTATCTGCCTGCCTCTACCTCCTGAGTGCTGGAATTAAAGGCATCTGTCACTATAGCCAGGTAATACTTGATCTTTTAAAAGACCTCATTCACACGCCAAATCACTTGTTCAATAATAGCTTCTCACAGGGCATTTGGCAGCACACACCTTTAAGTCAAGTTCTCCAGGGGTAGAGCAGGTGGATCTCTGAGTTCGAGGCCAGCCTGGTCTACAGAGTGAGTTCCAGGACAGCCAGGGCTACACAAGAAACCCTGTCTCAAAAAACAAAAACAAAAACAAAAACAAAAACAAAAAAAACCCCAAAAAACCAAAAACAAACAAAAAACAAGCAAGCAAGCAAAAGAATAAAAAAATAAAAGAATAGCTTCTATACGTACGATCTGCTCTGAAATGTCACCTCCCCCTGCCCTTTGACTCCCAAGGTTTGTATATCCCAGCCATTAGGAGAATCAATACTCAGTACCCTTTGCTAAACTGAGCTGAGAACATGGTCCTTGATTCCTAGGAAATCATAGCACTGTGGGGGGGAAAGGCCCACAAATAACTGTAATATGAAACATGATAGCAGTCCTACAAATGAGGTATAAATCAACTCTGCAGGACCCCTAGAGCACAGAGACAAATTCTTCCTGGGAGAAATCAGGGGAGGCTTCACTGGGGAGATGGAGTTTCATTGGGGAATGTGGGCAAAATAGAATTTCAACAGGTAACAGGAAACGTGGTGCAGAAAAAAGAGCCCTTTGGATTGAGAGACAGACTCAACAAAGATCTAAAAGTAGGAAAGGGCAGAGGCTAAGGCAGTGAGTAGAGAGGAAGGTAAATGTCACTGTCTGGGCAGGAGTCTTGATGGCTGGACAGACACTTTGCGCACTCATCCTAAGGATGTACAGTAACTATGAGGCAGGTGCTGGGCTGCGTTTACTTTACAGATTTAGAAACAGGCTCATAGAAGTTGACCACTTTGCCCAGTGTCCAACTGTTAGATGATAATGGCTCACAGGGAGCATGTTAATGGGAAACAAAGTAGGAAAAGCACACTTGGAGTACATCAGAAGCCTAGATGTTATTAGAAGGAATTATTTCACTAGCCAAGCTAGGCAGTGATAATTTCTGAGCAGAGGAATCTATGGGATTGTGGGTTCATGGTGTGAGGGGCCATTCCCAGATTCTAAAGTCAGTGGCACCCTCTGGAGCTACACAACACAGGAGCCTAGTTGTTATGGCTCAACAAGTCCCTCAACTAGGGTAGAGGGCAGTGATACCTAGGAGGAGGAGTGAATGAACAGACAGGACATGATAAGAAACTGGATGGCAGGGCTTGTAAAAGGCCATGGTAGAATTTAAGATGATGTTCTACTTGCTACCAAAGAAGTCAACCAAAAATTTCTGTTATCTACCAATTCAGCTTGCTAGACTAAAAAAACAATAGGGAGGATGGAGGAGTTAAAAGAAATGGTGAAGTAGTCTGGGAAGGTAGCTCTGAGTGGCAGAGAAGACAACAGTGTACTTACTGTGTGAATGGGAGGCTGGAGGAGACAGGCAGAAGAACCCAAAGCTATAAAGAAGTTAATTAAGTTAACTATAATGGGGACAAAGTTTGGTTTTTTTGTTTTTTTTTTTAAGAGTGGATTTCATGTAGCTCAGGCTAGCTTTGAACTTGCTTTGTAGCTGAGGATGGCTTTGAAACCTTACCTCCACATCCCAAGTGCTGGGATTATAGACTTCACACCACCAGCAGGACCAAGTTTGGTAAAAACAGGTCCTAGGTAATTCTGGCAGTAGCTTCCTTATCAGCTGGACTGAGTGTCAAGGTGTGGAGGTGAGGACCTGAGATGGGACTTTTGTGAGGACTGATGGTGAGGAAGAAAAGGGCAGGAAGATGATGCTGTTCTTTGGGTCACAGAGAGGTTTACAGTCAGACTTCTGAGAGGTTTGTGCAGGTAGCCACATTACAAGAGGCAGGCATGTAGAGGTATTGCATGTTGGATCCTAGTAGCAGTAGGACATGAGTATGTCTAAAAGGCCAATTCCAACCATTAGCACTGCTCTCCTAGGGCAGGGATGAGACTAATATCAGACAAAGGGGATACTTGTAGTCTAAGAACTCTTGTGGCAGTGTCTCATGTAAGCCTCTGGGGACAGTGAAAGGGGGATACGACCATCCCACTTTATAGATGAAGAAATAGGCTCTTTAAAGTTAAATACTTTGCTTAGTGCTATGAGGCTTGATATGTGTCAGAACCTGAATTATATCAAATTTGCTTGGCTTTCTGCACTAAACCGTATGTTCAAGAGGAGAACACAATGCCAGGAGTGGTGATACCTGCCTTTGGAGGCACTTTGGATGCAGAGTCAAAGTGAACTCTATGAATTTAAGGTCATCCTGGTGTACATAGTGAGTTCCAGGCCAGCCAGGGCTACACAGACCTTGTCTCAAAATGGAGAGAGGGAGGCATTGGGGGGCGAGCGGTATGAGAAAGGGATGGATGGGAAAGAGAGGGGTAGGAGGAAGATGAGAAGAACATCTGAAGAGACCTAAAGATACACATGCCTAGAGAGAGACCTAAAGACAGACACATGCTTAGAGAGGCAGAGAGTGAGGCTTAATGCTCCCCATGTTCAGAGTCAATAAAGGGAGCTTAGTTAAATAGTTGGAGAAATAACTATTTAGTACAAGGAAACACATCTTGGACAGCCAAAGAGAAAAACTTGCTGGAAATGAAGGTTTGGGCTTCCAAGAGGGCTGACAGTGAGGTGACTGTGAATGTACATTAGGTAGCATCTACCTGGGAAGATGTGGAGAGTACTCTGTCCAAAGTGGGTTCTCTCAGTACCCTGGGAACCCAGATAAGTAGCCTGTGGCTATGGCATTCTAATCCCACAAGAAGGAGTGCGTTCCACGAGTACCTACATATGGTGAAAGAAACTAGTCCCTTAAATTGTATCAAAGACTGCATGTGGTGTTGACAGAGTTTCATAGGAAAAGTCCTGCCCTGACCTGCCTTAGAACTCACAACCTGAGTGTAACAACAGGGCCCTCTGCCACTCCTGCTCACACCATTGCATGCCCTGCATAGCCACACCCTCATGCACAGCCACATTCCTCAGTGGGAATCAGCTTCTCCAGTGAGGCTTTACCTGGATCTTTTCCTGGCGACGCTGCTGCTCAGCTATCTTTCTTGCTAGAGCCAGCTTCTTGGCTCGAAGTTCCCTGATGTCATCCTCACCCCCACTGCCTTCAGCCTCTGAATCTTCCTCAAAGTCTTCAATCACCACATCTTCTTCCTTGGAATAAAGACACAGACAAGAGGAATGAAGAGATCCTGCGCCATGGTATTTAGCCGATTCACTCTCTGTCCTTACCCCGCTACCCCATGGGGGAGGATTCCTTGCCAAGGGTTCCCTGGAGTGTGTTGGTAGGAGCAGTGGCTCTTCCCCTAAAACTGTGCCTACATGCTAGAGCTTTTCTTACACACTCATACCTAACATTCCTCATAATCAATATATTCACTTGCATGCTTGTGTTCTCCCTTGCACATATTCAACACAAACTTTGGACCTGGTTTCATTTTGAAATTACAAACGATTCAAAGAATAAACAACAGAGAAAGTCGAACTGCTCAATTTAAATCTAATTCATGCTAATAATCTGATAGGCATCAACTCTGGCCAACATCTGGGAGTTAAGCAAGGAAGTTCTCTTGCCCCAGACAGTATCAAGAGCAGATGCTGTAGCTCTATAGACCTTGCCCTGATTTCCTTTTAAGACCACAGCCTGGTAGTATGGGGACTTCTGAGCCCCATTAAAAAATTCACATAACATGGCCTTGCTCAGCTGCCCTCCAAGGGCCTAGGCAGAGTAAGTAGGAGGTGGCTGGCTAGCTTAAGGAGCCTTCTTGCCAGGCTGATGGAGCCTTCCCCAGGGATGGCACTTCCTCACTTGCAGACTCAGTTCTCAACAGCCACTGCTCCCCGGGTGGTCCTAGCTCCACTCCTCACTCTCTCGCTTTTGGCCTTGGTCAGGAGAGAACATACAGCTGCCTGAAGGGATGGGGCTAGCAGGGGAACATAGGGAGTAATATAACAGGAGAAGGAAGATTCTTGTAATTCTAACAGAATGATGACTACACTGACAGCTACTAGCTACTCAGTGCTTTTTATGGGCTATGTACCCAGCTATGTGTTTTTCATACATTAACTCTTTTAATTCTCACAATGGCCTGCACAATAGCTATTACCATCTGCACTTTATAAATAAGGGGTTTAGAATAAAATAGCCTGTTCAGAGTCACAGAGGTGGCAGGAAAGCAGAGAAGGGATTCAAATTCAAGTGAGTCTGACTCCCATGTCTGCTCTTACCAATCACAATGAACAAACCTGCAGGGCTGGGGTTCTGAATTGAGACAGCAATCTCAGATACAGTCCTTGGTGGTTCAGCTTTATCAGGGCTGGACCTACTTAGATAGACTGGGATTCTCTTGGTGAAGATTAGTTAATAAATGTAGATAAGGTGATGAGATCTAAGGAAGGTGAGTGGTTTGGCAGTACCCCAAGAACTACAAATTTGTCCTGTTACAAAGAAAGACGTCCAATGACACCCCCCCCCCAATACCTCTTCCAACAAGTCATGAGAGATTGGCAGATAAGGATAAAATCTGTAACTGTCCTGAGAGGTCTGAGGGGGTTTGGGGTGCTGTCCACAAGCGCCACTTACTTATCAATACCTGGCTATGAGGAGGAAGAGGATTTCACATTTATTTCCTTGCTCACAGAGTTTTAACCTGGAGAAGAGCAAGTGCAACAAGATGCCTGTTGGCTCACGGAGGAAGAGTATTCTTGCCTGTTCTGACCAGGGATGGATAGTTAGTTAGCACTGGTCTGGAGTGAACAGGACTGAGGTCAAAGGAGGGTCAGAGAAGCTTGTCTGAGGTTTGCTCAGCTCTCATAGCAAACAAGGAAGTGCAGGGTTATGAAATTACACAGAACAGGGTAAGTAGGATTTCCCAGGGACCACTAACATAAAGGAACCCAGGAGACGCGTGGGAAAAGGAAGAAGTGGGCAGCCTAGTGTGGGTCACGAACCTTTGCCTGGTCAGTAAGTCTCAGAAGGAGAGTAGTGTAGTACAACTAGATCAGGCACCAGAGGTAGCCAGCCCACTCCTTCTAGGGTGGGAGGAGAACCTCTTTGCCTAGCTAGGCTTGTACTGCCAGTCCTAGATGTTTAGAGGCATGCTGGAAAGCTGGCTTTGCTCATCCTCCACTGCCTACTTTTTTAGCTTTTTAGTATGGGAGAGATAAAGGAGAGAAGTATGGACACCATGGGCCTGTGTTTCCCACAGTGTCTGGAGCTGCAGGGGCACTGTTCTAATTGCTAACGTTGGACACCCCAGTCAGTGGCTCTGGTAACTCCACTCTCTCCTCTCATGCTGACAGCTCACTCTTTCCCTTTATTCTCTGCCCAGGTTTCATCTAGAAGTCTGGAATCATGGGCTTAGCTATAGCCCTGGAACCACCTCTGTCCTGGAAGCTAAGCCCTGTGTCATCAGGCATGGGGTGGAGTTCTCCAGCTATCCTAATGAAGCCAGGCCAAGACTGCTTCTCTGAAGACTCTGTTCCAAAGGTGGCCACTCTATCACTGCCTGAGATCCTAAACGACAGCTTCCAGCTGACATCTGGCTTCCTTGGCCTATTGCTGATTTCATCCCTGTACCCCGCCCTGCTCCACCGGGCGCTTGAGACTGCTGCAGGCCAAATGACTGTGTTGGCCTATGGGTGACCTGGCCTCTGGCTAGAACTGCTTCCGTCCCTTCCCTCCATCCCATGTTTCTTTCTACCTAAGACCCTCATCTTTAATACTATGGGGTAAAGAGAAGAAAAGAGCCAACCTTTAGGCAAAAGTGAGACTTGTACACTCCCAGGCAGAGTTACCCACACCCAGATAAACAGCAAGGAGGCTGCCAGTGATGCTAAATGTGCATATGCTCCCTTTCCACCACAGTCATACTGACCTCAAGGGTGTGGACAGCAGTGTTCATTTCAGCTGACAAACTGGGCACATACAGAGGACCATCAGAGACCATACCAGAAAGGACACAGATGCACAACATGGGAGCTGCCAAGGAGGTCTGCAGGGGTACAGGGGTGGGTACACAGGCAAACATGCATGCATGTGCGCACACACACACTTGCAATTGAGGGAGGGGGGAGGGGGGGGAGGGAGGCACACTCTGGAGCGAATCAAGGGCTACAGGAACAATCAAGGGCAAACAAACAAGAGGAGAATTCCTTAATCACATCAGGATGTGCGGGAGGGAGGGAGGGAGGGAGGGAGGGAGAGAAAGAGAGCAGGCTGGGGGCCAGCAATGTCAGCTCTTCCTGTACGTGAGCCGGAGGCTGGGGTTCAGGCCTGTGCTGTGCTGAGCTCCACACATCTATAAACTTGATCCTCAGCCTGAACCCTAACTCCCCTCTACTCTCTCTCCTAAGCCTCCAGAGCTGAACATTATTAAACTCTTTCCTCCAATGCAACATTAAAAAGAAGCATCTGGAACTCGTAGATGGAGGCATTGGGGTGGACTGGCAGCAAGGGGCACCAGCAGAGTGCACTCTTGAGAGGTTGGCTGTCACCTCAACAGCCGCTGAACTGAGAGGTTATAAATAACCTGAAGGAGAAGCTCCAGCCTGGGCATCAGGGCACGGGGGAAGGGGAGCCTTCCCTCTTCCATAGCAGGCTCTTCCCGCATAGTACCTCATCTTCCAGTTGTTTTCCCTCTTGGCTTCCCATTTCCTTTCCCATGGTGTCTGGGACGGGTGCCACTGACACATATTTTCCACCCTTGAATGCCAGCAGAGGCTCTTCTTGTCCACAAAGGGCTTCCAGAAAATACTTCAGCACTGTGACCCTTTTGCAGTCAGCTGCAATAACCTACAGGGCGAGAGGGAGAGAAGAAAAACAGCATTTTCTGAGAGGGAGGCTGAAGACATTGTTAGCTGCAGGGCACATGAGAATTGTGTCAAAGTTACTGGGGCGGGAGGTAGTATGAGCAACAAGAGTGTGTTTGGAGGAAAGCAAGGACCAAGGTCTTCTGAAGGAAGGAAGTCACCAGGGCCTTGCTTTAGGTCATCCCTGGGGCAGCAGACAACCTCAGGACCAATGCCAGGTGCCCTTAGGGCTTGTGCTTTCCTTTTATTAAAGTCCTATTATAAAACAAAAACCAGAAAATAATTTCTTCTAAGTTTGGAATAAAAGTAACAGTACAAGGAATGTATTACAGCAGGCTGGCTGTCATAAAACACTGCTTTCTAGCACCCCTAGCACCCCTGGTACCCCGTTCCCAGACTCCCTCCAGGGCAGTCTGCAGATCGAAAGATAAGCTTTCTTGGCTGTTTCATCTCAGCCAAGTCATTCTGAACTTATCTGGATGGTTCCTGCCTTACCTGAGAACTGGGCAGAAAATTATCAGGCCGAGAGAAGGGGCAGAGCAGGTGAGTTCACCAAAGCTCTGTCCTCCTCGACTCACACTAGTCGCTTCCATGTTGCTACAGCAGCACGTGACAGTGCTGATTTAGCTGTTATGTGAGATATTATCCTGATCAGCTGTCAAGTTTGTCAGGGTCTCAGATGACAGGTCTCTACAAGACCTCACATGCATGCCTTTACCTGTATCTGTGCCTGTATCATTTGCATTGTCCTCTTCCTTGCTATCTAGTACCCTCCTCTTACTCGTTGGCTTCTGGCCCTATCATGCCTACTGACTGGATGGTCATCAAAGAGGAGGTCCCTGCTTGGTGTGCATCTAAGAAGCAGAGGGCACTTCTACACCACACTGGCCAGATAAGATGCAGGGCAGCCCTTTTATCACCAGTGATCCCAGAACATGCTAATGACCAAGACCCATTTTAAAATTTTATTTTATGTGCATGTGTCTTTTGCCTGCATGTGTGTTTCTGTACCATAAATATGCCTGGTGCACACAGAATCCAGAACATGTCATCAGATCCCCTGGAACTGGAGTTACAGATTGTTGTGAGCTGCCATGTGGGTGCTGGGAATAGAACGCAGGTCTTCTGGAAGAGCAGCCAGTGCTCTTACCTGATAAGTCATATCTCTAGCCTACCCCACCACTCCCAGAGTCATTTCTTTCTTTCTTTCTTTCTTTCTTTCTTTCTTTCTTTCTTTCTTTCTTTCTTTCTTTCTTTCTTTCTTTCTTTCTTTCCTTTCTTTCTTTCTTTCTTTCTTTTTTTTTTTTTTTGGTTTTTCGAGACAAGGTTTCTCTGTGTAGCCCTGGCTGTCCTGGAACTCACTCTGTAGACCAGGCTGGCCTCGAACTCAGAAATCCACCTGCCTCTGCTTCCCAAGTGCTGGGATTAAAGGCATGTGCTACCACTGCCCGGCTTTCAGTCTCATTTCTGACTTTGAAGGATAGGTAGGACTGATGTGGAGGTTGGACGTCAGGGCTCATCATTCCACTGTTGCACAGCTAACTTCTCCATGCAGAAGGCAAGCCCTCTAGTGCCAAAGATCGTATCTTGTATTTCCCTAGCAAGGTGCTGTAAAAATAAAGTGGCACACAGCAGGCTCATGGAAAAGACTGGTAGGTGGAGAGAAACTCACTAGGACCACAGAAACACGTGATGCAAGATGTCTTTCTAAGACAAGGTGGAACGAGTCACAGGTGGCTGGCCAGGGAGACTGCATGCACAGCAGTCATCTGTGCCACAATTTCATTCTCTGCCTTCTTTCCCCCCTGCCCAGATGGTACTTACCTATGGCTACTGCCACCAGAAGGTAAAATATTAGGCTAAGTGTCTGACCACCTCCGTCTAAGAGCCTTAGAGCTTCTTGGCTTAAGGGGGCTGATCCTGGATACCTCCCTGAAGGTAAAGGATGGTCCTGCCTTGGGTCAGGGCAGGTAGATTTGGTTCCACCCTGTGTAGTCAAGCATTTGATGAGGAAGGTGAGAAATACAGAAGCAGGGGCTAAAAGGCATTAAAGAACAGGGCTGAAATGAGTAATAGCCTGGCAGGCAGCACGCACAGTGGCCTCCCTGCATCCCCAGCCTCTCACTTGCAGAGGAAACTTCTGCATTTCCACAAGACTGCCAGTTTCCTCTCTGTGGTCTAATTTTAACCACCTTGTCGTTACAGTGTGTGTCAGCCACCTGACCCCACTACGACCTCTGACCTTATGCCCCAGCTACTGCTCGAACTATAGAGAATTATGTAATGGATCCAGGACTTTCCTTTTTGGCATGAGACTGCTGCCACTGAATGGGTGGGGGGAGGAGGAAAAGGAATGAGGAGAGGAGAGAGGAGTTTGCAGTGGTCCTTGGCTCACCTGGATGGTGAAAGGGCTACAGGAGCCCCAGTTCAATCTGTAGCAGAAACCTGCCCAGAAGAAGACAGTGTCTCATGGCTATATGCTTGGGCAAGTGGGAAGAAATAATGTCGTCATTAAGGCAGGCCCTGGGTAAGTACATGGCTCAGGAAGCAGTGTGATTCCTGGCCAAGAGGGAGAAAGGCCACATGTGTGGACGTGGGACTCCTGGAGGTGGGGATTTCCAGGGCACAGCAGGAGCCTGGGGTGCAGACATCCTGAGCCCGCCTGCAGCATATCCTTAGAGGTTCAGTGGGAACTATCATGAAGACAAGCGAAAAGGAACCCCCACCCTGCTCCAGTTTTCATTTCCATACCTTTTAGAATGAACCCAGTTTCCCTGAGAGTTTTGTCTGCTATGGTCATTCATCCTTGCCTTTAAGGGGAATGATCCTTACTATGATTGGCAAAAGAGTTCTGCTTCACCAGGTTATCTAAGAGGTCCAAAAAAGATTCTGTTTACATAGAGACAATTCACCCAGATGATCACTGCTTAGCAATGAAGTCTCTGGGGTTAAATGGTAAAGGGGTTATAAGTTCTCTGGAAAGGTTTTGGAAGGGTGTCTTCATTGTACTCCAACCAGCAGGAAGAACAACTAAGGTTGGATGCAGTAGTCTTAGGTTTCTAAAATACAATGTGGCAGTGAGAGATGAATTCAAGGTATTTAGTAAACTGGGAATATGACAGACATAATGTCTGGGGCTTGTCCAAAGACACATGGAAGCCTGTTTCCAGCCTGTTGGGCTGGTTGTGAGAGTATTCTGCCATGGGGTGAGAGGAATAAGCCTGGTGGAGAGAAAAACACAGCTCTCTTGACTCTGGAGTTCTACAGGAGGCTCTTGGGAATATTCTCCCAAAGGAGCTCTAGTAGTTGAGTCAGAGAGGGACAAAACAACAGTTTAATATGGTAAGATGGTAAGGGATATATCAAGATGGAGAAAGACGGAGATAGCTCAGTGGTTAAGAGCACTGACTGCTCTTCCAGAGGTCTTGAGTTCAATTCCCAGAAACCACATGGTGGCTCACAACCATCTGTAATGGGATCTGATGCCCTCTTTTGGTGTGCCTGAAGACAGTTGCATTATACTCATCGTGTGTGTGCGTGTGTGTGTGTGTGTGTGTGTGTGTGTGTGTGTGTGTGTGTGTGTGTTTCTTTAAAAAAAGATAGAGAAAGACTTTCAAACCACCTCCTTTAAAAAGCAAACTCCAAGATGATCTCTGCTTAGCAATGAAGTCTCTGGGGTTAAATGGTAAAGGGGTTATAGGTTCTCTGGAAAGGAAAGAGTACCTATGAAATCTATGATGTAATCCCCACAGTAACTGCTTCATGATCATATTTTTCCATTCTGTATTAATTTCTAAGGCAGAGGATGTAAATGGTATGCCCACTGCCTTTTGGGCAAATTCTCCTTGTTTCTGAGGAGAAAGCTGGGCATGACACAGTCCCTTTGGGTTGTTACAACAGGGCCGGACTGGGCTGAGAATGGGTGAAAGGCTGCTAGACTTCGAATGCCCTGGGAACCTTCTCGGTGTGCCTTTGCAGTGGCAGTCCTTGTCCTGGAGGATACAGTGTAGCCAACTACCAAGAATTCCAGAGTTAATGAACAAAATGTCTCACATGAATCATTCCCACTTTCAACAGAAAAGTGGAGTTTGATCAGGGAAGAGCTGAAAGAAAAGCAACCTAAGAAAGCCCCGGAGCTGGAGAGATGGCTCAGCGGTTAAGAGCGCCAGCTGCTCTTCCAAAGGTCGTGAGTTCAAATCCCAGCAACCACATGATGGCTCACAACCATCCATAATGAGATCTGATGCCGTCTTCTGGGGTGTCTGAAGACAGCTACAGTGTACTTACATATAATAAATAAATCTTAAAAAAAAAAAAAAAAAAAAAAAAAGGCCGGGCAGTGGTGGCGCACACCTTTAATCCCAGCACTCAGGAGGCAGAGGCAGGTGGATTTCTGAGTTCGAGGCCAGCCTGGTCTACAGAGTGAGTTCCAGGATAGCCAGGGCTATACAGAGAAACCCTGTCTCAAAAACACCAAAAAAATAAAAATAAAAAAGAAAGCCCCATTCTCCTCCTTGAAGGTCATCTGAAGCAGCTCCCCATCAGCAGCAGGAACCAAAACCCTAAGCTTCAGGGCTGGAGCTATCTAACAGCTCATCAGGTCCACACCTGAACCAAGCAGAAAGGAAAACGGAAAGCTGGATGTGGAGAGGTGATGCGTGTCTGCTCTGTCCCAGCTTGGTTCCTTAGAGAGAGAGGACATGAGCAGGTAATGAGGTAGGGGCAGGGGCTAAGAGGCAGGTTCTGAGAAAAGCAGGAGAAACCTTTAGACCGACATGGGAGGGTCGGTCTACTGTCTGGGTTATCTTACGTGGGGAGGCAGACAATCAAGAATGGTGAAAACTGAGCAGAGGCCAGCACAGGAACAGAAAAAATGGCGCTACTCTATGGAAGGTGGGGGCAGCAAGAGAAAGGGAGCCAAGCACCAGGCATCATACACTGATGTAAGCCAAGTTCTAAGATGCAACACCTCACAGCAGCCCTGGGGAAGGGAGAAAACCTGGACCAGCCAGGAAATAGGTGGAAGGGTTGGAATGCTGACAGGTCTCTAGAGCAAACTCCCTAAGAAGAGGCTCAATGCATAGGATAGCTAGTTACTTTGCAACATTTCTTTCACTAAAATTTGGTTTAGGGGAATCAGAACTTGCACTACCAGCCAGGTTTTTTGTCCTCCTCCCCTTCTGGCAGTCTTAAAAGTCCAGCTTGCTACTGCTCCTCTGGTTAAAAAGAGGAAAAAAAAAAAAAAAGATCGCATGGTTTTTCCCCCTGCAAACTCAAGTTTACAGGTTGTTTTTCTTGTTTCTCTAAATGGAGTCAATTATTCTCACATTTGTTGAAACCTTCAATCAAGCTTTATAGCTTGTTAATTTTACAAAATGTCCTTAGAGCAAATAAGATGCAGACAGGAAAAGTGAAGTCTTGCTGAGATTATTAAGAAACCTTAAAATAGACTCCAAATCTACCACCAAGGCTGGTAAAATATAGGCTGCTTGGCTGGCTTCTGAGGTCAATTAGCAATGGGTTAATTATCATCTTTAATGAGCCAAGCCTACAGGATTGGCTACAAGAAAATGAAGTCACATTAATGTGTTTTCACAAAGCAGGGGCTGTAGTGAGCAATGTGGAACTCACCCTCACTAGAGACAAAGGGTGGAAAGCACACTTGTGTAGCAGCCAAGGGTGGGTCAGCTTGAGAAGGGGTCTGCCAATGAAAATTCAGACATAAGAAATAAAGAATCCCACACAGGGAATCCTCTGGAGCTGGGAGGACAGAGGAAATGGTTTATTCATATTCCTAGGGGGAGGGGTTTCCTGGCAGGGAACAGACTCTTAGAAGCAGGAGGGAAACTGGCCACAGGATACACAATCATTCTGAAGACAGAGTTTAGGACCAGGAGATACACACTCATAGCCTGAGTCAGAACAAACAGGTATAAAATAGAGAGAGGGTCAGGGGTCAGTGAAGGGAGAGAAGAAGCTGCACTTGAGTTGAGTGACCAAGATGAGATGGAGAAAAAGCATGAGCCCTGTACCAGATAACATCTCTGATGACTCGGGGCACACAGTGTCCGAGGGATCCACTGAAACAGCCTCCCTTTCCTGATCCCTGTCCCAACAACAGTTCCGTCTCTATGCAATATGGCAAACATAGGCCACTTTTTGGTTACCTTTGATTCCAATACCTAGATCTGGATTTCCCTAGATCCTTTAGTTGACCTGTGTAGGCTAAAGGAGGGGTCAATAGGTCACAAGACAAAGTGCTAACAGCACTGGTCAACCCACAGGATTCCATGACCTGACTCCCATCTCTGTTTCTTCAGAGACAGCAACAGAACTGTCAGCAATCAGCAGGCACAGATACCTGTTCTCCACACTCATACTTACCACATGCGCACACACATGCACAGCAGCAAGTCTCCTAAAGGCTGACAGGTGAGAAGTGAAAAATAGTTGGGGAGGAGTACTTCGGAGCAATAAAGTTACTGATGACTCTAAAAGGTGTGGGAACCTGACCACTGGAAAAGAGGTCCTAATGGCTACTTCTTAGCTGTGCCTCCAAGGACAAGTTCATTTCTCAAAGCCTCTGTTTGCTCAAGTTGTTCCTGAGGTGTAGAAGGTATAATGCAGAGCAAACATTTCAAGGTGCCTGGCCCAGATGTGTTAATAAATGAGTGCTTCTAATTGTTGTTCTTCTTCTCTGCTTCATTCTTCTCAGAGGGGACTAACACCACTGAGAGGTTTAGAAGCCAGACTCAGGCAAGGCAGGGACAAGGCTGGAGCATAGACCAGAATGTTCACCTGGCTATTGACACTGCTGTAAGGATTCACTCACAATTTAGGTGCTAGACTCCGGTCTCTGAGAGGATCAGGTGGAGAAGGCCTGGCCTCTCTTTAGCAGTCCTTTCTCTCTTCCTAGTCACCAAAGACCTGGAGCTAACCACAAGAATACATGCATTCTACAAGACTCAGGGGAGGACCTAAGGACCTTTGCAAGCATGCCACTAGTAATACGAACTATCAAATAAAATCCTGCCTTAAGTCAAAACCCTGGCCCCTTCACAGTGGTAGATTTACCTTAAATAAGGCTCAGTAAGATCCTTGCCCCAGGTATCCTGATAGAAAAATAATGATGAGGAAACACACATTATGGAATTTTCAACCCACCTGAATTTCCTGATCTTTTCAGCTAGGAGCCTGATCTTCCCAGGGCAGAATATGGCTTGCTCTTCATGAACTGTTTCCCCAGGGAAAGAAAATATTCTCTCCACTCAGAGCTCTGAGCTCCGCTGTTCAGGCAAGTTCAAGGCAAGCAGTACAGCTAGGGCACTGTAGACAGCAGGCTATAGGCAGCAGTAGCTTGGGCTACAGTCCAATCCTGTTTCCCCTGCAGAGCACTCCAGAGCAACCACCCACATTGGCAGCGGTTGGGGCGGAAACTGGCACTGCCAACACAAGCCTTTCAGGTCTGGCTGGCTTCAGCTGGTCTGAAACCTGGAACACAGGCGCTGGGCCCTTACTCACTGAACCAGCAGGGGAGGCTGCAAGCTCAGCCCCTGGGGATGAAAGTCCTCATCTGTCTTAATCTGTTTCCACACTGACAGTGAGTTCTGGGCTAGAATCACAGCATCTCAGGATCTAGTCGTGTGGCTCTCAACCTGTGGATTGTGGCCCCTTTGGGGGGGTGAAACTACCCTTTCACAGGGGTTGCCTACGACCATCTGCATACCAAATATTTACATTATGATTCATAACAGTAGCAAAATTACAGCTATGAAGTAGCAACAAAAATAATTTTATGGTTGGCATGAGAAACTGTATTAAGGGGTCACAGCATTAGGAAGGTTGAAGACCACTGATACAGTTGCTCTGAGCCATATTCTTATTTTCCTTCCAGATAGCCACGCACAGGAGCCAGCCCTTTAGGTTTATGTTTAGGCCCCTTAACCAAAACTGACACTAGTTTTATTTATTCTGTGTGGGGAGAGAGTATCCTTTTTGAGTCCTTTGCAGCATTTGGCAACACAAGCAACATTTAGTCATCAAATATTATTAAGTACCTCCTGTATGTATAAGCATCATTTCAAGGTCCCTGGTCTAGTGGGGCTAAGAGTCACATTCATACTAGGTAGAAACAGAGATTCAATTACCTAGAGCATTCTGGTAGGTAGAATTCTTAATCCTCTGTCCTCAAAGGAGGATATATGCCTTACAGATACAGAGACCTAATACACTGATGCTTTATGTCTTTCAGACTGATGAGTTGTGAAAAAGCCAGGACAGAGACCTCCCTTAGCTATAAAACAAATTCTAACCTCTTAGTGCTTCCCTATCCTGTGCAATCATGACTTCCACACAGCTCACCACTACTGTATTCTATTACTTCCTAACCCTTGACTCCAGGCTATGACCCCTTCCTCTATCGCCATTTGCTCCTTCTGTGACTTGGCAAATTTTACAGATGATTCTCCAGGCTACAATGACTTTGCCTTTATGCAATCACTTCATCCCTCCATTTTCCTTTAAGCTTGATAAAAGTAACTTCCTTCATTCCTTCCCCATTCCTTCCTTCCTCTCCTCTCTTTGAGATAGTTTTACTATGTAATATAATTTGGTCTCATGTTCATGATTCTCCTGGCTCAGTGTCTCAAGTACCTTTTTGATTTTAAAGTCTTTCTTCTCAAGAAGCCAATAGGTCTTTATCTACTCTGCCCTGCTACAACCTATAAATCTTCCTGAAAGACTTAGATCTCATGACAGGAGCTATGCTAGACATCCTGAGCACCTTAGACAGAACAAGGTAAACAACAATCCTTGATTTCACAAGACTTTCCTTGTAGCAAGGAGTCCTACAGAAATCTAGTAGGTATATGCTGTCCCTTTGCTGCCTACAGGCCAATGCTTACTTCTCTTTTCTGGTCCTACTTACAGTACTTTTTAAATGTTTGTTTTGTTTTTCTTTTTAGAGACAGAGTCTTTCTACATAGCCTAGGCTGTCCTTGAACTCACAAAGATCCACCTGCCTCTGTCTCCCCAGTGCTGAGATTAAAGGCATACGCCACCACTGCATGGCTGTTTTTGTTTTTCATGTATATGACTACACTTTTGCTATCTCCAGACACACCAGAAGAGGGCATCCGATCCCATTACAGATGGTTGTGAGCCACCATGTGGTTGCTGGGAATCGAACTCAGGACCTCTGGAAGAGCAGTCAGTGCTCTTAACCTCTCCACCCTGGCTGGTATTTTAAAATAGGCATGAACATTGTTTTGTTGAGTTAGGGTCTCTCTAGACAGAGCTGGTTGGCCTGGAAATCATTAGGATCTGACTGCCTCTTCCTTCCAGGCACCAGGATTAAAGGCGTGTGCACATGCCCAGCTCTAATTAATTTTTATTACCTAAAGAAACAGTGGTGGCACATACCATTAATCCCAGGCACTTGGAAAACAGAGGCAGGCAGATCTTTGTGAGTTCAAGGCCAGCATGGTCTACAGATCAAGTTCCAGGGCAGCCAGAACTACACAGAGAAATCCTGTCTCAGAAAAAAACAAAAACAATGCAACAAACAAACAAACCAAAACAAAACAAAAAATTCTGTTAAATTTCCAATCCTGACCTTGTAGTATGAGAGGACTGTTATCACCTAGAATCTAGAAGAGGGCCCAATTCCATAAATAGCATGGTAATACATACTTGAAAAGCCAACACTTGGGAGACAGAGGGAGGAGGAACAGTAGTTTAAAGATAGGTATTTTACCAAAGGAAAAAGGTTCCATTTTTTAGAAAGATCATTCCATTTCTGGAAATGTCTATTCTTGCAAACCAAATCTGCCTCCTAATATGCCTCTGGGGCCCTATATAAATGATAACTTCCACCAGATTGGACTCAAATTATTTGAGATGTGCTATTATATCTTCTCTAGGCTAAACAAGCCCACCTCCTATCTGCTTCTCACTTTAGCTGTCTCTTCAACATCCTGCTTACCTCACTAAGACCAATGTCCCAAGTTCTTTCACTAATAGTAACTTAAAGTCCTGTGCTAATGCTAATTCATTGACAAAATAAATTGTTATTCTTTGTATGGTAGACATTATCTGATGAAAAGTGATCTCTACTCGTTGCCTATTTCATCCATGAATATAAATGTAGTACAGGACATGGTAGTACATGCCTATAAATTCCAGCACATGGGAGGTGGGAGGAGGATCAGGAGTTCAGGGCCATCCTCAGATACATGAGTTTGAGGCCATGAGACTTTCATCCCCACTCTCACCCCACAAAGTCCTTAAGCCAGTAGTTCTCAACCTTCCTGATGGTGTGACCCTTTAATACAATTCCTCATTTTGTGGTAACCCTCAGCCATAAAATCATTTTGTTGTCACTTCATAAATGTAATTTGGCTACTGTTATGAACTGCATGTAATGTTAATATCTGATATGTGATTCATATAGGGGCTGTGACTCACAGGCTGAGAACCACTGCTAAGGCTACCTGAAATTCAACAGAGATCACAGAGTCTCTGTTTCAGTATATGTGTGTGGTTATATTCATAGTAGGTAGATAAAGAGAAAAATACATGCCTTGCTGTGCTATGTAAAGCACTCTGGAAGGCAGAATATAAGCCAAAAGAATATAAATATACATTTTTATTCATAAGACTTAAATCAGAATTTTTTTTTTTTTTTTCCGAGACAGGGTTTCTCTGTATAGCCCTGGCTGTCCTGGAACTCACTCTGTAGACCAGGCTGGCCTCGAACTCAGAAATCCACCTGCCTCTGCCTCCCAAATGCTGGGATTAAAGGCGTGCACCACCACTGCCTGGCAAATCAGAATTTTTATATCATTAATAATGTTAGGTAATTATGCCTATCTATTAAATAATTGTAAAATAGGTTGGCCTGATAGTAGAAGATTGATTTGTTACAGAGCATTTAAATGTTCACTGATTTTTTTTTTAAGGTGTCAAGTAAAGTCACTTCTTAAAATGCCCGGTGATAGTTTATAGAGTTGATAATGGTAACAATAAAAAAATTATATGAATGCTTAAAAAAAAAAAAGAGTCAAATGTATGCTAAAGAGACAGTTCCTCAAGGCCAGGCACCAGGCACACAAGTGGTACATAAAAAACATGCCCCATGAAACTCATACACACAAAATAAATCTTAAAAAAAAAAAAAGTAAAGTGTGTAAGCACCACATATGCCCTGGACACAGAGAGCACAATACAACTCCTTCCTTCCTCATTATGAGCTGGATATCTGAATTCTGTTTTGTGTGTGTGAGTGTGCATGTGCATGTGTGTGTATGTGTGTGTGCCATGGTGCACATGAGTGGAGGTCAGAGGTGAACATGCATAAGTCACTTCTCTCCTTCAATCATGTGGGTCCTAGAGATCAAACTCAGGTTGTCAGCCTTGGTGGCAGCTGCCTTTACTTGGTGACAAGTATTTTTTGTTTTGTTTTCTTTTTTGAGACAGGGCTTCTCTGTGTAGCCCTAGCTGTCCTGGAACTCACTCTGTAGACCAGGCTGGCCTCAAATTCAAGAGATCCACCTGCCTCTGCCTCCCAAGTGCTGGGATTAAAGATGTGTGACACCACCTGGTGATGACAATTACTTTTTAGACAAGGTCTTGCTATGAAACATAGGCCTCAAATTCTCTATCCTCCTGCCTCAGCTAATCCAGCATTAGGATCACATATATGTACCACCACATGAGCTTTAGCTCTCTCAACAGACTAAATGGAATTACTTTTGTTCTTTAAAAAACTGTCTTTAAACTTTTTAAAAGCAAGTCATACTAAGAACTCATAGTGATGCATCTAACTTTTGAATGCTAAAAGATATGTGCCACCACATCTGGCCCCTTTAAAAAATTATTTTCTGATTTTAGGACAGTTACTTGTTAAGTTAACCAAGGTGGCCTTGAACCTGCTATCTTGTTGAAGGCCCTAAACTTCTAATTCTCTGCCTCAGCTGGAATAGCTGGGACAACAGGCATGCACTGTAGCACATCTGGCTTTCTTTCACCATCTGCTACTTCTACTGTAGCTAGCTGAGTATTTTTAGATGGAAGTGTAACATCTGAGATGGTACCTAGTCTCTCTCAAGTCAACACCATCCATAAACTTGGCCAGTTTGCAGATACTTTTCAGTATTTCTCTCTCATTATGATTCCCTGATTATTTTCTCCTAAGATTCTTGAGGCCATGTATGTGTATATGTGTATATAAAGTAAAATCTACCTGTAGTACCTAACACAACCTGTGAGTGCTTTGGCAATGTTAGATGACTAATCATGGCAGGCAGGTGGCAGCCTTAGGATAATTCCAAAAGTCATAAAGGAGAGGGTGCCAGCCATACTGTACACATGCTCCCTTAAGTTGTGAAATACAGACCACTGGCCCACTCAGAGGTGCTCTTCTGCTAGGGTGCTGCTGCTTATGGAGGAGGTACAGTCTTGCTGAGTGACAGGTACTCTCTGCTAGGCAGCCTACAGAGATTCTAATGTGAAAGAGCCCTCAAGAAGCAGAGCTTTCTGGGCACGTCTTACCTTGTCTTAACTGGAGGATGCTGCTCGAGGGCAAGACATGACGCACAACGCATTGAGATGAAAGGTGAGACTTAACGCTTTTTCCCTTTTCCTTTTCAGTACTGGCATTGAGACTGGATTCATGGCCATACGCATGCTATCACATGCTCTGCTACTATGCTATATTCCTAGTGTTCAAGGTCATGTGTTGAAAAAAAAGCCAACCAACCAACGGAATCCCATCACTATCTGGAGCTACTCCATAACACGCTTAAAATATGGACAGAGGAGTTCCCTGAGATTAGTGCTGAGGTTGGAAGCCATTTTAAATTGGGTCAGTATTAAGTTCAGTTCTGATTCTAATATGATCTATTATATCTTGCATTAGAAAGAAGACACACTATGCTAAGAAATGTCTATCAGTAGTTTGGGATAAGGCATAAACAAGGTAGCCAGGTGTGGTGGCACATGTGCTTGGGAGACTGAGGCAGACAGATCTCTGTGAGTTTGGGGCCAGCCTGGTCTACACAGCACTACATTAGTTAGTATTCCTTCAGTTAAGATCTTGGAATATGCACTTTTTTTTTTTGTTTTTTTGTTTTTCAAGACAGGGTTTCTCTGTGTAGCCCTGGCTGTCCTGGAACTCACTCTGTAGACCAGGCTGGCCTCGAACTTAGAAATCCGCCTGCCTCTGCCTCCCAAGTGCTGGGATTAAAGGCGTGCGCCACCACTGCCCGGCGGAATATGCACTTTTTGTGAACTGTATTTATCTTTTTATTTTATGTGTATGAGTGTTTGGATGGCAAGTATATGCACACCACACATATGCCTTGGTGCCTGCCAATGCTAGAAGAGAGCATTGGATCTTTTGGAATTAGAGATACAGATGGTTATGAACAGTCATATGGGTTCTGGAACCAGATCAGGGTCTTCTGTAAGACTAGTAAGCACTCCTAGCTGCTGAGCCATCTTTCCAACTCCAGAATATGTACATGAAAACATTTATTTTTATTGCATATATGGTTATTTTGCCTGTGTGTACACTTGCTATGTACATCAGGCTAGCCTTGAACTCACAGAGATCTGCCTGTGCCTCCCAAGTGCTGGGATTAAAGGTGTGTGCAACACCACACCTGATTAATTTTATTTTCTGTACATAGGTGTTTTACCTGCACATATGTCTGTGTGAGACTTTTGGATCCCCTGGAAGTGGAGTTACAGACAGTTGTGAGCTGCTACGAGCGAGCCAGGGTCTTCTGGAAGAGCAGCTAGTGCTCTTAGCCACTGATTTACCTCTCCAGCCCTGCCTTATTTTATTTTTAATTATATATGTATAAGTGAGTGAAGGTGTTCTCTAAGGCAGATATCCTAGAGTTGGAGTTAGAGACAGTTGTGAGTCACCTCACATGGGTATTGGGAACCAAACTTGGGTCCCCTGGAAGAGCAATACCCACTCTTGGCCACTGAGTCATCTCTCTACCTCCTCTTAAGAATTACTTTAAAACATTATTTTCATCTTGCGTATTACAGTGTGTTTCTGCATATGGAGGTTAGAGTTGATATTTAATTTATTGTACTTTTTCTTTTTTCCTAAAAGCAGGGTCTCCCATTGAACACAGAGCTCAATGATTGGCTAGACTAGCTATTTAATGAGTTTTGGGGCTCCATTTGTCTCTGTCCCACCCCCCACGCTAGGGTTATAGATATTAAGCCATTTGGCTGCTGAGGATCTAAACTCAGGCTTTCATGTTTGTAAGGTAGGCACTTTACCAACTCAAGCATCTCCCCATCATATCCCAGTCTGACCTTGAATTTGTTATACAGACCAAAGATGAACTCCCAAATGTTGAGATTATGTTTGTATGTGTCTGTGCATATGTGGGCGCATGGTTGTACACATGTGCATGGAGGCCAAAGGATCCTGGCCATCTTCCTCAATGGCTCTTCATGTTACAGTGGTGTGTGTGCGCGCGCGCACCCTTATAAAAGACAGAGGATGGCTTTGGGCATCTTGCTCTTTTACCCTTATTCCTTTGAGATGGGGTCTTTCACTGAGCCTGGAGCTAGGCTTCCCCAGCAATTCTGCTCCCTACAGCTCTGGCTTTTCAGGTGTGTCACGGGGATTCGATAAGTCCTTATATTTGTGCAGCAAGTACTCTTACCCACTATACCATCGCTCTACCCTCTCTGACTACATTTTGGAAACAGGGTCTTTCACTGAACACAGAATGTACAGATTTAACTAGACTAGTTCAAAATTACTGTTTTAAAGGCTAGAAGGTTAGTGAAGCTTGGTGGCTTATTCCTGTAATCTGAAATCTTGGAAGGCTGAGGCAGGAGGATCACTATGGATTACATATTGAGATCATGTCTCAAAACAAAACCAACAAAATAATTAAATGAGGAAACAGAGGTTAGAAGATTATGTTAAAATAATCACAATTTTAGTCTATTCTTTAAAATACAACTCTATTTTAGCTAAGGTGTACATGACCTTAGACTACTTTCTTCTTTTTATGGTAAAGGAATGAAACCTAGACTTAAGTTGTGGGAGGCAAATACTTTGCTTGGCACAGAGCTACATGCCTAGCTCACATCTTACTATTTTTCAATTTAATTTATTATTATTATTTTTTATGATGCAAGTGCCATAATGTACATGTGGAGGTCAGAGAACAAGTTTCAGAAGTCAGTTTCCTTCTTTTACGTAGGATTTGGTAATTGAACTTGGTTATCAAGTTTTTGTCTCAAAGGTATTCATGGCTGGGTTTTTGTTCTTTTCCCTCCTTCTCTCCCTCCCCCCTCCTTCCCCCTTTCTCCCCCCTCCCTCTTGTCTCCTATGCTAGCCTCCAGCGCAGCTGAGATAACAGGCATATACCAACCATTGTATCCAGTTCATACTTTGCATTTTTCTTTTCTTTTCAAAAGTGATATATTTATCTTTTGTTTTGTTGTTTTACCTGCATGTTAGTCTGTGTGAGGGTATGGGATCCCCTGGAACTGGAACTACAGAGCTGCCATGTGGGTGCTGGGAACTGAACCTCAGTCCTCTGGAAGAGCAGCTCCCTATATTTGGCATTTTTCATGGCACTTTTACGATCTTGAAAGTCCTCAGCTGGTCTGGCTAGCCAACTTGCTCCCAGGACTCCCCGCCTCTGCTTTCTGAGCACTGAATTACTTGTGGGAGACCATGTCCACCTGGTGTTTACATGGGTTCTGGGAGCCAAAATCCAGTTTTCATACTAAGCAGCAAGCACTTTAACCATCTTTCAGCCATCTTTCCAGCTCTTGTTACAATTTTCTTGAAGCATTAATTCCTGGTACACTCCACTTGTGCAGCTGATATGCCAGAGGAGGTCTGAGGAAGAACACACCATGCTCTATGAATGTGGGCAAATTACTAAACCTTGTCTGAGAAATGTTGATGGGGCCAAAGCTCTCTCCAGAGTCCGTTACTAAAAAAACTCTGTTTCTTGTTCCTGAGCATGGTAGTTCTAAATTGGAAGAAGGAACACTATGAGTTCTAGACCAGCCTGGGCTACACAGTAAGACCTTGTCTCAAAAACCAACATAGGAGCTCAAGAGATGGCTTAGCAATTAAGAGTTCTTACTGTTCTTGCAGAAGTCCTGGGTTTGGTTCCTAACACTGACACTGGGCGGCTTAAAACAGTATACAAGACCAGTTCCTGGGAATCTGATGATCTCTTTTGGTGTCTGTGGGTACCTGCACTCACACGGTGCACAGAAACTCACTCAGGTACAACATATACACCTAAATTTAAAAAAAAAAATCGGGGCTGTAGAGATGACTCAGCAGTTAACAACACTGTTTGCTCTTCCAAAGGATCCAGGTTCAATTTCCAGCACCCACATGGCAGCTCACAAATGTTTATAATTTCAGTTCCAGGGAATCTGACCCCCTCACACAGACATGCATGCAGGCAAAATCCCAATGCACATACACTAAAAATAAGTAAGTAAAAATAAATGATTGGGACTGGAGAGACTCAGTGGTTAAGAGTACTGGCTGCTCTTCCAGAGGTCCTGAGTTTAATTCCCAGCACCCACACCCTTCTGTAACTCCTGTTCCAGGGAATTTGACAACCCCACACAGACATACATATATATAGTCAAAGCACCAATGTACATAAAATAATAAAAATAAATAATTTAGCTGGGCAGTGGTGGCACACGCCTTTAATCTCAGCACTCGGAAGGCAGATGCAGGTGGATTTCTGAGTTCGAGGCCAGCCTGGTCTACAGAATGAGTTCCAGGACAGCCAGGGTTTCACAGAGAGACCTTGTCTCGAAAAACCAAAAAAAAAAAAAAAAAAAAAAAATTAAAACAAAACTCAAATTGGCAATTCATAATTGTTTATACTTATGGGCTACAACAAAATATTGTTATAATTTATGAACACAAAGTAATTTAATCAAGCTAATTAACATGTCCACCATGTCAAAGTCATTTTCTATCTTATAGTCAGAAGCTTTACATTTATTCTCTAGCACTATTGTACTACTACCACCACCTCTTCTACTCATCCAACTCATGATGTATGGATTTCAAAAACAAAAAAATAAAAACTCAACCAACAAACCCAAACCCCCATGCTTCAGATTCCTTTTGCCTAAGGCTTTGTATCCTTTGGCTATCAACTTCCCATACCTCCCAGCCCCAGCCTCTGATAACTATAACCACTATTGTATTCTTTGCTTCTATGAGTTCTGTCTTTTGTTGTTGTTTTAATGGTGCTAAGAATTGAATCTTGCCCGGCAGTGGTGGCGTATACCTTTAATCCCAGCACTCGGGAGGCAGAGGCAGGTGGATTTCTGAGTTTGAGGCCAGCCTTGTCTACAGAGTGAGTTCCAGCACAGCCAAGGCTACATTGAGAAACCCTGTCTCGAAAAACCAAAAAAACCAAAAAACAAACGAAAAACAAAAACAAAAAAAAAGAGTTGAATCTCTGGCCCTGTGTCTGCTAGACAAGTGGTCTACCATTGGGCCATATCCCAGCTCATCTCTATTGTTTTATAGTTCACATATACTTGAGACTATATGCAATCTGTCTTTCTGTGCCTGACATGCAGCTCTACCTTTGTAGAAATAGTGAATGAAAGCATTTTTCTTTCTTTTTAAAGGCTGGATGACATTCTGCTATGTATATACATCACGTGCACACACACACCCTTTTGTGGCTCACCTGTGTGTGCTCACACACAGGCCAGAGGTTGACTCTGGGTATCCTTCTCTACTGTGCTCCACCTAATGCTACATCTTCTTCTTTCTTTTTTTTTCAAGACAGGGTTTCTCTGTGTAGCCCTGGCTGTCCTGGAACTCACTCTGTAGACCAAGCTGGCCTCGAACTCAGAAATCCACCTGCCTCTGCCTCCCAAGTGCTGGGATTAAAGGCGTGCACCATCACTGCCCGGCTATGCTATTATCTTTTTTATCCATCCGCTGATGAACACTTAGGCTGATTCTGTAACTTCACAACTGTAAATTAAGCTGTAGTGAACATGGGAAGGAAGGCATCTTTTGAACAAACTGATTTTTAGATCTTTTGGATAAATATACTGGAGTAAGATTGCTAAATGCATTTCCATTCCTCAAAGTCCCTATGATTCTGAACCTTGCAGAGGAGGAAAGGGAAGACAATTTGCTATTGAGTTTGATGCTGGAACTCAGCTATTAGGGTACAGTGCCAAGAGCTAGGCTTGGCCCTCAGGCAGAATTAAAGGCTCACAATTTAAATTGATAGCAAGAGTCTGGAGATGCCTTGGTGGAAAAAGATGGTTCAAGTTCTCATACGATAAGCCACTTGAGAAGATGTGGAGGGTTTGAAGACAACATTAGCATAAAGTTTTTCTCTGGTCAGAACAGAAGAAATGGCAGACAGTGTATACAGCTCTAGAATGGAAAATTTCTATTGGTGTCAGTTAGCTTTCTGGGAGGCTTGGAAAGACTTATCCTCGTGGTTTAATCACCTGTTTAGTGTTCTGGAGACTCTTGTCGGTGGCCTCACTGAGCTTGCTGCAGCAGACAGAATGGAGCTGCTGGCGCATACACTTGTGCTTGGGTGAGCTGTTTCTTTCCCATGGCTGTCTCCAACATCCTATAACCTCCTCTGGGCCACATGGAGAGTGTAAACCAAAGAGCCCACAGGAGACTGGGTAGGCTTTTAGGCTAACTTCTCCTCAGGTCTGATTTCACGAGGGTCCCTTTAAGAAGAGCAGAGATGGAAAGAGCAAGACAATCGCTGGCAACCAGTTCACATCTCTGTATGTACCAGCAACACCTTTAGCAGCAGAGAGGAAGCAGGCTTGCCTTCCAGGACAATGACCATGAAGCTCTGAAAGCCTTGGGTACTGAGTGTGAAGCTAGTCCACTGAGGAGGTTGAAGATAGGGGCTTTTGTTTTTGTTTTTAGAGACAGGGTTTCTCTGTGTAGCCCTGGCTGTCCTGGAACTCACTCTGTAGACCGGGCTGGCCTCGAACTCAGAAATCCACCTGCCTCTGCCTCCCAAGTGCTGGGATTAAAGGCGTGCACCACCACTGCCCGGTGAGGATAGGGGTTAAGTACAGCTAGTCAGCTCTTTACCTCACCTGCCTGCACTTTTCACTGGTCATAGTTTCTTGGTGGTTGCAATATCCCATTTTACCAGGAATGCTGGGATGTAGGTAAAGTAGTCAGTGCAGTGGCTAAGCAATATAAGTGCTACTTTATTTGATCATCACAGTAATCCTGTGAGGTCAGAAGAGGAAACTGAATGGCAGAGGAAACAAACATGTCCTCAGCTGGATTTGGATTCATTAGCTGTCCTACTCATCTGTAGGCAGTCTACTACTATGCAGCCTCTCACAGCAGAAACAGTGCTCCAGCAAAGGGCAACAGGAAAAGAATTGCTTCAAATCATAGCTTAAAGGCTACAATACTTTTCCTAGCTCAGTGATAGCCCCAAAACACCCAAGACAAAAGAACAGCTTTGAACAGTTTGGATTTTGAGGAACATACACTGACTAGGTATTGAGTTACAGGTAAGAACAGAAAGTAAATAAAGATTAAAACCTTCTCAGGGTACCTGGCCTGAAAGAGGTTTTGTCATTCAGATTCCTTTTATTTTCCTAGACAAAATATGGTAAGACTTAGTTCACCAGACAGTGAGCTGCATGGATCTAAGAAATAGCTTGGCTGCATGCTAAGCTAAGGCCTACACAGGTATCCTCTCGAAGGTCTTTGCACAACACATCTGACCATGGTACATGTTTTGGCCTCTGCCCTGTCATGCTAGCTTTCAAGGAGATCAGCTGCCAGCATGCTCTTTACTGGAGGACAGAGAGAGGGAGGGAGGGAGAGAGGGAGGGAGTCCTTTAGGAGCACTCTGTTAACTAAGTAAGAGAGACCTTAACAGTCAACAGTTCACACTACTCTTCTCTTGGAGACTTCAGAGGAATCTACTTACAAAGTCTGTAGCTCAAAAGAGTGGAAAGGAAGAGCGAGAGCGAAAGCGAGAGCGAGAGCGAGAGAGAGAGATGAGAGGGAGCACGAGAGCCCCTCTCAAGACCCACAGGAAAAACTAACTCAGTGAGGAAAAAATTAACTGGACATGTGATTACAACAGAAGGAAAGTGAGTGGGGAAATGGGAAGGGTAAACTTCTATAGACCACTGTAAGCATGGCAGACGACTGAGTGTTGGAGACAACAATTGGAAGATGATGACAGGGCAGACAGAAAGCCTCCATGGCCTTGCTGTCAGGAAGGGAAGAGTGAGATTCTGGGTCTTGTCTCTCCACAGGATTTCCAATAGGCATCCAGCCCCCCATCCCTTCCCTAGGGCATACTGCCCTTCAAGGTCACACAAGTCAGGGATCTAGACCTCTTAGGAGTTCATAAAGAGGTTCAGTCAAGCCTCACACCACTAGCCCAAACAAATAGGACTGCCATTTCCTGTTGGGTTTCTAGGCCATAAAAAGTAGGGGAGAATTGCCAACTACAAAGAGCTCTCATTGTCTTCTGTGGAAAATGGAGCATGTGGTATAGCCAGTCCAGACTGACTTGTTAATCTAAGTGAGAAGTAGCTGCTAGTTGCCATAGGCTTACAGTACTGAGGATCCCTCTCCCTGTTCTTCATCTCTTCCAAGCCCTTTGCTCCCAGTCTGTGGACTTCTAGGGAAGATGACAAAATCATCTTGAGCCACCATAGCAAGAGCAGTGTCAGACTCTGGCAGCCTCTCTGGACCCCACTTTATTGTGCTGTGTTCTTGAACAGCTCTGGTGGAACAAGCCATCTGTGAGGGTTATTTAACTTGGAGCTGGAAGAGGGTGAGGATGTGGAAAAAAATAAACCAAGCAGCCAAAGGATGGGGCCAGAGAGAGAAGGCAGGTGGCATGTTCATGGGACTGTGTGCCAAGGCTGAGTGGGGTGGGACTGCAGAAGGAATGGTGTGAAAAGGAGGCCAGCAAGAGAAAGGCTGGAATGCCCACAACATGGTCTCTTTTCCAAAGTGGGGTTGTGTTGCTGCAAGGGCTGCAGGCCCAGGCTTGGTAAGTTTCTGCTTCTAGGAAAATCCTAGGGTGCCGTGCCTGTGAGCACACCTGCTTTGCCTTCTGAAAAGGCATCTATGCCCAGCTCACTTTTGTGCTAGGCTTGAGTGTTAGACTACAGAGTGACTTTACCAGGTTTAACAGCAAAGACACTGACAATGGCAACAGCTAAACGAGGAGAGGGTGAAAATGTATCATGCAAAGGATGGAATTACAGAAGACGACAACTAGAATTTCATGATGATCTGGGAAGATACATGGGCCCTGTTGTGTAACAGGATTGTAACAGCCTTTTGAGGGAAGACTGCTATTACAGGAACCCCAAAAGGCTGTTATAATCCTAACAGAAATCTTCCCTCACATTAAAAACACATACTGAGAAAGACTTGTCTTTTTGAATCTACACATCTCCACCTATTTTCTCATTTAATCCTTAATGAAATTTTATAGATTAACCACTGTCACCTTCATCTTTCCTTTGAGGTAGGGTCTTATGTAGCCAGGCTGGCCTGGAACTTAACATGTAGTCAAGGATGACCTTGAATAAACAAACAAACATGTATCAGTTGTTTAATTGGGTTCTTGGCAAGAAACTCAGAACATCAAATTTTCGAGGAGCTGAGGAGCACTTTGGGTAGAATTTTCAAGTGCACAGCTTTCTCATCAGCCTTGCACTGTATCGTCTTGCATTTCACTCTGTCCATGTCACAGACCCAAGCTTCCTGGACTCTGGGCTCCCTCAGTCTCATCTTTCTGAAGTAAGCACCAGTGAAGAGTCTGGGGATGATTTACTTTACAGACACCAGTTTCTGATGTTTTCTACACAGAGAAACTCTGCTGAGGGACAAGTAGCAAGCCACTGCTCAGCTATGTTGGGAAGCCCATTTTGGTGGTGCCAGGTGAGGACACTCAGCAGCCTCCACTGAGCTCAACCTCAAGTCCACTGCTGTTTCTTTATTCAATCTGTGCTGATGGCGGGTTGAGAGCAGGCTTTGCTATAGCAACCCACAATGAGTGGTGCTTGTTCAATTTGAGAAGCACGCACATCTCTAACTAAACATTTTCAGTGTAGGTTTGGTGCTACATTCTGATAGGACAGAAAGAGTAAAACTCTACCAGTCTGTATAGGGAAAGCCTACATAGCTCCAGTTTTTAAAACCAACAAGACAGAACTAACAGTTGTCATGTAAGCTAAAGCCACACTTGCTCCTAACAAAGAAGTATAGACATTCAATGTGAGCACCTTCTCACGATCTGCTGGCACTCCAGCTCCAATCAGCAGGTCAAACTGAAGCTGCATAGTCACGTATAGCTGAAAAAACACACTATACATTATAAAAATGCACACTATATAAAAGGCAGAATTTTAAAAATAGAATTTTACCTCAGATTTCTAGACCTTTTGTTTTATAGCCTCATGGCCAATTTCTGGTGTCTACCTTAGAGCTACTGTCATATGTGACTCAGTATGAGCTCTCTCTTTAACCTTATGAATATATTTACATAAATGCCATATATTTATACATACATAATACATATACTTAACAGAGTCACAGAGATTATCAACATCATTTGTGAAGTACACTTCCTACCAAATGCTCCAGCAATGAGGCTCTGGAGCACATCCAGAAAAACCTAACATGTTTATTGCAACAGAGGAGGGTGGGTAAGGCAGCCTACTAAAGGCAGCAAAAAAGGCAGATAGGAGAAAGATGTGCTCAAATCCAAAGGCTAGGAATGGTCAGCTGCAACAAACTCCTCAGTCAGGAAGGTGTTAAAAGACCAAAGGCTATGCGGAAAGGACTATATTTACATATCAGAAAAGCATGTCACTAGTGTGTATGTGCTCCAGTCTGCATATGTCTAGAAAGAGCTCCCATACCAATTCAACAAACATTCCATACCAATGGATTTTCAAGCATTTCAAAAGCCAGAAACTGCATTTTCTGTGAAAATGAAACTTTTACCTTGTGTAAGTCAGGTGTCTGTGCATCTGAAAGCTGTAGTGACTGTCTTCTCAAGGACTACACAGTTTTAGTCAGGTATCTGTGCATCGGAAAGCTGTAGAGACTGTCTCCTCAAGGACTACACAGTTTTAGTCAGGTGTCTGTGCATCGGAAAGCTGTAGTGACTGTCTCCTCAAGGACTACACAGTTTCCCCAGCACTTAGGAGGCAGATCTCTGTAAGTTTGAGGTCTGCCTGGTCTACAGAGTTCCAGGACAGCCTGGTTGTCAAAAAACCACACCTCATCCCATCCCCCAACCCCCAAAAAAGGAAAAAATAAAGTAAGATATTTGAGGTGTTTCAGGCTGATCTCATAGTCTGAGGGTCTGACACGTGAGACCCTCTCTAGACTACATTCCCCAAACACTCTAATGCACTTCATTGAGTACATTTATTAACTATTTGTTACACACCTGGTGTGGTATGACAGTTCCTATTTCAGGCACCAGGAACACACCAGGGAACAAAACAATATCTTCTTTCATAGAGAGACTAAGAATCAAATGCAGAGAGTAGTGGGACTTACTACAAGAAAGAGGAGGACAACACCATGAGAACGTGCTGGCATCAACGTAAGATGGGCACGAAGAGATTCTGAGATGAGATGCTACTGATCAGAACTGCACAAGTGAGCCACAGAACAGAAAGGACCTCTGAGTGTCCTTCCTAGGCAGTTCACTGGAGTATCAGGAAGTCACACTGGTAGGAACATACACAAAAGGAAGAAAAACGGTCTTTTACAGCCTCAACCCTGTAAGAAGAGTCTATGTAGCTTACACACCTACCATACCATGCAGTTTCTGGAAAGGTTCCATCACAGATGAAAATTCTCTGTTGAATTTTGAGTTTGACCACAACTATTTAAACTTCCCTGGACCACAAATACAGCATCTTCTGTGGTTTTGCTGGCACCAAGTATATATTTACAAATCTCTCTATGTCTGCCTGTTATTTAAATTTCTTACAGAAGTGCCAATGCCTTTAGCTGAACTTTACCTCTCGCCATTGGTAGGTAGAACCTCAATCAGGCTGATCCTTGGGGAAAGTAGATATCTTTACAAGTAACATTCAGGGCACTCTTGGTTACATTTTTTTATTACTGCATTTCTTTTGAAACATGTTAGTGAAGAGCCCTTCCAAGTCTATGTATTTGTATTATAATGCAAAATTTTAAAAAGTTACTTATACTTTTTCCCACTAGAGTTGAGAATAAAACTTAAGAACTTTTTTAATTAAAAAAAAAAAAAAAAAAAAAAAAGACAGGATCACATTTTGTAGCCTAGGCTGGCCTTGAAGTTGACACTTCCTGCTTTGGTCTCCTGAATGTTAGGACTACAAATAAGAGCATCATGCCTTGTTAAATAAACAAATCCTTACTTACATAAAAAGGCAATAAACAGGAAAAAATAAGCAGAAAATGTAAAGTATAATGAGCCTCAAACTTCTAAACTATGCTTTATTTTCATACTAATTCCTGAAAATTATGACCTGCATGAAAATTGAAACAACATAGGAAAACAGTCCCTGCTTTCCTCCTCAGTCTTTGACAAGCTGGCTCTGACACTATAAGACCATAAAATTTTCAAATTGTTCCTTGAGTTATTATTCCTAATTCCAGGGTCAGTTTCTCTTTACATAGTTGCCAAAAGGGGCATGTGGCATTTTTATCAAATGAAGGCAGCACGTAGGTCATCTTAAACCGAGAATAAAGCAATGGTCCCTACTTCACTTTAGGCATCTGTCACTGTCCTAGTGTTTTCTTTGTCTTCCTGAGCCTTTGAACTATTGTCCTCACTCACACCCCGTGTGTGGACCAAGTAGCAAAATGGATACCCAACACAGAAAGACTTAAGGGAGACATCTTCATGAATCATTGGGCTGCTCCCTCCTGAGTTTTTGTTTGGTTTTTTTCAAGACAGTGTCTCTCTGTGTAGCCCTGGATGCCCTGGAACTCACTCTGTAGACCAGGCTGGCCTTAAACTGAGAAATCCACCTGCCTCTGCCTCCTGAGTGCTGGGATTAAAGATGTGCTCTACCGTGCCTTCAGGGTTTCCTTTCCTGAGTTTTAAAGGAGCATAGCAGACATGCTTGTTATAAAGTAACAAACCCATACATAGAAATCCATATAAGGCAACTATGGGGATGGCTCAGGGAATATCACTTACTGTGTGAGAATGAGGACTGGAGTTCAAATTCTCAGCACTCATGGACATGCTGCAGATTCATGAAATTCAAGGACTTTGGATTGCAGGGTCAGGAGGGTTGCTGGAGCTTGTTGGCAAAGGGTTTTTAGGCCATACAAATACATTCTAAGTGAAATATCTATCTTAATAAAATGAGAAGCCACCATCGAGATATTTAAACTGGAAATCTAGGACTTAATTTTTCTGCTTCTGACTTGGAAGAAGCCAAGGTATAACCTTTGGTCATCCAACATCGCTAGATACTTTCTTCATGCTTTCCAAACTTGTCTTAAAGTTTTTATGTGAGGTTGCTGATGTTAAGTCAGCCCTACATCTGAAAATTATGACCTTCATGAAAATTGAAAGATGCCCCAAGATGGATCCTCAGAGTCTTTCTCCAAAATCAGTTGATGATGACATCGCCAAGACAACCAGAGACAAGATAGGTCTGCAGATGACTGTGAAACTGACCATTCAGAACAGACAGGCCCAGACTGAGGTAGTACCTTCTGCCTCTTCCCTGATCACCAGGGCTCACAAGGTACCACTAGGAGAGGGGGGAAAAACAAGAGAAAAAATATTAAACACTAAAAATATCAGAGTTGTCTGCCTGTTTTTGTGAGAAAGGCTCTAGCTATGTAGCTTTGAATTCATGATGCTCTTACCTCAGCCTCCTGAGTGCTGAGATTATAGCCTTGTAGGAAATATCACTTTTGATGAGATTGTCAACACTGCTGAACAGATTTGACACTGACTCATATGCAGAGAACTTTCTGGAACCATTGAAGAGAGTCTGGAGCCTGCCTAGTCTAAGGGTGGCAATTTTGGTGGCTACCATCCTCCTGACATAATAAATGGCATTGACAGTGTGCAATGGAATGTCCAGCTTGTTAAGTATAGGGAAAATATTTCAAGAAATGATCATCTAACAACAAAAAATAAAGAAACACCTCCTTCTTGTCTTGGGGGTGTAACTCAGGCCATTTAAGCATTTTAGGCAAAGACTACCACTAAGCTACATCCATAGGAACCAGCACTGACCTATAATTAGAATGGTCCAATGCCTCTCCACCTCATCTCCCTTCCAGTTTTCTACTGAAATGTCTGATGAAAAGGTAGGTATACACCACAGGCAGGAATTTGCTACAAGAGAAACTGCAGATGGGGATGGAATGAGAAAAAGGACCAGTAAGTTCAACCCACCAAAGGCTTGAGAAGAATGCTCATGAGGCTTTAGCAGCAGCAACCCCCTAATAAGACTCTCAATCTGGAACAAGTAGGCCAAGAGCCAAGGTTGCTGTGATGCAGTTAGCTGGAGTTTATATTAGCTATCGGAAGGCAAAACTGAGGCTTCCCATAAGGCAACAAACAAATAAAAAATGAGACTAAGAACACTAAACTAAACTGGGGTATCATCACAGACTTTAATCCAAGCACCTGGGAAGCAGAGGCAGACGGATCTCTGTGAGTTCTATACCAGCCTGGTCCACAATGTGAGTTCAGGATAGTCAAGGCTACACAGAAACCCTGTATCAAAAAACTAAAAGCAAACACAACAGCAAAAAAGGTAACTTTTAAAGGCAAACATACAAACCAATAAGAAAAAGACAACTCAAGTTAAAACATGGAATCAGAAACAGATATACGAAAGAGAATTAGTGATCTGGCTTGCAGCAGCAAGAGAGAATTCAATTATCACCATTCATCAGGGAAATGCAAGTTTCAATCATGAGTTTCAGGGGTGGGGAGATGGCTCAGTGGTTAAAGGCATCTGCTGCTCCTCCAGAGAGCCTGGGTTTGATTCCCAGCACTCACATCAGTTGCTTAATTGCCTGTAACTCCAGCTCCTGAGGATATCTAACTCCCTCTTCTGGCCTGAGACATCACCCAGACATGTAGAAAGTACTCAAAACACACACACTAAAAACATTAAAGAGATTCTTCTACAAACCCATTAGAAAAAATAAAATAACTAAAATAAAGGTTGCAAAGATGTATAGTTAAAACTCTCAAACATTGGAGCCAGTCAGAGACACTGTGAACCATTCTGCAATCTGTGTAGCAAAGCCTACTTTAGTTAGGTCTCTTTCTTCTTTCTTTGTTTGTTTCTTTCTTTCTTTCTGTGGTATTGTGCACTGAATACGGGTTCTTACACATGTACTCTACTACTGAGTTATAATCCAGCCTTCTTTTTATGTTAAAATGCAATATTTTTATTAGTTCTTTGAAATTTCAATAATGTATACAATGTTCTTGATCATATTGCATTTGTCTGTAATTATATGTGTGCATATGTGAGCACAGGTGCCCACAGATGCCAGGTACTGGTATAACATGTGGCTGTGAGCTACTTGACTGGGTGCTTGAAAATGAACTCAGGTCCTAAGCAAAGGGTAGTATGTGCTCTTAATTACTGAGTCATCTTTCCAGACCCCACTATCTTCCCTCCTGCTCCCACTCCCATCCCCCCTTTTGTTTTTCTGAGACAGGGTCTCCTTACATATCCCTAACAATCCTGGAACTCACTCTGTAGACCAAGCTGGTCTTGAATTCACAAAGATCCACCTGCCTTTGCCTCCCTCCTGCTGGAATTAAAGGCATGTACTACCACAGTCTGGCTTTTTTTTCCTTCTTTTTTTAAATGCCCTTCCTTTTACATTTTTATGATTTGAGTTTTAAGACAGGATCCAAGCTGGTCTTGACCTTCTCATCATTCTGCCTTGGCCTCTCAAGCAGCAAGGTTACAGTCCTAAGCTATTGGACTTATCCTAAGTATACTTTATGACCTAATAATCCCACATTTGGGTATATATCAAAGAAAAGTAAGAGTATATAGTCAACAAGGACAAACAGAAAAGTGTTCATGGTAGCATTATTCATAATAGGCCCCAAATGTTAATTCAAACAAATGTTTAACAAAATAGTATACTATTAAAATATTATATAGCAATAAACAATGCATATTACATGCAATAAAATGGATGAAACTCTCATATGACTGTTGGATGAAAGAAACAACTACAAAGTACATGTACATTATGATTCAACTAATATGCAGTCCTAAACCAGATACAACTAAGAGCAGTGAATGAGGCAGAATAACGTTAGAGAACCAATGAGAAGTGGCATAAAGGAACCTCCTGGATGTGAGACACATTGGTAGAAGTTAGCATGAACAGAATCATATAAAAACTGAGGATACCAGGTGGTGGTGCTTACCCCTAATCCCAAGAACTTGAGAACCTAGGGTAGGAAGGACTGCAGGAGTTTGAAGGTAGCCTGGGCAATACATACTTTGAGTCAATCAATCAACCAATCAGGTAATCAATTAACTGAGCTTAAATTTACTATATTACTCTATGATGGTTACGGCTCAATAAAAAAGGTAAAAAAATCAAACTGCTTGCATTTCAATCTGTGGTAGGCAGTTATACAGAGAAAAACAATTAGAAAAACAACCACAGGAAATGTGGTAAACAGCATTTAAATAGTATAGGAAAGCTGAATTAGTAAAATAAATGACTTTTTGGAGCTTTTCCTACAAAACAGAAGGAAAAAATACAGATGAACATAATGAAGCAAATTTTTAAAAAAGGGAATAGACATTTCTTCCATGTGACTCTACAAATGATACTTGTCAGGATTACAAAGGGAAGATGACATTTGGAGGAGAGAAAGGCTGGCAAGAGCAATGGGCATCAAGAAGGTGATAGGACACAGCTAAAAAGTATGAAGTAATAGAAAGGTGACCGAGAAGAAACAGTGGGTAGTTCCTACACTGGGTCCTAAGGAGAGAGAACCCAAGCCACAACAGAGGCAGGTAGGTAGCAGTGGCTGACAACAGATGGGGAGCCCTAGCTCCAAGAGAAACCTAGGGTTCTGCAAAGTTCTAAATGTAGCATAAGGTTTGGTATGGCTTAGTTCAATCTGGTATACTAGCACTGGAGAATGAATCTACTACACCTCACCCCACAACTCAGAGCGATACAGTCACATGCTGCTCTGAAAGTTTTGTTTGGATTGGAGATACCCTGGGGATCTGAAAACCACCCTGCCACAATGTCTAGGTTGGAAACAGTCAGGAGAGTGGGGGTCAGATGACGACCATCTGAGTTAAGTGCCAGCTATGAAAGGCACAGGGGTACAGCTGTTGGTGCTCTACTCTCTATAGAGAAGGAATGCACCCTAATGCCTGTGAATGACTGCATCAAGAGAGAACTCTGAGCTGGTGGCTAGGGGACTGCTTGGCCTCTAGAGCCAAGTGGTTGCTACAAGGGAGAATGAGAGCACTGACCTCACCTGGCAGATGTATGGTTTATTACTGGGTGGGGTCTGAAAGTGTCAGTGTTAAACCCAGCAGAAAAGTGACTGGTTCCCTTGGTTTTCCTCCCTTGGTGCAGAACTCAATGTTGTGTTTGCTACTTCAACTCTATGACCCATGGTGTACGAGCTTGGGAATGAGTAGAAGCCTATTTGGTTCACAGCATACAAAGTTCACTGGGGCCAGCTTCACTGGGCTCTGAATATGCAAAGGAAGCTAACATGAACGTTACTGGTCCTTGGGTGCTATTTTCTGAGCCAAACTGTTGCATCTTCTTGAGTTCGGCTGTGCGTGCTTGTAAAGAATGTCTTACTGATCCATGGCTGAAGGATCCCGACTGTGGACTGTTGACACAGCCTCCTAGAAGGAGGGTGTGGGACAATCAATGGACTCTAACCTGCCACTCTCTGCAAGCCATTTGCAATTCTTCCCTAACTGCACAGGGTTATCAAGGAGCAGTTAGAAGTTGGAAAAGATTAGATGGGGAATTGATGGCTCCTCATCTTGGTTGTCAACTTCACTATATCTGGAACCAACTAAAGTCCTAGCAGCTAGGCATGCCTGTGAGGGATCTGATTGGATCATTTGAAGTAAGACAACCACCCTAAATCTGGGTAACAACCAATACAGAAACTCCAGTCGATGCTGGATGAAAATTTCCCAGTGTTCTGGTGACCCTGAGCCATGTAAGTATGCTGGGATCACAGCAGAATGCCACCACACTCAATTGTGTGCAATGCTGGGGTTCTGTGACTGTTAGGCAATGACTACCAACAGAACTACATTTTTTGTTTGTTTGTTTGATTTTCGAGACAGGGTTTCTCTGTGTAGCCCTGGCTGTCCTGGAACTCACTCTGTAGACCAGGCTGGCCTCAAACTCAGAAATCTGCCTGCCTCTGCCTCCCGAGTGCTGGGATTAAATGCATGCGCCACCACTGCCTGGCAGAACTACATCTTTTTTAAAAAGTAAAAGATAATTTCTATAACATTTCATAAGTGTGTATGGGCACAAGCGCACCACAGAGCATGTATGGCGGTCAAAGAACAACTTGTGAGAGTCAGATCTCTCTTCCCATTCTGTGGTCTTAGGGGTACGACTCAGGTCCTGAAGTGCCTTTATACCTGCTAAATCATCTTGTCTTTATTTTGTAGTCTGACTAAATCTTTTATTTAAAACAAAATTTTAATCAGATTTTTTTTGTCTCAGTTTTACTTTACATTCTTTCCTTTTTTCATGCTTGGTGCTAATGGTTCATTTTTTTCTATCCTGAAAGGTACCAGAAGTGGAGCCCTCAAGACAAAGTGGCTAATAGAAAAAGGATCCTGATAAATAATCAGAAGAGAAGTCACTCTGAGAGATGGGCAAACGTGACACACAAGAAACATGAAAACAATCTCTCACTGGCCCTGGAATTATCAAGCAGGCTTTCTGTCTCCAGTTCTCCAGTGCTATGATTACAAGCACAGGTCATCTTATGGCAGAGCTAAATTCCTAGGCCTAGATGTTTAGTTCTACAAAACAGCTTCTTTTTTAAAATTCAAAAGACTTTTAAAAAGATTAAGTGTGGGAAGGCAAGGTGGCTGAGCAGGTAGAAGAAAAGCACTTGCTAAGCAAGCCAGCTGACCTCAGTCTGACCCCTGGAACTCAAGTTGGAAGTAAAGGATGAACTCCTGAGGGCTGTGACAGTGCGTGTAGTGGGGCATGCCTGTGTCTGCACACATACACAAAACAAAATTAAGATCAAAGTTTCAGTGTAGTTAATAATGTCCGGCAGGCCTGCTCTATTCTACATGGAATATTCCTGCTCTCTGCTTGCTCAAATTACACTGACTGCTTGCAAAAAAAAAATTATAATAATTAAAAAAAAAAAGACTAAGTGTTATTAGGGCACATTTTAAAAATCTAATATGGAAAAATTAAAGAAAAAAACTCTACAAAGATAAAAATTGTCTAGAAAATGATCAATAGAATAGTATGTTTTTAAATGGATTAGAATTTAGCCAAAGTGCTAGTAATGGCATATTCAAAGCCATAAAACTGGACATACACAGACTAATAGAGAATGAGCATGGAAGATGGGTCACAAATAGAAAACAGTTGTAAAGAAAAGGGAAGCAAGAAAAACAAAAGTTAATGAGTGCTGACGGTAAGGGAATGTTCTGAAAAAGTAAGATGCATGTTGCTATAAATTTAAGAAAAAGGAGAAATACAAATAAAATTAGGAATAAAAAGAGGCTCTAACCATCCATCCTTAACATTTTAATTAAGACAGGATCTCACTATGTAGCCCACATTGGCTAGAAGTGCAATTGCTAGAAGTACCAGGATTTCTGAGAACACCATTCTAAACTCTGTCCTTACTTATTAGCTAAGAGATTCCAAAGTAGAAATACTAAAACAACAACAAATACCTCCCAATCCTAGGTGAGGTGGTGCACATCTTTAATCTCAGCATTTAGGAGGCAGAGGCAGGCTGATCTCCATGAGTTTAAGACTATTCTGGTCTATATACTGAATTTCAGGCCAGTCAGGGCTATAATAACAAAGACTTGACATCAGAATTAATAAACCTGAGCTGGGATTATTTACTTCAGTGGTAGAAAGCTTGCCTAGCATGTAAAAGGCTCTGGCTTTGTTCCTACCAGAGGACAGGAGAAGAGTGATGAACTGAGGTATTGGTATAATAACTGCACACGTGAGGATGCTATAATGAAATACAGTGCTTTGTACACTAGCCTTAAAAAAAAAAAAATAAACGAAGCCCCAAGATATAAAACCTAAGACCTTGAAATGTCCAGTAATAAAGGAAGAACCAGGAAAAGGAAGTATCTATTTATCTTTCTACTAGGGTCTGGAGAGATGGCTCAGCAGTTACAAGCAGTTGTTACTCTTGCAGAAGACCCATGTTCAGTTCTTAGCACCCACATGGTGCTTTACAGCCCCCTGTAACTCTACTTCCAGGGGATCCAATGGCTTTTTCTGACCTCACTGGCCTCCTGCATGCATGAGATATACATAAATACATGTAGGCACACATGTACACATAAATGAATATTTTAAAAAGTTTTTCTATTTAAAACTACTGTTAGCCGAGTAGTCTTTATTGTGAGTTCCTTCAATTCATTTATTTATTCATTCAATTAATATTTAGGAATGGCAGGGATGAGATTTATGTTCTAAGTGCCTGGGATTAAAACTGTAAATAAAAACTTTTAATAAATATCTTCACAAAGGGATAATAAATAAGGAAAATAAATACTTTACCATTCAGTTGATGGCAAATGCTAAGAATAAAAATTAACCCTAGTTCTTAAGAGCTAGTGTCTGTGCACAGCACTCAGATAAGTCATCCCGGAAGTAGCTCCTGGTAAGGCTGACCTCTGATGGGTATCTGATGGACGTTAGAAAGCAGACCATGCAGTGGGATAACAGTGAACGGGACAGAGAACAGAAGTGCAAAGGCCCGGCAGCATGAGCTGTCATGACTAAAGAGTAAGTAGGCCAGAGAGAATTGAGAAGCGGATGTGACCAGAGAGGAAGTGAGCCTGGGTAGGGACTTGGTATTCTTTCTCCTGAGTAATATGAAATTCTTGAAGTGTATGGAGTAAAGGTGTTCAATGTTCTAATTTACATCCTAAGACATTACTCTGGCTGTAGTTTGGGGACTAGATTGAAGGGGAAAACAATGAGAACAAAGCTACAGAAGAAAATAGCCTTGCAGACCAGAGTGGATTCTGTATACACATCAAAGCCAGTGAGAGCACTGTGTAAGACTGAGGTAGGGTGTGCAAGTCTAGAGTGGTGCTCAGTTGACATTTTCCAGGACACAGAAATAGAAACCTGTTCTCTGTTCTCATTGAGACAGAGTTCTGATACCCAAATTAAAAGAGCAAAGCAGAAAGGTTACTTCCAGTTATGGAAATGGATGTACCTTAAGTAAAGTAACTTGAAGACTCTTAAAACACAATTTTATCAACTCCTAGAAAAGGTCAAGTCATTAAGAAATTGACAGACATTAAAGAAAACAAGTGAGATGGCTGCCAAGAAGCCATGCTGTACTCTCAAAGTATAGTTCCCTAACCTGAGAGCCAATAAATTAAAATAGAAACATACTTTCTTAATATGCTAAATATTGTCTTTAAAACAAAGCATTGTGCCTATGTTTAAAATCCTAAAGTACTCTACCAAAGTACAAGAATGATTATTAATATTATTTAACATAAAATTTCAGATATATGGTTTAAAAAGGGATAACTGGCCAGACACAGTGGTGGAGACTTACAGTCCTTGAGCTTGGGAGTTGATGGAGATATGAAAGTCTTTTGAGTTCAAGAGCAACAGGAGCAAAGGGCAAGTTCTAGAACTTCCTGGACAACAGCGAGATCTTGTTTCAAAAATCCAAAAAAGACCATAGCAGAGTGGTATACATCGTTAGTCCCAGTACTCAGGGTGCAGAGGCCAGCCTGGTTTACACAGTAAGTTCCAGGCCAGCCAGGGCTATATATTAAGACCCTGTCTCAAAACATTAAAAATAAATAATCCAAAAAAGAGCCTGTGTGTGACATTACATGCCTTTAATTCCAACACTCAGGTATCTCTCTGTGATTTCAGCCAGTCTGGTAGATGTATCAAGTTCCAAGCCAGGGTGACACAGTGAGACCTTGTCTTTTTTTTTTCTTTAAAGATTTGTTTATTTAATTTATATGAATACACTGTCACTGTCTTCAGACACATCAAAAGAGGGCATCCCATTACAGATGGTTGTGAGCCACTATGTAGTTGCTGGGAATTGAACTCAGGACCTCGGGAAGAGCAGTTAGTACTCTTAACCACTGAGCCATCTCTCCAGCCCCGAGACCTTGTCTTAAAAAAAAAAAATAAAAAATCCAAGAAAGAAAAGATAATGTTGTCAAGTATATGAAGTCAACATACATAGAAAACCCACAAATCCAGAGAACAATTAAAAAATTAAAATGAGTTTGATGTGATAGCTGGTTTAAAAAAAAATCATTTAGATTTTCCCATTTAAAAGTTCCATTCAGCCGGGCAGTGGTGGCGCACGCCCTTAATCCTAGCACTTGGGAGGCAGAGGCAGGCCGATTTCTGAGTCCGAGGCCAGCCTGGTCTACAGAGTGAGTTCCAGGACAGCCAGGGCTACACAGAGAAACCCTGTCTCGAAAAACCAAAAAAAAAAAAAAAAAAAAAAAAAAAAAAAAAAAAAAGTTCCATTTATTATAGTAGGAAAATAATGAAAAATGTGACATAAAATATGAACATATGGATATACAAAGACTACTGTGTTCTAATAAGAAAATGTAATCTCTCCCTCTCTCTGGGGATGTGTTTGTTCACATGCACCATGTCTGGAGGCCAGAGTTGAGGACAGGTGACTTCTTCAGCTGCTCTCAACCTTTTTTTTTTTTCTTTAATTTTTTTTTTTTTGAGACAGGGTTTCTCTGTATAACAGGAGCCCTGGCTGTCCTGTACTCACTTCGTGGACCAGGCTAGCCTTGAACTCAGAGATTCATCTGCCTCTGCCTCTGCCTCCCGAATACTGGGATTAAAGGTGTACACCATGCCTGGCTTCTCTCCACCTTTTAAAAATAATTTCTATTTATGCATGTGTGTCCATGAGGAATATGCCATGGGTACCAGTGCTAAGGCCAGAAGAGGGTGTTGGATCTCTGGAGCTGGAGTTACAGGCAGCTGTGAGTCACTTGACATGGGTGCTGGGAAGTAACTCAAGTTCTCCTCTGAAGAGTAGCAAGCACTATTAATCACTGAGCCACCTTTCCAGGCCTCTACCTTATTTTTTGAGATAGGGTTTGTCCAAGAACCTAGAACTCACCAATTTGGCTAGATTAGCAAGCCCCAGGGATCTTCCTGCTTCCACTCCTGACTTTTACAATGGGATTACAGGAGTCTACCACTGCACCCAGCTTTTTACATGAGTGCTGAGACTCAAACTCGGGTCCCCATGTTTGCATGACAAGCACTTTACCAACCAAGCCATCTTCCAAATCCCAAAGCTTTTCCTTTTATTTATTTATGCACATTGTTAAAGTGGGGGTTTACTGGGATAGAATTTAGGACCTCACACATGCTAGGCTATTTATTTATTACTCTATCACTGAGCCATAGCCCCAACTCTCAAGTTTTTTTTCAAATAAATTTGTAGAGGGAATGCAATTCCAACTGAGATGTACAAATGTATATTTGATAGATTTCTGGTTTACCAAGGTATGTGCACTATTAGACTCAGCAAAGGTACACTTAATATTTCTGCATTTCTTTGGGGTAAATTTTGCTCTAAACACTAAAAATACTGAATTCAACAATACACGTGTACATTGAAGGATTAGGAAAAAGTATGCTAAGGTGGGTATAATGGCTCAAGCCTTTAGTTCCAGCACGTGGGAGGCAGAGACATGCACATCTCTGTGAGTTTGAGGCCAGCCTGGTCTACAGAGTAAGTTCCGGACAGCCAGGGCTATACAAGGAAATCCTGTGTTAAAAACCAAAAAGAAAAAGAGAAAGTATCCTGATGACATACACAGAAAGAAAAAAAAAAAAGGGTGGACAGAGGAGGACTAATAACAGATAAGGCAAAGACAGTGAAAATATCATGACAGAATATACATGTCGCCGGGCAGTGGTGGCGCACGCCTTTAATCCCAGCACTTGGGAGGCAGAGGCAGGTGGATTTCTGAGTTCGAGGCCAGCCTGGTCTACAGAGTGAGTTCCAGGACAGCCAGGGCTGTATAGAGAAACCCAGTCTCGAAAAAACCAAAAAACAAAACAAAACAAAAAAAACCCCAAAAAACAGAATATACATGTCTAATATAACTAAGCTTGCTAGAAAATTCTTTCAAATTTGCTACATAATAAAATGTTGGAAAATCAATTATAGCATTAAAATTGGACAATGACCAGATGTATTGAGCACAACTGGATTAGAAACAGAAAATTGCCTCTATTCTTACGACCTTCACTAAAACACCTCCAGGTTCACTAGTTGTCAAGGAAAACAGTATTGGAATGCTGGCTTTGTCACCTGGAAGCAGCTGTCAGCTGCTGACTCCTAACCTTGTTGCTTCTGTAAATCTGCAGTTTAAAGGCTAGAGATACAGCACACCTGAGAGGCAATTTCAGTGCCCTTGAGGCAGGAGCAGAACAAGAGATACAAAATGGCTGAGGCAGAGGGTGGGGAGGGGCAATGTGAAAGCTAACTCAAATGGCAGGTCACAGCTCAGGCCCCAGGAGGTCTGCATCTGGACATCAACCCCCA